>OY728121.1:428520688-429770688 GCA_963277665.1 Viscum album
AGAAAGAATTTAGATTGTATCATTTAAATAATTTACTCATTTAATAATAACATATATGAAAGAAAAATTAATTATAAGAAAAACACTTTTTAAATAATTTTAGAGAAAAAATCAATTTTGATAAAAGAAATATCTAGGGTAATTTGAAATAATTTTTAAATAAATATTTTATAAAACTAAGATAAAAATAATTTCTTTCATAAATAATAAAATCATAGAGGGAAAATTTCATATAAAATTATAAATTAAATGGAAATATGTGTTCGAATGGAATAAAACCCTAAAATGACTTTTTAGAAAACATTTTTAATGTGATCATAAAAAGATGAAGTTATAGGTCCCTTAAAAAACTATTTTTGAAATGTTGAAGTGAAAAAAATGAAAAAAAATCAATAATATATATTTGAAAATATATAAATGTTATTATAAGAAATATAGGATTTAAGATAAAACATTTTATTTTGAAATGATGGAAATCATTTTGAGTATTTTGACATATCATTCTTGAAAATACCACATTGTAAAAATAGAAAAAAAAAATTTATAAATGATAATAATAAAAACATGGATTGTCATGTGATAAAACATAATTGGGTTTCTAATAATGTATGAAAACATTATAAGTAAAGGAAAATATGTAAATATAGTGGAAACCATTATTAAATAGGATGGTAATTATTATAAACATTGATATACATTGAGAAAGAAAATTTACCAAGATAAAATATTTGAATTAAAATGTTATTTTACACCATTTAGTGAGAGAAATTACCATTAAATAAAATATTATGGTGGGAAAACAAATATTGGAATAAATTAGTTCAATAATAATCATTTTAACTTAATGAATGGAGTTTTGTTAATAAAAACCCTTAAAACAAGGATATGATAAGATTAAAAATAATGTGACAGAGTGTTACCTTTGAATAGACATTAAAATATAATTAGATAAAATATATTAATTATACTTGAAGGAAATAGGGAAGTTAGTACACTATAAAAATATTTTATGGTGTTCAATATCAAACATGTGTCATGGAGTTGAAAATGAGACAAAGATACCCTTACAACCTCAGAAATTTTTGAGTCAAACCCTAAAAGGATATGATTTCAAAAAAAATTATTTAGAATGAATAAAGAGAAGATCATGATATAAAATATTAAAGAGTTATTAAATACACAATTACAAATAAAACACGGTTTATAATAGAAAATTTCTCTCATGGGGTGGATATTTGAGACAAGAAACCCTTATCTTGTTTCCCTACTAGTTCAATGAACTCTAATATTCTGTATACGAAATATAAATACCTTAATATCCTATTTAATAACATTATTTATATTTTCATACTTTTATAAAACTTATTTATAATGATTCTCTACATGTATATTAGTTAGTAATTATATCTTTTCAATATTGGGTGTGATTAATCTTGATCGTTTTGAAGTAGTTTAATATTAACAGTGTTGTTCTTCATTCTTCTCCATAATTTATTCATTCTCATGTCATATAAGATACTATAATTGATGTTTTATATTTATTTATAATTTTATAATTTCATTCTATTGTATATTTGGTTACAATACTTAAATATGAAATAGGTGATGAGTATGTTTTAGTGATATTTTACGAACAGATATAAGAATCTTAATTAAAAAAATCAATATTATTATTACTATTAAAAAACCAAATAAATAATATTTATTTACTTATTTATATAATATATTATCATTAATTATGTTATCATATTCATCCATGTTATAATTTTATATCATGTTTTATGTAGGTAGTTAGACCATACTAATCATGAACGTACAATAGTTAATAGATAATTATTAACCTCAATGTGGTTTATTTTGGTATAATATAGTTATTAAATAAGTATAATGATATTATTTAGAAAAATTTATCATTTTAACCAAATTTTAAGATATTTTAAAAAATAATAAACTTGATGTAAAATGAGATATATTTCTTCGTGGAGGTGGTAGTCTGCACAACACGCGATTAATGTTTTCATTTCTGGACAAATAGGAGGGAAATAAGGTGGATTATAATTTTTCACTTCATAAGAATAAAAATATTTATATGTCACATTTTTTCTCCAATTTTATCTATATTAATATTTAATATATTTGGTGGTGAAAAACATAAGTCCTCACTTCATAGAGGTAGTAGTCTTCACAATGCACTACTAACGGTGTCATTTTTCTTAATAGAAAAGGGGAACTGTGGTTAATATTTATCAACATATCATAATAAAATTAAATAAAAAATAATTATTTCATTTTATTGTAATTATAGAATTATAATTGTAAAATTAATAAATAATATAATATAATTTAGCGAACAAAGTTACACACATTGATGACTTTGGCTTTCCAATGGAAGATTCCTTAGAAATGGGGGTCTTAGATCAATATATTATGAACAAAGGCTCGAGGGAAGGGAATATTATTCTAGGGGATGTGAAAAAATAATATTTTAAATAGGAAACTTGATATTTATGGTATGATTTAATGGGTGGTGAGAGGACCATTTTATAAGTTGTAATAATGACATTCTTGTAAATATTTCAACTTTATAAAAGGATTGTACATGCTTTACAAGCCAAAAAGACCCAAAAATATATAATAATTAATATGAGGCTTAAAAATGACTTTAATATGGAAAAAAAATCCTTTTACCAAATTTTTTAAATCATTTATTAAGTTCTTTACTCTTAGTATTTTCTCATTTAACATTTTTTATTTTACCGTGTAAATTGGTTTTTACCAATATAATTTACTTTTAATGCCTAAAAATAAAATTGATTGAAGTAAATAATTTTTACCTATAGATTCCAAAAATAAAATAAATTTCATTAGATAATATTTCTATGTGTAGTAAAATTCATTTTTATCATTTGTGGATATAGTGCATAAAAACATGTTTTTAGAAAAAGTGTATTTTTTATGGTTAAAATTTATTTATAGGATAAAATTTTTATTTTAATTTATTTTCATGACATAAATTGATTTATATGAAAATAAATAAGTTTTATGTGGCTTTAGATTGTATTTAAAACATAATATTACTTAAATACCATTTAATTAAAAGAAAAGACAAAAAACAGCTTTTATTAAAAAATATTACTTAAGTTGTTGAACATATGTTTTCTAAATTCATAATAGTATTTTTGAATTGATAGTTTAACTCCTTATATAATTAATTTATAATAAAAAATAATTTTTATGTTTTTAATTTATACTTACTTATTGATATATCCATAAAAGATATGATTTTATTAAAAAATATATTTTTTGTTATTTAGAAAAATGGTTTATTTTGGAAAAATTCCAAAAAATCATATTAAGATATTTTTGAAATGATGGATTATAAATTTAAGTTTATTTTTTAAAATTAAAATTCTAAAATATATAAATTTTTCTTCTAAATAAAAATTTAAAATATAAATAAAACATGTTTATTCAAACAAATACATTTTTAAACAAATAGTATTCTTAATATTATTCATATAAACTTTTAATTTAAATAATTGTAATAAATATTAAGTCATTTATATAAAAATATTTTAAAAAAAAATTAATTTATTATATTAACACATCAAAAAATATTTCTTCAAAAAGTATTACTTTTTTATTAAATAATCTCTACCAAATACCATTAAAATTAATCATTTCTAATCAAAAAAAATATTCTAATATTAATACATTTCATTGTATTTTATAAATACATAATAGCATACTTTAATAATATTATTATTATTACATAACACATAAATATATATATATACAATATTTTAATATTATATTTCCATTTATTTATTTATTATACATGAATTATATTATTTCAAAAATTACTAATAATAATACATGAATTTACGTATGTATGTATAAGATATGATACAGTGTATATAAAATAATTGGTTGAAAAGTAATTTTTTCTCATGACTCATAAAGTAATATGTGAATTATAATACTTAGTAATAAATAGTAATGGAGAAATATAGAGTCTTAATAATACAATTATATCTATAACAGGAAGTATAATTATATAGATCCTTAATTGGATAAATATACCATTTTAACCATAGAATATAACTATGATGATTTTTGTAAATAAGTATTTTAATAATACTTGTATAACAAAAATAAATTAGTTTTAAGGAAATTGTTTTAAAATAATTATAAGTTAACTAATATGAAAGTTACAGTTACTAAAATATTATTAAAAATATATTAATTTTAGAAGTAATATAATATAATTAAACATTAATAGAAAGAAAACAATATGTAATGTAATAAATATAATTTTGAAATAAAAATGTTAAATGTCTAAATATATGATTAAATATATTTAATAATATTTTAAGATATTTAAATAATATTTATATGACTTTTTCAACCATGAAAGCCAAAATGATTATCCCTTTTACCCTGTTGTGGGAAGAAAGCTCAATCCATATGGAAGGTCCAGCCTGAGCATCTATACGGTGACATGTGTGAGCCTTTCTGAGTAAAGAGGAGAGTGCATAGAACCAACAATGAGTGTGTTCATGTGAGAACATTGGAGTGAGACAGAAAGGGTAAGTATAGCTCATGATCCTAATGGCGTGATAGTGTATGTGGGTTTAGATCCCCTAGTGCCTTCACACATTTGTTTACTGAGAGTAGTTTATATTTAATAAAGCACTCAAACAAGTGGATCATTGTTGTCGGATGAGACATGTGGGTTATAATAACTCTACATAAAAACTCATTCTTATAACATGGTAATCATATTAAATCAATCTAAGTCTTTTGATCTTCATGTGTTATCATCTTCAACCACATGTTGGAGGCCTTCATCGCCTTCCTCTTCTCTTTATGATAGACGACATTTCTCGATGGTGTGACCTATAAAAAATCACCTCAAAACCCCTACCTTAACAAATATTTTACCTTGGTGAAAAATTGGTATCCCTTGGTCTATGAAATTAATAAAATATACCCTTCATAGGTTTTTATCTCACAATGAACAACAAACACCAAAACCATCAAGCTAGCATCATAATTTTCAAAAAAAACATCCTCAGTAATCCACATAAGGATAAAATGAACCTAAATATACATATATATAAACAATCAAATTTAAACTTGGGTGTTACACTTGAAAAAATAAATCAATTTAGACTTATAAATGAATCCATTTTCACCATAGAAATGTAAAGATATGTGTGTATATATAATAGAATGAGGCATTAATTTTTAACCAAATATTATCATTGGATAGTTTTAATTATCCTAGTGTCTGTGTTTTACCTCCCCTCGGGATATAACATCCCTAGAAACAATATATATACATATATATATAACCATCAAAATAACGAAATTTCCATTGTAACTTCTCGCATTATCTATAACCCAGGAACTTAGAATCTACTTGGAATATCATATAATATAAGGTGTACTATTTTTGTTTTTATGGTTTTCAACTTTGAAATCCTACTTTTATTTGACATCACCATTCTCAAGATTTAGGCATGCATAATAAAACTTTATAGTTGTGATGTCTAAATTATTATAAAAATAGTCACTTATTTTACCTATTGGAAAACCCTAACTCCCCTATAATTTCCCAATTCCTCTAATCACTCATACATTCATTTCCAAGCTTTGAAATTGTAGAATAAAATTTTCAAGGATCGATTCAGTTTGTATTTCAGGTAAGGGAAAATTGATTTTCTATTATCAATAATTTATTTTTTAAAAATACCTTCTAAAGGGGGTTATTTATGTTCTATTTTCTATTTTATTATTTAAAAAAAGTTATTTTCAAAGTCTTCTTTTTGTATCTACAAAACCCTTTCTGTAAGGGGGATCTAATATTAATTTAAACTATTTTATCTTGAGGAAATCCTATTTTTGAATTATAATTTTTTCATGTAAATATTTTTATTAAAATTATAATTTTAATTTCAAAAGGGGGTTTATTATTTTCAAACTCTAATCTTTTTAATTATAATTTTTATGTAAAAATTTTTTTACTCAATTTTAATTTCAATTTATTAATGGAAATGTATTTCCAAAAACCATTACATTAAAATGGAATATTTATTTTTATATACCCCTCTTTGTAGAGGAGTATTATTTAAGAAATTTATTTTAAATTCTTATCTCAAATCCCCATTTTAAAATTTATAAAATTTCTTGGAAAGTAATTTTATTTTTTAAATTCAAGATTTATTTTAAATTTATCATTTTATGCATAAAATGTCCTATAAATTTTATGGATGTTTCACATATGTTTATTTATTTCCATGAACTATTTTTTTCATTAACATTCCATTATTGTTTAAAAAAGTTTCTATTTTAAATTTCTAAGAATTATGAAAGTGTTGAGATATTTTATATTTTTTGTAAATGAGGATATTTTATTTTATAGGTAAAGTTTAATAGTTATATATTTTTTTTCTTTTTTTTAATAAATTATATATATATATATATTGTTTTTGAAAGTATGTTTTAATAGATTATAAATGTGAAAGGAAAGCTTTAGAAAAAATATCTTTTTTTAACTCAGTACTTGGGTATCAAATTTGATGATGATGAATGGAGAGTAAACCCACAACCATATAGGGAAATTTTCCTAAACGTGATATCACTAGTGGGATCATAGATTTCATACGGTTTTCCAAGAATCATTATATTCCATAAAAATTTATTATTCTCAAGCCAGTCATTAATGTTTTTTTGAGAAATATTGAGTTCATTTTATAGGTTGTTATGTTTTAAATTGAAATTACTTATCAAAATTATGTATATTTTCTAATTTTTTCAAAATAATATTTTATTATGGATTTAAATAAAAAAACCTAAATTATTATTTAGGCAATAGTGAATTACTTTGTCAAATCTTTTGGATATGAAAGTATCTTTTTTTTCAAAGGTATTTTATTGTGTAAAAAATGATTTCAACTCTGATTTTATAATCCATTACTAAGAAATTTTATTATCACCCTAAGTTTTAAAAATTGTTTTCATTAGTTTAGTGACAAGTAGATTTTCAATGGTGTTTGGTTTCAAATAATAATCTTTCTCAAGTAAATCAAGTAATTTTTTTGGAATTTATAGAACACTAATATGTTATATGGTTTTTCATAAACCTGTAAAATCTAAAATAAAAATATTTTTTGGATTTTAAAGGAATACATATTTATCAGTTTAATTTTAAGAAATATATATATAATTATTTTCTATTACTAGATCTGGGAGTGTGGGTATCAAGATATCACATTTAGTATCAGATTAATTGTTTTACAACTTTTAAGATTATGATGATTTTATTAAAAATATGCTATGTTTTTAATAATATTCATATTAATAAAATCCTTTTTTTAATTTTCATATTAAGGAAAAAGTTTACAGGATGGAAAGAGTTGTTTCACAAAAAACACTTGTATCTCTTCCTAATGACATGCTTTCAATTATCATTCCCAATTTATTCTCTTTTAATTTTGAAACTTCTTCCAACATAAAACTCTCCTAAAAGAAGTTGTATTAAATATAAAACACCTCTTATATACCTCAATATCACCATGTTTGTGGATTATTCTAAATAGAATCCTAAATTCCCAACATTATCACTTTTCCCAAAAGATTAGATATCATTAATGTATTTTTAAATATTTCATCTTATCACATGATCTTGAATCCCACTATGATTTTAGAATATCTATAGAATAGATATACCCTTTGGAACCTATATGTATCTAGTAATTACTTATAACATTTTAAGAAATACTCGTGGTCTTTTTTAGGGACCCTTAATTGAAAATTTCAAAATAGACTCGGTCATGGTATTTTATAGAGATCGAGTTCTATCAAATATTTTGAAATTATATGTCAATAATAATGAAATTTAAAAACTATATTTTTTCTACCGTAAATATAACCTAAACTATACGATATGAATATGGAAAAAGTAATCAAGGTACTTTTAAGGAACTCTAAAACAATGTTCCAATTCATAGACCATCTATCTTCACAAACAACACGACAATGAAAATAGATGGATGCATTGATAAAGGAATAAGTTATTTTAAGAAAATTTTAAAATAAATTTGTTAATTATTAGTGATAATAATAAAGATATATTTTATATATGAAGAACCTACATATTGAATCTTGGAAAGCTAGACTTAGATTTTTTATGTATAGAATAATTTTGAGGGTGAAATTCCATTAAGGGGTAGAATGTAACATCTTATAATTTTAAGGAATTCTATCTTTTAATGAATTTTGTAAATAAGTATTATAAAAAAAATTAAAAGTTACATTTTATTAATAATAATGACAATACACTAACATTTATACATAATATCATCCTTCATAAATATATAACACTAAGAACGTGGTAATGCTAAACATACAATGTAATTCATTAATAAAAGAAAAAAATAAAATTACCATGCCAACGATAAGATTATATCCCACTTTATTTGGATCCATTGTGAGTAGGATTCCTCAATATATGACAATGTAAAGAATATAGAGATGAAGAAAAATTGGAATAATACTTATGAGAAATAATACTAAAATATGTAGAATTTTGTTTATTATTATTCCGTTTAGGTAGGGTATTTATAGAATAAAGATATGACCACTGAGAAAAATAGACTTCATGGTATTTTTGTAATATATATATATATATATACCTAATATGTTACAATGTTTATAAATTTTTTGGTTAAAAATTAATTTAATGTTGTGACTCAAAAAGTAATACACAAATAATAATACCTAGGAATAAATAGTAATAAATAAATATAGACTCATAATAATATACAAATATCTATAATAAGAAGTATAAATATATAGAGCATTAATAAGATAAAAATGGTGTCTTAAACATAGAAAATAACCATGATGATATTTTAAATAAGTATTTTGGTAATACTTGTGTGATTAAGACAATTTATTTTGTAATAAAATTGTTTTAAAATAATGATAAGTAAAAAATTTTGAATGTTGTGGTTATAAAAATATTAATTCTCTTTGTAATATAATCTAAGTAAACATTAATATAAAGAAAACAATAAGTAATTTAATAAATATAATTTTTAAATAAAAATGATTAATATGAATATATATATATGATAATATATATTTAATAATAATTTTAGATAATTGAAACTTAATTATATAAAATTGGTTTTCCAACCATTCAAGGAATAGGGGTATTCCCTTCTAACTTGTTATGGGGAGAAATCTTCACCCACAGGGAGGGACATCACAAGAATCTATATGGAGGCATGGAAGAACCTTCCTGAGTTAACAGGTGAGAAAATAGTTCCCATAATGAGTGTTATCATGTGATCTCATTTTCATGGTATTACATCAGTCAGTGTGGCCCAAGAGCCTAGTGTTGTGATTGTATTCGGGTTCTGATCCCCCATTTCTTTGGCACATTGGGATATTGAAATAATCTAATATTTAAGAAAGTATTCAACTAAGTATATATTCTATTTGGAATGAGTTATGTGAGTCATTTTAGCTCCACATAAAAAAATACCGCTTATAATATGTCTATCAGATTTAATCCATCCCAGTCATCTGATCTTCCCACATAGTCATATTCAACCTCGCACTAGCGGCCTTTGTCATCATCCAATTCTCCATCCAATTTAATACATCACTCGTTGGTATAACCAATAAAAAATCAACTCAAAACCCCCTACCTACATTATAATTTTACCAAAATAACAAATCTATAGTCCTTGGTCTATCAAATGAAGTTTATGGACCATTCCCAAATTTTCAGCCCATTAAAAAAACATACACCAATACCATGATGATAAATTATTATTTTTCAAAGAAAACATCCTGAGTAATATTGGAGAGGTTGAAATAAAACTAAATGTACACACAAACACACACACACACATATATATATAATCGAAATTAAACATGGTTATTACACTTGCAAAAAGAAATCAAGTTTGACTTCCAAATACATTAAGTTTCACCAAAAAGAAAACAAGATGAGTATATATATATATATAATGAGAGAACCATTTTTGAGAAATATCATCATCAATATATTTTAAATCTCCAAGTGGATTAATTTTTCCTCTCCTCAGGTTATAACAGTCGCAACGTCAATATGTGTGTGTGTGTGTAAATATATTTGTACCAATAAAAATAATGGCATTTCCATTGTATCTTCCAGAATTCTATAGAAGATAGAATATCAAACTCTTCTTGGAATCTCATAGCATAGTTGGTACACTATTTTATGTTCCATGTTTGTTTCCTTTGACATTATACTCATATAAAACACCTTTCTTAAGATTCATCCATGCATAATAAATGCATACAGTTGCATTGTCCAAACTGGTATTAAAATGGACACTTTCATCTCCGGTTTGAAATCCCCAACTACTAAATTTGTTCCATGTTTCTCTCTAATCGTGTACCTTTATTTCCATGATCTATCAGTGGAGAATACCATTTTCCATGATTGATTTGGTTTGGATTTCATGTAAGGGTAAGCTGATTTTCTTTTATCAATCCTTTATATTCTCAAATACCCATATAAAATGGGATATTTATGTGGAAATTTAGATTTTATTATTAGAGAAAAATTGAATATCAAACTCTTATTTTTTATATGAAAAACATTTGATTTAATGAAATTTTGAGGTTTATTTTAACCATTTTATTTTAATCAACCATAATATTTGAATTATGGTTTTTATGTGTAAACATTTTTATTCAAACTGTTATTTCAATTTTGTAAGGGGGATTTATTATTTTCAAACTACCATGTTTTAAATATTAATTTCTATTTATAAATAATATTTTTTAAGTTTTTATTGAATTTAATAAATGAAATATATTTCCAAAAAAACAAATTCTATAAAAAGTGAAATTTATTTATATAAAACCCTCTTTATATATTATTATTTAAGAAATTGATTTTAAATTCTTAATAAAAATCCCCATTTAAAAATTTATACAAGTTCATGGAAAAGAATATTATTTTATAAATTAAAGGATTATTTTAAAGTTGTCATTTTATGCATAAAATTTCATCTGAAATTTATTGATGATGCATATATGTATGTATTTTCATTCACTATGTAATTAATTAATATTCCATTCATGTTTATAAAATTTTCTATTTTCAATTTTCAAGAATTATAAAAGTGTTTAGATATCTCAAATTTTGTAGAAATGATTATTTTCTCCTTTAGAGTAAGTAACGTTTAATAGTAATGTATTATTTCCTTTTTAGAGATAAATTATATATATGTATTATTTTTTAAATAATGATTTAATTTATTATAAATGTGAAAGGAAATAATTTTCATAAAAAAATGTTTTTATTAATTCAGTACTTGGGTATCAAATGGAATGAAGAGGAATGGGCAGTAAACCCATGACCTACAGGGGACATTGTCCAAAAATTAATACAACTAGTGGAATCATAGATTTATTAAGGTTTTCTAAGTATTATTATGGTCCATAAAAAGTTATTATTTTCAAAATAATTTTTTATGGTTTTCATGAAAAAGATTGAGGTCATTTTAAAGGATGTTATATTTTAAATTGGAATGGATTTTCAAATATATGTATATTTTCAAAAAAAACATATTTTATAATGAATTTAAATAAAACCCCTAAATTATTATTTAGTGAATAGTAATTTACTTTATTAAATTTGTTTTATATGAAAGTATCATTTTTAAAGGTATTTTATAGTATAATAAAATATTTCAACTATGTTTGTAAAACCCATTACTGGGTATTTTTATTCTCACCCTACATTTTTTAAATTTTTTTCATAGGTTTATTGAAAATTAGTTGACTAATGGTGTTTGGATTCAAAAAAGAATCTATCTCAACTGAATCTATTTAGTTGAAATAGAATTTGTATAACTCTGATATGTTGTAAGATTTTTCCAAATCCTCTAAAACATAAATAAAAAATATTCATGGGTTTTTTGGGTATTTTATATTTATCAATTTATTTTTATAAATATATGTGTATATATATATATTATTTTTTTACTGGATCTGGGAGTGCAGGTCTCAGGTTTTCATAAAAAAAGTATGACTCTTAAAGCCCTAGGGCATTACAATCCATGAATGTGATAGATAATGTAATTATTGTACAATCATCATCCAAATTAGATTAAATATGTTGTTGAAATGTTTTTAGGTTATTTTTACCTAGTAATCTCAATTTATAATTAATAACCTAAAACAAATGAAACTATAAAATAAACTAAATTAGTTAAAAATATATTTTCATAAGGGATTCATTACTAATGTATAGAAATGGAATATGAACCAATTAATTATAGGTCAAAATACGTGAAAAATATCCAGGGGAAATGTCTCATAATAACTATAAGATGTCTTATGTATCATAAAAGAGGTAATCAAGTAAACGATTTAAATAAAAATTAAGATGCCTAATAACATGATAGAGGAAAAAAATGTTCTCCCTAAGGTACCACTAATAGTTAAACATTTTAAATACACAAAATTTAGCATTATCCAAATAAAAATACCAAAACAAGAGAAAACAATGAAAATTGATGTTAATAAACTTGAATAATTAAGATTAAAGAGAGGTATTACTTAATCAATACCACCAAAGTGGACAATGAAAACAAAGTGGTGAAAGATACACATATTATCCAATCACGAACTAAAAATCCCTCATTTGATTTAGGCTTCACACATTATTTTATATTATAAATTATTAATAATACTATTAATTTAACACATTAATGATTATTTTTTGAGGTTTCAGAGAAAACTCATAATGGTAATATGATTATAGGTATATAAATATCCTCCAATTTTTATTTTTGGGAAAAAAATCCTATAATTATAGTTTTAATTCCATTAGTATAATCCAATATAATTTTTTGAATTTATTATTTCCCACCACATAAAGATAACATTAACTACAAGGATGATGGACTCTCATTCTCTATACCAATTCATCCTAGGATCATATACGATTATGAATTTCCTTATAAAATTAATCTATTAATGTGGATATTTATAGCCAATAATAAAGTATATATAACATAATTGAATAATATTAATTAATTTATTTCCATATACTTTTTATGATTGAAATAATGAGTATCCTTTTATTACTCTAGAAAATGAGGATTAGTTTTTAATAGACCAAAAATATAGTCATGTATATTTTAATACTACTCACCTATATTATTATTTGATAAATAAACTAAAGTTTTGAGAAAGAATTTTTGTATATTATGGGAAAATGTAAAATCTATGTGTTTTTTTTCATTTCCTTTCCTTATGTTTCATGTTTTTGTATTTGTAATCTGATTGTAAGATAAAACATCGAATTTATTAATCAAATTAGTAACATTATTCACCCATAATAAGTTAATTGAAAAAAAATTAAAAAAATAAAGTATTAGATAACATGGATTATTACATACCAAAGATGATTACATGCCATAAAATTCCATAAAATAAAATTTGATAATAAATATAGAAGTTAAATGTTTATATAATTAGAAATTCTCCCCAGTCATCTTCACCCTTGAGTTTCACCATTGTTCAAAATAAACCTAAAATATGAGAAATAAACATTATTAATTCGTAATTTATTTCGTAAAATCCTAAAATACAATAAATGGAATGATATGTATAATTGTAAAAGTTATAATGGAATGAATTTATAAAATTTAATGGGCATAATATAGTCATTATTTGACCACTATAAAAGGTATTTAGTCCTTAGGTGTGATACCAATAAATGTCATATCATTTATAATTTTTTCAACACCAAAATATTAAATTGAGATGCCTTGATATTATAGAATATATAATATTCAATTGATATCTTATGGTGTATGCAACACTGAGTTTTAAAAACACTGTGATATATTATTAAATATTATTATTTTAACACGGTCATTATAAACTAACTGTTAAATTGCAAGTGCGAATAAGAATAAATATATTATGAAATACATATTAAGTTAATATATATTTATTATTAGTAAATAAACACATAATTTTATGTAAAGTTATTTTATTCTTCAAATAAATGTTTTCATCAAAAAATTTATTGTTATTACTTTCTATGAGAAAATTTAAATAATTAATTTTTGATAATTTTAGAAAATTTATTTGATAAAATTAACTTAATATTTTAAATCATCATATTAAAATTATCTTATGGTGAAACATTGGAAATTTTCTGAAAATATTGAATTTCTAGTAAATAGTGAAAATTACCAAATTTTATAAAACTATTATTTTATTTATATTAAAAAATATATTTATGATTTGAATTTAATAGAAAAGTAAAATAAGTTATATTTAGTTATATATAATCTAATAATTTTAATTTTAATCTTCATTATAACTTATTTTTATATAAGTATATTTTTATCTTAAAATGCATTTTAAAAAAATGTTTTTTGTTGTGTTTTGTAAGATTAATTTTAAATTAATTTCTACAACATATGATTTTCTGATTTTTTTTAAAATGGATTCCATATTTTTATTCATAAGGTCCAAATTTCTTCAATATATCCCTTTTATTTTTTCCCAAAATTAATAGTAACTGTGGTAATTTTTATTATCACAGTAAAGGGTAAATTGGGTAATGTAGGTAATTAATAAAATGATGAGGACTATAAAATGACAATAACACTTCCCAAAATTTTATTGGATGATTAATTTTCGTCCAAGTGTATTCAATGTTTGAATATATTTCTTTTAGTTTCCATTTATAAGTGATTATGACATATATAATTTTGTTTAAAGAAAATTTGAAGATGTAAAGCCCATATTTTTAATAAATATAAAATTTTTAATATAGGTTTATCTAGAGGATATATTTGACTATAAATATTCATTTGAAATATAAAATATTTATCTTTTTAATGGGAATTTTTTAAAAAAAATTAATTTTTAAATAATTAAAATAAATGGTTACACATCGTTGATGCGGTAATTATTTTACTAATTGAAATAACAGACAAATGTTATTATAAATATTAATATAAATATAATATGAATAATTAATTTCAATAATAAATTTTCAAGATAACCTTAAAATTTTATGGATTTAATAAAATAGTTGGTTTAAATTGTAAGTGATATCTTGATATTATTAAAGTCAGAGCATTGAATAGTGCTTAAAATTGATAATATCAATATTTTATAGTAAATAATATTTTATTAAATGATATAAAATTCCTAAAAAACATTAATTCTTCCAAATTATTAGGATAAGTTTTAAAATTTCATCCATTATCCATTTATGGGTTCTTTGTGTTTTTATAGTAACTATATTAACCGTCAAAGAGTAAAAGATCATGTTGTAATAGTAAGAGTTAAAGCAGTTAAATAAGGGTTCAAACGAGAAGATAAAGGTAGAAATATAGTCAAAACTTATATAAATTTTATTGGATGAGGTTATTTTGAATCATACTCAAAATATATTCAAAATAAATCACTTTGTATCCTTTTGTAATTGAAAATTAATTTATATTAAATTAATAGTCTGGGAAATTCCAAAAGTTCCCTCTACCTCTCTTATAAAAGGGAACATATTCTACTCATTTATTCACACTTAAAAACCCTTTTATTAGAGACTCTTTCATGAAAGGGTCAATGTGGTTCCATGGTTTTATGTGTTCATGGTTGATTAATCCTCACCTGACCTCTTTCAACCCATGTCGGTTGCGCGCAAAGGCTCCTCTTGCGTGCAACCCTGACCTTGCATGAAAACCCAAATCTTATGTTCACCCTCTATTTGAGAATCCATATTCTATCCTTGTGTTAGATCACCATGCTTGAGAAACCTTTGTTTGCATCACCCATACCTTAAATGCACCTCTTGTGTGCACCTCTCCAACCTTGCATACAATAATTTCATGGTCCCTCTCATGATGTCACCTATACCCCTAGTGTATATATTGTCATACCTTTTACTTCTCATCATAGGTATGATAAAACCTATTTCTTAAAATAATAGGCATACTAAAGTGGACCTTGTGACTAACCACTCCTCCCTTGGTTATATCCTGGTAGTTTCAAAGCCATGCCATGCCCATTAGTGCATAAGATATGGTCAGGTAAGCCCATGGGATGGGGATTGAGACCCTCCACATCCAAGCTTCATGAAATAAAACTTCCTAGTCTCGACATCCTTAAAATTTGAAATAAAACTATAACCTTACCTTATGTGATGGATATAGGATTCCCCATGTAATATCATCATGGGATACCACCTTCTCCCCTACCAATGAGTGATCCTCTAGCATCGGGAGCCTCCATTTCTAATCCCCACTTACCCAATGATACAAGCATAGTATACTCTATGTATGACTCACATGGAATGATATCCTCCTTGGATTTCTTCCACATATACATTCCACACAATCTCTCATTGATGCTTCTTTCACAACATTAATGTCAGGTCTAATGCTTCCACTGGTTTCTCACACTGATCATGACTCACGTGAGCTTAGAGGTTAGTTAAGATCAAGAAATAATCTATATAACCACCATAGGCCTTATCTATAGGTATAATCCCCAACATCTATTCAAATGGGCATCCACCTGTGTGTAATTCGCAATAATCATACTCATCCTATTTGATTCTTTCACGTGTAATCCCCAACCACATGTTCCATTGGGATCCTCCTTAGGTATAAGCCCCATCCCATTCTAAAATATCATTCCTTTGATTATCAAGTAACTATGATATGTAGGAATCCTCCCTAAGTTCCAAACCCAAAATCCATATCCATCCTGATTTTCTTAGGAAGCATGTCCAGTAAGATCATGCCCCCCTCACCTGAGAGAGCACACCTCCCCTAAGTTCCTTAGGAAGCTCGTTTTGTAAGCCCTACACCAACTCCAACCAAGAGAAATCCTCTTACAAAGGAAATATTCCATGACTAATCCCCACACTATACCTAGCCAACGCTCGCTTTGCAATGTGAGTTTCCTTACCTCATTATGTTAAACTCCATGGATCATTCTCATCACATGACCATAAACTATAGCATCATACTACAAATATTTTCATCATAGTCTTCTAAATAAGCTATGTAGAATGACTCTTTGATGTTCAATCCTAAACAACAGTAAACATAGGTTCTCCTTCATAGATATATACCTCGATGATCCACCTCAAGGGGTGTCTCGATCAACCTTCATGGTGTGACATCTTCCCTTTATGGGACACATCTCTTGTAACCACCTCCATGGAGTGTTCTGATCCAACTATCAGTAAACCTTTCAGGTGTTACCTTCTAGGTATGTACCTCCTAGATCCACATTAATGGTTTTTCCAATCATCCTTCATAGTTTAACATATTCCCTTTATGGGACACACCCCTAGGATTTGCCTCTATGGGGCATTCTGATCTATCCACCCTAAGTTTGATATCTTCCCTCCCATGAATTCACTTCCTTGATCCACCTCCATGGAGAGTTTTTATCAATAAAAATCACACCTAAAAGACATTAAACTCATGCCCCAACCCATATCAACCCTACACCATTATCCATCCCCATATGACATTAAACTTGTGGCATGACCCCAAACACATACCCCATGTAAAACATGGGATGTCTGAGATGAAATCCTTGGAAAATATGCACCCATGGATCTATCTACCTCATGAAAAACATGGGATTCATAAGATGAAATCCTTGGAATATATGATCCCATTTCATCATCTACATCATGAAAAATATAGGATGTCAGAGGTGAAAGCATTAGAAGATATCTGCCTATTGTGTCATCTACCACATGAAAAACATGGGATGCCTGAGGTGAAAGACTTGGAATATATACTAATTTTATTTTAGATAACTAGTGATCTATATAAGAATACATGGGTTCTATGCCTAATACGCATCCATAATATTCCCTCCCAAGACGAAGAATATAGGTGACCAATGCTCAAAATGGCCATACATGCCAACGATGTCCAACATGACTAATATCCTAACCAATGGTTGTTTCCCTATAAAAACTAAACTAGAATTTCCTGACATAATTATTGTAATTAACTAGTATCCAGAAAGATATGTCGTAGGGAATGTGTTCCACGAACATGACTTAACTCTATGAGGGCGACAGGCACTAGGTGACAAGTGCCCAGGAGTAATCCATGGTAGGAGGAAATGACATCCTATAATACCATTTTGATTAAGGAGTAGACATATCCGATAAAAGTGATGAAAGATAACATCCATTGGAAAGAGGGAATGTGGGATAACATGCATTTTAGTGCACATTAACATGCAAGTGGTGGCCCTGAAAAAAGTTTCAAAATAGGAATATTGGACCTAATGTGAAACCCTTATCCTCAACATGGGGACTAGTAGTGTTCTTGACATCAGTAGATTTTCATGTCACCAAATTTAGAAATCTGGTGCTTAGTTCCACCAAGAAAATTGTTGTCCTAGTATGGATATCACTAGAAATTTGGGTAGTAAACATTGGATATTACTCAATCTAGAACATTATCAGTGTGGATCCATCTCTGAATTTGAAATATTAGACAACGTTGGGTAATTGGGAATTAATTTCCTTAAAGATATACTGACAGATGAATCCACCATATTTGTAGGACCCCAACCATAATAAATCAACTACCCAACACTAACAAGTGATGGGGTAGGAGAAATATTAATTTAGAAACCCCACATGACACCAACTCCACCATGACTTCCACTACGACCTTAGTTACCAAGTTCCCACTCTTAGAATCACCCTCATAAATCATCTATAAGAGGGTGATATGCACCCCTGTATATTAGTATGAGTAGGATATATTCATTCCCACAAGGGACATGGTGTGCCCAGACAGGGAAGCTTTAGCTCCTTATTGACACCGCTTCCACCAAGGGCTATGTATAGAGAAACTACTCCCCATTAAAATGACGAATTGCATTCATAGAATCTCCCTAGATAAATCTTATGAATCTCTACCCTATGATGAGGAGGTGGGGGAATCTTGAGTCACCCTAAAAATAACTACTTCTTGGGATCCATCGAGGAGGCATCCCACCAATCCCTTTCAGAACAAGCAACGACCGAGCCTTCAAGATGAAGAACAAGTGTACTTTACACCTACTTTTACTGCCTTAGTTTGGATCACCCAGCATCAGCATTGGGAACAACATCATGATAATTAATTACAAGGGTAATAATAATCCACATATTTATTATACCTTTCAAACACTACAAAATTATACCATATCCCTAAGATAGATGAGCAAAAACCCATTTTCACCTAGTTGGGATGATGACCTAAGTTGTCTTGTGGGTAATCTGGGTTAAATCTATCAATCACCAGTTCCACCATTATCCATTACAATTTGGCCCATGATGGTGAGATTTAGTACAATGGTCCTCTGTATACCATCACCAATCAAAGTGAAGATCATCCCCACTCTCACAATCAACGTGGATGTCCTCCCCATGTTCTCACCGATCAAAGTGGAGGTCCTCCCCACTTCATCAAGGGTCATTACAAAGTTAATCACTATACTTATGCTTCAAAACATTGTGGCCTTGCCTGTGTCACATCCAATCATTGAGAAGGTCCCCCTTGTTATGTTCCAAGATCAAGCGAAGGTCCTCCCTTCTCTAGCATCCATCAAATAGGATGTCCTCCCCATTTATTGGAAACTATCATAGAGGTGATCCCCATGTCGTAACCAAACATTGTAGAGGTCCTCCCCACTCCATCAATAATCAACATGGATTCCCTCCCCATGTTTCTACCAATCAAATCAGATGTCCTACTCATGATTTCAGTAGCCATTATGAAGGTATTCTCTTTATTCCTTCTCCTCAATATAGAGGTCCTATCCATGCCCATTTTGATCAATGTGAAGGTCATCATCATGGTTTAACCTTCTAGTATGTATTTCCTCCCAATTTCACTAATACTAGTCAGCATAGAGTACCATCCCATGTTTTTTATCACCAAAGTGGAGGTCCTATCAAATTTTTCAACAACTATATTAGAGTTCCTCCCCAATCCTTTACCAATAAACATGTAATTCCTACCATCTCAAACAAAAACTGATATGGAGGACCTACCTATATCCCACCCAACTATACTGAAGGTCCTACCCTATTAAAAACCAACCAAAAAAGTGGTCCTTCCCATATTGATGAACTACCCTTCCCTGATGAACCATCCTAAGGATGAAGAGTGAACCACCTCCAGCGAAGGAAAAATCATGGGAAGCGCCATGTCCTTATCAACCATGTAAACCAATTGGATTATGAGGGGGAATGAAATCCGAAGATGGATCCTTCACCCCAGTCATCAGTACAATATTTTGGGATAGAAACATGACCAGGGAGATTATCCATCTTAGAATGTGAAATCAAAAGGATGCCCAAATTCATATGTTGGTACATTAAAGAACATGATTATTTAGACTCATTATATGGGCTCATGGTGTAGTTGTCTCCACCATTAACAGTCTCCCTCTCCACCATAACCCAAGATCGTGGAGATCTATTCTGGTCTAGGATGACTCTTTCATATGATTATCTACCTAAGTATCCATTGAAGATTATTGATGCCCATGCACATAAGGTAGTTTTGAACACCCATTAATATAAGGATTTTATGATTCAGTTAGATCCTTGTAGGTGATATTACAATGTTTAGTGAATAGTTAACTCATGTAGCGACTATTCCACCATCCAGCCTACCACCACATTGATCTATATAAGTTCCACCACCCATTTCATTGCCAGCTCCAAAAAAACCTAGGTTAACTAGGAATAGAGCCCCATATCTGAGAAAGAAATCATGTGAGATAATTTGGATGTTGATTCGTTGTCAGTGGTATTATGGCTGAATGAAACTTCCAACTTTGATATCCCAGAATCCCTCACCGATTGTGAGGCCACATGTTTCCCCCAAAAAATCTGGAGGATGCTTCACCACCTCCGCAATTGTCAGGTGGTCTATCCAGGGATCCAAAATCACTTCGACAACATCGATCAGTAATTACAAATAGGTGAGTTCCCAACACTCTTAGTGGATTAGCAGCATGTTTCACCTGGTAACCACTAGACTCTCCAATGGTGATGCATTAAGGACCTCATTGTGCTCCAAAAAATCATGAAACAGGCATCTCTACATGTGTTGTTCCTGGGTTGGGGATAGTACGATACACTCCAAATCATCCCCATCCTACAACATCCTAACATAACCAGTGATATTGAGGATTTCCATATTGGTATGGTTAGGATAAACATGGTTGTACCCAAATATTTTAAGTATCGGGACACCAATGTAGTGTTTAATGAGGAAAAATATCCAACTAAGGAATCACAGTATCAGAGAGACCCTCATACAGATATCTTCACTCACCTTTAAAGGTGGAAACTTGGCCTTGGAGATCCCTATAAATCATTTCCTACTAGTTGGAACATAAAAAATGGAAAGAGTCATCTCGAGCCCTCTTATCCATCTGATATTGTGCAGAAGGAAAAGGTCAATCGCACAATTTCTTTCATTCTCCAACAATTCATGGATAAAAAAAGGATCATTGATGAGATAATTGTTGAGTGTCACCCGGATTAAATTTCTCCTTGACATGATCTTATTCCTTCTACACTAGGGAAGAAACAATTCCACCATGGCTAATTGTCCCCAGTTGATCTTATTAATCCCATGCATCTGGATATGGTATGGGAAGGGGCTTATGTAAAGCGAATAAGATATGAGTCACTGAATTTAACTGAACAACATGATAACCTTCCTCATGATCCAGATCAATCTATTTCACCGGCATCCAAACATTTTTACTAAGTCTAAAATACTATCAATGAATTGGTGGTTAGGAATCATCATCAAGATAGGGACCCCAACCAGGATGATTTGATTACCACTATCACTGCTCATCTCAAATCCCTAATGGTACAAAATATGGAAATACCCCCTAATAGAAAGTCATACATGGTATTGGTGGATGATGTGTGAGCACCCCCAGAATTTGGGAACAGTGAATTTAACCCTTTCAATTGGATGGGAAACCTTCTGCAACATTTGGCCCACTTCATTTTGATGTGTGGGCCCATGTTGGGAACCCTAGAGTAGTGGGATGCTTCCAAGCTCTGCTATTTCGTATAGACATTAGAAGGACCTACATTCATCAAGTACATCCAGTTACCCATTCGGTATATCATATTTTGGGAAAAACTTTGCAGGTAGTTCCTCTACCAGTTCATCTCGACCATAGGCAAGAAAATCATTATATAACTCTTCAAGTGAAAGCAACATCTTGATGAGTATGTCTTGGATTTTGTAATATGGTGGAAGGGCCTCACGTGTTCACTCATTAACTAACATAAGAAAAATTGTTGGAGATGTATATGGGAAACATTATGACTAAGATGGTCCCTACCCTCACCACTCATAACTTACCATGTGGTTTTAGGGATTTTTATGATATGGCTCAATAACTAGAGGACGCCTTTCAACAAGCTAATAAAGCACATATGTTACCTCCTCCATCTCCCGTAAGAAGGGATGACAAAGCTAAGATTACAACTGAAATATAGGGAGAGGATCCCAATCCATTGGAGTTGTTGTCCCCTTGACAGTGGAGCCTCACCGAGTGTAATGGCCTCATCAACCTTAGACTCTCCTAGTGTAGAATCAGCAAGTATCGCCCAGGTAAGTACAACCGCTTAGGCAAGAAAATGTGGCTCTGGAACCTCACCAAGATCCAGCACCATATCAATATCAGGCTCCCAAAGTTCCCTTCCTAGACCATAGGAACATGAACTAGTCTTTCAATGAGGCATAGTTTCCTGATTATTTCCTTAGATCACTGGAATAGGGGACTCTGAAGCTTCCAACGTGAAAGAAACCTTCCGAAGATGAGCTTATTGATCACCCTAACCATTTACCTTATCAAAGTATACATGGACACACTCTTAAACAATAATTTTTATCCAATAATTGAAATATGACTAAGTGGGTAATGGTCTAGTAAATTTGGTAAATTTATTAGTACCGGTGGCACACATCTCTATTAATCCTCACAGTGACAGTTAATGTGAATAACAGTATGTTTCCAACTATGAGACTCAGAATTAGAAAATATGGTTGGCCTGCAAGGTAGTATCTCATTCACATAGTTTCATTTGGTCCCTCTTTGGTTAGCCTAGTCCTCCTAAAGTTTTCATTCCTTTCTCAGCTAACTCTTCTTTGTCCACATCGAATTCCTCCAAATATCATAAGAGTATGATTATTGAAAAATGGAAAGTAGAGTCCCCTTATAGTGCTAAATCCATACTTCACTCTTGAATATTTCATACCTATATATTTTATAATGGACCCAAATGTTATCCCCACATTGGAGGGCCCCTCTAATGATGAGAATGGGTATTCCTCTATAAACATCAATGAGTTGATAGATTGCTTCATGATTTTCGATGACGATGAATATCAAAAAAAATCTCCAGATGCCTATGGAAAATGTTGTCAAAGGAATGGTCGAAGGCATAAAAGACAACATGATGCTCAGATCAGCAGTTTTAATGAAGCAGTGCATGATTCTGAGACCAAACAATAGGGTATATGTAGATTTTAGCAATCAAATCCCTCTCATCCCACTCTTTTAGACACACTACCACAGCGGATAGTGCTAACTAACATGGTAGAATAGCTATATCACTACCATGATTGGTCATGTACATCTAATTCTATGCCTCAGTGAGATGAAATCTAGATGATAGTGGTTTGGGATGATATAGATGATGAAAAGAAAGATATTTCTAACACCAACCAAAATCTAGTGATATATCCAGTAGTGCTTGTCATGGCCCATGTCAATTAGAATCCACCAATATGTATAAATGTGTATATGGAATGTAATTATGATGTACTGAATCTCATTTAAATCATATATACAAGTCTCTCAATACTCTAGTACCTCCTCATTATAGAAGATATTTATAAGGCCCTTGAAGAATCCTTGAAAAGACCCCTCTAATTCAATGAAGAAGTAGCTTTCATAGAAGCATACTATATAAGAGAGGTCGAGTAAGTAGAATATCAAGCCATCATCTAATTCTCAACAGAGGATGAAGGCCCTCTAATATAGGGTCACATTTTCTCATTATAGATCACTAGTTAGTTCAATGGCATACAAATCCACCACTTCTTGGTGGACATGGGTTTCAGGATCATCCTCATCCCAACATGAACACTCCAAAAGATGGGGATCACTAAAGAAAACTAGAGTCCCTCTGACCTAAAGATTTATGGTTATGGTAGAAATGAGTAGAGACCAAGTTTTAGGATTTGGTTTAATTCCTAGTTCGTAAGCTTGATATAAAGTTTTGAATTCATGTTAGTCTCATAAGATACCCCTTAAAACTCACTATTTTGTAGGCATTGGCCTTGTCTGCATGCAACAGTCCTTTCCTCATATCACCAATTCTTAAAGTACTCTACTAAGGGTCGAGTAGGAATGATTTTCGGTGGTGTTACTTCCTTAGAATCTTATATATCATGAAATATAGATGTTGACTATTACAAGATCAAAGGACTGTAGGTTCAAACCAATGAGGTTGAGAACACAACAACCACATCCAATCAGTGGATAGACTTGTATGATGCTTCCATACTCTTTATTAACCGATTATAAGCCACGACACCAAACATAGGATGTCTCTTTGTCATTTTTTAGAGGCAAGGGAATCATGTCCCCAAGTTTAAGGAGTATCTGAATATTGCCTCTTACTCATACAAAGGTCAAGCCTGGGTGATACCAGAAACCCCTACCCCTATGAAGTACTGAGATGTTATCCCAATACACATCATTCCATGGAATTATCACATATTTCTGGGAGTAGGGTTGAACAACCAGAAGAAAACCCACCACTATTTATTTGATATCAAACATGGACCCCACAGTCTAAGTCCTTATGGGATTGTCTCAACCGCCTCTGCCTCCATAGTTTCAACTGAGCAAGGTTCTCCCATAAGAGATTCTATATTTGGACAAGAAGGAACCGATGCTCCTTAAAAATTAGTTGGCCTAGACAAACCTACTATCACTAATTCTCTTATCTCATATGATGAACATGACTTGAAAGATGCTCCACCCAAATTCTAAGAGGGTTTTTTTTCAGTTTTGATGAGATGGTTTAGGTGAATATCGGCACTGAGGTTAAACCAAGGCCAATGTTGATCATTAAAACCATTACTCAAGAGGAGCATCAGAAATATATGGATTTACAAAAGAAAAATTATGATGTATTTTCCTAGATTTGTGATGAGATTCTTGGACTAGACCCTTAAAAAACCTTCCACCATCCTGGTCTCCAAGTAAGTTGCCACAGATTCAACTAGACTCCTAGGAAAATTCACCCTTCACATGGTGCCATGGTTAAGGCCAAAGTTGATAATCTTATCAAATAAATCTTCATCAGGTAAGTTTAGTACCCCAAATGGCTAGCCAACATCATTACAGTTAGGAAGAATATGGGCATATTAGAGTCTGTATCGACTTTTTGGATCTCAACCACCATTGTCCGAATAATGATTTTATTCTTCCAGTGATGTAGCTATTGATCAATTCCATAGTTAGTTTCTAGGATCTCTCCTTTATGGATAGATATTCAATGTAAAATATGATATGGATGGCCCCCAAGGATGAGGAGTAAACCTCCTTCAAATCACTATAAGGGGCCTTTTTCTACCAGTTAATGCCTTTTAGCCTAAATAATGATGGGTCCACTTATCAGTAGTCCATGAAAACATATTTAAACCTATCCTAAAGACACTAGTGTAATTATTTGTAGATAATTTTGTGGTAAAATCTAGCCAATGCCAGCACCATATTAGATATCTTGAGAAATATTTATGCTTACTTCAATCCCAAAATTTGATGATGAACCCCTTGAATCATGCATTTAGGGTTACCTCTAGAATTTTATCATCTTAATCTTCAGATACAAAGGCATTGAGATAAACCTAGAAAATATCAAGGCCATCATCTAGATTCCTCCTCTAAGAAACCTCTAGGATATCTAAGTAATTAAAGGACACTTATGCTACATACATTGATTCATCATGAATCTTCCAGAAAGTGTAAACCCTTTACCAGGATCATGAAAAAATATACCTTTTACCATAGGGATGAAGAGTTCTAAGCCTCCTTCAATAAAATCAAGTAGTATCTACTATAGTTTATGGTTCTGATGGAACATATCTCTATGAAGCCTTTAGTCCTCTACATAACCACCCTATAATGATCCCTCAACATCCTTATTATCTATAAGAACAATGATGGTACAGAGAAAATTGTATACTATCTCAGTCGAATGCTCCTTGATATAGAGACCAGATATTCCACAATCGATGAGAGCTACCTCACACTAGTATTTATAGATCAGAAGTTGTGGAAATATTTTCAGTATTATGAGATATAGATGGTGTCCCAAGTAGATCAGTGTTAGTATTTCATAGATCTCTCCATGTTTATGGGATGAATGGAATGTTGGGAGGTGATACATAAGTATTTCAACATCAGATTCATTCTACAAAAATCCATCAAGGGTCAGGCATTGGCCAATTTTCTGGCCACCCATCCCACTCCTAAATAATTTCATCTAGATGTCAATTTCCCAGATGAGGCTATCCTTTTAATAGACTAGGTCATCCCACACTGGTAGATTCACTTTGATGGTTACTCCTCAATCCCAACTGGTAGAAGTATCAATGATCCCAGCCTCAATAGAGTAGGCTTGGGGATTTTCTTCCTCACTCATACATAGGTTGTTTTTCCCTAATAATTATTTTTGTTAGAAGGGTTTAGCAACAATGAGGTAGAGTATCATGATCTCATCATTGGTCTTGATCTCAAACTCAAGATTGATGTCCCCCACTTACATATTAAGGGGGTTCCACATTAGTCATCAAATAAATTAATGGTAAACATATTGTCATAAAGTGGGAGATCATGCCCCAATTAGAGCACAATCGTCAGTTGATGGCCTAGTTCCGTTATCATCTAGTGGTGGATCATGTTCCCTAGTCACAGAATGGTCGAGCCGACACTATATCTAGTCTGTCCACCACTCCTGTATATACTGACTTGGATGACCTATTCATGCATGTATCACATCAGATATTAATTACACCCATCATTCTAGATGATGATGATCGCTAGTAGGTGAACCATCTGACTATTGGTGCTTACACATCAGGACCATTGAGTCCCCCTTCAATAGAAGAAACCTCTTATTAGAAAACTCTTTTATTTGAGTATCTATGTCATGGTATCCTTCTATAGGAAAAAGTTGAACATGAAAGAATTTGTTGGAACACTATACAGTTTACCCTCCAGAGCGGACCTAACCTCAAGAAGACTCTCTACAGATGTGGATTTTATGTAATTATCCTCTATCTCATCCAAGGAGATAAGATTCATCATGTTATGTAAGAATTTAATGTTAGGTCCCCATCAAGTGGGATTGAAGCTCTCACACCAGATTTGGAGGCTAGGATACTTCAGGACCCCCATGGTCTATGACTGCATAAAGTTTTCCAATATGTTTCATGCATTTCAAATTTATACCATCTTTTTGAATTGACCACCAAATCTCCTCCACACCCTATTTATTTTTGTCCCTTTATAGTATGGGTACTCGATGTTGTGGGACCCTATACACTAGAAATATCTCACCAATACAAGTGTGAATAAGTGGTTCCCCTCAAGGAATTGAATGTCTAATTTTTGATTGAATTTGTGAGCTCTCAGATCATACATCAGTTTGGATTTTCTCATGTCATTCTCATAGTCAACGACACCAACTTCTAGGTTTCTAAGATGAAAAAGTTATGCACCAAGTACACCATTTGGTTCAACCATAGTTTTGGCTATTATGTGCATGAAAATGGATAGATATAGGCATTCAATAAGATTATCTCTAATACTTTTTATAATATAGTGGGAAAAAACAAGAAAATTTGTCTGTAAAAACTCCCAAATTTCCAATGGGCCTATCAAAAAATGACACAAAAATCCACCAAGGAGAATTCATATTCCTAGGTGTATAGAACAGAGGAATCCATTCCCATTAATATTCATCTACCTTCACTCTAAACATATTTGTATGACCAGAATATTCCAGACAGAATGGCATAAGTTCATCTAGCTAAGCTAGATTCCCTCAAAGAGAATAAGCTTTAGGCCTTTCAAAATCTTGAGAGGAACCATAATAAGATGGTAATATCATTCAACAAGAAGGTTTTCATTTGCTCCGTCCTCATAGGTGACATAGTATTTTCCCTTAGAATGCCAATGATACCTGTATAGAAGCCACCGAAGGTAGATCCTGAATGGTAAGGACCTTACATCATTCACAAGGTTTATTCAATTAGTGTTTACCCTTTAATCACCATTGATAGAGAGAACATTACTCCAACAACCAATACTAAGTTTCTAAAATGGTACTTCATGTAAAGAAACCATGAATCCATGTTTCATAATTTTAAACTTCATAAAAACTATCATCCTTATCGTATGACATTAATCATTGTTTCTATATCCTAGGAACATGACATTAAACTATGTGTTAGGTCCAAACTCTATGACCTTAAACTAAGAGCCTATGGTCCATTAAACATGAATATAAACTATTTTCAAAATTCCTGAGTTCCATGACATTATACTAAGAATCTCGGTCCAAGTATCATGACATTAAACTATATTTGGGTTTCCTTCATGATTTGTTTTTCCGGTTTTGGGCCTTCTATTCCCTCATTCACATTGAGTTTGTCACTCTTCCACCCTACACACATTCCTCTAAAGTAATTACACTTCTAGGTATAAACTCCATGACCTTGATCTAAGAATCTAAGTCCCACCATCATGAACTTAACCTGTGTGTGAGTATCCTTAGGAGTGTTTCGTTCAGTGTTGGGCCTCTGAAGCCCTCATTCACACCGATTTTATCATTACACTTCACTACACATATGCACTTGAGGCACTCCCCCTCTCTTCGGTCTGAACTCCATGACCTTAAACTAAGAGCCTATAGTCAAAGAATTATGAATATAAATTGTATGAGAGTCATATTAAAAATATTTATGGTGGCATTGGGATGCTTAGGCCCTCATTCACATTAGTTTTTTCACTTCATCACACTATACATGCCTATTTGAGAAGGCCCCTCCCATAAGTCCAAACTCTATGACCATAAACTAGGAGCCTACATACTAGGAATATGGTGTCAAATTGGACACTTAGTCTGAGCTTTATATCTTTAAACTAATAGCCATCCTACGGTCTAGAAAACAAAAACTTAGAGTATTTTCAGTATTTCATAGCATTATGAACATAAATTGATTATAACCCCTATATTTTGAGTTGTATTACTTTAAACAAAAAATCCTAAGGTCCTCAATTCATGATGTCAAACAATAATTCTACCCCATTCAAAATTTTGATGCCTCATAATAAGAGATGATGTTTACTTCATTTTAAATCAGGATGCCTCATATGATATATATGGTATGGTTAACAAATTTTTCCACATGCTCTAAACATGGGATGCCTAATGATAACCATGGGATAACTCAAATTCCATCGGCAGAGTGGATCACCCCTATAGGTTTCGGTCTCTTACCATGTTATGTTCTTGAACTAAATGTGGCTTAATTATCATCCTCATGGGATATGTAGCGACACCCAGAATTCTCATCTCTAGGTTCAGCTGTAAATTTGTAAAACATTTTGGCCTTCTGGCCTCAATTAGGGTACATGATCCCCTTTGTATATATTTACATTGGTTTTTAACCCCCCTCCCCCCACCTGATACCACATGGGTACCCATAGGGCTAGATTTAGTCCAAGAAACATGATTTTAAACTATTTTCTCCCCTTTTTATAGTCTAACCATTATTATTGTAAACTATGTCTTGTTTTTCACTGATACTTATGTAGTGAATGGCCTCCTTGGCTCATTCACAATGGTTTTTACCTCTTTCATACCTCACAATATTTTAGTAAACACCAATTTCATTATATAAATTGTGAATTTATACTAATTTCCTCATAACAATCATTTTGAAATTAAACAGTATTTCGATCATCTTTGACGTATGTGGTGTTGTATTGGGTCATTGTGGCCCTTATTCAGGTCGGGTTTATCAACTGACCATAAGAAACATATCGTTTTGGACAACCCTCATCATAGTCTTAAATTTATGACATTAAACTAAGAATAATATTACATGAATTATAGATTTAAACTATTTCCATGGTCTAGGATATATGACCATAAACTGCATGTAATGTCCGGGTCATATGACATTAAACTGTGAGATAAGACCGGATAACATGATGATAAATTGTACCATGCACCATAATTACCATATGACATTTAACATTGTCTCTATTGTCTTAATTATATAATATAAAACATTAATGAATCCTAGGACATCAGTTAAGAGGTCCTCTCCCCCAATGCTGGCCATCTATCGCATTATTAACATTTTCAGTTGTCGCTCAACATCCGAGATAATCCCCCTTAAGAGATAAGTTTGACCTTTGTTTATAAAAATATGGTTTCAAAAATGTGCTTTAATATAGGGATAAATAATTCCAAGAGTGTTGGAATCCATTTGAACATTCCATCACTCCATTTCCATGCTTTTCATGCCCCTTGTTTGGGTCCTCAACCTCCTTCTTGTCTTAAGGGACCCATTAACAAAATTGTGTCTGGCCAAGCCTCACCTACCATCCTAGGCCAACACCTTGGAATATTTTGGATTAGAATCTAAGATAGTTTATATGATTTGAATATGTTCAGTGGTCCACCCTCATTTGTTTGTGCCCATCCTAGACCATAATCGATATGGATTTTGTGTTTTGAACAAGTTTAATAGTTATCCTCCATCATGAAGGTACTTTCCTTAAGTTCCAGATTTTGGGTATTAAGATTCATATTCGTAATTTCCTTTGTTTTAATAGAATTAAATTCCCCTGCCATTATCCCATTCATGCATTAGATCACACTGGAAAAGAAATTTGGTTATTCTAAGAGATCGTTTCTCCAAAAATAGCTTCTCTTAGCCTGAACACTCTCATTGGTCAGTCAAAAATAGTAGACCCTAACTATTTTATGGTTATACTTCACTCACTAATAAATGAGAAATCATACAGATGACCTTTTCTCTCATGCCAATCATGAATCGTGTTGATTTTTCAATGGTTGTTTCTTGAATAAGATTGACGTATAGTAATTAAATAGAGGAAAATGAAATCTATCTATGCATATAGAAATGGATTAACAAAACAAAAAATGTATACCATTGTCAAGGGTCATTCACATGTTGGAGACTCTCATGAGTCCTATAAAAATTTATCCTATGGATATGCCCCCAAAATTGGGTGATGTATCTCTACCAACCTTTGGCATTTAGCATCAAGATTCTACTACTACCTCTCGATATCCACTTCTTATTCATCTACTATAGGGCACATCTCATCAGCACTGATCAATGATATGTCCCACTCATCATGGAAATTAGATATTTGAAGCGTCACTTTTATCTAGTTCTTATCATCCTCCTACAGCTAAGTCCTTATTTGTATGATGACCTTTGATTGACCATTAAGAAAGGATGCATGATCACCAATTTGATACTCTAAATGATGGATTTCTTGATTAACATCCTAGATCTTTTGAATTTTGTTAGAACTCTGATGGTACTAAGAAAAATCAAATGATTTCATCCTTATGCACTCTCTAGGAAAAGAATTCATAGACTAACACATGGATAACATGAGCATCCACCCCTCTAGTTCTCATGTTATGTAAATAGTGGTGGAGGGACCCAATCTGACTCACCAGATTTGGTTCTCAGGTCTGGGTTTTGAAATGTTTTATGTTATTCCATGATTTGTTCTAAACTATACAATTTTCATCAGTGGCTTCAGACCCATAATCTTCTTGCTCTTCAAGATTTGAAGACTCATATTTTTTAAAATATGCAAGAATTGCAGTAGCAAAGCCCCCCTTAGGAATCCTCTCAGACATGTTGGGTTCCAGATCATGAGGCAGGTCATTCTCCATAAACTCCTCCTTATCATTTTCACCCCCTCCATCCTCGAGTTCCATACCGCTATAGGAATCCTCTGTAGCCTCTGCAGACTATTCACCTGAGACTGAGATCAGATCAATTTGAATGATCAACTTCTCAAGAATGAGCGCAACTATCAAATAAGGACCCCCAGATGTTCCATCTTCATCTATATATCAGGAACACTACTACTACTAATAAGATTAAATTTTTATTTCCAAAGTAACATTTGACTAAAAGTGGAAAACCTTACATGTTCAAGGTCGAAATCTTTAGGCACAATAATAAATCACAAATTCATTAATATTGAGACTAAAGATATTATAATTTCTTACCTAATATATCCCCCAATGAAGCATCTGGGACTTTGTATCTAAATATTATTTGAAAAGGTCTTCAAAGTAATTAACAAGATTGTACCTTGTTTGAATGTGATTTTCCGCATTGATTTTTATTTCACTAAAGTTGCATGATAAAATGAGGTCTTTTTTGTAGATCTAGTCCCTTCTATTTTTTCTAAAATCACCTCGATGATCTCTCTCTAAGATTATGTTCTTCTCCACCTATGAGGCCATGAGATTAATGGAAACTTCCTACATTTCTTCATTTGAAGAGATTATTGAGCACATAATCTATTAAGAACTTATTTAAATGGGAACATTTCAACCACGTTAAACAAAAAAAATTCAGTTGAATTAATATGAGAGTGAGAAACATATAGGAGATAAGAATTGGAAAATTGAGTCCCTGAGTCTCGGTGGGGAGCTCTTCTATATGAGACCCTTTGATGCCAGTCGGTACCTTAATAACTGGTATTAGAACATCTTATGTTGATTAAGTAGGATCATCATGAAACATACAAATGCATGGATGAAAAGTCTCTATGAAAATAAGATATCCAAGTGACTCAAAATTTGTCCTTACCTTGAGTAAGATGGATCTTGATGATAAGTCACCCTAAGCATACTGCTTCCTCACTGGTGGGAACCACCATTGAAATGTCTGGGCATGGCCCCCTATAAATATCCAAGAGAACCTGGGGCTATGAGGTCATCACTATGACCTCCTTGAATAGACCACCAGAAACATTAGCCTCAAACATAGGTCCCAGAGCATGACCTTTATCACTTGTCGGTGCACCTTCACCCCCTCCGGTAAGGTCCCCTTACCCACTGTCAATATTTTCATATACATGAGAGGATTCAGTTAGATAATCTGGATAATGAAAGGGGGTTTAAGGAATACAATTGATTTAAGACTTATCTCAATAAACTAGGCTAAGTATTCTATAGAGCATGAGATTTTACACTTTCCTAGGGACTCCCTTAATGATCGGTTGATCCCCAAGATTCTTTTTTCCAGGAGTCTTATGCCCCCTTATTGGTAAAATCTTTCTCAAATGATGAAACATAAATATTTGGCATATCCTCCGATTCTGACTCATCGCCAAACATCAATAGCACCGGGGTGGAAGAATGATCATAATTCCCCTACTAACATGTGTAAGTGTCCATAACCATCAAATATACATGAATATAAGGGAATCCCACCCTGGAAGTGATCTAAATGGGAATTAATCTAGTAGCTCAATTTTATCTTGTTTCATATTTCTCCGTAATTCTTCCATTTATAGTGAAGTTTGAAGCGTACTCTAAGATAACCAAAGAGATGGGAAGATTTCATCCATAGTCGGTTGTAAAGGTAGCTCATATTATTCCCAGGATCCTCCCCATCACTACTTGTCTCAGCTTGGAAGCCACTTTCTCCCCCCACAAAGTCTCTTTTGAGACCCTTCTCCTCCAAAAGGTGGGGGAGCAACCGCACCTTGTGATGTCCCTTCCACAGCTCTAGCTTGAGCTACCTCGAATACCTGTCACACCCCTTTGGGGAAATCCACCTACTTCCTCACTACTCTGGTTCATCTCTCTCATACTCAGCCGCCTGAATATTCATCTATAAGATTTCATCTAGATATGGTGTTATCGAGTTACTAGCATATTCCATCGATAGGACAACATCAACATTGTTTGGAGAAAGAAAAATGATTTCCCATAATCATGAATTCACCATAATAAACCATAGATAACAAATGATACACGGGTTCCTATCTTCATGGACCCCATATAGACTCTCTTCATCACTCTCTGGAGGCACTAAAACTTCCTTCAAAAGTCGGATAGTGTGTATGAATCACTATATACATGATCATCGATCATATCCACCAGTACATCACCTCTGAAAATCTATAGGCATTCCTTCTATTCCCATTTTCCTAATAGTTTTTTCACTATTGATCCTACCAGAGTTGAGAAGTGGTGGAAGTTGAAGTTCACATGGTTATTGATATGAATTGTGATCTCGACATCGTCAAGTGTCACTAGTCAAACCCTATAAATATTATTCAAAGATTCTCATAGAGTGGAATTTATAGGGATGATGATTTTCATGATTTTATAAACCCTGAGGTGCGCTGAGATCTATCCTTCTAAGAACTAGAATGGTCTGCATATCCTACTCGGTATGATTTCCCTCATAGTGTGGCCTAGTAGGATATAGAGCCAGGACAACATGGGTACCCCCAAGTTAAATCTGTTGTTGACCACCAATATTTTCATCATCACTAATTCCCTTCGGTGAAGTCCTATCCATGTGTTCATGATTGGAAGTAGCCAATCTCTCGATAATGTGGCAAGAAACATCGTGTAGAAGACTAGTGGGTCCTAGCCTTCCACCATGTTGTACCCCCATTTTTAAATAGTTCTTCTAGGATTAACCAATATGATGCTAACCTCATCCTCTATGGTGTTGTTGGGAACGTTTTTTACCTATCATAGCATCCTCAAGTTTAGGTTTTTATTCAGAAACATGTCGAACCATGCCTTGAATAGGATAACCTTTTGGAAGATGGGAGCATGTTTCATCTTCTACCTTAGCGCCTCTAGAAGGTGATGCACCAGAAGAAGAGTATGTTGTCTATAAATCGAGGTGTTCTATGATATAATGAGCACTTAATACTAGAATATGTCTAGTGGAATTCCCCTGATGTAGTGGATATCCCACATAATAATGTTGACTTCCCCATGATGAAGGAGGAACATGTTTGTGCCTAGGGACCATCATCTAAGGAGCTCTGGAACTAGCTAATTTTGATGGTAGAAGTGAAATTGTGACATTCACACCACATCATATAGTATGATATGACATAGCTCTTCCACATAATCAAGGAACATGTAGCATACCCATTATTCCCATGACCATTCACTGCTGAAGTTTCCACCTAATCAAAGGTCCCAATCCTTATTCCGGCCCAAGCTATTGTCCCTCATGATGCTCTGAAAAATGGTGGAAATGGGTAGGGAGTTATTCTACCTTTATCTCCTCCCTTGTGACCTTTATGGTCTTCCTATTATATGTATAGAAAATAATATACCCATGCTCCCTGGAAGGATGTTCTTAATAGTTATGTTCCATAAATTATGGTTATCTTCTTGTGTGAACCAAAATCATGGCATGTTAACTTCAACAGCTAGGATGGTGAACATGTATAGAAGCCAGAAATTCAATAGTGGAAGATATTTTCCTAGGGGATATATCTTTTTTGAATCTTTTGGCATGGTCATGAGAACTTGATTTTCTAAAAATCCCAACTAGATCAAGGGATTTGAGAAAATCTATCCATTTTAGCTCTCCAAGCAGTAGCAGCAACTTCAATCTCATCTAGGTTCTGTTGGTTGGCCATTTTGGTTGACTCTAAAAATTATATGGAAGGTTAACCCAATAACAGAGGTTCATGCGCAAGAGCCTATGGTGCTTCCATGTCTTGAAGAAAGCACACCAAATTGAGGTATTGTCATGGAATTAACTATGTAAAATATAGATTCTATGCAAAAGAAGTGGTTGAGGGTCAGTTTTTCACAAGTAAATAAAGACTTACATGCACAAGATAAATAATAATTTGGTTCCAAAATTCAAGGTACCATACAAGAGACCCCCTCCACCTACTTATAAGTGTGTACCATGGAATTGCGTTTGTGAAAAAGTTCCTTATGCACTAGAACATGGATTTTGTGTGATCCATGGAAATAAATCACTCTCTTTAGAATTTCCCTCAGAACCCGGCCTTATTTTCCCCATTTAGCTTAGATTTTGATGAGGAATTTTTTGGTCTCGATAGTCAATATAAATCCAAACACATCTAGATTTGATATATCTAAACCACCATATGACTCGATGTGCCACTTTGGGAAAAACAAGGGTGGCCCGCACATGTTTTAGTAAGTGCATGAAATATCAGAATCCATGATCAATGGCCTTTTACACCAAATATTGTGATATTTATTATTCCATCCCCCAAGTCCACTATGAGCATGATGGAAACCATGAACAAGGTAGAAGTGATGCATACAAGAAATTGATGTTGTGCATAAGATTCCAATCAGTGAAAAACCCTCCTCCATGCCAAACAAGACCTCAAACCATCACCTTACATGGGACTTTACTATGGAAAAGGACAAGTTCTGCATAATTTCTCATCCACAACTAAATATTTCGTTCTCATCATATAATATTTTAGGTATAAATAGAATATCATACCCTTTCTTAGTGTGAATCTTTGGAAGATGAAACACCTCTCTATTGTGTGTAAGATCAATTTTCACAACATAATGAAATCATAGATCACTCATGGTAGATACTCTTGTGAAACAAGTTCTATGTGGGTCTAAGATTTACTGGGACAACAGTTGAGTAATCCTCACCCGAACTATTTCAACCCATGTCGGGTGCACGCAAAGGCTTCTATTGTGCACTACCTTGACCTTACATACAAACCCAAATATTGTGAACACCCCCTCATTGAAACTCCATAGAATTTACTTATGTTATAACACCATTCTTGATAAACCTTTGTGAACATCACCCATAACATGATAGAACCTCTTTCATGCACCAATCCAAGCTTGTGCTCAATAATTTCAGGGTCCCTCATGGTATTTCCCCTATGCCCCTAGTGAATATGTTGTTATACATTTTACTTCACATAATAAGTACACAAATGTTTGTTTCTTATAATCATAGGTACACTAACATGGACCTCATTACTAGAAACTCCTACCATTTTTATAACCCAAAAGTTCTAAATCCATGCCCTACCCAGAGGCGCATGAGAAATGGTCATGTAATCCCATGAGATAGGAAGTTATCCCCTCCATGTTCGAGTTGCATGATGTAAATATACCTAGTCCCAATGTCCACAGAACATGACATAAAACAATAGCCTTACCCTATGATATGAACATTGGATGGCCCATATATGATCATCATGGTATTCCACCTTTTCCCCAACCACCGTGTGATCCTCTTACATCAGGTAGACACCATGCATAAGCCCCACTTACCCTATGCGACAACCATAGGATGATCCATGTATAACTCAAATGGATTTAGATCCTCCTAAAATGGAATGAGATACTCCTTATGAATCTTCCATGTGTAATCTCCACACCATCTCTCACTGATACTTATTTCACAACACAAGCATCAGGTTTATAGATTCCTCTTGTTTCTTTCATGAAGAATGACTCACGTGGGATTAGATTTTAGTGGAGATCATGAAATACTCCAAATCACTACCATGGGACTTCTCTATAAAAATAATCCCCAACCTCTATTCAAATGGTAATCCTCTTGATTGTAATTCCCAACAACCATACTCATCATATTAGGAACTTTCATGTGTAAGCCCTAACCACATGTTCATATGGTCCTCCTCCTAAGGTATAAGCACCAACTCATTCCAAAATATGTGGGATTTGATTCACAAAAAATTTGGATATATAGGAATCCATTGTGAGACCTGAACCCAGCATCAATATCCATCCTAAATTTCTATAGGCCTCATCCTTGATATGATCATTCTTTTCTCACCTAGGAGATCACACCTCCATTGGTTCCTTAAGTAGTTCAATGTGTGAGTCCCACACCAACTCTATCCAAGAGTAATACTCTTGTGAAGGGTATCTTTCATGCATAATCCTCACACCATCCCTCATCAATGCTCCCTTCATAATGTGAGAATCTTAACCATATGACATTAAAATTCATGGATTTGTCCTGTCACATGACCTCAAAATATGGCATTGAACTTTGTAGGTTTTTATCACTGTATTCTAAAAAGGTTATGTTGGACACCTCTTTCAGGTTCAATATCAACCAATGATAAACTTATGTACTCCCTCCTAGGCATATACCTCCTTGATCCAACTCAAGGGGTGTCCCGATCAATACTCATGATGTGTAATCTTCCCATTATGGGACTCACCTCCTAGATATTACTTCATGGGGAATTCTAATCCATCCATAAGTAAACCTTTCAGGTGATACCTTCTAGGGATGTACCAAACTGATCTACCTCAAGGGGTGTTCTGATCAACCTTCACAGTGTAACATCTTTACTTTATGGGACACACATCCCAAATCCACCTTCATAGGGAATTCTGATTTTTTCACCCGCAAAATTATATGTGCGACATTATCCCTCCCAGGGATTCCCCTCTTTATTCATCCTCCATGGGCCATTTTGATCAATCAACTCTGTATCTACAATGCGTTAAACTCATTACCCAACCCATCTGAACCAGTTATCCTAATCCATCCCCATAATACATTAAACTTATGACCCAACCCTAAACACACACCTCATATAAAACGTGGGATTCCTGAGGTGAAAGACATGGAAGATATGTGCCCATGGAATCAGCTACCTCATAAAAAACATGGTATTCTTGAGGTGAAGGAATTGGAAGATATTTTACCAGGGCGTTAGCTACCTCATGAAAAACATGGGATGCCTGAGTTGAAAACTGTGGGAGATATATGAATTCAGTGTTAGATGCCTCGTGATCTACATGGGATGCCTTAGGTTTCATGCCTAAGATTCATCTATGAGAATCCCTCTCAAGATGAAGAATATAGGTGACTAATTTTCCCGTCATCTAGACATGTTAGTGATTCCCAACATGACTACTCTCCTAACTGAAGGTTTCTACCCTGTTAGACTAAACTGGAATGTCTAGACAGAATAAGTGTAATTAAATAGAATCCAAAATGATATGGAACTAATAAAGTGTCCTGGGAACATTACTTAACTCTATAAGGGAGACCCAAACTAGGTGACAAGTTCTAAAGAGAAATCTATGGAAGGAGGAATCGACATCCCATCATCTTATTTTGATCATGGAGAGGACAACACTGTAGAAATTGAAAAAAGTTACCTAGAATGGGAAGTGGAAAATGTGGGGTAAAAATCATGCCATCACAAATTAACATGAAGGTGGTGGCCCTGAAAAAATCATCAAAAACATTCATAAAATGGGAAATAAATATATCATTTATGTTTATGGTGGACAACCACATCACATACCGATCTGACTCATTTTCCATAACCATCTCTAAAGAAAGGTTATAATCATAGAATTAATGTTTATATATGTAATTCATGACATAATTTTCATTATGAAAAGATAATATATCATTTACATTCTTTCTTGTCCATGCACAGAAAAATAATAACAGCATTCATGCGTACGTGTGCACTACCACCTCCACAAAGCGATGTGATTATTTTTTATCACCAAATCATGTGGATGATATATATAAGTATATTTAAAGAATTGATATTATATATATGATATAATTATAATTATGTAAGGATAATATAATATTTACCTTATTTCCATAATGATCATTAACAAATCTAAAAGTTACTCGTGATTACTTACTAACTATAGTCTCCATGATTGTAATGTAGTTCATTTTTCCTAACCATGTTTAATGTATGGATTTAAAAGTATAATTGATGTATAAAATTGTTAATTATTTCATGAATATTATTCTATAGATAAATTAATTATGAAATTTTTAACCATTGTAAAATTACTGAAGTCATTTTGGACTTATAAACCGAATATCATCAAAACATCCGATGTGAACTTAAACAATTAAGTAATTATTATAACCAGGTAATATAAGAAATAAATAAAATAAGAAACTTGAAAGTGGTCATCATAAAATTAAATAATTTTCCAAATTTTATTATTTAGGAATATAAAGAACATGCGTGATGATTTTGACTTAAAGTAATGGATTTCTTAACTCATTTTTCATTCATTGGGTTAAACTTCTACGTTATTGATTATGTCATGATAAGATTATGTGTGAAATTATTATTTATTATCTCATGTTTTATTTCTAGTTTTTTATGTTTATTTATAGTTGATACCCATAATCAATTAAAATTATTAATTCTTACTTCAGTGATTTTACCTTTGTAAGGGACTTCATCTCAATTTCCATTCGTTGAGGTGTATTTTGATGTTATTAACCCATATTCATTTATGAGGTGTATATGACACCCCTTTGACATGTTATAACATGAATTTATTTACTATCATGATATTTAAAAAAAAATTAAATGTTATTATTTTATGGGGAATATAATTAAACTAATTATGAAGTGGTAATGGTTTATTTCACAATCTCATTATTATTCGAGACTGTAAAAGTTTAAGCCTCTACTGAGGAATATTTATCTTAAAAGACAATGTTTTCTAAACATGTTTTATAAAATGATTTTAGTATTCCTAAAATATTTTTTAAATTCATTTTTATCCCATCTTGACTTTTAAAAAATTCAAATGGATATTTACATTATTTTCAAAAAAAGGTACTTTATGACTTTTCTTATGAAAGTGTGAAAGGAATGTTTTTTAAAATATAAAATATGGATACAATTTACCATTGAAATTTAAACTTAAATCTTCAAATTTTTCTTTTAAAATTTTATAAGTTTATTTTCAAATAAAATTATTTCTTTATTACATGCAAATTTTTTATATTTTAAAAATTATTTTCAAAGTAAAATGGTATTTTCCTCAGAAAATATTCCAATAATATATTTAAATTATTTTCATTTATTTCAACATAATTTTTTGAATATTTTTTAAAGATTTACTTTAATTATATCATTCATCACATTTATTTGGATAGTTATGATTAGTTTGACTAGGGAAATATTGATAATCTGTTTGACTAGTTCTTCTAATACAAATAGTTGTTGGTTATATTAAGGCATGTTTATTCCATTGTACTATTTATTTGAATGAGAAATGTATTAGAAATAGTAATTAATGGGAGGGGTCTAATATAGCCCTTTTATGCATTAGTAGGTCTCATGAGATAAATTAGATTGGGTTTTGGCTGAGGCCTTACCTATTAGTTTTTAGATGTCATGGCATAAGGCCTTAATGGTATTTTCATATGTCTTGTATGAGGCCTAGATAGTATGTTTTAGATGTCTGGAATTATGAATTCCATCGTTATGAATTCATTTATTGATATTCAATATGATTATTTGATTAGTTATACTGTTCATGTTTAATTTTCTTGGTCATGTGTTTATTTCTATGGAATTAATATATTATCATTTATTCTTGCCATATTATGATCATGTTATTAATTTAATGGAATTTTCTTTGATTATTTACCTTTCAATTTTGATTTTTCCTTATTTATTCATGATATTTTTTAGTTGTACTTATAAATTTATTGAGAATCTAAGGTTACCTATTTCTTATGTTTCTCTTCCCCAAGTTATGAGGAATATTGATAAATTAATTATGCCTAGAAGGATTTTAAATTGATGATGTTGATAACCTATTGTGAAATAAGTAATGTTTTATATAGTGGTAGATGATTTTTTATCTTTCTGAACTATTTTTTGATGAACCCATATTGTAAATAGTTTTCCTAATTCTCTGAAACTCTAAACCTAAAAGTTTCTGGGGTCTATAACAGATCCAATATTTCCTTATAATAAATCAATAAATGTAATGTTTATGTATTAACACCAAATCAAGAATTCTATATTTCCGTACTATCATTGTTGGTACTAGAGCAGTGTTTAGACATATTTTGATATTAGGATGTTTCCATGTGAGGTGTTCTTAAGATTTTTAGCCACTATTATGGGTTTATAAGTTTAAGGTTGATTATAAGTTTAATGTCTTAGACATCCCTATTGAGGTTTTATGTGATTCATTTTAAGGTGACTAATTTTATTTCAGAAGACATTAACTATTTAGTAATCCTATATGATTAAGGTAAATAGAGTTGTATGGGATTTTATTTAAGTAATAAAGGATGAATTATATTTTTGTATCTTATATGATTTCATTGAAGATTTACGATGATTCTGGTTATTTCTAGACAAGGTTAACATATTTTGGAGAGTAAGTGATTTAGGAAATTATATTTTTGGTATGATACATTAAGAGTGATTGATGTTATCTCATTATGAAAATGTTAAATTTATCTTGTAATATTATGTGATCAAATCCTTATAAATTTTCATGTTTCAATATCAGTGTGGATTATTTTTATGAATTTTAAGGACAGTTATTTTTTGAATGATCTATGTAGAATTTTGGGTAATACTATTGAATTTTAGAGATTAAAGTAGTTTTCCTCAAATAAAGGTTTATTATTTTGGAGTATTTTTCTTATCTTGTACTAAAAATTTTGGTTTTAGTTAATTTCTAAAGAAAAGAGGAACAGATTTTTTAGAGGTTGATACTAGTTCTTCAAATATAAAAAATATCAACTTCAATACTCATCATTTGGAGAAAAAAGAAGATTATTTCATAAATTTATTTAATTATGAAATTATTCTTTTTAAGTAAGTATATTTAATTGTATTCATAATCTATATGATAAAGTAATTCCTAACATCAAGGGAAAGGGATCTCAAAATAAAAAAAATATCATATTATCTTTTCCATGACTATGTTCTATATCACTCTCCCTTAGTACTTGGGAGTTAGTTTTCTCTTTCATATCCATGTTTTCACTTCCCACTATTGTTCTCCTATTTTAATCTTATTTTTGTGGTGACCATCACATTTTCCTTTCTCTCTTTTTAATAGGAAGTTGTATTGACATTTTTTACGATGTGGATTTCTCGAAAAGGAATTTTCAAATATCAACCTTTGGTTTTAAAAGTGAAATTTCAAACTACGAGGAAACAATTTATTGAAGGTGAACATAATATAACATCCTGATATCTTATAATATAAAAAATTTAATTGATAGCTTGTGGTGCATGAAATACCAAGCTTAAACGTAATATGATATACTATTAAATATTATTATTTTAACAGAACTATTACGAAAAACAGGTAAAATGGTGTGTTTTATTAGGATTAACTGAATTATGAAGTATATAGAAATTTAAAAAATTTCTATTCTTAGGAAATAAATATGTACTTTTTATTAATGTTATTTTATTCTTCAAATATATTTTTTCTTCAAAAAAAACTTTCTTTTATTGCTTTATATGAGAAAATAAATATAATTAATTATTGATAATTTTAAAAAATTAAATTTATAAAATTAACTTTATTTTTAAAATAATAATATTAAAATTAACTCATGGTGAATTTTTTAATGTTTTTTGAAAAGATTGATCTTTCATTGAATGGTGAAAAATACATAATTTTATAAAACTATTATTTTCCTTTTATTAAAAATTCCATTTATGATTTGAATTTAATTTCAAATAAAAATAAGTAATATTTAGTTATATATAATCTAATTAATTCCATTTTAATCTTCCTTATAACTTATTTAGGTATAAGTATATTTTTGAGCTTAAAATGCATTTTTCAAGAAAATTGTTTTTCGATGTATTTTGTGGGATTAATATTAAATTAATTTCTACAACTTATATGATTTAAATTGTGAAAAATGGATTCCATATTTTGATTAAGTAGGTAAAAAATTAGTAAATTTATTAATTTCATTATTAGATAATATTAATAGTAACCTTGGTAATTTTTATAACCACTTTAAAGGGTAAATTGAGTAATATAGTTTAAAAATAAAATGATAAGGAATAGAAAATGACTATAAACTTGAAAAAAAATTATTAGAAGATTAATTTGCTTCCATTTGTATTCAAGGTTCAAATATATGTCATTTTTCTCCATTTATAAGTGATTATGACATTTATAAATTTTATTTAAAGAAAAGTTAAATATATCACATTCATATTTTTAATAACTATAACATTTCTAATATGGGGTTATCTAGATGCTATATTAGACTATAAATATTCATTTTAAAGACAAGATATATATATTCATAATGGTAATTTATTTTAAATTTTTAGTGATTAAATAATAACCATAATTTTTTACATAACGCTAATGTAGTGATTATTTTATCAATAGAAATATCAAATAAATGTTATTAAAAATTTTAAAATAAATATAATTTGAGATAATTAATGTGATAAAAAAAATTATAGATGAAAGTGACATTTTAGAGATGTAATAAAATATTTTTTTTATAATTTTAAATGTTATCTTGATAATATTAAATTTAATGTAATGAATAGTCATTAAATTTTACATTATGAATATTTTATAGAAAATAAAATTTTATTAAATGATATAAAATTATTAAAAAATAATATATTCTATAAACTGATTGGCATAAGGTTTAAAATTTCATCAATTATCCATTTATTAGAATTTTTCATTTTATAGAAACTATATTAACCCTCAAAGTGTAAAAATCCATGTTCTCACAGTAAGAGTTAAAGGGGTTAAAAACGATTAAAACCAAAAGATAAGGGTAGAGATATAGTCAAAACTTATCTAAATTTTATTGGATGTAGTTATTTCGAACCATAATCATATTATATTTGAAATAACTCACTTTATATATTTTTTAAATTTAAAATTATTTTATATTAATTTAATATTTTGGAAAATTCCAAGACTGTCCCTCTTCTCTATTATAAAAGGGAACCTCTTATTCTCATTTCCTCAAACTTCAAAACCCTTTTAGTTCAGAAAATACCTACCCAAATATATTCTTAAAATCCCTTCCCTTATTCTAGAGGAAATTTTTTTAAGCCATAACATCATTCTTTTTTGTCTTAATGTGTTAATCAAATAGATGATGGAATTATGACCTTTTTGACCATAGTAAATTTACCAGTCATTTTGGACTTATGGATTGGATATCATCAAAACAACTGAGGTGAACATAAATAATTAATTATTTTTTATAAAATGGTAATGAGTGAAATAAAGGAAATAATAAACTTGAAAAAAAAATTAATGAAATTAAAAAATTGACCTAAGTTTTTTATTCCGAAAAATAAATAACATACACAATAATTTGGAATTAAGGTAACAGATTTCTTAGCTCAACATTAATTCATTGGGTTAAACTTATACCTTGTTGATTATATAAGTCTAATATTATATGACAAATTAATATTAATTATATTATATCATATTGAAAGGGTTTTATGTTGGTTTATACTCAAATTTTCGTTTATTAAGTGTATATAATGTCCCTTTTACATGTTTTATCATTAATTTATTTAATCTAATGAGATTTATTATTTTTTGAAATGTTATTATTTTAAAGGGAATATGATTGAACAGATTACAAAGTGATAAGGGTTTATTTCACAATCTCATTATTATTCAATACCGTTTATATATAAGTCTCTACTAATGAATATTTATTTTTCATGTCCATATTTTCTAAAAAAATTAAAAAATGATTTTACTATTCAAAAATAATTGTTTAAAGTCAATATTATGCCTTTTTTACTTTTTAAATAATTTCTTAAAATGAATCATTCTGTCATTTTCCAAACAAGGTAATTTATGAATTTTCTTAAAAAAATATGAAAATAATATTTTCTTTTAACTTATATGGAATGAAAAAAAATATTGGTTTCATTTTTCCTTAATTATTAGAAGATTCCTTTACAATTATACAAGTTTATTTTCAAATAAAAATATTTTTTTAGTATGTGCGTAGTTTATAGATTTTAAAAATTATTTTCAAAGTAAAATTGGTAGTTTCATAAATAAATATTCCAATAATATATTTAAATTATTTTCATATCTGTCAACATCCTTTGTTGAAAATTATGTTGACAATTTACTCTAATTATACCATTCATCATATTTCATTGTATGGTTTATGATCAGTTTGATTGGGGACATATTCATATTCTTTGTGACTAATTCTTCCAATATAGATAGTTATTGGTTTTGTTAAGGATGTTGATTGAGTTGTATTATTTATTCATATGAATAAAGAATTGGACTTAGTATATGATGGGTGGGTCCCTCTATATCCCCTTGATGAATCGGTATTCCTCATGAGACAAATAATATTGTTCTTTGGTTGAGGAATCACCGATTTATTTTCATAAGTCATGTAATAAGGCCTTAATGGTATTTTTAGATGTCTTTGATTAGGCATTGACTGTATGTTTCAGATGTCTAGAATTATGAATTCCATCTTTAGGGATTTAGTTATTGATATTCCATGTGATTATTTGATTAGTTAAAATATTAATGGTTAAGTTCCATGCTCATGTGTTTGTTTATATATAATTAATTGATTATCATTCATTGCTTCCATATTATGCTCAAGTTATTCATTTAATGGAATGTATTTAAGTTATTTTCCATTACATATTGATTATTCCTTATTTATTCATGATATTTTACAAAATACTTATACCATTATTGAGCATCTAATATCACCCTTTTCTTATGTTTCTTTTCCCCAGGTTATGAGGAATGTTGATAAATTAATTATGTCTAGAATTATTTCACGTGGATGATGTTAAAGGCCTATTATGAAAGAAGTAAAGCTGTATATAGTGGGATATAATTTTGATCTTTATGAACTGGTATTTTATGAACCCATGTTGTTAAGATATTTCCTAATTATATAAAACTCTAAACATAAATGGACCTTGGGTATATAAGAGATCTAATATTTTCTTTTTTACAAAGCCAAAAATGTAATGTTTTTATTGTTTGTACTAGATACAGAACTGTATATTTCTTGTCTTTCACATAAAAAAAGTTTATTTAGATGTTAAAAATATAAAAATATTTATTTTAAATAATTTATTAGGAATAAAATAAATACATCTTAAATGAAATAAAAACAAACTATTTCCTTTAAGAAATTACATTTTATTTAAATGAATTTCATTTTAAGAATTTTTATTTTTAATTAAATATATTAAAATTAGAGGATAATATCAATAAAATTTACTGATAAAATTCAAGGAATGATTAGTAATGTAAATAAATAATATCTAAGAAATTATTAGGGAATAATAAGGTATACTAGTTTAATTACACATGGCCAAATAAACAAGTTATATATAAAAAAATAATTTTATTATATATTAAATGGTTTTATTTAAAATTTAAAATTTTCATATATAGAAATTTAAATTTAACAGAGTATATATTTTGAATATTGAAAAATTAATTAAAATTAATGGAATGATTATTAATTAGTTATAAATGGTAATAAAATCATTTATAATGTGAGAAATATATATTTTTTAAAGAATAATTTTTGAATGTGTTGTGTATTTTAATATTAATTTTTCAAAAAATTAACAATTAAAGATATATTTTAATGAATTTTTTATTTATTTTAAAAACAATATACTATCATAAAATATTTATTAAATTTTAGGATATAAGAATAAATTTATATAATTATTTATAAAATAGTTTCCAAAAAATTGTTTTTAATGAATTTTGAATTTATATTTTAAAATTAAATAAATAAATTTTATAAAATATATTTTAAAAATTATTTCATATTTGGAATCATCATGTCAAAAATAGAAAATATGTTCAACTTCATTTTTTAGCAAGAAAAATAACTTTACAAGGTAAAAAGTGGGTTACCACCCTAAAAAGTAAAATGATGTAAATGTGTTATTTTAATTAGAAAGATATTAAAATGTCTATAAACATATATATAAATTCTTTGGATTAGTGTGTTCATTAACCATATATGTTACTTTCCTATTTTTGAATGACTTGACATATGAAATTAAATTTTTTACAAAATAAGGATTGGGTATTTCCCAAAATATCATTCATTATCACTTTTAAAAGGACCTCTCCACCACCCTTTCTAATCCACAAATAAAATTCAGATCCATCACAATAATATATCTATGTTCTCTATAGTTTTCTCCATTAATTGTTTTATAGGTTCTAGTGTCTAGATGATTCCCTTAATCCTTAAAAACTAATAAGGCTTCAAACACAACAATTAATTTATTCATATTTATTATTTATATTATTTTAACATATATTTAATATTATTACACTTTTATAATAATGATATTATAATAATATTTCTTCATAATCATATGCATCCATTGATTATAGCATGTTCTTGTTTTGGTCAGTTTAACCACCTAAGTATAAAAAACAATAAAAATTTTATCATGGATAGTTATGAAAGGATAATTAATGGTAAGATATTTTATTAAAAAAATTATGGTTCTATTATGGTAATATTATGAGTTAACAAATTATTAATATATCGCCTTGTTTTTGTTTAAAATTACTTGAAATAAGTGTGTTATGGATTTCATCATGTAGAACTATACATGAAACATCCATGTAATTAACATTTAACATTAAAAAAACTTATATAACAACTATTGTAGTACCTTTATTGTTTTTTATATGATGAAAAAATGAACAAGGGTTGAGGATTGAGATCACCTTATCGAAATAAACAAAGAACAGTTCAAACTACCAACAAATAATGATCAATATAACATAAAAATTAAGTAAAACCTATCTAATAAATAAATATAAAACATTCTTATAAAATATAATAAATATTAACACAGTGATTAAACAAATGATTAATGTTCCTAAGTTGATTATACAAAAATTTGGTGTGAATCTTACCAAGTGTTGATTTAAGGAAAGATGTTTGCTTCTAAATTCTCATTATTTTAATGTAATATATTATTAGTAATTATATTCTATTTTTATAATCCTTTCCAAATTATTGAAAAAATTACATACAATAATTTTTCCATTTTATTATATTTTATATCTCCTTACATATCCCATTATTTATTAGTTTATAACATACATTCTTCATGAGGCGGGTTCTCTCGATATACATCATGATTTGATATTACCTATATATTATGGTTATTTAGAACATTTGTGTTCACTTTCCATTTAAATTCATCTATTTAATTACATTTTTAATCATTCTTACTATCTAAAATCATTTTATCATTATCCTTATATTTATTCATATTTCACCTATTTTTATGTTTGTAAGGGTTTTTTATCTAAATATTATTTCTTTGATACATGATTCATATTATGTTCCAGTTTTCATATATGTGGTCTGACTAATACCTAATAGAGATATTTTATAATAATTCAATTTTTATACATTATATTTACATGTCGAAGTCATAAACCCTCTTTCATATTCTTTTGATTCATAATTTACTAATAATAAAACGGTTTTCCATGACTCACTTTTCATTTATTAGGTCATTTACTTTAATCATTGGCTATTTTTATTAATTTTTTATATATTATTCCACTTATAAACCTCATATTTTATTTTATAGTTTTCTCTATGGAAATTAAATCATCATAGAAAAATATTCTTTTTATTTTGTTTCTTACTTCATAAAAATAAGATGTAGTAAAAGATGATTTTTACCTACTTTATTAAGTATTTCACTTCAATTACCATATTCTTTATTTAAAAAAATATTTGATTCAATTATTTTTAAATTCAAATAATAATAATAATCTTATATACCTCCCATTTTTTCTTAAAAATTATTCAAAATTAAATTTTATATTCCCTTTTTTTATTTGTGATACTTCTAAAAGTTAATAGATTTATTAATAATGTATTTCACTTAATTTAAACACATTTAACATATCTAAATTAATATCTATTCCTCTTTACCATTATTTATTTTCTATATTAAATTATTTTGAATTTACCAATCAAAAAAATTCACAGTCTTTTTTTAAAATTTTACCATTATTTTGAATGTGAATTTTATTTTGAATTTCATGAAAACATCAAAAAGAATGTAAATAAAACTTATCACGTGATTTTTATTCTATTTTCCATTAATTATTATAATGGATCCTTTTCAATGAAATTTTTTCCATTATATTTGAAAAAATATACATAAAAATATATAAATATTATTATCTTTAATTTTTGAAAATGATATATAGGGAATTCTTTCCCAAATTAAAATTTATTTCAATAATTAATAAGAGACAAAGAATTTCTTTCATGAATCATTAATAATCACTTATCTTCCTATAAATTGATTTTTATATATTTCAATATAGTTTTCATTATATCTCCTCTTATTATATATTTTAAATAATTACTACTCTAAAATAATCCCTTGATTCATTACTTGAATTCCAATGTATCAATGGCGATGGAGAAATTAAATATCTAAGATATGATTGATCTATAACTTGATATTTATTTCCCTATCGACATATATGTGTAAATATAACCTTTTTTCAAATTTATTTCAATCATTAGTACCTGATACTTTCTTTTACATATTATTGGGTGTTAACCAAGCTAATAAAATCATACGATATTGTAGAAAAATATATTTTCAGGACCATCAAAATTTTTATTCTATAAAACATAAATATTATATACTTAATTATATAAATTGAATGGTATTTAGCAAGGTATCCACTATCATTATTTTTGATGATTTTGAAATAATTACTATTTATATCTATCCTATTTTATTTTATAGGTTAATCATGTTATGATTTTAATGGATGTTTCTTTAACATTGGGTGGAACACATAAGTTTGGACATACCATTATGTTATTGGTGGTCTTGATTTTATATTTACCTATAATGAATTTGGTAAAGTATTATATCTCATGGAATGATGTTAATGAGGTAGTGGAGATAAAAAATAAATAATTTTAATAACACTTAGTAGTGAATAAAATCTAGTATGTTTTGATGGCCATAGCAATGATCATTGACATGGGTTTAGATTTTCTATTCATATTCATGTGACACATTCCTAATTTATATATCCAGGTTTCATGATCAATGATATATGATTTATTATTTTTATTTCCCTTGAATATATTATATTTTTAAGATCATCCTTATAAGTTCTATTCCATGATCTCTGATTTTTATTTCAATCCATATGATCCATTCTTATGATTCAACTATATTTTTCCTTTAATCGTGAAATTTCTTATGTACTCGTGTCTCTCGCATGTCAATAATGTAATAATAAATCTGAAATTTATCATTAATGTTATTATTCCCCTTAATAATAAGTTGGGATCAATCCTTTCTTATGTTTCCCTATTTTTTGATGAATTTATATTTAGAGATATGTTTAGGATGAAATCATGTGTGTAGAATTTTTTGGGAGAGGTTGAAGAAATATTATATATTGAAATGGTTATATATATAGTCTATAAATATAAAAAACATATAGGTTCTAGGGGATTGATATATTTTGAGTTAAAAAGTACAATTAATTATATTAATGGTTAATGATGTATCTGTTTTTTGGCCATCTTAGTTGGAATCAGAATATATGTGTAATGTCTATAATTATAGCACGAGATCTTGGAATTAGGGTTTGGAGGTATCTCAATACTCTAAGGTAAAAATAAAATATATTGTTTTGGATTATTATCATTGTGGGACATGCAATAGTGTAATAATAATAATAATAATAATTTATGTTCATACAATTCATAAAACCCCCATCCCAATTTAGCTAAATAGTTTCTAAACTAAAGTCTATAGATAAAATACATTGACCATTACCATACATCAGGCTTACAAATAGATATTAGATCTTTTAAATGTTATAGGGTGACTATAACCTAAAATATATAGCATAAGGTTGACTACAAATTGATAAAAACATTTTCATGGACTATTCATATAACAAACATACCTAATACATTTTTATATAAAACTAGGATCCAAGAAGTCCTCTCATATTCAAAAATATAAAATTCAAATATTTATAAGATATCTTAATCCATAATAGATAATCATCACAAACAATACATAATAATTTATAACAAAATTGATTAATAGGATAACCCTTAGGCCAATACATATACAGTACACTTAGAAATGAAATATTCCATTGCCTCATGCCAAATTAACCAAACCATATCCTATTAAACCATTGGACTACATAACCCTACTCATACAAATATATATATATATACATATATATATATATATATTACAATCTAAGAAAATTTATATAATTTAATTTAAATCAAGATGGTCAACTCATATAAATTGAAACCTAAGAAATGTACATGGGTAGTGGGTAAGATCAATGAGCCAATAGGATTCCCACTTCTCACCTTATCTCACTAAGTACTAGAGATTAAGTGAATTAATTTGAAAATTTAGGTAAATGATTTTTTTGAAATTATAACTCACCCATTTATAAACATGACTCAGGAATACTCAAACTATGTATATCGGTGTACCATTATGGAAAGAATACATGCATATCTTAAATACATAACTAGAACTATCAAAACTAGTCCAAGAACAACATTAATATATCAATGACGTGTATACCCTCATGTCCATATTAGGTATTTCATGAAACCACTCTTTCACCATTAAAATAAAAAAAAACCTAAATAGGACTCACCATATCTACGATGACGCACTCAAGAGAGTGACACCTGGAATTATAGTCATCCCTATTCTTATTAATAAATATATATATATATATCTTAAGAAATAATTATCATATCAAAAAAACATAAAAACGAAATTAATGAGGACCAAACATTAAAATAAAACGTTTAATGGTATTGAAAACAATAAAAGTGTAGTCAGAATGGGAATAAAAACAAAATATTAATAAAATGAAAATATCAATATAAAGTAAGAATGAAAAAATAAAATGGGGATTAATGGAATAAAATAAGAATCCTAGATGTCAAGACCTACTACATCTCATCTCATCTATCCACAATAGTGATATGAGAAAAAAAATTCAATAGAGTTACTCTAGATATTTCCCATATATTGTAAGTAGTTATAACGTGTGACTCCCACTCTATGATAGTAAATCCCACTATATATAAAATTAGATCCCAAAAATCATATATATATATATATATATATCAATTTCATCACACTAATCCCTTAGGACATCTATTAACATCATTATTACAAGAGTTTTCCATGTACTTAGACTTATTATATGTGGAACCCTAGATTATATGGGTTTTTCCCATCACATACTATTGAATACTCTACCTAATAAGATCTACTATATCTCTTAAATTCTCATATACCACAAATAGTTGTCTAAAAAATATATAAATAGAGACAAACAAGAAAAAATATAATCATTACTTGGTGAAAAATCAATGTACATGACCTCACATATAAGCAGTCCTTCTATACCAGATAAATCTCAATCCCTAATGTTATCCTAGATATTACCTCCCATGTGGTCAAGTAATTATCAATAAATCATTAATTATATAATAATTAATCATAAATAATATTCCTCATTTCTTTATATCATGCTGGCCTAAGACAATTTCATATAGGAAGATACCACTCCCCTCCTATCATCATTAAATAGGAGAAACAAACTTACCTCATAATATCCAATCTTTATCATTGCTAAGGATCACCTTAATATAGGTAAAAACAACTAATATTAATATATCCATCAATCAAAATACCATAATGATTATATCATACGTCAACTATTGAGGTGAATTAAATAGGGTACTCATATACTACTATGGAGGCCAACTACACATCAAGAATTCATATCATAAATTCATATTTCCTGTTAAATATAAATTCCCATCACAATATTAATAACAAGGTATCTCATAGAATCCTAAGGTCATACCATGACCAAGTCATAATCCATGTAGTTTCTTTTTCCACTGATAAATAAAATAATTTCATTCATGAATAATAAATGAGAGAACAAAACCATATCGGATTTTGAATGGCTAAACCATCCCACCAAAAAATTTCAAATTTTAATTCCCTTCTAAGAAAATATTGTGCCAATATGAATAAACATGTTAAGAGAGGATCTCCTTGGTGATTCCCCTGGACTTATTTTGAAAACCCAAAACCTCCACCCCATTAGGAATATTTTAATCCACGGTGATGAAAAGAAATGGAAAATAAGATTGTATACCCATTATGAGAATCCACATCACCTTAAAACGTACAGTGTGTAATGAAACTCCATTATATCAATATTTATCCATTTGAGTAATGAACATGACATTATATTTGATATATTTTCTATTAAATTTCAATATCAATTATTGATCAATCACCCCTTGTATATTCCTACCTATAAGGAAACTATGATATTCATCTGAAATTTAAAGTGGAAATATTTTATCCAATATCTTATTGAGGATCGTTGTAATCACATTTTTAGTGAAATTACACAAGATAATATTTTTTTAATTCACTAAATTTTATAGTATTTTTAACATTTGCAATAATAATAAGAACAATGGAATTGGTAACTCAAGGTATCATCTCAACCATAAAATAATCCTAAACCGACACTATTAAGTCCTTGATGAAATCCCACAAAAAAAATATAAACGAATCCTAGGAACCCATCATGGTTAGACGCAATGTCATCCTTGATATTTTTAACAAATGTATCTCCTTTTCCTTAGGGGTTTCCTTAAAAACCATTATCGCATTTTGACACTAACTTCATGATATATTCAAAAAAATGAACATTTTTGTATTCAGTTAAATTCTCTTCTCTCACACCAAGATGATGGTTATATAATAGATTGAGGAAGTGCGAATAAACATGAGGAACAATGAGATCACCATATTTGTATAAATAATAATTCATTAATTTTAAGTAAAAAATCCTAAAAATATTGTTTTCACTTATGCATTCACGTAAGTATGATGAGTTCTGATCTCCTTCTTATAATCATTTCATGTTTTATATAATGCATCCCTCGCTTTCTTTATCAAGACATCTTTTATCCAGGAGACTTCATTTACTAGATAAAAGAAAGAATATATCATAATCTAATTGGTCATGTGATGATGATAAAAAAGTGGTTTTTGTTAAAAAAACTATAATAGTAAAAATACATTTGGATGTGGTGAATGATCATACAAAATATATTTTCAATCATATCAGTAGTAATCCCCACTAATTCATGATATTATAGTAACCCTTCATAATCATTTAGATAAATAATCAGATAGATTATTATTTTCTTTCAATTAATAGTATATCGTGTAAAGGAAGTGTTCAAAGAATCACTATTAATAAGAAAATTTTTAATACCCTAATCCTGAAACTATCAGGATGCATGATAAATTATTGGATCCCTATTGAGGTATATGACACATCACATGTTCTTCCCATCAAAAAATTTACAAATTAAATATTCACTAAACATTGAGTCGATACTCTTGGGATATAGAAATCCCTTATATATATGGGTCTAATCCACATACATGCTAGGAAATAATTATCAAAGTCTACCTCTAAAGTGTAGAAATATTATATCCACCTCTAACTAAATTTGTCTCAACCAAAAACCACTCTTTGAGTGTACTTCATAATGGCCTCATCTCAATATACCAAAATGGTAAATAAGTTGGAGTTTGCAAGTCACCTATGAAAATTCTTCATGTATTCCATAATAATATGAACAAAATAAAGGGATTATACACATAATAGGGAGACTATAAACTCAATTATAAATCCTAAGGTTTACGTCAACATCTACCAAAAATGAGACATAACTCACCCCTATAATGAACATACCTCAAATCAATATACATAAATCCGGGAACAAAGAGGTAATATTATAGTCTAGAATATAATATTAAGTAATCAACATGATATTTGAATCTATAATAGTAAATAAACAAATATATATACATATATATATATAATTTCATAATAAAACAAATATAAGGTATGTCCATTAGACTTATACATGTATTGTATAACTAAAAGGTTAATTTATCATGGCCTCTGGACCAACTAACTAGACTAGCTCCTCACAAATTCTTGACCCTATAATATTAATCATATCAATATATATATATATATATATATCCTAATACATGAATATAACACTAGTTGAAATGAATAAATGGAGGTCTTCCTATGTACATCCAATCCCAGGTCATGTATACATGTAGACAGTGAGTATAATGACCATGTAGGATTCCCCCACTCACCTTGACTCATAGAGTGATAGTTTTTATGTGATGGATGTTAAAGATTATGGAGAGTGAAATTATATGATAATTTAAAATCACCCAACACAAAATAGTACCTAATCATGCTCATACATTCCATACCAATGTGCCAATACGGTTTGAAGTCATACACACCAAAAAGACTCAATTAGAACTACCCAATGTAGGATAGATCCCAAAAACCTATCTCATATATATATATACTCATTTCCTTACAAGGTATACTAAACAACCACCCTCATCTCATCAGCCATAGTCCCAAAAAATTTTACAAAATCCTTGAAATCTCACTCAATAGAGTCCTAAATAACCTATCAATTATCTTACTTTTATCAATATGAAAACCCATAAAATAATATGGGAGATGAAGATTATATCAAGGAAACCAAAAAATGGACATCAAATAGGGACCACCAATCAAATAAAATGTTGAGTGGTATTAAAAAAAAGTTACCCAATGAGGTCCCAAAGAATGAAATATAATCAGAACAAAAATCATTTTATAATGAAAATGGGAAAACAAATATTTGGGCCCAATCATATAAAATTTTAATCTCAAAATTAATTACCTTTATTATATCATATCATAATTCCCCTATAGAGCTATTAGCAATAATACCCAAATATTATTGTTATCTTGGTCCAATATATCATAATTCATAATCAGTTTTTCATCCTAATACACAATATAACAACCCTATGGTTTCATATTTTGATACCATATATATATAATCACAAATATCCTTTATATAATGTATCAATATCATCATCATAAGAGTCATCTATATCCATAGTTATCCCACAGTAAAACATTAGACGCTACGGGTTGGCTCCATCACATAAAACCTAGTTATCCTTCCAAGAACCTCCATCATCTCACATAAAGCCTCATCTATCATGACCAGGTGTCGAAGACATTAATGGATGGAGAATAATTTATGAGAGTATAATATTAAATGGTTAAATAATCAGTAGACATTATCAAATAAAAAAATAATCATTATTCTTGAGTAAAATCTTAATCCTTGAGGTCATCCACTATACAGGATACTGTAAGTTCATGTACTACTCAAGAGATATATCATATTATAATAATTCTTCACATTTTTTAGACCAATTTTATTGATATTATAATTACATTAAAAAATATAAAATATGAGGGTAGAACTCTTTACCTATAACTAATACTAAGGAGGGAGCCTACTTACCTCTTAATACCAAATATTGATTTGTCCTAAGGATAATCACAAAACTAGGACTAATTATAATAAATATGGATTTAGAAATCAATAAAATAACCATAGAAAAAATATCTAACCATAACTATAGAGGTAAATAAAATAATTTTGTTCTAAAATAACTATAGAGGCTAACTAATAATAACAAATTCTACTCACAAAACTAGAGTGGATAAAAAAAGGTTCACCCATCACACTATCAATATCAAGGTATCTCATATCATCCTAATATTATCCCATGACCTGATCACAACTTATATTTGAACACTCAATAATTGTCTCACAAAGAACTATCACTTACTCTTTGTGGTTAATGTTATTCAAGATTCCAAGAATCTGTTACCCAACAAAATGGAACCCCTAAAAGTTCAATTAATAACCCATCATAAATAATTTCAATTGATATACTAGGCTAGTATAACTAAATTGAGATGACCTAAACCATGGGGACTCAACTTAGGAAGCTAGTAGGTTGAGTGTGTTTCCTTAAACCTATATCAAAAGGTCCATGTGTTAAAAACTAACCTCAAGAATGCATAAACATATATGAGATTCCTTAACCTATAATAACCTATCAAAATAATGCATCTTTATTAAATAATAATATCCAATAATCTCTATAAAAAAATTTAATAAATAAACTCTATACAATTAATTTGATGGAAATAAAATTAAAACTACAAATCCATAGAGGAAAAATATTTAATGGGAAAATGCGGAAGAAAAAAAATAAAAATATGAAACTAACTCCAAAAATAGGAAGAGTCATCCTAGATAAATGATCTCATTGAACAAACTATACCAAATAATTTCTACAACTACAAACCACCATCTACTTATATTAATCTCCTCTATAAAATCCATAACTTCAATATCTACCAATAATAGGATAATTCATAAATTGTATTCATCAAGATAACACTTCTTGGTAGAAATAAAATGTTGTGGTGAGTATAAACATACCTAGTAGTATTTCCCAAAAAAATATAATGATATAATAACTAGTCATCTCAAAACCAATGTTTTAGGGAAAAAAAGGAAAATACTATGGAAACATATATGCTCTATGGTAAAGATGAACACGATAAAGGAGGAGTCCTATTGTTAACAACTCAACTCCAAGAAGTATCATATTAAATAATAACCAAAGATACAAGAGTAATAGGTATTATAAATTCCATCAGTAAGTCATATCTCAAAAGAGCATGAGAGAACCTTTTATGACATACGATTTTTAACCTAAATCGTACATCTAAACATCTACCCATAACACATATTTCCCATACTAATCCACTCTAAATATATATCAAGGGACCTTCACCTCACTAAGGATTAAGCTAGTAAAAAGGGTACCATAACAAGTTAGATGAAAGACCTATGACCTATATCATATGGAAAACCCTAACCTATATAAGTGGAGAACTCTCACCCCATCATATATGATACTACCAACCATGCCTATAGTATAGGGGAACCACACATTTTTTAGATCGAGGGGGTAATGATATCATTCCCAAATGGTGGTCCTACATCCAGAGGATGAATATACTATTCCCAAAATCATATATGAGATTTCCTTATCTATAACACATATGGGGAACTGATGCCATATCCGATGAAAATTTAAAGTTGGGTTACTAGACTTGTTCTAGAAACAATGGACTCGCCCACATACCAATTTCACCTCAATAATTCTAATGAATATCATCTATCATATAGTACTTAAAAGCAACCCGAAATACCATTTAAAGATTCTATATAATTTTCTATAAGAGAAATTTCTCGGAATGGACTACTCATACATTGAAAAACGAATCTTGATAGAGAATATATAAAGAGAGTGGTAAACTTTCTAGTACATGGAATGTTACCCTTAAGTAAATAGTGTGTAGGCCGTAGAGTCCAGTTTTTCACTTACTAAAACATTTTTTTCCATGGATGAAATTGTTCAACACAAAGTGGATGAGAAAGATTTACATGAAATTTACTAGGAAGTTGACTAGGGATATCTCCTTTTTTAGGATGTTTGACGTGATATTGGGATTGTAGTTTGGTAATGGATCGAATACCGGAGTCTTCTTCATGGGGAGTAAGGTAGACTTGGCTACAGGTTTCTAGTCTATTTGGTAAGCCTAAAATGACACTAGGTATAATGGAAATCCATGAAATAATAATGGGCTAAAGATGATGGTTCTTAATAAAATTATTTAAATCTCAATTTCAATCAAGGGATTGAAGGATTGGACTAGATTTTGTAATTCATTTGTGGCCCTTAATCTTTCCATGGCTCTACCGGCCATGGGGTCTCTGAGGTTCCACCCTCCTCCGTGATGAAAATAAATTTGTATGGTGCATGTATCAATTGAATAATCAAAGGATTTGGAATCATTCGTTTACATCTCCAATCACAAATAATGTCCTATAATTCCTTATATGGTGTTGGAACTTCCCTGGTAGTTGAGGTTAATGACTTAATTACTGAGATTTTCATTTGAAGGGATATGATAATATTCTTATTGATGGTTGAAGTTGATTCATCATTTATTTAAAATTATATATAAGGAAGCCATCCCACTCATTTGTTAGTGAACTATATTATTAGGGAATTCAGAAATAATTTACCTTCTATTATTAGGATTTATCACACCTAGTGTGAAGTAAATAAAGTTGTTGATTCTTGGGTGTCTTGAGAAATGAGTTCACCATGCTTACTATTTTTTCTTATTTATCCTCTTTGATGAAAGTTTGTATTATTGTTTTTTCTAAAGAGGTGTAATGCCTTCATCACCTTAGTCCTTCATGGTCCATTATTATCTATGTTATTATTTTTTGAATAAAATTTCAATTTTCATCCATGCAATTTTATACACTATGTGTGCTAGAAAGCGCATGGTGTGTAGGTCCATCAAGAAATTTGGACATATAGTGCTATAGGATTCCATGTTATTAATCAAATTACATGACAGGTACTTATAGTATAGATCATGTGGGATCAAATAGGTTGGTTAGCATATAATTTGGACACATGTGATTATTCTCAGTAATTGTACATGGAATGTTTTTTCAATACACAATGTGTGGGTATATATTTATTCATGATGTATATGATAGGAACCGAATGATATTTTCCATCTATTATTCACATCATGTATAAAGAATCTTGTAACCTATGAATCCAACATGTTGAAATTTCATGTGATCATATAAATTTCATGGTTCTTAAACCTCTAATGAAAAATGTGTGACTTGAATTCACACAGTATTTGATATTTATGAAACCATATTGCCATAATGTCATAGATTTTGAGTTACCATACACATGAATATGAGGAAAATACAAAATGTAGTTAGGTTTTCTAGATCTAGTATGTGTATATCCTTATGATCTACATCACTAACTATAAATATAGTCACACTTTTAGTGTACCCCATCCCCAATTCCCATGGGGCCTCTATCACACCTAACCAAAGATTCTCTAGAGATTTTCATTATTACTACTACTCATTTCATCTTATTCTATAAAAGCTATCGTAGGTACCCCATTTTAATCTCTTTGTGTTGTTGAAACCACATATAAAATTTATTTCCTCAAATATCATTTTAAAATACACAGTAGTGATATAGATTAATCAATATAGAAATATAGGGATAAATGTATCAAATATTTTGGTCAGAGAAAAAACAGGATACCTAAATAAAGGATTAGATTCTGGATTCATTGAAGGTCATAGAAAGAAAAATAAAAATAATTATATAAGGGGTATCATTGACATTCTACATCAAATATCATCATTAATAAAAAAATGAATGAATACCAAAATTAATTATGTGTAAAAATAACAATAATAATATTTTCCAATTTATAGTTCAATTATAAAGTCACGAAAATCAATAAATATGTTAGTGGAAAAACACATCATTAGTTTCCTATAAATAATTTAATAAAATAATTTCCATAACTAAAGTATTCATTCCATATATTGATTGAAAATATTTATAAATTACATTGACATAAAATAGTTTCCCATGTATTATTCTTAGTAAAAATACATTATTAAATTATTATTAAATATTTAATAATTATTCATATTTTATATAATCCAAAACTTTAATCATTCTGACACCAAACAAATTTTTTTATTCGATCATGAAAAGAAAATGATCGAATAACAAAAAAATAACTTATTTTTTTGGATTAGAAATAACTATAACTTATGATGTAAATAGCATTGCTTCAATATACACACACCATTGGTTATTTGGTTACCATCATTAGCACATAAATCTATCTTTGTTTAATAGATATCATATAGGATCCTCGGATAATATTCCATCCACTCCCAAAACACCCAAACTCTCTTAAGGTTTTTTTAGCATTGAATGCGGATAATGATTAATAAAATGTTAAATAATAATTTCTAATGGAAATTTGGGAAAACTGTTATGATAAATGAAGTACGCATAATGTCTTTTTCTAACACCTAGAACCCAAAAACATAAATCATACCTTATCATGGTAAAACACCCCATTCTAAACACATCTATAGTGCCTAATTTTCTATCCAACCATCTATTAAAAAAATTATAGTATTTATGCTCGTAAGAAAATATTTATTTATTTAAAAATTATTAAATATATCATAAAATAAAATTATATTAGGACTTCACAAAAATTCATCCCAAATGTAAACACTAAATTCTGATCTAAATACACCCCTTTGAAAAAACATCAATGTAAACCTCTTGGGTATATTAATAATTTAACCAAATCAAGGGACATAGGACATAGAAACTTAAAAATTTATGTATTGTTAAATAAACATCCATTATTATATCTTATCTAAAACTTTATACTATTTTAAATAAGAAAAGGAATAAAATTGATCTATAAAACTAAGAGGCACATTAAACAACCTAGTATGGAGAAATAACTAATTCTCACATGGATTTGATTTGCCTCAGGTGGTCAAGGATCTCTGTGATCCAGGTTCACAAACATATTGAGATGACTCAACCGTAACATACATATATAGTATATCATTATATATGAATTTTTATTATATATAATAATAAATCTCACCCTAAAAACTATACGTTTAGTGTGTTTGGATATGAGATACATAAATCACTCATTTAACAACACTTTTAAAATTTTTACATATTCACACCACACTAGAAACTATTCTAATCATATCACAATTTATATTGTTCTTAATTACATATGGAATTGAAACATAAATAATTGGTGACTTCAGATTCTCACCAAGGGTATATATAATAGATAACAATCAAATATCATAAGTGATTATAAGATAGGAATATGAGTATGATAACATAATTATGGTTCCTAAAAATAATAGTAGAGAATCATACCAAATAAAAAATTGATTATAAATCATTATTCATGGAATAATGATTCTAATATAGCATAATACATGAGTCATAAGACTATATAAACATGATTCATTAATAATGACCCATGAAATTATAAAATATGACTAAGAATGTGGACTATACATTAGATTAAAAGACAATTCATTATGTTTAGTTTTAGTTCAATGACCAACATCACATAGTATATATATTTTTCACTACAATTAATAACATTTAAGTTCATGAGAAATACTTTTCTCAAATAATTGGAGGTCTATAACAGACCCACCCATCACATGGTGGACAAATTCGCTATGGGGTTTGGGTTTATTCTTCATTCCAAATAATATAATTATATATTTATTTACATAATTCATTGAAAGTATCTAATAGTCCCACACATTAAATAATTATAAAACATACATATGTGTTCTATAAGAACTTGAAAACATTAAAAATTCTATTACAGCTTATTTAACTAGTGTGAATGAAACAGGTTTCCCGAAAACATCCATAAGAAATTATCATAAGTCATCCAAATAAATAAGGTGGATGATATTATTAAGGAATATTCATAGTGGTGTAAAGGAAATATTAAAGTATATTAACATTATGAAAAGAACTTTTTATAAGAGAATTATAAAATTTCATTGAAAATAAGAAAAAATATCCTTCAAGTTTGATAAATTTTATTTTAAAAGAGCATAATTTATAAAACAAGAGGAATATAAATATTTTTAAAATACCATTAAAAAATTTAGATTATGTTTCTTAAATAAAACTAATGAATATGGTGAGATAATATGTTTATGGAAGATATATTTAAAAAATAAAATTTTCAAAAGAATGTACAGTCAATAGGAAATTACTGATGCTAAAAACTTTTAAAAATATTCCTTTAAGTTCCTTATAAATAAATATTAAATTACTTTAATAACTAAATTAAGTATATATAGGGACATCCATTAAAATAAAATGAATATGGGCATAGAGGAGAAACATTCCTGACTGGAAAAAAAAGATAAGGTTGGATCCACTTACGAACATCATTTCTACCAAATTATAATCTAAAGGGAGTTGAAATGGTAAAAAGTCATGTAAAAAATAGAGAAAAATAGTGTGGGATAAAATATATGGCGTTTTACAGAGAATGAACATATTTTTTATATGGATATGAATTTAAACATAGAAAATATCAATTTCAATGTTATATTCAAAAAGAAACCCATACATTTACTCTGGAAATCCATCAAAACACATTAAAACAATGTAAAATAAATATAAAAATTATAATAAATTATTTTATAAACTTAATGATATATTTTAACTTCTATAACTTCAATTATAATAATTAATTATACATATATTTTTTAGTTACTCTCTATTTTCATCATCAAATGTTACAAATTTTGATTATTCCATACATGTTTCATAATGGTGTTAATAATACTTGTTATTTGAAAAAAATAAAGAATCACTAAAAGATTAGTAAAAGTAGTAGAATAATATTAATAAAATTATTTATTCATTCACATGTTCATTTTATGTAATTTGTGGACATGGTTTGTGAGAATAGAATCCAGGATAAGCATATTTTGGGTAATTTTCCAATAACAACAAGCTACACAATGATGACCATTAATTTTTTGGTGTCATGCTTAAAGAACCATATGAATGGAATAAATTAATCCTTAATATCATATATTAACATTAATAATTTATTGATACTTATTTATGATGAAAATAAAAAAAAATTATAGCATTGTTCATGTAGGTTGTTGAACCAAACCAAACAATAATGTGTTATACTAATGAAATCAATAATATTTTAGAGTAATATTATAATAATATCATTTTATGAAAATAATAATTTTTTTAATATAACATTATTAGTAAGATTAAATAAAATTATAAATATTTGAGACGACAAGGTAATTGAAAAGGTTTTGGAATAACTAGGTATTTACTTTGATGATTTCTCACCATCTCAAAACAAATTCATTCAAAATTAAGGATTTGATATTCCTTATTAGGAAAAAAGAATTTAAAACATGAACTATGTCTTCAATAGAAGAAAAATGGAGAGTTATTAAATATATTTATGAAGGAAAACTGGGGGTTGTGAATGGTAGGGGGTTCCTTTTATAAGTGATCTTTTACAGGCATTTCTATAAATATTTATTTTCTAATGTATAAGGTTTTCATTTAAAAAAGAAAGTGGATAAAAGGTAGAAAAATAATAGATATTATTATTAAATAACCATATAAAAACACTTCATATATAAGTTTTAGTGATATTTAAAATCATTAAAACATATTTTCTCCCTTTTACCCCATTTTACCATTATCATTGTTACTCAATTTTTACCTTGGTGATATATTTTTAATCAAAAAAATGAAATTTACCTTTTTCATTTTCTTGGAGATATAATTAAAATTTTGGAATCTATTTAATATAATTAAATTTCTAAAAATTATAATATTGATTTTAAAATGAAATAATAATATATATATATGTGTGAGTGTTTTCATGGAAAATGACTTTTAAAAAAATTAAGTGTTATTAATCTTATTTCATATCAATTAATATTTAATTTATTATTAATCTATTTGTTTATATTGAAACATTTTATTAGAATAATAATTTAAAATTTATCAATATAATTTATTAATATAAAAATAAACAACATGTAAAAAAAATTATGTGATATGAACTATCCATTTAAAATGATATTAATCAATCTGATTAATATTATGTATTTATCTACTAACTATTAAATTTTATTAATTTATTAATATTAAAATACATAAATTATTTATTTATAATTAATAAAATATATATATATATTATTAAAATACATGTTTTTATAATAAAAACTTTTTATTAATTATTATATTTTTATTTACTTCATGTTTTAAAATTCATATATTTTTTTAATGTTGTTTCAAATTTTATTCTCATTATGAATTAATGTTTTTTCTTGATTTTTAATATTTTATCTTTATAAAATATATTGGAGTTCATTTCTTCTAGGGTTTCATGTAATATAAGCTAGTGAACACATGGTGCATATTTAGGGGTAAATATATTCTAAATTTGTGTGGTGTTACACATGCAAGGAAATAATTCTCCATTAAAACCACATTGGTCATAATATTAGAAATTTTAATCTAGGAACCATTAAAAGAAAAATCAAAAAAATTTCTTGAACATGGGTACCATATGTTGAGACATTACTCTCCCTACAATTATGGTTCAACCAAAAATTTATCACATACCTGAATGGCTTGAAGGCCTTATTTTTTATTGATTTTTGATAACCCCCCTTTCAAGGGATGAGGGGGAACACTTATAAGGCCCGTAGGCTTTGAGATTACATGACCTGTAGGTCTTAAGAAATATACAGACTATACTGGGAACTCCTCCTCCCAACTTCTTCATCGTGATATCTGCGCTCCACCTTTACATGGTTGTTCGGCTAAGCTTCCCGTGCAAGCATAGAATGGTCCCATTGGAAATGTCATGCCCACTATTTTAGAAAAATACTATTAGTTTTTTCTCTGGTCAATGTGCCTACTCTAAATCCCTATGTAGAGTATGCTCCTTTTAGAGACTGTCTGATCATTTAAGCACAATATCATGTGGCCCGAAGGCCTTGAGGTGGCTCGAAGGCCTTGAGGTGGCCTGAAATCCTTACTGACCCAAAGGCCATTAAGGACCTGAGGCCCAAACTGGTGGCCCGAAATCCCAGATAGATGAATTGTTCTGACTGCTACAGTATCGAATAGTGTCTACTACAGTGTATGCTATAGTATCAATGTAGTGTTTTCTACAATACTACTATAGTACCCCCAGAAATATTTCTACATATAGAGCTCCAATTCACATCAAACCCTACACGAGGGTGATCTAATTAAATATTCAACACTAACACTATAAGATCAAACATAGATAATATTTGATGTGATCTATAAATTATCATTATCTCTAACAAGGTATATAAACCTATGTCTAAAAAACAAAGCATATAAAATTCTCCAAGATCAAAGAATATCCCATTTTCTTTTATCTATAGTATCACACAAACATATATTAAACTCTAAACAAAATCACATTCCAAAAAAATGAACATTTTTGGGGTGTGTTTACTCTTTGGAAATTTAATTAAAATAACATCATTAAAACCCAACCTCAAAATTCCACCAAATAACAAAACATAAGATTTTCAGTGAGCTGTTCCTTCACAATCCGAAGAATATGACCTGGATAGTTTGTATAACCCTACTCAATCAGCTTCAAACTCTAGGATACTCCTTCCAAAACATGAGTGACTAAAAAGAAAACCATTCATGAAACATATTTCTCTATGAATCTATATTTTCTTTAAAACTAATGAAAATTATTAGATATACTTACCCATATATGGCTTTATACTCTACAAAGAGACATTAGTTCAAAACTATTCATCACAACACCTGTGATGAATCTTATAAAGACCCCACCATATAATACTAATTAAATATAATATACACTCAAATAGTAAGGTTATCTATCAGTTTCAGAAACAATAAATACCTAGTAACATATAAAAAAATATTCACTGCTTTCACGCTGATCCTCCAACACATGATAAGTTTTGAGGTCCATCATCATTTTAAAAAAGAAATATCATGTATTTTTTCCATGAAATACAAATTCACCAATTCTATATTAAAATAAATCTCTCAAAATTATCTTAAAACAAAAAACCTCACATGGGAATCAGCTACCATAACATCATTACACCACTGAGAACACATATTTCGTAAAAACCCGATGATTTATATAACCTAATGTAACATCCCAGGTATTTTTAGAATAATACATTCTCATATATATTAATATTTTTTCAATTTAATATTAATTTTAATTTAAATGGGACACTATTTATGATAGCATATCTGAAATGAAACAATGGGTTTCTCCCAAATCTTACGTTGCACACGACTCTGAGTTATACTGAAAAATAATACAATAATAATATAATTATTTTAAATAGTAGTTAATAACTAGTTGTTGTATTGGCAGGAATAACAATAATTAACTATATTATAATTTTAAATTTTTTTAAATGTTTTTACATTTATCCAATGAATTTTAGAGGATTAAAATGATAATGAATCCAATTTTAAGCATAAAATACTCTAATATTTTTAAAAGGTCGTTTTACCGACTTTTGATGGAAAACCCTTTTTAAAAATATTTTATTCACTTTTATAAGTTTTATTTGATTAAATAAACTTATTCTTTATAATATTGACATCAAAATGTAATTTAGTTAAATTTTGGTATTTTTTTGATCAAATCCATATTTTTATGAATAGTGAAAAATACTAGCTTTTCATCTAATTTATTTATATAGATAGATTATCCTTTTAATTGGTTTTAAATTGAAATTAGATTAATTTTTTATCATTTAATGTATTGATGGTAATTTGAAGTAATTTTACATTTAAATTTAATATAAACACATGTCAATCCATTGATAGTTTTTACTTCTTAAAAACCTTCTTTTTGGTTTTGACAATGGAAATTAATTTTAAATTAATTACTGAGATTTTTTTTTGAATTTGAAAAAATTGATTTCATATTTGGAATCATATGGTCCAAACTATGTAAATAAGTTCCTTTTATTTTTGGACATTATGAATAGAAACTATAGTAATTATTTTTATTTACTATGGTTAAAGGGTAAATTGGGTAAATAAGGGTAAAATAGTATTATAATAAAATAAAAATATCCTAACACATGTCCTAATACTATTAGATGAGATATTACCGACCATGGGAATAATTGGTTCTATTTTAGGATGTCATGGAGTCACTTTGGTGTGATAATGACCTTTTATAATATTTATTTTAATGAAAAGAAAAATATAACATAAACATGTATCTCTAAACTAAAACAATTTTAATTTATATTATATAAATTATATCTTTGACTAAAAATATTAATTAGAAATATAAATATATTTCCTTCATCATGGTATTTTATTTAAAAAATTTAGACATTAGATAGATAAATGTATTTATTACACAATGATGATGCAATGATTACCTTATTAATGAAAGATTCAAATAAATGATATTTTAAATATTTAAATAAATGTAATTTGAAAATTTTTATGAAATAAACGAATTTTTTGGATTACATTGACATATGATATATTATTTAATTCCTTTGGATCTAATTAATCAAGTTTTTATGACATTAAAAAAATCAATTATTAAATAGTGTTCAAATTGACATATATGAGGTTTTAAAACAAATACTATTTTATTAAATGATATAATAGTCCTAAAAATAAAATATTTATCCAAATAACTTATATAATGTTAAAAATATGATTAATTATCCACTTTTGGTTTGATTGGAATTTTATAGTAACTATAGTAACCATATATTATGAAAATACAAGAAGATATGGTAAGAGTTAATGTTTTTAAGGGTTAAAGCTAAAAGATAAGGTTAATTTTCGGACCAAAAAATGTCTAGAATATATTAGATGAGATTATTTCGACCCATACTCATCTTATCCTCAAATTTTATCACTTTGGAACTATTATAATTTAAAAATAAATTTATAATAAAATAATATTCCAAGACTTTCCTAAAGTGCCCCTCCACCCTCTTATAAAAGACCACCAACTCTACCAACTTACATACACCTCTAAAACCACTTGTCTCATACAAAATATTCTCAATTAGCTCCCCAAATACCTCCCTTCCTCCTAGATTTCTTACCTTGGGAAAAGGCAATTCAAGAAATACTTTTGCCTTAAATCAAAAGGAGTTACCCGATTTAGAGGTAATGTCTTCTCTCAAGCTCCTTCCATTTGTTTTCCTTCTACAACCCCCTAGAATCTCTTTATTCCGTTATCTTATAAAAAACTAGTATCATAAATATACTAGGATTTTTTTTATGGGAATTATTCTAACCTAAACTTATAAAAACCTCCATCTAATGGATATAGAACATATTATTTCTTGCGTATTGTGAACTATTGCCTCACGAAACTATGATTGTTCAATTTTTTCCTACCACCTATCATGGTGGCCATTATGATGGAAATGTATTTATAAATTAAATATATTAAATTTATTTTGTCTATATGATACATTAATTGTTATTTACAATGTGCCTGTATGCTTTATATAATGTGTAAATACGATAATTTCATTTGAGGAAGTGTGGAATACCGCCCCCTCAAAGTGATATGACTTGTCCATACTATACGTGGAACGTATAAAGGATGGTTTTATTAAAAATATGAAACATAAATATAATAATTTTTTTGTAATATACATTTATATAATTTTATTATTATTCTTTTAATATGACTATGAAATGAATATAGCGTTTATGCGTACGTACTGCCTACCATCTCCATTAATGGTGAATTTCATTTATTATATCCAAATATAACATATATTATAAATAAATCTAATATATATATATATATATATTTAAATCATGAATAATATTTTGGAGATGATGTAATTTTGACAACATGGACAATTTACATCAAAACATGTTAATTTTTTACTCGAGTACTGAATATCGACTACATGTCTGATATTTCACATGATCCTCAGACTAGTTGGTGAGGACTCTTAAGTGAATCCAGGAAACCCTAGATCAAATCCAGGTAGAGGCATAATTTTTGGTACTCTAGCAGCTACTGTAGCGGGAACTGTGTAGTAATGTAGGTGAAGCTATAGCAGTCATTGTTTGGCACTATAGTAGCCGGGAATTTGACCCCGTTTAGGCCTTCGACCCACCAATTTGGTCCCTGAGTCCTTTAAGGACTTCGGTCCACCCAATACTTTGATCCAGTAAGGCCTTCAGGCCACCTCAAGGCCTTTGGCCTACCTTAAGTGCATATGCAAACCAGAAAACCTACAAAGAAACGAGCTCTATAGGAGGATGAGCAAGGAGATTTCACTGCAACAGAAGCTACAAGGATTTCAAGAATGAGATTTTATGGAACCTACCATCAGGACAAGACTTTACATGCACGGGACAGCCTAGATGAATAGCCATGTGAAGCTGGAGAGCTGATTTAATGATGAAGATGCTGGGAAGAGCAGTTCCAAGTAGTTAGTCTAGGTTGTATGTAATATTTGAAGCCTATGTGCAATGAATTCATCTAAGGGCTACGGGAGATGTAATACATATTCCTAGAGGTCTTTTAAGGGTTCCACCTAACCCTTTTAAAGGCAGATTATCAGAAATCAATGAAAATTGAAGGCCTCAGGGCCATTTGATGGACTACATGTCTGATATGAACCTAAATCATTAAGTAATTGTTATAACAAGGTAATAAGTGATATAAAAGGAATAGAAAACATGAAAAAGGTTCTAAAACAAGTATAAATTTACTTAATTTTATTATCCATGAAGATAAAGAAGGAATGAGATGAGTCAGACTCAAGGTAAGGGACTTCGTCTCAATCTCCTTTCATTGGGGCATATCTTGGTGTTAGGCACCTTTATTTTCCTATAAGGTGTATATACAACCATTTGAATCATTATATTATGAATTCGTATATTTTAATGATATTTAAATTTTTTGTATAATTTAATTCTTTAATGATATGTATTGAAGTGTTTCTTATGTGGTAAGGGAATTTTCAACTTCTTTTTTCCATTCATATTCCCTTTTATGTGGTATGTCTTTCAAGTTTCCATATAATGTTATTAATTTTATTTTATACTGTCCCTATAATATATTATGATTATTTTATGAATGGATTACCCCTTTCCCCTCACTTTTTATTGTTTTCTAAAACCATTTTTCATAGACATTGTGCTACAGAATGTTTGTCTCAAAATATCTTTCTTTTTCACAAGAAATTATCTTATTTTATTTATGTGAATACACAAACCTGTTTAATTTTCAGTTGTATTCATAAAGACATAAAAATTATATATTTTATTCTGAAATTGACATAAATAAAACCCCTATTCCTTTTATGTGAGTTATAAATGACATAATGATCATGCTTTTAAACACTTTTAAAACTTCACGATTTTTATATGAACCCCATTTCTTTTATTCTCTTTGGCTTATTTATGAAATGTTTTATTATGATCTATCTGGATAAAATGAAATTAAATAAATATTAATGGATTTATCTGATAGATCTCCAATGCATTAGGTAAGAAAATTAATCTCTAGAGATGACAAGTTTTACGATACCATGGGGAATAACCTTGGTAATTTTTAAGAAACCTTGGATATAGACATTGGGGATAGACCTTAGTGATATTATTATGGATGTATAAATTAAATATTGTAGCCAAATTTTCAATTTATGATCCATGTTATTATTATTATGATATTCCTCTTTCTCATGCCTTTATGAAAGTCCTCATGTTCTGATTTATATCTCTCAAAATCACATGTAAACTATTTCCCTCATTTCCCCTTACTGAAATTTTTGTGCTCATCTCAAGTTTTTAAATGTTTCTCACAGGTCTTAAGATTGGTAAGGACAAATAAGATGCTATGATGAAATTATTTTATTATTTATCTTTAAAAGAAATCAGGTTTCATTTTAATTTTTTTTCCTAAAAAAATGGATGGTGTGTAGACTTTTCTACTTTGTAATATTGAATGTTTATATAAGATTTTTTCCTAATTCTATAAAACTATAGACATATAAGATCTTGGGGAATGAATGAAAATAAATTCTAGTCAAAATTCACTAGAATAAGTTATTTTTAAGGCCGATTCCTTATATTTGGTATCAGAGTAGGGTTAAGAAAACTTTAGGTATTAGGAGTTTTGGATAACCACATGGTAAGTCTCTATGTCTATTCTTTCAGTTAAATCCTTGTTTTATAACTTTTTCAGATCAAGGAAATTTGGTTACAAATGGAAGGAGGATGATATCAAACAACATTCATATCTCTTCCTGATGACTTTCTTGCAATAATTATTGAAAAGTCATGTATGGATGATTGTGAATATTTTTTTGACATACAACTCACTTGAAAGTAGTTACTTGAGATATCAAACACCTACACTATACCTCTATACCATTGTGGATCATGAGCTGAATTTAATAAAATCCTATTTTTTCAATATTCTCATATTTTCAAGAAAGGTAAATATTATCAAGGCATTTTCAAATATTTTACTTTACCACAAGATTTTGAAGAAAATTGTGATTTTGAAAAATTTCCTGAAGAAGGAGACCCTTGCACAACCTATTTATATTTGATTTTAAAATATAGTCTTTCAATATATAGTTATGGTATTTTAATAGAAACATTGATTGATGTTTTCAACTAAAACTCAGTCTTACTATTTTATAAAAACCATGTTTTATAAGATTTTTGAAATTATATTTCATACATGATTATTTTCCGAAACTATTTTTTTATGAACACCCATATGACCCATGTTGTAAAAGGTGTATTCAGATAAAGGAATCAAATTATTTTTAAGGATATCTAAATCATTTTTACAATGAATGTACATTCTATATACGTGAACAAGATGGAGATGAAACGAGGTGGACACCGTGATCAAGGTATGATGTTCTTTTTATTGGGAATAGTTTTATTCCTTATATACTTATATAATTTTTTAATGTCAATTTTACCCATTGGTAAATTTTTACTAAACAGTATGAATGGAATATTTTGTTATTCTCAGTATGTGGTACGTTTTGACCTTTCCAGTAAAAGTACGAGAAGAATGTTTTTCTATATTATATGTTATGAATTGATTTTTACAGTTTCATGAAATTTTATTTCCATGAAGCTTCCTCTACATGATTTCAGGATTATTTTCAACTAAAATATTTTGTTCTAAATTGTGTGGAATTTCTAGAAAAGAAAGCGTTTTTGAAAAAATAAAGGATATTTTCCTCTAGAATCAATTTCATGTGTTTTCTCAAAATTATTTTCCATATAATATGTCACTCATTAAATAGGGTTATATTTATATCCCAGTTTTTACCATGTTTTATTTTTATTATGATGGAATGTTATTTCATAAATCCATTTGTTTTATATAAATTATGATGGAATGATGTTTAAGAAACCCATTTTATTACATGGGTTATGCTATGGTAAATGTTCTTATGATTTTATGGAACACATAAGAATGGTTTCATTATGAGATGGGTGTACCTATATCTCTTTCCAATGCATTGGGTAAATATTTATATCTCATGAGATAGACATAGTTGGAATGACATGTAAATCTAGTTCAGTGATACAGGGCAGGAACGAGGAGTGAACTCAGTTTAGTAATGGACTTTGTCTGATATCATTATATTGGTAATGAGTTGTGACTAATATGAAATGATTTTCTATGCTTATATGTGTATGCCAAAAAGTTTCATGTATTATGTTTTGACTATTGGGATTAAATTTCACTTTTATGATTTATCTCATGACATGATATTGTGATCTTTTATATACAAGATAATATTTTTAAATGTTATGTTCTTATGAATATGATATGATTAATATTTCTTTTGTTCTCTCTTACTGATAATTTTTTCTCTCCCTTTTATATGTTTCTTTTCCTCGAGTCATGAAGAAGTTTATTAAGTATTATATGCCAAAAATGTGTATAGTTATGATTAAATAAATGAGAGATAATGTAGATGTTTTATGAACTAGTTGTTTAGGTTTCCCAGTTTAAAAAAACTATACCTATACGGTCCTGTCATGTTTTTGTTATATTTTGTAATAAATATACTTCAATTTTGAAGTAATATCAATGTATTTAAATAATGGGTCTCTATAGTTGGTATCAGAGGAAAGGTATAGGTGACCTTTGGAAACTATGATTGTAGAGACCCAAAGCTTGACATACATGGATATTACATTACTTTTTCGGAATACTTAATACATAACAAATACAGACACACAAGGACCGTAATAGTTTTGTGTCTTTGGAAACTTGGAACGTAATCTTCTAATCATGGTGAAAGATATTCAACATCTCCCATAAAGATCTTCCACGTTTGTTTCCTTACCTAAACTCTTTCTTTTAATCCAGGGGGAAAATAAAACAAAAAAGGGTTAGCTCAAATGCTCAGTAAGGGTAAGTATGGATAAAATAAAACATACCATATACATTTTAACTTAAAAACATAAACATAATGTTTAAACATCAAAATCTTTAGCAATGACATAAAACATGGAAGTACAAAAGGAATTGATCATAATGGAACATAAATAATGCTAAAATAGCATGGGAATAAAACATGTAATTGCGGAAACCATTCACCACTTGTTATGATTTACATAGTAACCAAGGTATTGCTGCCAAGACCATCTTAGTGGACAAAGTCCCTTTCTGAATCGAGTTCACTCCTTGTTTCAGTCCTGTAACACTGAACCGGAATAACTTACCGTTCCAGCCATGTCTATCTCATGAGATATAAATATTTACCCAATGCATTGGAGGGAGATATAGGTCTCACCAATCTCATAATGAAATCATTCTTTCGTGTGCCACAAAATCATAAATCATACATCATAGCATAACCCATGTAATAAAATGGGATTCTTAAACATCATGACATCATAACATAATCCATAAAAATTTGATATCATTTCATCATAAGAAAATTGAAACCATTTAAATCATAGAGACATATTACTTTAAACATACACATATGAAATAATTTCATCATAGATGGAAAATAGTTTTGACAAAACACTTGAAACAAATTCTTGAGGAAAATATGCTTTCTTCTTTAAAATCGTTTTCTTTTCAAAAAATTACATGCAATTTTAAAAGAAAATGGTTTTGTTTAAAATAATCATGTAATATTGTAGAAGAAGCTTCTTGAAAATGAGGCGTTATGAAACTGTAAAAATCTGTTCATGCCATATAAGTTAAAAATAACATTCTCCTCGTACTTTTGTCTGAAAAGTCAAAAAGTACCTTATATGGTAACCAAAGGAAAGATTCAATTCATACAATGTGGTAAAAAGTCAATAAAGGGTAAAAGTGACTTTAACCATTCATGGAAGAATAGTTAACATTTTATGAAAACATTTTTAGAAATCATGGTCATGGATGATAAACATAACCCCAGTAAATACTTACGTATAAGCAATCTCGGATAAAAATGAGATTGAAAATTTATCCCTTACCTTAGGTCTGATATGCTTTGTATGGATCCTAACCTCCTGTATAATGATTTAAATAATGTCATTTACTTATTACATAATCATATTCATTGTTATGATATCATATATGTTTCACTTATGACTTTATATTACCCGTTCTTTTGTAAATTCTATGTTAAAGTAGCGTTTTGGGTAAAATCATTTCATTTATCGTATGTGTTTCGACTTGTCGTTCTTTATATTATTACTTATATCCTGATTAAAATAATTCCAGAGTGTAAAAAATGATTTATATATAATATATATTCATCATATACATATATATTATAGATCTATAAAAAGAAAGGAAATACACCGTCCATGGAGACGGTAGGCCGTACGTACGCATGAACGATGTTTTCCTTTACTTAATGAATTGAATGAAATTAAATAGATGACATTCATATATATACATAAATCCAGTAGCATTATTATGTCATATATTTCATTATTATTCATTATATATACTTTATAATCGTTTTTTAATGGTTAATCATGGAAAAAGAATCTCATCGCGTTCGTGGAGAAGGTAGTCCGTACGTACGCACGAGCGATGATATCATTCCCATGATAGTGCAATTGTATTAAAGTGTATTTATAATATTAAATAATCAATATAAATTTACAATAATCATATATATTCATTACTTTCACCATTATAGTCATCCAAGTAAGGTGGTGGTGGAAAATAGATTACACCACGGCGTGGAGACGGTATTCTGTACATACGCACGCACGGTGATTTCGTTTTCCATAGGATGGATAGATGGTGAAATATGGTTGTTTAATACCTATAATAACATATCATTATATTAGTGATAATTATGTTATTACTTCATAATGAAACAACTAAAGATGAAGAAGTGGAAGAAGAAATAAAGTTGAAAGAATCAGAAACGGACATTACCTCTTCTTTGAAGCGCCTCTTTGAGACCTCCTCTTAGGGAACTAAAATTGCTCTTTGAAGAATACCAGGACCTCTAGGATGTTTCTAGGGAAGTGGAGAAGATAATTTTTCAGGGTTTTGCCGAGAATGAAGGCTCAAAGTTGTGTGAGGAATAGAGGGAGGAGGTGCCCTTTTATAAGGGAGGAGAGGGGCACCTTTTGAAAAACTAAAAATATTATTTTATTATAAAGCCATATTCGGTTTTAAATAGCTCCAAATTGATTTATTTCGAAGCTAATGTGGGTATGGGTCTAAATACTCTCATCCAATAGAATTTGTACAAGTATATTTTACTATTTTAATCTTATCATTTAGATTTAACTTTAAGTTATATAATTTTTCTTTTACCGTGTCTTTTTGTGTTCTTACACTATAAGGTTAATAAATTTACTATAACAAGCCAAAATAACCCCAATTTGTTTATTATTAATATATATAACCTTATTTAAGTCATTTTTCCGAACCTTATATTTTTAGGAATAAAATAACAATTAAAAATATAATATTTGTTTTAAAAACTATTTTATGACAATTTTGACAGTATTTGGTAATTGATTTTTATGAAACTTATAACAGAATGATTAGTTATAAATAATTTATCTAAATCAATAAAAACATGTCCTATTAACCTAGAAATTTATTGGAATTTATAAAAAGTCTCAAATTACATTTATTTGGGTATTTATAATATCAATTATGTCAATATTTCATTAATAAGGTAATTACTACATCATCATTGTGTCAAAAATAAATTAACTTTTTTAATTTCTAAAAATTATAAATAAAATACCATTATGTAGGAAATATTTTTTTATTTCTAATGAATATTTATAGTCAAATTTATCTTATGTATAACCCTATATTAAAAATAATTTACTTATTAAACATTGATTTAAACTATTTTAACCCTTCTTTAAATAAATTAATATTAAATGTCCTAATCTAATCCAAGTGGGCCTAAATGGTCATATTTTATTCCTAAGGTTGTTTTTGGTCGAATTACACATATCCAATAGAATTAGTACATGTGTTAGGGTAATAATAATATCATTTTCACCATTAATTACCCTATTTACTTTTAACCGTGGTAAATAAAAGTAAAAAGTTACTATTCACCAAAAATTATTTTCATCTCATTGAACCAAATTTTACTTACTGAAATCAACCATGTCTCTCAGATTTTTGACATTCATTCACAAAAAAGCGGTAAAATTAAGTTTTATGTAAATTTTCAAATTCTCCTAGGAGGTGGGTAAAAGACGGTCAAAAGTTCAATAAACTTTTTATATATGTAAAAATTATTATAAAATGACTCCAATGAATTAAATTGAAATTATATAGGTATTATGTTTCAATTTTGACCTAAAATAAATTTAAATAAAATAAATAATTATTTAAATAAAAAGTCGGTTTTTAAATAGTAACCCAGTGTTTTCACTATTCATCAAAAAATTGAAAGTTTTCAGAAAAATACCAAAATTTCACCCTAGGCTAATTTTGATATTCTGAATCCAAAAATGAAGTCCATTTAGAAAGTTGAAATTTACAAAATTTCAAAAAGTGTTTATTACTATTCATAACGGCTAGTTTTAATAATATTTTAATGGCATATCATTGTTTAGTGAAACTTGGTATTGCGTACAACACACTCTATCGAGGAAGGTCGTGATTGCGTGTAATGCAGCCAAGTTAGAGTTGTGTGTTATGAAAGACTCCTTTTTTGTAACGTACAACACAAGACATCAATAAATTAAAAAGAATATTTTTCATAAAATCTCGGGGTGTTACATTCTACCCCCCTTAAAATGAATTTCTCCCTTGAAATTCGTCGGGGTTATAAATGGTTTACTACTCGATAGTTTATTTAATAGAAACCCACATCATAAAAAGGAATACCAAAACAAATCTTTAAAAACTAAAGTATGAAACATAACGGTTACCCAAATTAACTAATCACTGGGTTTCCACATAGGAGAATATAGGTGAAAATATGGATATGGAAGAGAAACTTAACCATCATGTTCTGATGGAGAGTGGTAGAGAACATGGCTATGAAAAATCTAACAATCACAAAGCTATAGAATTGTGATGATCTAAGGTACCATCTGATTCATTGGATATAAGGGGACTAGGACAACATTTTTGGTTTTCCAGATCATTTCCCTAAAGTTGATGAGTTAAAATAAATTCTTACATGATTTTGGTACAATCTCACTGTTGTTTGTGAATTGAACAATTTCCAATTCATCCCTTAAATAAATGAAGTTGAATTTTTTATTTGTGATGTGTTAGAAGATCATGTGATAGAATGATGGGTCATTCCAACTATTTCAAACAAAAGTTATAAGTCCATCTTATGGTTAGATTAATCGTATATGGTTCCAAAAATGAACTTATACTTCATATATCATACCACTTAATAAAATAAAACTAGTTTCTACTAACCAGGGACTTCTTGTAGGCCAGTGTTAGGCGATAAAGGCATGTCGCACTTCGGTTGTGGGTTCGATTCCCACAGCCTTGTCCGACGCGATGGGTTGTCGCCTGTCCTGCAGGTTGTCCTTTTTCTAAAACTACATTACTATAACATCCCATCAATAATATCGAACTAACTTATGTCCAATATAATCCATTCCAATCTTTAGTCTTATCTAAAATACTTCGGTCCAAGCTCATAGTATAAATAAAATGATTACTTAAAATGTCACATAACAATCACGTGAATTCCATCATTTATCCCCCATATATCATAAGATATATCTTTTTGGTCAAATTACAAACATGTGAATACCTTAATCATGTATTATCTTAAAGAATGAATACCCATTGAACCTTAGTGAAAACATGAATGTTGTTAAATTTTAACACTTTCAACACACCAAAATCGCAAAAATTCTATATACTCAAACCGTAATATCACTTGGTCCTTGTATCAGTCATGATCTCAGGATTACTATCATATAATTTTCTCCTTATCCCTTCATTATGCGCATTTCATCTGCTTTATAAACATATTTCAATCACCTTTTGATGGTTACTAGTACCATATAATTATTGAAAACCAATACATGGATATTCCAAAATTCCACAATACCATAAATGAGATTCCATGATACTATTTTGAAATCCCATTACATAAACACTTAATCATTACACAACATCATTTTCATACTCAAAATCACAAATAGTGATCGCATGAGACTTCATTTTATCCTTTTTCTTAAGAGGTTTCTCACGTTGATCATCAATAACCCATGGATTAGGGAATTTATTAGCATAATGCCCCATTTCCTTGCACTTGAAGCATTGAAGTGTTGGTGGAGAGTTCTCTGTAGTCTTTTCTCTATTCACATCATTATCAACCTTTTTCCCATTACTTCGACAATCAACTGCTCGATGACCTTCTTTTCCACACTTAAAACATTTTCTAGTACCTTTTAGGCAATATCCACCATGCTTCTTTCCACACTTTGAGCATAAAGAAACATTCATCTTCTTTTCACCATTGTTCTGAGATTTATCCTTGACCTCCATCTTTCATTTCTTGTCAAAACCATGAAATGGATATGTTACACTAACTTACAGTTCTACCTTGATAGCACAATGCACAATTTCTTCATGGCTACTGAAGTTTCTTATAGCTAATGCCCTTCGAAGACTTGGTTTTAAGACACTAAAAAATCTATCAACATTACTTTCAGGTTGGATGATAAAGCCAGATGCATACCTTACAAGTCTTATAAAATTCGCTTCGTATATACCAACAGATTCATCATCCTTCTGCTTAAGCTCAAGAAACTCCTTTTCCATCTTTGTTCGAAGAATACGAGGGAAGTACTTACTGAAAAACAAGTTCTTGAACTCGTCCCATTTCATGGAATCAATTTAATCTCTTTGAATCGTATTCTTGATAAGATTCCACCATTGATCAACATCACCTTCCAAAAGATATACTACTAAGATGACTTTATCATGCTCAGAACATTGTAGAACTGAAAATATCTTTTCAGTAGTACTGATCCATTGTTCAGCCACTAAGGGATCAGAAGACACGATGAATGAAGGTGGACGCTGCCTCATGAAGGATTAAATAGAATGTTGCTCCTTTCTCTGCTCATTTTGAAATCTAGAATGATTCATATATTGTGTAAGTATAGAAATAAAATTTTCACTCCATCTCCCATGACATTGGTTTGGTCAGGAGTACAATCATTTCATTTTCCATTACATTGATCAACACGGTTCTTTCGGGTTCTAGCCATCGTCTAAAACCCAAAAATAATAGTGTGAGAGGAAAATACCATGATAGGGAAAACAACATAATAAAGGGGGAGTACCTTCAATATCTAACATATTAGATTTAATTATAATATCGTTAGCGCAATTCTAGGACTATAACCTATACATAAACTTAACCTTAGGGAAATCCCTAGATATACCTTAGAAATATCTCTAGGGATCTCACTAAATTTTTCGCATCCTAGTTTCCAAAGGCTGACTAAACCTTTCCTCTGATACCAATTGTAGATACCTGAAGCTTGACATACATGGATATTACATTACTTTTGCGGAATACTTAATACATAACAAATACAGACACACAAGGACCGTAATAGGTTAGTGTCTTTGGAAACTTGGAACGTAATCTTCTAATCGTGGTGAAAGATCTTCAACATCTCCCATAAAGATCTTCCACTTTTGTTTCCTTACCTAAAACCTTTCATTTAATCCTGGGGGAAAATAAAACATAAAAAGGGTGAGCTCAAATGCTCAGTAAGGGTAAGCATGGATAAAATAAAACATACCATATACATTTGAACTTAAAAACATGAACATAATGTTTAAACATCAAAATCCTGAGCAGCGACATAAAACATGGAAGTACATAAGGCATAGATAATAATGGAACATAAATCATAATAAAATAGCATAGGCATAAAACATGTAATTGTGGAAACCATTCAGCACTTGTTATGATTTCCATATTATCCATGTCATTGCTGCAAAGACCATCTTAGTGGACAAAGTCCCTTTCTGAATCGAGTTCACTCCTCGTTTCAGTCCTGTAACACTGAACTAGATTAACTTACCGTTCCAGCCATATCTATCTAATGAGATATAAATCTTTACCCAATGCATTGGATGGAGATATAGGTCTCACCCATCTCATAATGAAATCATTCTTTCGTGTGCCACAAAATCATAGATGATACATCATATCATAACCCATGTAATAAAATTGGATTATTAAACATCATTCCATCATAACATAATCCATAAAAATTTGATATCATTTCATCATAAGAAAATTGAAACCATTTAAATAATAGAGACATATTACTTGAAACATACACATATGAAATAATGTCATCTTAGATGGAAAATAGTTTTAACAAAACACTTGAAATGAATTCTTGAGGAAAATATCCTTTCTTCTTTAAAATCATTTTCTTTTCACAAAATTCCAGGCAATTTTAAAAGAAAAGGGTTTTGTTGAAAATAATCATGAAATCTTGTAGAGGAAGCTTCTTGAAAATTAGGAGTTATGAAACCGTAAAAATCCGTTCACGCCGTATAAGTTAAAAATAACATTCTCCTCGTAATTTTGTCAGAAAAGTCAAAAAGTACCTTATATGGTAACCAAAGGAAATATTCCATTCATATAATGTGGTAAAAAGTCAATAAAGGGTAAAAATGACTTTAAATAGTCATGGAAGAATAGTTAACATTTTATTAAAACATTTTTCGTAAACCTGGTCATGGATGATAAACGTAACCCCAGTAAATACTTACGTATAATCAATCTCGGATAAAAATGAGATTGAAAATTTATCCCTTACCTTAGGTCTGACATGCTTCGTATGGATCCGAAACTCCTGTATAATGATTTAAATAATTTTATTGACTTATTACATAATCATATTCATTGTTATGATATCACACATGTTTCACTTATGACTTTATATTACCCGTTCTTTTGTAAATTCTATGTTAAAGTAGCGTTTTGGGTAAAATCATTTCATTTATCATATGTGTTTCGACTTGTCGTTCTTGATATTATTACTTATATCCTGATTTACATAATTCCATAGTGTAAAACATGATTTATATATAATATATATTCATCATATACATATATATTATAGATCTATAAAAAGAATGGAAATACACCGTTCATGGAGACGGTAGGTCGTACGTACGCATGAACGATGTTTTCGTTTCCTTATTGAATTGAATGAAATTAAATAGATGACATTAATATATATAAATAAATCCAGTAGCATTATTATGTCATATATTTCATTATTATTCATTATATATACTTTATAATCATATTTTAATAGTTAATCATGGAAAATTAATCTCATCGTGTTCGTGGAGACGGTAGTTCGTACGTACGCACGAGCGATGATGTCATTCCAATGATCGTGGAATTGTATTAAAGTGTATGTATAATATTAAAAAATCAATATCAATTTACAATAATCATATATATTAATTACTTTCACCATTATACTCATCCAAGTAAGGTGGTGGTGGAAAATAGATTACACCACGGCGTAGAGACGGTATTCTGTACGTACGCACACGCGGTGATTTCATTTTTTGTAGGATGGATGGATGGTGAAATATGGTTTTTTCATACTTATAATAACATATAAGTATATTAGTGATACTTATGTTATTACTTCATAATGAAACAACTAAAGAATAAGTAGTGGAAGAAGAAATAAAGTTGAAAGAATCAGTAACGGACATTACCTCTTCTTTGAAGTGCCTCTTTGAGACCTCCTCTTAGGGCACTAAAATTGATCTTTGAAGAAGACCAGGACCTTTGAGATGTTTCTAGGGAAGTGGATAAGAGAATTTTTCAGGGTTTGGTCGAGCTTGAAGGCTCAAAGTGGTGTGAGGAAGAGAAGGAGGAGGTTCCCTTTTATAAGGGAGGAGAGGGGCACCTTTAGAAAAACATAAAATATTATTTTATTATAAAGCCATATTCGGTTTTAAATAGATAAAAATTGATTTATTTAGAGTCTAAGGTGGGGATGGGTCTAAATCCTATCATCCAATAGAATTTGGACAAGTTCAGTTTACTATTTTAATCTTATCATTAAGATTTAACTTTAAGTTAGATAATTTTGCTTTTACCGTGTCTTTTTGTGTTCTTACACTATAAGGTTAATAAACTTACTATAACAAGCCAAACGAACCCAAAGTTGTTTATTATTAATATATATAACCTTATATAAGTCATTTGGCCGATCCTTATATTTTTAGGAATAAAATAACAATTAATAATATAATATTTCTTTTAAAAACTATTTTATGTCAATTTTGACACTATTTGGTAATTGATTTTTGTGAAAATCATAACAGAATTATTATTTCTCAAAAAGTTAACTAAATCAATAATAACATGTCATATTAACCTATAAAATTATATGAATTCATAAAAATTCTCAAATTGCATTTATTTGGGTATTTATAACATCAATTATGTCAATATTTCATTAATAAGATAATTACTACATCATCATTATGTCAAAAATAAATTACATTATTTAATGTCTAAAATTTATAAATAAAATACCATTATGTAGGAAATCTTTTTATATTTCTAATGAATATTTATAGTCGAATTTATCTTATGTATAACCCTATATTAAAAATTATTTACTTATTAAACTTTGATTTTAACTATTTTAACCCTTCTTTAATCCAAGTGGGCCTAAATGGTCATATTTTATTCCTAATGTTATTTTTGGTCGAAATAAACTTATCCAATAGAATTAGGACATGTGTTAGGGTAATAATAATATCATTTTTACCCTTAATTACCCTATTTACTTTTAACTGTGGTAAATAAAAGTAAAAAAGTTATTATTCACCAAAAATTATTTTCATCTCATTGAACAACATTTTACTTACTGATATAAATCGTGTCTCTCAGATTTTTGAAATTCCATTCACAAAAGTGGTAAAATTAAGTTTTATGTAAATTTTCAAATTCTCCTAGGAGGTGGGTAAAAGACGGTCAAAAGTTCAATAAAATTTTTATATATCTAAAAATTATTATAAAATGACTCCAATGAATTACATTGAACTTATATAGGTATTATGTGTCAAATTTGACCTAAAATAAATTTAAATAAAATAAATAATTATTTAAATAAAAATTCGGTTTTTAAATAGTAACCCATTGTTTTCACTATTCATCAAAAAATTGAATGTTTTCAGAAAAATACCAAAATTTTACCCTAGGATAATTTCGATATTCCGAATCAAAAAATGAAGTCCATTTTGAAAGATGAAATTTACAAAATTTCAAAAAGTGGTCATTACTATTCATAACGGCTAGTTTTAATAATATTTTAATAACATATCGTTGTTTAGTGAAACTCGGTATTGCGTACAACACACTCTATCGAGGAAGGTCGCGATTGCGTGTAATGCAGCCAATTTAGGGTTATGTGTTGTGCAAGACTCCTTTGTTGTAACGTACAACACAAGAAATCAATAAAATTAAAAAGAATATTTTTCATAAAACTTGGGGTGTTACAATGATGATAAATCCTTAAGGATATTTCTAAGTATAGGAAACAATCCTAGTGTTTTAGAAATGACCATGAATAACCTAGGATAAAACCTAAAGTGTCCTAAATTGAGATTTTTTTTCTTGATTGTGTGGTTTCCCTATTATGATTAGTGTTTCTCACACTATGCTTCTGGGTTTTGGTCAATGAATGGAACCCAAAGGAACCATGTTAATGCTGAATGCGATGGAAAATGAAATGATTATATCCATGAGAAACCAAATGTTATGGGAGCTACAATGTAAAATCTTGTGTCCATGCTCACAAAACATTATAAAGCTATGAATCATGTCGGACATCCCAATGAGCAAAGGATGGAGCAACATTTTGTTGAATCCTTCATGAGGCAGCGTCCACCTTAATTTTGTGGGTCTTCTGATCCATTAGTGGCTGAACAATGGATCAGTACTACAGAAAAGATATTTTTAGTTCTACAATGTTATGAAAATGATAAAGTCATCTTAACAGCATATCGTTTGGAACATGAAGCTGATCAATGGTGGAATATTATCAAGAATATGAGGCAAAGATATTAAATTGAGTCCATGGACTGGGATGAGTTCATGAACATATTTTTCAATAATTAATTTCCTCATATTATTTGAACAAATATGGATAAGGAGTTTCTTGAAATTATGTAGACGGATAATGAATCCATTGGTACCTAAAATGAAAATTTTACAAGACCGGCAAGGTACACTTATGGAATTATTATCCAACCTAAGAGTAATATTGATAAATTCCTTAGTAGATTAAAACCACGTCTCCAAAAGGAATTATCCATATGGTACTTCAATAGCTATGAGGAAATTGTTTTATGTGCTTTAAAGGTTGATATGGATATTGGAGTAACCCATCAGTCATATGGGTTTGAAAGAAGTTGAAAATGGAATTCAAGGGAAAATATAAATACTACACTAAAAAGAATAATATTTTCTCCTTATACTCAAAGTGTGGAAAGAAACATGGAGGGAATTTTTTTAAAGGGACTATTAAATGTTAAGTGTGGAAAATAAGGCCATCGGGAAATTCAATTCCAAAGCGATGGGAAAAATATTTCTAATGATGCGAACAAAGTAAAGGCTCCACAGAATGCACCTCCTACAATTCAATGTTACAAGTGTAGGGAAATGGGTAATTATGCCAATCAATGCCCTAATCCAAGTGTTATGTTGTTGATCGACGTCAAAAAACTCTTAAGGATAAAGACAAAGTAAATTCACATGCAATCACTATCGGTGATGTGGATTACGATAATTAAGTGGTGAAAGGTATACTTACCATATACTCTAAAGTATAAAATGTTTTATTTGATTCTGGATCCTCCCACTAATTAATTTTAGAATAATTTTATAAGGGTATCGCTGAATTACCTCAACAATTAGATGTTGAGTTATCTGTGACAACTCTTAATGGCCCAATAGTCACATAAAAAGTTTATAATTCTTCTCTGATTGAAGTTTGTGGGAAAGTGCTTCCTTCAAATCTTATGATCCTTTCTATAGTGTAATTTTATGTGATTTTTGTAATGGATTGGATTTCTTTATATAGATATCATATCAATTTCTAAAGAAGGGAAGTCACATTTCATATTATAGATCAATATATGATCATCTATTGAAGAAAGAATGAATATAACCTTACAGTAGAAATTTATTCCATCCTATGGGTCTTGATTCCAATAAATGAAGGTTACTTATCTCAAATGGTTGGTGATAAAATCATGACTAAGAATAATCCCATCGTATGGGATTTTTATGATGCATTTCCAAAGTAATTTCTTGGTCTTCCACCAAATTATGAAGTTGAGTTTTCAATGGAACTTATACTGGGTGATATTCCTATTTCAAAGACACCTTATATAATGGCCCCAATTGAGTTATAGGAATTTAAGAATAAACTCCAAGAGAGTCTTTATAAGGGATTAATATTCCCTAGTGATTCACCTTAGGGAGCACTAGTTCTGTTTTTTAATAATAAAGATGGATCAGTGGGACTCTGCATTGATTATCAAGAACTTAACAAGATCATTACCAAGAACAAATATTCTTTCCCATGCATTGATGACTTATTTAACGAACTATGTGGAGCTCATTACTTTTCCAATATTGATCTTTGTTTAAGATATCATCAATTAAGGGTCAAAAGGAGAATATACCAAAGGAAGCATTCTGGACAAGGTATGGACACTATGAATTTATAGTGATGCCTTTTGGTCCTACTAATTCCCCTGCTCTCTTCATCGATCTAATGAATAGATTCTTTAGAGACAATATTGGTCAATTTGTGTTAGTCTTTATAAATGATATTCTTGTCTATTCAAAGAGAAAGTGTCATGAACCGGATCTAGTCACCACCATTAACGGCACCAAACCCAGCTCGTGGCAAGGCCCGAAGGGCATTCCTTATCCCCACGGGCGGGCACAGGTGCCCGTGTATCAAACAAATCTGGTTTGGGAATGATTTACCCGAGTATCAAAGCATAAATCATAAAAAAAAATCAATTATTAGAATCTGAAATTGTCATGATAAATAATTCTTAACAAAACCAGATCTGAATACATAAGTTTAAAGACACTACAATTGGTATAAAAACAAATAATGACAACAAAAATACATCCCCATGGACTCCACATGACAAGGGGATCATCACCCGCAAGTCGTCTCCGCAACTCCGCCCCAACGATGGGGACTAACATCCCAAACTGCCATCACCCTTAGCCTTCCCTTTACCTGAGTCAATCATAAGTAGGTCAACTTACACCCAAGGGGTGTAAGTAGGGTGTGAGATTAAGCCCAATAGGATTCCACCAGATGATTTCAAAGAGCATTCAATAAAATGTGAACAAAACAAGCAATTTTAATACACAAGGTGAAACGGTGTTATAATTCAAAGAAATGTAACTTTCAAATGAAAACAGTTTTCAATCCGAGAATTTAAGAATGTTATCACATTAAATAGACATGTGATATACTATAAATTACTGCCAAAAACACCCCACAACAAGGGTAAATTCCACAATTCCAATGAGCATCAAAATCGGTAACACCCCTAGGCACTGGGTTGTCTCGAGCCCTATGTACCTCGTACCTCGGTGTAGAGTAACCATAGAAAAATCTGTTCTCGAGCACGAGCCACTAGTATGGAACAAACCAATAACCTAGTGGTCCCCAATAATCATCCAAATAGTTTAGTTAGATTTGTCGTTATCCAGATGCTAAGTGGAACAGGGGAAAAACCCATCCGTTCCACTAGTCGTACTAGTACAAATCTGCCCCACCTAGGTACCCGGGCTTCCCCTTTTTGTGCTCAAACAATTTCAGTAAAGAAAACACATCCTTTTGCATATAAAATATCACTACTGGTCACAAACAAATTGTACAGTAGCTACACACATTTTATACCATTTAAAACACACAATAAAATAATTTTATTTTCAATAAAACAACCTCTCAAAACATCACATTGTTTTACACCCAAATCTCTTTAAGATATCTACTTTGCACACTATGTTAACACTTTTAAGTCATTAAAACAAAATTTCAGTTCAATACCCTTTAATGAAACCAATAATTCAGTTATGGGGCAGCCCAAAATTAACCAATAAAATATTTGAATGAAAAACCCCCAATTTCACCAAAAATTGGAACTTAAAATTCATTTGCATTATAAATGCAACTAAAACCAATTTTTACAGAAACATTCAAGTGAAATAAACATTAAGGTACCATTAAAACAGCAATCTAATTCACAAAAATTGCACACACAATGGAATCACCTACCAAAGTAACAAAAACCCTTGAATCCCCATGCGAAAATAAAATTGCACCCCCGCCGCACCAAGAGAGAACTAGATCAAACCTAAAACCACATAAATTGGCCAATAAAGCCCAAAGTTAAACCCTAGGTTCGGAAACCTAGTTTCTGGACATTAGTAAACTCAATTATAACTGAATAAACCCTAAGAACAATGAGTTAAACCCAAAGTAATTCGAAAGAGGAAAGAAAAGGGATCATTTACTTGAAGTATCTTGAAGTAATCACTCCAAAACATCAGTAGATGAAATTTAAAAGATCCAAAATTTAGGTTTTGTTCGAACAAGATGTATTAGGTCATTTAGGAACTAGAATGGAGGAAAAATATTTAGAATTGGGAGAGTTGTGAAAGAAATATTTTACCTCTTCAAATCTAGGAGATTTGAGGAACCCTATGAAGTTCGGCACCAAATCGCGATTAACCAGAGATCGAAAGAGGGCAGGAGAGAGTTCAAACGTGCGCCTGGGTTAATTGGTCTTGGGTGAGACTTGGAATTACTATAAAATCCCAAATATTGAATATGTTATAACAAAATCAAATTTTATTTTTAAAACAGGAATTGGGCTTTCGGGCAGGCCCAACCCCTTGGATAAAAACCCAAATAAACCCTGGTTATGGATTTCTAAAAGCTCCAAATTACCTTGGGGGTGTTAATAGGTTAGGGGAGGTAAAATAGGAATTTTAATGGATGAAAAATGTTGAAAAATGAAAAGGTTATAAAAGATAAAAAAATTTATTTTTTAATCTCGAATTGGGCTCACGGTTTGGCACAATTCATGAATACTCATCTATTCCTCCCTAAAACCTAGGGAAACCCCCAAAACAAATAAAGGATGTAAATAAAATGAAAAATACCTTTAAAATATGTCTTTTATGTGAAAATTCTTCCCACCAAGAAGGACATTCCACCTCGGAAAGTCAACATGAATTTTTGTTGGAAAACAAGAATGGGTACTCTTCCTCGACCCATGACTTTCGCTCCCATGTCTCATGTGTATCATTATCATGCTACCATAAAACCCGGACTAAAGTAATAGACTTCCCTCGAAGTATCTTCTCTTGTGACTCCACTATTTTCATCGGCCTCTCAACGATAGACAAGTCAGGCTCTATCTCTAGTTCTTCCCAACTCAACACATGGGATGGATCCGGATTGTATTTCTTCAACTGAGAGACGTGGAAGACATCATGGATAGATGTCAACTGAGAAGGTAAGGCCAACCTATATGCAACCTTTCCAATATGATCGGTGATCTCAAAGGGCCCGACATACTGTGGCATCAGCTTACCTTCCTTCCCCAATCGACGATGGCCCAGACGAGGGGCCACTTTTAAGAATACCATGTCACCCATAGAAAAATCTAGGTCTCGAAGCCTCTGGTTAGCATAAGATTTATGACGACTCTGAGCTATCAATAAGCACTGCCTGATCAACTTGACCCTCTCAGAAGTATCCTGCACAAGGCTCGGCCCCAACAGTGAAGTCTCTCCTACCTCAGCCCAACATAGGGGGGACCGACAAGGCCGACCATAGAGCGCCTCAAAAGGGGCCATTCGAATCGTGGATTGGTAAATATCATTATAAGCACACTCAACCAATCCCAAATGGATATCCCAAGAACCTCCAAAGTCCAGGACACATGCATGAAGCATGTCCTCCAAAATCTGATTCTCCTGCTCTGTCTGACCATCCGTCTAAGGGTGGTATGTCGTGCTCATCTTAATCTGAGACCCCAAGGCCTTATGAAGGCCTTCCCAAAATCGAGAAGTTAAGAGGGGGTCTCTATTTGAGACAACAGCTAATGGTACACCATGGAATCTCACCACTTCCTGAAGATACAAATTGCCCAACTCATCTACTTTAGTTGTATCTTTTATCAGAATGAAGTGGTCTGATTTGGTTAGATGATCAATCACCACCCAAATAGCATTCTTACCCTGAGGTGTATGAGGTAAGCCAACAATGAAGTCCATGGTGACCTCTTCCCACTTTCAGGTAGGAATGGGTAGTGGTTGGAGAAAACCGGATGGCCTTTGGTGCTCTGCTTTCACCTGCTGACATGTGTAGCATCTCGAAACAAAGTCTGCTATGTCCCGTCTCATACCAGGCCACCAAAACTGCCGACGAACATCATAATACATCTTAGTGGCACCCAGATGGGCAACCCACTGAGACTGATGGCTATCATGCATCACCACCTTCCACAGAGATAATGGCACTACTGAATGGCCCTTGAAGCACAAGATGCCCTCGGGAGACGATGACCAATCAAGGGATGTCTCCCCACCATGAAGGAACTGCTCCGACCGCTGAAAAAAATCATCACTGGGTTGTTCCTGCTGAATAAACTCTAATAGAGAAGGATTCAACTGGATTCTCTCCAAGAATTCCCCTCCACTGTGTTCCCTAGTCTCCACATGCATCTGAGAAAAAAGACCCATCAATGTCTACTCATCACTAGAATTCCTCAAAGCCTCCACTGGAACTATTCTACTCAAAGCGTCGGCCACTACATTACCCTTGCCTGGGGTATAGACAATGTCAAACTCAAACCCCTACAAGTACTCGATCCAGCGACGTGGCCTCAGGTTGAGGTCCTTATGTGAGAAGATATAAGCCAAGCTTTTGTGATCAAAGTATACCACAAACTTCTCCCCAAAGAGGTAGTGAAGCCAAGCCTTCAAAGCAAGCATCACCACTGCCAACTCTAAGTCATGGGTCAGGTAGTTCTTTTCATGTGGTCGATGTTGGCGAGAGCCATACGCGACAACATGATCATCTTGCATAAGCACGCACCCAAGACCCATACCTGAAGCATCATAATAGACCACATATCCCTTTCCAGCCTCTGGAAAAATCAGCACAGGGGCGGTAGTCAGCCGCCTCTGCAGCTCCGTGAACGATGCCTGACATTCTGGAACCCATAAAAACTTCACCCCATTCCGGGTGAGGGAAGTCATCAGTGAGGCAAGCCGAGATAAATCCCGAATGAATCGTTTGTAATAACCATCCAAGCCAAGAAAACTCCTGATCTTGAACACATTCTTCGGTTTCTCCCATGACATGAATGCACTAATTTTCTCAGGGTCCACTGAATCTCCATGATCTGAGATTACATGCCCTAGAAATATCACCTATCTGATCCATAAAGTGCACTTTGACAACTTTGTATAGAGTTGGTGATCTCATAATGTACCCAAAATGATCCTCAAGTGATGTTCGTGTTCCTCCTTTGAGCAAGAGTATACCAGAATGTCATCCACAAACACCACAAAAAAGGAATCGAGATACTTATGGAACACCCTATTCATAAGTTCCATAAATACTACTACAGCATTGGTCAATCTGAAGGGAATGACCAAATACTCAAAGTGGTCATACCTGCTTCGAAAGGATGTCCTAGGGATATCTAACTCTTTCAACCTGAGTTGATGATACCCTGAATGCAGGTCTATCTTTGAGAAACACTTTTCCCCCTTTAACTGATCAAACAAATCATCTATTCTGGGCAAAGGGTATTTGTTTTTAATTGTTACCTTATTCAGCTTCCGGTAGTCAATGCACAACCGGAGGGATCCATTAGCCTTTTTTGCAAACAACACAGGAGCGGTCCAAGGAGAGATTCTCAGGAGAATTAATCCTTTGGATTCTAAGTCGTCCAGCTGTATATTTAATTCCTTCAACTCAGTGGGGGCCATGTGATAAGAGGGAAGAGATATCGACTGTGTTCCCGGTGCCAGATCAATCGAAAACTCCACATCCCGCTCTAGGGGAAAACTTGAAAAATCATCTGGGAATACCGTAGGAAACTCATTCACTACATGAGGAAGTTCAGCTTCGAGGGAAAGACCATCCTCTAGCACAATCGAAGATAACTGGAAGATAACACTTCCCAACTCTGGGAGTGGAGGCCCTGGGCGACCTGATCGTGGATCCCATTCTCCATGAAAAACCTGATGACTCCCATCAGGTGTTGTGAAACTCACACGCCGTCTGTAGAAATCGATGTGTTCCTGGAAGTGTACTATCCAATCCATCCTGAGTATGACATAAAAAAGGTCCATATCTAAGACCAAGAGGTCCCACTCCATCTCAACCCCTGACACAGAAAGTGCACACGAGGGGCACCTGAGGCCCTACTCCTTCTTCTTTCCCAACGGTGTCACCAAATCCATCGCAAAAGATATCAACTCAGTTGGAAAATTCATCATGTCCACAAAATGTCCAGAAAAGAATGAAACAGAGGAACTAGTATAAAAAAGAGCAGTAGCTATAGAAGATGCGATCGGAATGGTACATCGAACTGTCAACGGTCCCGCCTCTGATCCTGCTCGTGACTGATCCACTACATAGAGATGTCCAGTATCAGCCTGAGGATGACCGCTAGTCTGTGGTTGTGCCCTGAACTGGCTCTGCCCAGAAGATGATCCATCCCTACCACCACGGCCACCAAATCGAGATCCCCCAGTCCTCGACAACTCGGACTGTGCTGGCACTCCTCTTGAAGCCACTGACCCTGCCCCACTTGGGAGTGGACGTGTCACACAGCAGAAGCGCTGAAAATGCCCTATACCTCCACACTGGTAACAAGGCTTCGGAGGTTGATGACATGCTGTTTGGATATTCCCAGGCCTCCCACATTGGTGGCACACGACCAATCTCGCATCAGAAGCCGCAGAAGAAAACTGCCTAGAAGAGTGGCCTGAACTGCCCCCTCCTTTCTTCACATGATCTTCCCACTTCCTTTTCTTCTCTGGGGAGCTGCCACTGCCCACTGGTGATACTGAACCATAGAAACCAGACCTGCCTTTCCTATCAATCTCCACCATGCACGCCCGATCAACAACCTCAGCATAGGTCCTCAGCTTAAACAAGAACACCTGGGAGTATATCTCTAGTCGCAATCCTTTCTCAAACCTATGGGCATTCGCTTTCTCATTAGAGACAATTTCTGGAGCATACCAAACCAACTCAGCGAAACGGTTGGCATACTCAATCACAGATAGATTCCCCTGAACAAGTTCCATGAACTCTCTAGACCTGGCATAAGCCAACACCTCAGGGTAGTACTGTTCATTGAAGACAGCCTTGAAATCTCCCCAACACATCTGCTCATTCTTCCCAGCCTGAGGCACTGACTCCCACCATTTACGGCTGGGACCCTCCAACAGAAAGGAGGCACACTTCACCCTGATATCCTCAGGTTTTTTCAGGAACTCAAACATACGCTCGATATTCTCGTGCCATTCTTCTTCTTCCTGGGGTTCTGTGCTACCTCAGAAGGTAGGAGGCTTGTTTTTCAGAAACTCCTGTGCTTTATCTTTTCTAGGACCTATCTCTTCTGCCCTAATAGGAATAGGAGCAGGAGCTGGTCCTTGTCCCAAAGCATGGATAGCCCGAACCACAGCCTCCACGAGCCTCTAATCAATCGGTGTGGGAGAACTCTCTCCAGCTTCATCATGTGGGTGTGTGGAAGCTTTCTGGGGAGGCATGTTGCTACAAAATGCAACATCCACAAAACAATAGTCAATACCAAAATTCTGAAAATTGTAATCAAATACATCAAATATAAATAAACTAAACACATTCCTGTAATAAAAGAAACAACTACTCTACATCTTCCTGATGTCCACATGTGGTCTGCAACCCACACGTCTCACCTGGAAGTGAAGTCAATCCATAAATTCCAACATCCCCTAGTGACTCAAGGTCTTCCATGAGAGGTGCAGGCCAGGCACCCTACTCACAACCAATACCCCGAGCCCTGATAGTCCTAGCTCCTATCTATCCCGAATCATCCCAAAATTACAATATAACCCAAAAACTTTAACCTCCTTTGATACCATTTTTTCACGAACCGGATCTGGTCACCACCATTAACGGCACCAAACCCAGCCTATGGCAAGGCCTGAAGGGCGTTCCTTATCCCCACGGGCTGGCACAGGTGCCCGAGTATCAAACAAATCTGGTTTGGGAACGATTTACCTGAGTATGAAAGCATAAATCATAAAAAAACAATCAATTATTAGAATCTGAAATTTTCATGCTAAACAATTCTTAACAAACCCATATCTGAATACATATGTTTAAAGACACTAAAAGTGGTCTCAAAACAAATAATGACAACATAAAGACATCCCCATGGACTCCACACGACAAGGGGATCATCACCCGCAAGCCGTCTCCGCAACTCTGCCCCAACGATGGGGACTAACATCCCGAACCGCGTTTACCCTTAGCCTTCCCTTTACCTGAGTCAAGCATAAGCAACTCTACTTACACCAAAGGGGTTTAAGTAGGGTGTGAGATTAAGCCCAATAGGATACCACCAGATGATTCCAAAGAGAATGCAATACAATGTGAACAAAACAAGCAATTTTAATACACAAGGTGAAATAGTGTTAAAATTCAAAGAAATGTAACTTTCAAATGAAAACAGTTTTCAATCCGATAATTTCAGAATGTTAGCACTTTAAATATACATGTGAGCTACTTTAAAGTACTTCCAAAAACACCCCACAACAAGGGTAAATACCACAAATCCAATGAGCATCAAAATCAGGAACACCCCTAAGCACTAGGTTGTCTCAGGCCCTATGTACCTCGTACCTCGGTGTAGAGTAACCATAGAAAAATTTGTTCTCATGCACGAGACACTAGTAGGAAACATTCCCATAACCTATTGGTCCCCAATCATCATCCAAATAGTTTAGTTAGAGTTGTCGTTATCCAGATGCTAAGTGGAACAGGGACAAAACCCATCTGATCCATTAGTCGTACTAGTACAAATCTGCCCCACCTAGGTACCCGGGCTTCCCCTTTTTGTGCTCAAAAAATTTCAGAAAACAACACACACCCTTTTTCATATAAAATATCACTACTATTCACAAAAAAAATTTACAGTATCTACACACATTTTATACCATTTAAAACACACAATAAAATAATTTTATTTTCAATAAAACAACCTCTCAAAACATCACATTGTTTTGCACCCAAATCTCTTTAAGATATCCACTTTGCACACTATTTTAACACTGGTAAGTCATTAAAACAAAATTTCAGTTCAATGCCCTTTAATTAAACCAATAATTCAGTTACGGGGAAGCCCAAAATTAACCAATAAAATATTTGAATGAAAAACCCCCAATTTCACCAAAAATTGGAACTTAAAATTCATTTGCATTATAAATGAAACTAAACCCAATTTTTACAGAAAAATTCAAGTGAAATAAACATTAAGGTACCATGAAAACAGAAAGCTAATTCAGAAAAAGTGCACACACAATGTAATCACCTAACAATGTAACAAAAACCCTTGAATCTCCATGCGAAAATCAAATCGCACCCTCGCCACACCAAGAGAGAACTAGATCAAACCAAAAACCACATAAATTGCCCAAGAAAGCCCAAATTTAAACCCTAGGTTCGAAAACCTAGTTTCTAGAAATTATTAAACTCAATTATAACCCAAGAAACCCTAAGAACAATGAGTTAAACCCAAAGTAATTTGAAAGAGGAAAGAAAAGGGCTCATTTACTTGAAGTATCTTGAAGTAATCACTCAAAAACCCAGTAGCTGAAATTTAAAAGATCCAAAATTTAGGGTTCGTTCGAACAAGATGTAGTAGGTCATTTAGGAACCAGAATGGAGGAAAAATATTGAGAATTGTGAGATTTATGAAAGAAAGATTTTACCTCTTCAAATCTGGACAATTTGAGGAACCCTATGACGTTCGGCACCAAATCGAGATTAACCAGAGCTCCAAAGAGGGGGGGGAGAGTTTAGACGCGCGTCTGGGTTAATTGGGCTTGGGTGAGACTTGGAATCCCCGAAAAATACCAAATATTGAATATGTTATAACAAAATAAACTTATATTTTTAAAACAGGAATTGGTCTTTCGGGAAGGCCCAACCCCTTAGATAAAAACCTAAATAAACCCTAGTTATGGATTTCTAAAAGCTCCAAATTACCTTGGTGGTGTTAATAAGTTTGGGGAGGTCAAGTAGGAATTTTAATGGATGAAAAATGTTAAAAAATGGAAAAGTTATAAGATATAAAAAATTTATTTTTTAATCTGGAATTGGGCTCACGGTTTGGCCCAATTCATGAATACTCATCTATTCCTCCCTAAAACCTAGGGAAACCCCCAAAACAAAGAAAGGATGTAAATAAAATGAAAAATACCTTCAAAATATGTCTTTTATGTGATATAAAGGAAGAACATTAATATCACTTAAGAATTGTATTGAAGACCCTAATAAAGGGAAATCTTTATTCCAAATTTACCAAGTGTGAATTTTGGCTTCATAAAGTTTCATTTTTGGGTCACATAATCTCAATAGAGGGGATATATGTGGATCCAACAAAGGACATATGTTATTGAAATATGGACAAGACCAACAACAATAACTGAGATCCAAATTTTTCTAGGTTTGGCTGAATATTATTAACATTTTGTGATAGATTTTCCATGATTATCTAATCAACTGACCAAGATGACTCAGAAAGGAGTTATGTTCGTTTGGATGGAGGAATGTGAAGAGGATTTCAAAGAGCTAAAAAGAAGGTTATCCAACACACTTGTTCTCACACTACCTTGTATTTGAGAATGGTTTGTGATATATAGTTATACATCCAAGAAGGGTTTGGGGTGTGCTATAATGAAAAATGATATGGTTATAGCCTATTCCTCATGATAGTTGAAAATCCATGAGTAAAATTACCCAACTCATAATTTGGAGTTATGTGTAGTAATATTTGAATTAAATATATGGATTCGTTATCTTTATAGTGAAAGGTGTGATATTTATACTGATCATAAAATTTTAAATTATATTTTCACAAAAAAAAGAGTTGAATATGTGCCAAAGAAGATGCTTGGAGTTGATTAAATATTATGACTGCTCAATACATTACCACCCTGTGAAAGAGAACAAGGTGGCAGATACTTTGAGTTGAAAAGACCTTGCTAGATTATCCATGATGAGGATCACAAAAGATCAAATATTTATGGTTTTTCGAAGGATATATCTTGAATTTTTAATAGAAGGGTAGAAATATTATCTTTCTCAAATGAATGTCCAACCATTTATACAAGTGAAGATTATAGAGGAACAGAAGGAAGTTGTAGAGTTACAAAAGAATGAGAGAAATGTTCCAAAATTAAACCTTGATTGTGATGAAATAATAAAGTTCAGGAACTGGGTTTGTATTACTCCCATACCATAATTAAAGAATGGGCTATTCTATAGGGCTCATAGTTCTTCATTATCTACTCACCCTAGAAGCACAAAGATATACAGGAACCTGAAAGAGTACTTCTGATGGGATGGCATGAAAGATATGTCACCAAATATGTCTCTCGATGATTGTTTTGTCATCAAGTTAAGGCTGAGAGATAGAAGTCTAAGGGGATGCTACAACCATTACCTATTCCAGAATAGAAATGGGAAAACATCACTTTGGACTTTGTCATTGGACTTCCCAAAACATCCAAAGGAAATAATTCTATCTAGGTTATAATTGATCTTTTTATGAAGTCAGAACACTTCATTGCTATTAGATAGAATTTCTCTCTTGATCAGCTTTCCATGATATATGTAAATAAGGTGGTAAGATTTCATGGATTTCTATTTTCCATTATATCTAATCGGGATTTGAGGTTTACCTATAAGTGCGGGTAAATCCTTCAGTATGCTATGGATATAGAGTTATGTTTCAGAACTAATTATCATACTCAAATAGACAGTCAGTCTAATAGGACAATTAAAACTCTAGAAGACATGTTGAGATCTTACTCTATGGATTTCAAAGGTGTTTGGGATCAAAACCTACCATTGGTGAAATTTTCATACAATAATGGCTTTCACTCCAGTATTCATATGCCTCCTTATGAATCCCTCTTAATAAAGAATCATATAACTCCAAAATTCTAGGATGAAGTTGGGGAAAGAAAACTATTAGGACCTTATCTTGTTGATGAAATGGAATGAAAGGTCATATCTATTCAACAACACATAATAGCTGCTTAGAGTTGACAAAAAATTTATGCTGACAACTACAAAAATTACCTAGAGTTTTAATTGATTAATAAGGTTTTCTTATGAATATATCCCTGGAATAGAGTAATAAGATTTAAAAATTCGGTCAAGCTAAGCCCTAGGTATATCGATCCTTTTGAAATACTGGATTGTGTTGGGAAGGTAGCTTAGTGATTGGAAATTACACTAAATCTCTATCAAGTTTATGATGTGTTACATGTATCTTTCCTAAGAAAGTATATACATGATCCTTCACATGTATTATGCTCAGCAATTGTACCACTAGAGCATGTTCTTTCCTATAAAGAAAAACAGATATAGATTATGGATCATAAATAAAAAGTTTTACGAAACAAGACCACTCCTTGGTTAATGTTTTATGGAGGAACCCCCAATTTGAATAAGATACATGGGAACATGAGGATATGGTGAGGGAGAGGTGTCCTCTTCTGTTTGTTTCCATTTGACTAATTTCAAGGGAGATATTTAGTTTAAGGGGGTAGAATATAATGCTTGAATGTTTTTATGAAATATTTTCTTTAAATAATTATTATTCTTCAGTAGATTTCTTTGCATGCAATCACAAGTTTAAGTGAACTCCCATATTCCCTTAGTACAAAATTACTATTATATCATAGTTGTTATGTTAGTGGTAATAATTATAACTAACTTATAAAAATAAATTATGAATTCATTGGCTATTAATTACTTATGAAAAATATAAATCAATTAGATGTTTTTATTTTTTGAGTAACTAACTTTTTGGTAATGAAATTAATAAGATATATATGTCTTATATACTTAATAAAATATTTTTTATATTCATCCAAATAATAGTTTAGTCATAGGGCATGAATAAAACCCTATTTTATGTATAAGAACCATTTTTTTAAAACGTTAATTTTTAAACCGTTGAATGGAAATCCCATTTTAAATTAATATTTTTGACACATTAATAATTTCTATATGACAACTTAAAAATTTTATTTTGAAGCGGAATATAAAAATTTACTTTGGATAAATTACTGATATTTTTCTGATAAATTTCATGTTTTGATGAATAGTAAAAATATGCTAAATTTTAATTAAAAACAACTTTCTTCAACGAGATAATTTATATGGTTAAATTATAATATTGAATGGTTTCAAAGTACAAATAGAATATATTTTTACCATTTTATATAATTTATTTCATTATCATTAATTTTACATTGAATTCATAGGTAAAAACAATTCAATCTTTTGCAATGTTTTAACTTTTAAAACTCATTTTCTCATTTCAACAACGGGAATAAGTTTAAATAAATTTATACAAATTCTGTGTTTTGAATTTGAAAAAATATATTCCATATTTAGAATAAAAATTTCCAAACTTTTGGAATAGGTACCTTTTATTTTTGGAAATTATGAATAATAACTTCAGTAATTATTTTATTTACCATCGTTAAATGGTAAATCTGGTAAATAAGGGTAAAAAATAATAATTTAATAATATAAAACAACACTAAAATGTGTCCTGATCATATTGGATGATATATTACCAACCATGGATATCCTTGGGTGTATTTTAGGACACCATGGATTCACTTGGATGTGAAAATGACATTTTATAAGAATTAATTTAAATTAAAGATAATTATAACATAAACATATATATATTACTAAATAAATTTTAATATAAGGTCATATAACCGATATATATGTCTATAAATATTAAATCTAAATCTAAAAATATTTCATACATCATTTGATTTTTTTATAATTTTTATACATTAGATAAATATATTTATTTATGACACAATTATGATGTAGTGATTACCTCATTAATGAATGATTCAAATAAATGAATTTATAAATATTAAAATAAATTTAATTTGACATATTTATGGAATAAACGAATTTTTTGTAACACATTAACATAATTGGGATGATTAAATGCCTTTTTTCAAATGAATCAGGTTTTTATGAATTTTTTTAAAAAGTCAAGTATGAATAGTGTCCAAAATTTAAATAATTCAAAAGAAAAATCATAAAATAGTTTATTGAATGATATTAAATTCCAAAAAATCTATGATTAATCAAAATGGTTAATATAATACCAAATATTCCATAAATAACTTTTAGTGGGACGTTTGACATGATATGTTAATTAGAATAACCCACAATGTGTAAATAACATGATATCATGTTAAGATTAAAAAGGGTAAAATAATGTTTAAACCAAAAATATTAGGATAAACCAATATTCAAAACTTGTTTAAAAAATAATTGGATGATGTTTATTTAAACCAATCATCTTATATTCTAATTAAATAAGTTTTGGACCATTTTTAATCTAAATTTAATTTATAATAAATTAGTATTTTGAGAGTCTCCTAAAGTTCCCCTCTCATATCTTATAAAAGGACACGTCCTCCCTCTCTTATTCACTCTATTTTGATCCTTAAATATCATTAAAAACCTGAAAATTTACTTTCTAAACTTCCATAGTTACATTCTAGTGGTTCTGGTCTTCTCAAAATACCAACTCTAGTGCCCTAAGAGGAAATTTAAAGGAGGCATGTCGAGAAAGAGGTAATTTTCTTCTACTGATTCTTTAAAATTTATTTCTTATCCTACTTCCTCTTATTTAGTTATTAAATTATACAGTAATAACATCATTATCACTCATATACTGATATGTTATTATAAATATGAAACAACCCTATTTCACCTTCTATCTATCCAATAAAAAAAGAAATCACCGCGCGTGCGTACGCAAGGATTACTGTCTCCACGCCGTAGTGTAATCTGTTTTTCACCACCACCTTACATGGATGGTTATAATGATGGAAATAATAACTATATATGATTTTTTTAACATGATAATAATTCTGAGATACTATACACCATCCACTTCAATACCATTCCACAATAATGGGAACGATATCCTCGCTCATGCGTACGTACGGCTTACCGTCTCCATGGTACGATGTGATTCGTTCAACATAATATTTATTAAACCATGAATATATAAATGAATTGAATTAATAAATATGATATATATTATAATAACACAATTATTTAAATGATAAAACTATAACCTAAAAATATTAATAAGAACTTATCCGAAAAACCATATATAAGAACATAAAGAAGTTAATACCCAAGTATTGAGTAATAGTGAAATATTACTAAAAACTGATAAAAATATGATCATAAATGTCATCATAAAAATTATTATGATTCTCTAATAAATCAGTAACATTATTTAAATAATTATAAAGTAGTTTCAGATACATATGAACTATATCATACCTAAAGTAAGGGATAACTTTTCAAATCTTGTTTTTACCCGAGATTGTTTATTTGTAAATATTTACTGGGGTATATTTATTATCCACATCAATGTTTCCTAAATATGTATTTAAAAATATTATTTATATACTTTTATAGTTTTTTTAATTCAATTTTACCCATTTTTTAATTTTTAGTAAACGGTATGAATGGAATTTTTTGTCATTCTCGGTACGACGTACTTTTTGACCTTTTCGAAAAAAGTACGACAAGAATGTTTTTTTAACTTATACAGCATGAATGGATTTTTACAGTTTCATAAAATATTATTTCCATGAATCTTCCTCTACACTATATCAGTATTATTTTCAACTAAATTCTTTTCTTTTAAATTTTGTGGCATTTTGAGAAAATAAAATGTTATTGTGAAAAGAAAGGATATTTTCCTCAGGAATTAATTTCAAGTGTTTTCTCAAAATTATTTTCCATATAATATGTCATTTTTTAAATAGGTTTATATTTCTATCCCATTTATTAACATGACCTGATTTTGTTAATTATGTAATTTTATTTAAGAACTCCATTTTTTACATCAATTGTGATGGAATGATGTTTAAGAAACCCGTTTTATTGCATGGGTTATGCTATAGTAAATATTTTTATGCTTTTGTGGCACACATAAGAATGGTTTCATTATGAGATGGGTGGGGCCTATATCTCTATCCCATGCATTGGGTAAAGATTTATATCTCGTGAGATAGACATGGATGGAATGGAAAGTAAATCCAGTTAAGTGATATCGGACTGGAATAAGGAGTGAACTCTGTTCAGTAATGGACTTAGTCCACTATGGTGATCTTGGAAATGATCCTTGACTAATATGAAATAATTTTCTATGATTACGTGTGTATGACACAAATTTTCATGCCTTATGTTTTGACTATTGGGATTATATTTCAATTTTATGATTTATCTCATGACATGATATTGTGATCTTTTATATGCAGGATAATATTTTCAAATTTTATGTTCTTATGAATATGATATGATTGATATTTCCTTTATTCACCCTTAATGGGCATGTTCGCTCACCCTTTTATATGTTTCTTTTTTCCTGGTCATGAAGAATGGTATTAAATATGGTATTCCAAAAAGGAGTCTAGTTATTAAGAAATAAACTGGAGACAATGTAGATGTCTAATGAACCATTTGTTTTTGATTCCCAGTTTCTAAAGACACTATACCAATACGGTCTTGTCATGGATTTTTTATTTGTTATAAAAAATATAATACAATTTTGAAGTAATATTAATTTATGTAAATAATGGGTCACTATAAACACAACAAAATTCCATGGATGTATCAATTCAATATGATAGGGACTAAAGTATCAAAAAAATGATAGGGATGAATACTAGACCCAAGAATAATGGCTTTGATTTCATGTTCATTGAAGGATAGAGGAAGAAAAATTAGAAGAATTTTTAAGGGGTCAATCATTATAATTTTTATCAAGTGTTGTCTTACATTGATGTTACTCAAAATATTATAATAATTCATTAGATGTAACAATAATAAGGGTAATAATATCTAATTTATTTCTCAATGATTTAGTCATTACAATAAAAATCAAATGATAGGAAAAGTAATTATTAGTTTCCCATCAAAATAATTTTAAAAAATGATTTCCATTACAAAAGTATTCAGTACAACTAAATTTTAAAAAATATCATAAATTACATTGAACATTGTATAGTTCCCCATAAATGATTCTTTATAAAAATAAATTATTAAATTATTATAAAAAATTCATAATTATATGATATTTTAAAAATTCCAAAGCATTGATCAGTTTGATTCCAAAGATATTTAAGTGAATCGGTCTTCATGATAAGACTTTTAATCACAAAAAATAAGTGAGGCGTGAGGATTAAAAAACGGTTCCAAAATCATAAGGTAAACATTTTTACTTTAATATCCACTTATCAATGATTAATAGATTATTATCATAGTCTCATGAATCTATCTTTGTTTAATTTATCCAATGATTACTCATCGGTGAATATGTTGTCCTCCACTAAAACACCCAAAATATCTCTAGTATTTTTTAATAATTTAATATAGATCACAAAAGTTATAGGGATAGAAAATAATTTATAATTTAAATTTTGGTCAACCTATATAAGAAAATAAATACTCTAGATATGCTCAAGCTAGCTTCTAAAACCCAAACACATAACTCTGACCTCTTTTAGGTAAAACACCTCATTCCAAACACAAGTGCTATGTTATATTTTCTGTTCAAGTTTTAATATAAAATATATCATCATTCACACTCAATTTATATATATTTATTTTTTTAATAAATATTAATTATCCTTTAAATTATATCTAGTTCATAACTTCACTAAAATTATGTACAAAGCTAAAACCCTAATTTTGAGTTTAATAGAAAATAATAATTTTTTATAAGGTAATATTTTTTGGATATTTACTTATTTATCTCTTTAAGTGACCTAATACTTCATAAAACAAAAATAAATTATGTCCTATATGTGAAAAATCTAAGTTACTACATAACTCATCACCCTAAGGAGGGTTTCACACATGGTTATTATGTTATTATACATCACCAAATAATAAGAGATAATTTGAAAGGTAACTATAATAAAGACTATTCACATAAGAATAAATATTTTTAAATTAATTAATCACACTCAAAATTTAATTTATACCATAAAATTTACCAAAATAGTTACCTTTTCATTCCATTTAGAATATATTTGAAAATCCATTACACAAATCACATTAAAAATAAATCATCTTATATCTTTTACCATAATATTAACTAATCCCAAAATCTAAAATAAAACCATAATAAAGAAACACTTTGTTTAATACCATTCAAATCCTCTCCTTTAAATCACCCATTTGTTAGAAATTCCATTTTAAAATCTAATTTATATAAAATGTCATTTTAAATGAAACTCCCTTTTCTATTAGAGATTTTTTAGGTTCATGTGGTTCTAATAACACTTATTAGAAACATAATAAGAAATTATAAACCTAATATGAGTATATCCCATGTAAGATAGTATAAAACCTGTGATAATACTAAAATGAAGAACTACTATAAATTCGGCATACCTTACATTGAAGATCCACTGCATCAAATCTTGATCTCCTTTATCTGATGAGTTTAAGAGAGATCACCAATGTGAAAATGAAAAGAATACCACTTCTCTAGGTATCCATCAGTATAATTAATCCAATTTAAAAAATGTATGATTCTTATTTCTCCCGTGATGTGTTATAATCTCAACATGAAAATGAATAATAATAAAAATATAAACAAGTTTAGAGAGGTTTAACCAAGTATAATAAGATTCACCATAAATTGTCATCGCATGGATGAATATAAATAGGTAATCAAGGATTATCCTTTATTATCCTATTATTTATTAATTCAATGAAATTCATAAACAAATTAAATTTTTGGTTCATGAAAGGATGAATTCATTTACTCCATGTATGTTTCATATAAATATGAAATGAATTAATTTAATGATAGCTTACATGGGATAATGGTTCTAGTGTCCAGTACACAAAAAATAATATACCAAATATATTAAAATTATATTTTTCATGAAAGTTAAAATATATTCCATAAATATATAATATATAAATATATATTTAAGTAACATCTCCTTCAATCTCCCACTTTCACTAAATCTTAATTGAGTTTGTTCCATTTCACCTTATATTGTATCATATATAATAATATTTGAATCCATATATAAAAATCCTATTGGATATATTCAAAAAAAATTAGAAATATATCATTATTTTCTCCTTGTATCACATTGTAACACTAAAATATTTTAAAATGACACTATGGTCGATAGTGTATACAACATGAAACACTAATCATTAAGATAATTAATATATATTATAAAAATAATATTATTTAAATGTGAAAAATATGTTGAATTAGAGAGTATGAATATGAGTAACCACATTATGAAATATATTAATAATTTTCCTTCACAATAAAAACTTATTTATTAATTATTCGGGAATATGGACTCAATTTTAAGTGAAGTCGTATTATGCTTCAAAATGTCTTTTCATCCAAAATTATTTTATTACATATTGTGTGTAGAAGTTAAAATTAATTTATTTAACTTTTATAAATTTTATATTATAAAATTAAAATAATTTTTTAAATCATGATATGAAAATTAACTTAGTATTAAATTCTGGGGTTTTCTAGAATGATTGATTTTTCAGTGAATAGAGAAAAATACTGATATTTTTTTAAGTGACATTTATTTTAATTTAATAAATTAATTTAAAATTTAAATTATATTTAGATATTAAATTATATAAAATATATTGTATTTAAAATAATTTAATTAATTCCATTACAATCAAAATTTTATATTATTTTGATATAAGTAAATTTTTAGGCTTAAAATGCATTTTCCTATAAAATTGTTTATCATTGTATAATGAATGTTTATTTTTAAATAAAATCATGTAAATTTTTTGTATTTAATTTTTTAAAAATATTTTAAATATTTTGAATCATAATAATTAATATTATTTAATAAGTTAATTTATTTTATTATTAATAGTAACTGTGGTAAATATTGGTCACCGTGGTAAGGTTAAATCATGCAAAACTTGGTTTAAACAATGGTTTAAAGCTTTCAAATATATCTAACATGTACCTTTATCCTACTTTATGATTTTTTTAGAAACATATTAACATTAATGAGTTAAATAATATATTTTAAATTATTATTTTGAATTTTGGAACCCAATCTTTACTTTTGAGAAGATAAGTTGTATATAATTCAATTAAAATCTATTTTTGAGTATTGTCATTTAATGGAATGGTTGGAAGATTAAATTCAATGTTATATTGATATAAAATAATAAAATACTTAGTTTTTTATTATTTAACAAAAAAAATCATGGAAAACAATTTATTACCCAATTTCAAGGTAAAATGATTATTTACTCTTAGATCAGGTATTTTCTTAAAAACTGTTTTTCATGTGTTTTGGGTTTTTATATTAAAAGTAATTTACTCCCTAGGTAGAAACTAAATTTGAAAATATTTATTCCAAATATGAAATCATTATGTATAAATTTGGTTAGAATCCTCTTTTTATTTTTATCATATAATTATGTTATCATGATAAAAAGTTAAATTATCACCTTTACGATTGAAATGAGTTTAAAGTAGTTTAACTAGAAGATAATGCTTAAAATGTATCCAAAACTTGTATGGTTAAATTTATTTCAACCCTATCATAACTTATATTCTAAATTTGTGTTTATTGGTTCTAAATGACATGATTATGATGTGTGTTTGTGTGTCTATATATATATTATTTAATCTTTTAAGTAATTTCAAGTGTGTCTTTTACCTACCCTATAAAAGGACACCACATATACTCTCTTCTCCTCACAAAATGATCCTTATATATAAAAAATACCTTCCATAATACCTTCCTAGGTTCCTTAAACATGTCTTATATATTTGTTTATATCCAAAATACCATCCTTTCATTGATTTATGTGTAATCCAAAAGAGGTTCTGCTAAGAGAAGGTAATCATCATCACCGTGGTCTCTCTTTTTTACTTATTCCTTTAAATCCTCCAACTATATCCTAAAAATTACAATATAAGTAAAAAAATTCTCTAACATACTTAGATGTTATTAAGTTTATGGAATAATATTTATTCATCTTCTTATTCATCAAATGAGAACCAAAACCATCGCTCTTGTCCACGTCGGACTACCACCTCGTGAACTGATGTAATTTGTTTTCCATAACTAACTCACATAGATAGTCATAATTATTTAAAAAATGAATATATATTATAATTATGAAATAATATTTATTTTCAAATTTAATATATCATCTAATTCCTTACCCTTTCACCCATTATGGAAATGATAACGTAGCTCTTGCATACATATGGCCACCGTCTCCACAAAGTGATGTGATTAATTTTCCAAGTCTAAATTTAAATAATGATTATAAAAATGTATATAATTTAAATATAATTATGGGAATTATGTAACTATATCATATGTATAATAAAAATAACTTTCATGACAAAACATGTATAAGAAAATGAAGCAGATAACACCCAAAATGATGGAAATAATAAAATAGTATTAATGATCAAGTGATTATATGTTGTAATAGGATCTTATATGATATTAAAATTTTTAATGTTTATTTTTAAATTAATAAAATGTTTATAACCATTATATATGAAGTAAAATAATATTAAACAAAGCAGAAATGTGAGGTAAGGGATTCTGTTTCAATTTCCATTCATTGAGGTATATTTTAATGTTATATGCCTAATTACTTTTATATGTTGTATACAATTACCTTATACATGTTTAATCATTAATAATTTATAATTAATCATATTTTTTTAATTCAAATTATTTCATCCACGGTTATTAGACTTTAATGTTACCAAGTGGTAAGGGATTTCTTAACTAAATCTCCTTTCATTAAGTTAAATACCTTCTTCATTGGATATATTATTCCAATATTAAGTGTGAAATGAAATTTTATTTATTTATGTTATATTTACCATTTTATGTTTTTATATTTTAATTATATATATATATGACAACTTCATTGATTAATTTTCACTTCAACATTATGATCATTGTAACAAATTTCATCTCAATTTCCACTCCATTGTGACATATTTGTTATTATACACCAGACTATTTTTATATGGAGTATATATTTAAAATTTGATGTATTTAAAATGAATATATAATTAATATTTATGATTAAAGTTTCATTTCAATTTTAATCTATCAGGGTATTACAATTTGAAAGTTACCAAAGAAGTAAGAATTTATTTTACACTCTAATTTTTTGATATTTCTCTTATTTTAATTGAAGTATTATAATAATATATCCTTCTTAAACCCCATATTTTTATAATCCTATTTATATTTAAAGAGTTTTTATATTTTATTCTAAAATTTTCTATCTTTTTCAATAAAAGTAAGAAAATATTTTTTAAAATAAAATCTGTCATTATTTCTCTTTTTGATCAGGTATATTTTTCTTTCAAGTCTTTATTTGTCAAATAAAATTAAAAGTAATTTTTATTACTCGATTGATTTCTTAAGGAAATTTAAATTTATCCTTTAATATTTATATCATTTAAATGGAATATTTATATTATTTTCCCTAAGGTTCATTTTCAACTTTTTTTATAGAAATGGAAAAGGAATGTTCTCATTTTAACATATAAAACGTTAACATATTTTTATACCACTATAATCATTTTATGAAATTTATATTATTCTATATGTTTTAAATATTTTCATATAAAAAAATATTTTATGAAAACATATTTTAAATTTTTCTCTTTCATTTTCTTTTATTCTTTAAAAGAAATTATCATACTACAAATTTTATTTTTTGATAAATTCTTGATTAATTATGTGGTCATTTACTTACACTTGAAACATTAACTTTCTTTTGATAATTAGAAATTATATTTCCCTTAAATATAAATATTATTTGTATCATGTATATACTTATTTATTAAATCATATACCATATCTATATGTGGTGTTTTACTTTTAAATTTATTTGATTGATTGGGTAAATATTGATATTTCATATACTTTATTGAATATAGTAATTTATTTATAAGTAATATTTTTTATTAATTCAATATGTGATGAATTAATTGTACATGAAGTGATGGGTGGGTCCTATAATTATATAGTCCCTCAATGCATTGAAAAGTCTCACAAGACAAACCAGTTGAATTGCCTTATTAAATGGGTTTTTGGTGTATGCCTACCCAGAGATTAAATTATCTTGTAAAAAGGATTTAATGATAGATATATAATTATGTATGAGATCCTTACATCCAACATTATGAATTTAATTCACTTAGAATTCATTTATTATCATCCTTGATATTACTGCATTTATATTTTCCTTAAATTCATTTCGTGCTCAAGTTTTTGATTGAATAGTATGTGTTTCTACTTATTTACCTTTACCTATTGATTATTCCTTATTTACTCATATAATTTCCCATTTTACTTAACCATTACTGAGAATTTGATCTTACCCTTATTTTCTTTCCTTTCCCTAGGATATGGAGATGAAATGTTTGAATGAGTTTTAAGGATTCCAAGAATTTTCTTTTCTTATGTTTTATATTTCTTTCCAATGTAAAATTGGAATCATGTATGTATCTGGTTATACAAGACTACTAAACAGATTGGTAATTAATTATTATATCCCTTGTATATATTCCATTGTAATAAATTAAACATTTGCTCTGGGTTACTGGAGTTGGGACCGTTATACACATTATATGCAATACCTTGTTAATACCCATCCAAAACACTTTTGGATTCAGTCTAAAACACTTTTAAAGTATCTCTGAGTCAAACTCAATCACCATTTAGTCAAATATAATGTTTTAATTTATGTGAATTTATATAATTTACTATAAGATATGAATCTTTATATCCATATATATAAGAAAAGTTCAACCTCTAGAAAAGAGACAATGCTACTGAAGATATGAAGGGATATGGTGTGATATTCATCAAACACATGTATATATATATACATGTTTCCACCAGTATATATCATGTAAAAGAATACATTCTCATATTTTCCCTTTTTCAAATATATTTAGTGACCATGTGGTACGGAACATGTTAATCTCATATAGACAACTCATTTGTTCTCAATTAATAGAGTTTAGATATATTTGTTCAGTGAATACATCACATTTCATTCATACTTATATATATGAATATAAAATTTTCATAATCTAGATATATATGTATATAATATAGTTTTTTATACACACTCCCACAATCTATCTCAATCGATGGCCTTGTTGTCATACACATAAAATGAGAGGAAAAATGCATCTTGGTTAAGATCCAACTGATGAAATGATCAAAAATATACCCAAACATCCCCATATTAGCTGAGTAAATATGTATAATTGTGTAATTAGAGTATAAAATTATTAAGGTTCTCATTCTAGGTATCTCACCATACTCAAGTAGTGGGGACTAAAATATAATCCATGCACCCCTAGTATACCAAACACATCTCTGTATGACACTCTATGTGGTACACATAGTTGGTCATCCAACACACATAAATAGTAATATTCGATGTTTTTTGAATCATGATCATATTCTATATATTTATACAATAATCAAGCTCATTATAACTTTAACATTATGTTATAACCTATAATACTCCATGATGAACATCAGTTAAGAATAAACTCAATGTCGTACTTTGAGAGGTCAATTAACATTTCACTTTATAAAATGTATATTTATATATAAATTTATATATCCAATATGAAATAATGATAAAATGAAGGTTCCCTCTCAACGTCATACTTTGAGAAGTTAATTAACATTTCACTTCATCCTTATGTTTTCTATAATTTCTTGATATTGTTTACACATAACACCACATGTAATTTCTTTAAAATATATACATGACCATATAAGAAAACACTCCCACTAAATATCTAGAGATAGGAATATATAAATAAATTTTTTTTTAATAATAGTTATTTTTAAGAAACGAATTCTTAACTATTAAACTTCTTGAACATATTCAAACTTCTTAACTTCACAACATCAAATGTTATGATTCTAACTTCTATTGTAAATATATAACTCTTTATATGTTCATCATCATCATTTTTGTAACCCTATTTCATCAAATGTTTTCCATTAAATAATTTAATTACTTACATTATTGTTAACTGGTCCTCCTAAACTCTTTTATGATAAAGTGAAAAAACTACTTGATTATGGTAACTAATGTAACTATTTACAAATATCTTTACCACTATATCCTAAACTGTTTTAAGATATCAATTGTAATTCACCTTTCATATTGACTGGTATAATCCTTCAATAAATAGTATATTTTATTTTTCATGATAACAAAATATAACTCTTTACATTTTTATTTATTGTTACATGTCCTAACTTTTTTTAGGATATTAAGTTAAAAACACTTTATCCTAAACTGGTATAATAGTGATATCCACTTTATAAATGGTAACTAAATGTAACACTTTAAATTTTTCATTACCATCACATATACTAATCATTTTAGTATATTAAGTGGAAAACACATTAACGTAAGATTAGTGTCATAAATTATCTATTCATTTTTAACTTCTATAAGTACAAACATATTTCCAATAGACTCTTTGACAATATATTTTTTTAGAATATATTAATAATAAACACAAAATATATTGTGATAGGAAATAAAATTTATTTCCTTTAAGTGCGAAAATTTAACAAATAATCTATTATTTCTATATTATAAATGGTATTCTGTGTTTTTGGAACATTTTTCATTTAAAAAATACTTTATTAAAAGATAACATCTATGGGTGGTGGAAATTAATTCCATCATATTTTAATGAACATTTAGATGACCATTTTAACCTCGATAAAAACGTGTATCCATATATTATTCTCAAAATATGTCATATAAATTTATGAATCAAAAACCATGTGTGTACAATTAATCATCCCATACATTTTTACAAAAACTTTTGGTAATCGAACAACTTTTATAACCACATAAGAGAAATGATATGATGATTATACACATCTTTTACTTCTATTCCTTTGAGATTAAAAAGGTTATTTAAATTCATTTGTAACAACTATATTATTCATTAATGTAAACTACATGCTCAAATAATTATTCCTAATATTTTTAACTCTAGTGTATTTACCACACTTATAAAATGTACATTCGGTATCATAGACATTTCAAAATCAAATAATTAATTTATATAACATCCATACCTGACATGGACATTCCAAATACTTTCACAAACTCCTTTAGTTAATCATCATAATCTCATGATATGGAATTATTATTCCTCATTCCTAACAACCCTAGATTTCAATGACCTTTATCAGATTCTCGAAGAAACATTTTTGAAATTTTCAACTTACCTTCTTCTAGTTTTAATTTTTACCCACTTGTATTGTCTATAAAGTACGAAAATCTAGATATCATATTCCCAATTAATCCATTATTAACACATTGAGAATGTAAGATAAAATTTATATAAATTCAATCGTATTGTTAAAACATTTACATATATTACAATGGAATAAATTCCCTAACAAGAACAATCATGTTTTATTCTCCCTTAAATAATGTTATAGGTTTGAGAAAATCATAACTATGTGTATCAAAAACACCTCATATAATTTTATTAAACAACAATTGTTTTTATGATCTTCTGAAAAAAAAAATAGATAATACACATCTTCTGAAAATTTCTTCCAAGTTTGGAGCATACAAGTTATCAATATAGAGACTCATTTTCTCTATTACATGAAAGTGTCCTTCAAGATCTAAAATTAAATTGTTTTTATCTTTATAAATTTTTATATATTTAAAATACTTATAAATAATATAGTCATTATCATATATATTTCAGAATAATGAAATTGATTTCCATAACCATTAAATGTTTTAAGTAAACCTTTTAGTCTCATCAAGTCAACAACATATTCAATTATATTGAATATCATTTGACATACCCAATCATATTGATTATTTGAGACTAAAATTCCTTAAATAATTGATATACCAAATCATATTGAGTATATGATTTTATACTAAGAATAATTTATACATTTAACATATAATTTATTTGAAACCTTAAGTGACTCATTCTATGCTTCATAAGAATATTGATTCACCTATTGAACTATTCCAACACATGGTTATTAATGAAAAAACTATTCTGACACATTAAATTTTTCTTAAGAACTTTTCTTAAAAGGACAATCTTTATTAAGAACTTTTCTAAAGTTATAGTATTAAGATCTACTTACATTAAGATTCTCTTTATCAAGGATTGATCACAATGTTTATCTTGACGATTATGATCATATTTATCTATAATAAAAGCTTTTATCTAATAAGTATCATGTATTATTAACCATTTAATAAGGACATTTATTAAATAGGATCCCACTAAAATGATAACCCATATTAAAATTCATCATAGCCATTAATATGATAAGATCAATATTTCACTGAGAAATGAGTCTACTAGGGAATTCCTCTCATCACTAAATTATTTAGGTAGGGTATCATCCTAATCATATAATATATGATTCTTGGATTTTTGAGTAGATAGCCCTTTTTCTAATCCATCATATAGATAAAATCAACTCAATTCCTTTGGTATCCTTCTTAAAGTTTTCCCAACTAATTGGTACCTAAGGAAAACATCAAAATTAAATTAATAAGAAACAACCCAGGGGAACCCTGCAATGGAATAACCCACCCTACAATGGCATAACTTACCCAAGGATAATCCAATGCCACCTATTACTTTGTTTACTTACACAAGATAATTCAAGGGAACCCTACTATGGTAGAACCTTCATGGTTGAATAATTGAGGCCTTGATATTCTACTCTTTGGAAGAAATCTCAAACTTAGTATTTGAAGGGTATTTTAATCTCACCAACTTATCCCATGTTATTCCCTTTTATGTTTTCATAGTTCTAGTAATTTATTTTGGAAACCTATTCCCTTTACTAAGTTAATATGTTCAAATCATATTGATGTGTAATTATTTACACAACACTTAAGTTTGTGTTACTCCCCCAAAATTAGAATTCAAGTATATTCATACATATTTGAATTCATAATATTCATAAGGTACATGAACATGTCATATAAATTATTATAATTAATGACATTGAAAACCTCTACATGAGTAAACCTAGAATGATAGATTTCCATCCCAATTTCCCAGCCTAGAAAAGACATCAGAATCTGGGTAAGTAAGTAGACCACCTCAAATCCCTCAACCTAACGATACTTTACTCAATAGAAAATTTAATTCATCATAACAATCAAACCAAAAAATTACAAACTATATTCAATAACTAAATTCATGTTCATTACATCAATTACAAACTGAGGTCAAGGTATATGAAAAACTAAATTCATTAACATACTTATCATGTAATTAAAGGTTTTATTTATAATTATTTAACAATTAAACTAAATTATAAAATATTCATCATATAAACAATTTATAATTGTGAAAGAAATAGTGAATAACCTTGTAAATAAATGAACAATTCAGATATTTAAACATGAGATAAACATTTGGGAAGAATTCATAAATAAACTCTAACTATAAACATTTTATTATTTCATATTTAACATTATCAAAATTACATAATTTTAAAAATAATATTTTATATTTATTCCAATATGAACTCCTTCATATTAATCATTATATGTATTTATCATTTTAATTATATGATATTATATGAGTTATAAACAATTTATAATTCAATTTATTGTATGTGAGCATTTTTAATAATCTAAATATCATATACTTTATTATTATTTAAACCTTGATTATATCAATCTTAAAAAACTTTTTGATATGGATTAAATAATATCCAAATATGTCCCCCTGTTATTTTGAACAATTTTAAATAATTAATTATAATCAAAACATTTTATATTTTGGCCATATTTCATAATTTATAACCCTTTATAATTATCACTTATGAATTCTATATAAACACTTTTATTTCTAGAGCATGATTTATTCCATGTGATTTGGTTAAAAGGTATTTCAAATATTAACATTTGATATTTTATAATATATATGTTTCTGAAAATTTTATTTAATTTAAATATAAAAAATTTCTCATTAAATTATTTATTTATAAATTCCTTATAAATTAAATATTCCCAAAATAACTTTTATAATTATTTATAAACATTTTATAAACCATTAAATAATTTAAAAACATTTTTTAAAATCCTGCTTTACTTTTACCTAACCACTCTATGTAATGTTTAGTCTCACATAACCCTTACATAGAACTTCTGGAACCTATGCATAAAGGTAGTGCACCATTTTACCTTTAAAAAACTCTAATAAACCTTGTTACGTAAGGGTATAACATTTATGTAGCCAACATATATAAGGGTAAGTAGCTTTTTACCATTAAGTTTTCCTTTTTCTAAGTATGGGTAAGTTTTAATGCACCTTTACTCAGTAATTAAAAACCATGTTTACGCTTCTATGAACCCCTTTACATAAAGTTAAGCCATGGGTTACCATTACATGATTATTCACATATATGTATCAACCTAGTTACCCTTACATAATTGATTTGTTTAAGGGTAATGACTTGGTTACCTTTATGTTACCTACCTACATAAGGGTAATATATAAGCTACCTTTACATGGCGCTTATACGTAAGGGTAAACCATTTTAGAAAATGGAACTTCTAAAAACACAAATCACTTATTTATTTTTTGTTTCTTCTTCATTTCATCACAAGCTTCATAAAAATTTATCATGGATTACTCTAATACAAATTTTAGGTTTCATATGAATCAAATGACACTTATTATATATAACATAAGTAATTAAAATCCAAAACTGAGGATCTCCCATGCAATATAATATAAAACATGTGATAAAACTAAAATGAAGAACTACTACAAATCTGGCATACCATACATCAAAGAGCCACTACATAAAATATTTATCTCCTTAATCTTATGAGTTTAAGTTAGATCACCAAAGTAGAAAACAAAATCATCCCACCTATATAGGTATCTATGGGTCAAATGAATCACATTTCATAAATGCAGGATTCTCCTTTTTCCCATGATGTGAAAGTATCTCAGCATGCAAAGAAATAAGAAGAAAGATAAAAATGAGTTTAAGGAGGTTTATCCAAGAATAATGTATTTCACCCTAAATTTATATTACATGAAAGAAGTTAAATATTCAATCAAGGACACTCCTTGGTTATCCTCTCATTTATTAATGTGATGAAATTCATGAATAAATTACATGTCCAGTTCATGAATGTATGAAATCATTTACTCCATATATGTTTCATATAAATATGAAATGACTAATTTAAATATTAAACGATTTAATTTAATGATATAATATGTGGGTTAATGGTTTGGGTGTCCATTAAACACTAAATAATATACCTAATGCATGAAAATCATATTTTTCATGCAATCCAAAATACAGACAATAAATATATCTTATATAAATTTGGCTTTATGGAATATTTTCATCAATATTTAAGTCAAAACTAACTCATACCACCACATAAATACATGAAATAAGCCATTAAACCCATTTAATAAAGTCATGACTAATAATTATGCAACTCAAGGATAACATATATATAAATATTACATTTTTTTAGATGAAAATTCAATACATCTATTAACAATACAAACCTTAGAACCATAAATGTTTTAATTCATTGGATACTAGATATATAATAATCTTATTTCAGGAAAGATATTCAACATATCCCAAGAAGTTATTCTCACATAGTAAACTTCTTACACATACCCTACTTAAAACATTTCCCCATAACCTGGAGAGAAGAAACATAAGAATAGGTGACCTCAGATACTCAGTATGGGTAAACATAAGAAATATAAATCAATGATCATAAGTGAGTATAAAATAGGAATAAGGGTATGATAACATGATCATTACTATTGGAAATCATACCCAATTAGTTAAATGCCTTTAATCATGAACCATAGAATAAGTATTTGTCGTCAAAAAAATTATATAATTCATAAGAGTGTGTAATCACCAATAATCAATCATGATCCCTGGGAACATATCATAATCATAAGACATAGGTTTTTTCTATACACATATGTATAGAAATTTATTTCATTATTTAAGGATTTCTGCCAAGACTATAACAGTGGAATGGGTTCATGCCCCATTCTATAATTTTTATAGTTTAGTTTCACTCCCAAGAATATCTATTTTTACAGAGTCACTTACTAAAATAGGTTCCCTACCCATTACATTCCATATTATCTCATGATATATTAATCATTACCCAATACATTGGAGGGATATATAATGTTGGTCCCAATAATCACATAATTAAAACCTAACATATATGTTCCATAATATCCTAAAAACATTAATAAATTCAGAATATGATAATATATGTAAATAAAAATAGTTACATTTCATCATAGAAAAGCTTGTGTAAAATAAATAGGTTTCATAAAAAGTTAAACAAAACTTAATATATCCTAGCGAAAGAAATGGGTTTAATATAATCCTCATTATAATAATATATCTAGAGAAATAATGTTTATTTTATCATAATATCATATAACAAGTGAAAAATAAATTCTCTTAAATGATGTTTTCATATATGATAAATACCTCTAAAAGAGTATTTTAAAATTTCTTTGAAAACATGTGAAATATTGATTTCTTTAAGTATCTTTAAAAATTAAAAATTTATATAATATTGAGGAAAACATTAATTGGAAAATAACAATAGAAAATTTAAATGGAATATTCAAGGTAATGAATAGTCGTGATGGTGGGAAAATTTATTTGTTCGGTAAATGTTAAAATAAATATTTCTTTCACACTTTTGTGTACAAATTTATATATAACAGATTCTAAAAACATCATAAAAATTAATTTTAATACATGTGAAAATAAATTAAAATATATTTTAAAATTAATTTAATAAATAATTGTATCATAAAAAATTATGTTTTTGAAAACATTTTAAATAACATGGACATGGAAGAAAAATCTTATTGACTAAATAGAGAATAAGTTTGGTTTTTATTAAAACATTTTATCATTCATATTAAGTACCAAAGAAAGGAAAATGGTAATATTTATTTAAAATTTTAAGAAGAACCTGAGGAGAATAAGATATATGTTTTTAAATGGATAAGACCATATAATTTAACTCAATGGAAATTTAGCATAGACAATCCCAAAAATAAATGATATTGTAAGATAACCCCTTACCTCAAGTCAATTCTTACTGTGTTCATGTTCAAACCTACCATATAATAAATATTGATTTATTATAAATTTGTTATAAAACCATATTAATACATAATTTACTATGTATAATTTGTTTATTATTTCCAATTATCCTTTTGTTAACAGTTTCTTCATTAAATAAACATTTGAGTGAAACCCATTCTATTTTTCATCCATGTTTCGGTTTGATGGTTTAGGTACTTGAACCTGGTCAGGTTTTAATCATCTATGGGATATTATTAATTAAATAATAATCATATTTATTCATTATATAAACTTTTATAACCATTCATATAAAGTAGTTATGTAAAATAAATCACATCACTTTATGGATATGGTAGTCTGTATATACACACGGGTGATTTTTCACTTTTTGATGGATTGAGTGAAATGAGGTTACAAGATAATTTACCATTATGGAATCATAATTATATCATAAATATCATATATACACATTAAATATATTTTTATTACCATTCATGTAAATAAGTAATAAAAAAGGGATCGCATTGCTTTGTGGAGGTGGCAGTCCACACATACACACAAGTGATGTTATCATTTTCCAATATATAGGAAAAAAATAGAGAATGGTTGTTATACAATCATAATGACATCTAAGTATATGGATTATATTACATTCATTATGTTTGTATGGATAAAATATATTTAGATAAAGTATAATAATAAATAAATGTTGATATTACCTTTTATAAGTGAGGGAAGGGATTCATATGGAATTACTTAAGGACACATTTCATGCATAAATTGTTTTTTAGAAAAAATATATTTTCACTTTCAAATTATTTTATATTAATATATAAAAATTTGATAACCAATTATTTAATTTTCAAAATGGTTAAAAAATAATTTTTCGTAACTTAATTATTTTTATTCATACCTTCCAATATAATGGATTGATAATAACTAATACATGAAATAAAAATATTTCAATATTATGACATGGTTTATTTAAACTAATTGTTTCATGTAAAGAATGATATCAAAAAAATAAAATTAATTTAAAGATAAATATATCATAAAATATCAATTTGTTACCTTATACCCCCTTATAAGAATTTTTCCTTCAAAATTACATCACTCCAATACAAAAAAAATAAGGATACTTCTGCCTTATCATATCCTCAGGATCCCATGTAAATTCCTCAAATTTATATTTCCACCATAAATTTGGCCTGGTCAATATTATTGTTCTGAATCACTTTCTATATTCAATCCAAAATCCCCCCAGTTATTCCTTATAAGAGAGATCAAGATCCAATGGTATGACCTATGAGTTTATTACACGTGAAGGATCAGGTATAAATTTCCCTCAGTGAGATACAAAGAACACATCATGGGTTTGAGGTAGATTTGGTGGATGTTCCAAATAATAAGCAACCACCCTAGTATGATCAATAATTTTAAAATGATTGATATACCTAGGTCTTATTATTCCCTTATTTTCTGATATAAATTCCTTTTTCTGAGGAAATATTCATAAGAATACCATTTCACTAACTTCAAATCTAGATCTCAATGAATATTGTAGGAATAACTTTTCTATCAAATATGAACTACCATGATGTATTGTTGACTGGATCTAACCTTCATTTTTATTTTCTTATCTAGAACATATCACATTATATTTATTGCCACAAATTTATCCCCACACATTACAGTTCCAAACTTCCTATTAGAGAGGGATTCATAAGGATTCATTTGTATGCTCGGTTGAAAGTTATTATTGTATGAAAATTACACCAATGGAAGGTGTTGATCCCAAACACCTTTTAAATTCATAGAACATGATATCATTATATATTATATGGTTTAAATAGTTCTCTTATATTGGACATTTTCTAATGATGATATATAGAGATAAATATTAATCCTATATTCAACTCATACAAAAGACTTATAGAGAAATTTGAGGTAAACCTCATATCCCGATTAGATACAATTGAATGTGGTAATCTAATAAACCTTACCACTTCCTTAATATATATCCATCCAATCTAATCAGGAGATAAATCTTCAATAATGGTAATAAAATGTTCTGATTTCACACAGTGGTTAGACAAAACCCAAAATCATTATTCCCTATAGTTTTTTAGGATTCTATTTATGAAATCTATTGTAATTTTTTCTTATTTCCATTTTAGTTTGGGTAATGGTTATAAAACACCCTTATATTTCTACCTCTCAGTATTAACTTTCTAACACAGTGGTCACTAAGATACAAACTCTTCAATATATATTTTCATATTATCCCTCTATAAATACTCTTTCATATGTATTTACATCTTCATACTTATGGTACAGATAGAGAATGATGAACTATGATCTTCCTACAATATCTCATTATTCAAATCTTATATTTATGTTACACATAATTGGTTCTTAAAAATTATGATTCAATCACAATTAGGGTTGATGTTAGAAACATTCCTCACCTTCTTCTATAGGTATATATCTTCCTTACATGCCTCCTTAATCACTACATGGATGGATTGTTTAATATTAATATGATAGTGATAATATTTATCCCCATAAATAATTATTTTAAGATCGATATTCTCCAAATCTGAAAGTATTGAATCATTTTCAAACCTTGTAATGGAAAAACTAGCATGGTATTTCTGACTTAGAGCATCAGTCACCTAGTTCACCTTCCTAGCATGGTAATGTATTGAGAATTCATAATCTTTAATCAATACCAACCATCTCATTTTTCACATATTAAACTATGTTTTTGTATTCAACTATTTTTTTGTGAATATATACCTCATGATTTTATAATCTATTTATATATTACAACTTTCAACATAAAGATAATTATTTTATATTTTCAATGTAAAAATTACTTCTTCTAACTCCAAATCATGATTTAGTTAATTTCTCACATAAATTTTCTTCTGGAATGAGGCATAAGTTTTCACCATATCATTATTCATGAGGATAAATTACAATACCTTCTTTGATGTACCACTATACCTCAAAAACCCTTCACCATTGTAGGGTAGTGTAATCATAGGTGTGTTGACAAACCCTCCTTTTAGATCTTTTAAATTTTACTCACATTCATCTATCTATAAGAACTTTTCTCCCTTCCATTTCAACTTTGTTATTAGATAATATAGTTATGAAAAATATATCACAAAGCATCAGTAGAATACACCCAATCCAAGAATAGGATACCATGTTGGTTTGCGATATTTTTTAATAACTTCTATCTGTGATATAAATACTGATATACCCTTTTTGAAGATTATATGACCCCAAAATGAAACTTTATGTATCCAAAATTGACACTTGCAAAATTTAGCATAGATTTTCTCCTTTTTTGGTGTATTAAACTCAATCTTAAAAGTGTCTTCATGTTCTTCCTTTCACTTTGAATATATAATAATATCATCTATAAAGACAACCAAAAATGTATTAAATTAATATCTAAAAACTCTTCATTATATCTATAAAGATATTGGGGGAATTGGTATGTCCAAATGGAATCACTATAAATTCAAAATTTTCATACCTCATGTGGATGATTTTTTTGGGTATATCCTTCTTCTTGACCTTAAACTGATGATATCTAGAATGAATTTAAATCATGGAAAATTATTTATCTCCACGCAATTGATAAAAAATCATCAATGTAGGGTACATTATTCTTGTTCTTGATAATGATCTTGTTAAGTTCTCAATAATCAATTCAAAGATGCATTGAAATATATTTACTCTTAACAAAAATAATAGTTTCACTCCATGGTGACACACTAGAGAATATTAATATCGTATCAAGATAATCTTAGAGTTGATTTTTAAATTTTTGCAACTAAATTGGGACTATTCTATATAGAGTCTTTTAAATAGTTTTAATGTAAAATATGAGTTCTATTGAAAAATCAACTTCACGATTCAGGGAAGACTAGGAAAGTATTCAAAAAATGCATCATCATATGATTAAAAAATAATAATATATTCAATATTTAGTTTCTCTCTATAAATTGTTGAAAAAAATAACCCCCATGAGTATTTATTAATATCCATACAATAGAACTAATTTCCATTGTAATTTTATATTCATCCTTACACCGAAAGATGATAAATATATTGATACAAAACATCAAATGTGACTTCACTAACTCGGTAATTGATTTGATATTTATATAAATTATGACAATAAGTTATAATAATAACATCAAATTCTACTAGATAGTGAGTCATCAGATTTAACGAAAGAAAATTCCCATAAACTTCTATCAGATAACAGCTATAGACTTGAGATGTGATCATCGTACCATTTGGATTTTTTACTTCTAACCTAATATCTAATTATTTTGGTGGGGACATGGTACCCTTAAAAAATCATTTAGATATAAATGAGTGTGTAGATTTGTAATCAAATAATAAATTTTAAATTATATAGAGGATGGTAAGTGTATATTTCACCAATTCATTCTCATGACCCACTTCAGTAGTTGTAACCGCATAAGATCTCAATTTCTCTCTTATCTTAAGAGAGTATTGATGCTGATTACTATCATTAACCCTCATATTCAATCAATGATTAATATAATGTCCATAATCCTTAAAATTATATCATTATACATTAGGTGACCCATTTATTTAAGTTTTCTCACCAATATTGACTAGCCTATACACATCACTTTGGCATTATATTACTTCATAGTCTTCTTTTCCACACTTAAAACATTTAACAGACCCTTTAATGGAATTTAAACCATGATTACTTTTACACTTCTGACATGATATAATATTAATTTTCTTTCCTACATGGGTTTTATTATAATAATTCCCTTGAAATTATATCTTTATCGTTTTCCCCAAAACCAAACAAATAATGAAAGTGTAAAATCTCCATTCTTGGCTTGAGAGTACATAAAAAAATTATTTATATCTATCAGAGTACCTTATTAAAAATAAATTTTTGAGACTTGGCCTCAAGACACTAAACAATTAGTCAACTTATTTTCCAGATCAATAATAAAACAAAAATCATACCTTACAGGTCTAGTGAAATTTTCCTCATAAATACTCATGCATTTGACATACTTCTTCTTTAGTTATATAAATTACCTTTCCATTTTTGTAAAAATATTTAAAGGAAAATACTTATTCCAAAATACCTTATTAAACTCTTACCATGTCATGGATTTAATTTCCTCCTCTTACATCATATTCTTAATAAGAGTGCATTATTGATCAACTTCACCTTCCCAAATCTACACAACAAAAATAACATTATCATGGTCTACGAATTGGATAACATATAATATATTTTCTATATAATTGATCCATTGATTAATAATAATTGGATCATAGGGACCACTAAAATATTGTTTACATTTCCTTGTAAAAGGATAAATAATGAGTTGGTCCTTCATTTGGTCATTTTTATGTTTAGTATGATTCAAGTTACCAGTCATAGCTTGAGATAGTTGGGTGAGCATAGTCATAAGATTTCACATCATCTATACAACTTCATTTGGTTACTCGTGAGGATGATTATTTCATTAGTTGTAAAAATCATTTTTCACATGATTCCTCCCGATTCCATTAATTAACTAAAACCAAAAACCTTATTGTAAGTAACAAACATCAATAATCTAAGTAAAAAATCACATGATTATAAAAACCATTATTATGATGTCATAAATTATGACACCTTATTTCAACCCATGACATATTAAGTGCTCCTCATATCACTATGGGTTATCATAGGATTTCATAGATTTTATTCTCACATTCATTATAATGGTTTATAAAAATAATGTTAATTAACCAAACAATATCCCTTTGGAGTGTCTATCTAGGTGTGTAGTCTTATTCCCACTCATTAGGCACTATGGGTAGATAGAGTCGATAATAAACCATCCTTTTCTTATATTATTTTCCCCTTTGATCATTTATTCTGCAACTATATCCACCTTTTAGTGTCCAGACAGGGATGAAATTTCTAGGAAACCATATAATATCTACTTTAACAAAACATTATGATTGTATCCTATACTTAGACTTATCCATAGGTTTTTCAAAAAAAAATACTAATTTCCAAAAATAACTAAACCCTAATCTAATACCGAATGATATGAGCTAAGAATAAAATATCTAAATATTACATAATTTTATATGAATATTCAATACATCTATTAATAATAAACACTCTAGGTCCATAATGGTTTTGAGTCTTTGAAGACTAAATACTTAATCATATTATTTCATTAATGATCTTTAAAATATCCCACAATTTTCTTATCATATAGTACACTTCTGATAAATACCCTACTTAGAACCTTTTTTCATAACCTTGTGAAAAGATGCATAATAAAGGGTGATATTAAATTCTCAATATGGGTAAACATATGAGATATAAATTAATGATCATAAGTGAGCATAAGATAAGAATAATGCTATGATAACATAATCACAACCTACAAAATCCATAACCAAACAATCAAATATCTCTAATCATGAATAATGCCAAAAGGCATTGTTATTTAAAAATTTCATAATTTATAAGATTTTTGAATCATAAATAATAAATCATGTTCCATGATATCATATCATAACCATAAAACATGGGTTTTTTTCATACACATAATTATAAAAAATAATTCCCTTGGTAAAGGTTCACTACCAAGACTATCATATTGGATTGTGTTCACTACCTATTATATCACTTCCTTATTCAATGTTCACTCCCATGATTACCATATTGGATTTATTCCCTTACTGAACTAGGTTCACTCCCTATTCTAGTGCATATTATAACATTATATATCAATATTTACCCAACTAATTAGAGGTCTATATAATTCTGGTCCCACCCATAAAATAACGAAAACCATGCATATGTGTTCCACAAGATCATAAAACATTCATCAATTCATTATAGCATAACCTATGTAAATTAAACGAGTTTTATTCCAACATTTCATTATAGCATAACTCATAGAAAAAAAACGGGTTTTATAAAGATTACAACCTAACTTAATTAACCATTGGGAATAAAAAATGTTTCATATAATCATACTTAAATCATAATCTTCATAAACTACCTAGAGAAATAAGTTAGAAGATGTGAAATTATCATATCCCCAGTGAATCATAAAAATCTTTAAATTATACTTTCATAAATGAAAAATACCTTTAAAAGATCATTTGAACAATTATGTGAAAATATATAAAATACCCTTTCCATTTGGTATATTTAAAAACTAAAAATTACTAGAATATTGATAAACATATTTTATTTTAAAATAAACATGGAAATATAAAAATAAATATTTAAATAAACTAATATGAAATATGGTGGGAAATTTTATTCATGCGGTAAATGCTAAAATAAATATTCCTTTAACATTTTTTATAAAAAATCATAAATAATATATTTAAAAAAATTGTAAAAAATGCATTTTTAATATTTGAAAATAAATTAAAATATAATTTAAAATTAATTTTAACAATAATTGGACCATAAAAATAACATTATTGAAAATATATTAAGAAACATGGACATGAAAGAAAAATTATGTCGACTAAAGAGGAAATAATTTTGTTTTTTCTTAAAAAATCTAAAAAATCAAGTAAAAAATAGAGGATATTGGTGATATTACTTGAAATTTATGTTAATAAACATAAAAGATTAAAATAAACGGAATTTAAATTATATTATCATATAATTTCCCTCAATAAAAGTTTATCATAGATAGTCTCAAAAAGAAATTATATTTTAACAAAAACCCTTACCTCAAATCTCATATTTCTTCAAACACATTAAAACCTCCTATATTATAAATATATATTTATTATAAATCTTTTATAGAACTATATTCATACATAAATTACTATCTATCATTCCTTTATAATTTCTATGTATCCTTTTATTAATAATTTCTTCATTAAAATAAACATTAAGGGGAAAACTAATCTATTTTCCATGCATGTTTTAGTTTGATGGTTCCAGCACATAAACCTCGGTCATGGTTTAATCACATATATAATATTAATAGTTAAATAACTATAATATTTATTAATCACATATATTTTTAAAATCATTCATATAAAATAGTTATGAATAATGAATTACATCACTTCGTGGTGACTATAGTCTGTATATACGTATGGGTGATGTTTTCACTTTCCAATTAGTGGAATGAAATAATTATAATTAATAATTTAACATTTAAAATAATAATTATAACATAAATATCATATATATTCATTAAATCTATTTTTATTAAGATCCATGTGATGATGAAATTAAAAAATAATTGTATCATTTCGTGAAGTTGGCAGTCCACACATACACACAAGCAACTTTATCATTTTCCAATAGATTGGAAGGAGATAGAAAATGGATTTATAATAATAATAATAACATATAAGTATATATATTTTATTTTATTAATTATTTTATTATGTGTAGAATATATTTTTAGTATTTAGAATAAGAAATAATCTTTTAATGAGTTGGGTAAGACAATTACCTCTTCTTTGAGAGACCACCTTTAGCTTACACCTTAAGCCTTATTATGATTTCCTAAGGGTAATATCAAGAGATAAATGATGAATTTAAGGAATATAGAAAGGTATTGGGTAGGTATTTTCTAATATAGTGGGCACAAATAGTGTTAATAAGAGAAGAGAAGGGTTCCCTTTTATATGTTAGGGGAGAGACACACATAAAATTTGTTAAAAAATTTAAAAAATATAAAGTCATTTTCTTATAAAGTAGAAAAAAGGCAATAAATTTAATTTCAGATAATATTAGGTATAATTATCTAAAAAATATATTTAAAAATTTTTAAGGGGAATTTTTACCCTTATCTTTTAGTTTAACACACTCGATTAACCCGTATTAACACTAACCATGGTAAAAAAATACTATGTTTACAATGAATTATGAAAAAATGAAAGTGGGGTCATTAAAAAATTAAAATTATGATTAAAAATATGGAATAAATTTTAATAAATTCAATTTATACATGTGGACTAAATTAACATTAAAATAAGTGCACAAAATTTAACTAAAACAGTTTCTACGAAAAAATCATTTTTAAGAAAAAAACTAAATTTACATTAATTATTTTCTATATAAATACTATTAAATGAATTTTAAAATGTTTGATTGAATATAGAACATATATTTTATTATATATATTAATAAATATTTATTTATTTAATTTATTGAGATAAAAAACACCTTAGGAATAAATTATTTTTTATAAATTTATAAACAATAATTTTATTTTCAAAATTTTTAATAAATTATTTTTTATAAATTATTTATTAATATTCATACCCTCCAATCAAATATCTAGGCAATAACTAACACATTAAATAATAATATTTTAATTATGTATTGAGGTTCATTTAAACTCAATATTTTGTGTAATGAAAGCTATAAAAGAAATAAAAATTATTTAAAGAGAAATATATCATAAAATTACAAGGTATTACATATGAACTATTTTTTCAATATATACATTCCTTTTTTTATTATTTGTATAACTTATACCATGAATGTTATAGTGAAATACAATATCATATAATAATGTCATCAATAATAATAATCATACTAAGACAATCTACCATCAGTCAAGAAAAACAACTAATAAATAAATATTCTTAGTATATAATGGGAATCTAATAATATCACACATCCATTTATTTAATATAGTCTCTAATTTATCATTATTACACTATTTATAACATATCTCATTAATAACACCCATAAATTAGTCCCTAAATAATCTATAAAAATATATTACAATCAATATAAATCTAGTAAATCCCACCATGTGGTGATATGATTCAAAAAAATGAGAAATTAAGAATAGTCTAATGTAGATGAACTCCTTAGCCTATGATACAAAAAATATATAATTTATAAACACTAAAAATCATTAATGTTAGCAGAAATATCTATGATCTAATTATATACTTATATATCCAAATAAATCATGTAAAATTATGTGAATACATACTTCATAATCATTCTTTATTAACTACTCATAAATTTCAACCCAATTAACTAAAATAAAAATTTATAACTCAATTTATTACCTCTAAAGTGATCACAAATCAAATCTCTAACTGATAATATTAGAATTAAAAGAAATGGTATACGGATATCAAAGGAGTGGGATGAGTAAAGGATTACCTTAAATTAAAAAACAAAGGAACTCCATATCACCATAAAAAAAATTGATATCAAGTGGAAAATAGTGGGGGGTTCCCAAAACATATCCTCTCCCCTAGTTCCCTACTCATATAAAATTGAAGGGGGTCACAATTTAATGATGGCTCTATCATCATTAAAAAAGAGGAATAACCCTACTAGGTACCTATTCTACCTTCATTGTATACTCAATAGTCTACCGAGTTACTATTAGTAGTTCACTAGACATGTGTTGGCTAAACCAGCTAGGATCACCCATTATTCACTTTATTGGGTACTTAGTAGATTTTTTCTTTCACTCCCTTTCCTTTTAATTGCTAACATCCTGAAAAATACCTTTAGGTATTTTATACCCATCTATCCACACCTAAAACATTGAATTATTCATTTAAAACATATCTAAAACTTCTTTTCTTCAATTATAAACTGAAATATTAACTTCAATCATATATAAACTCAATAAGAGTACAACCATCCTTTAATTATTTTAACACATAAAGGTGTTCATCATGAAAAACTAAGGGAAAATTATAAAACTATGCTTATGATTATCATCATGTAGGGTCATTAAAAAGGGGATAGAAACCAATACCTTAGGTTTATTTCCCATTTTTATAATAAAGTTTTATAAAATCGTAATTTTCAAAATAAAATAAAATTTTACCTTTATGAGTGCATAATAAATTCCATGAAAAACTTTTGTTACAAGAAAATGGATGATATTGGTGAAAATACATCAATTACCATTTATAGAGAAACATATATCATGATAAGGGAACAGTTTTAATAATTTAAAGGAAATGTTATCATCTAAAAAATTTAATATAGATAATAAAATATGTCACATATTTTATTATCATGCATTATATTATTTCCTTTATAAAAATCAGACAAAAAAACATTTACCCACTTTATTTTTCATGTCAAATATAAGACAAATTCATTTTTTTTATTTTTTTACATAATTAAAATATTATATAATTATTCAACACAACATTTTTATATTTATTAATTTTTGGTCTCATTCGGTATATCATTTTTCACTTGTATCCAACTCCCTTGCCTAAATAATGCACTTAGACAAGTAGAAATTGACAAAAAAATGTGAAAATAATATTTTTTTACTTATATGGAATGAAAAAAAAATTATTGGTTTTATGTTTCCTTAATTATTAGAAGTTTCCTTTATATGTATAAAATTTTATTTTCAAATAAAATGTTTTCTTTAGTACATGCATAGTTTATAGATTTTAAAAATTATTTTCAAAGTAAAATGGGTAGTTTCCTCAATAAATATTCCAATAATATATTTAAATTATTTTCATATTTTTCAACATCCTTTGTTGAATATTATGTTGATAATGTACTCTAATTATACAACTCATCATATTTCTTTGTATGGGTTATGAACAGTTTGATTGGGGACATATTGATATTCTTTATGACTAATTCTTCTAGTAGATATAGTTATTGTTTTTGTTAAGTCATGTTGATTGAGTTGTATTATTTATTCATATGAATAAATCATTGGACTTAGTTAATGACGGGAGGGGCCCTCTATATCCCCTTAATGAATCGGTATGGCTCATGAGACAAATTATATTGTTCTTTGGCTGAGGAATCACCCATTTATTTTCATAATTCATGGAATAAGGCCTTAATGGTATTTTTATATGTCTTAAATTAGGCCTCTACTGTATGTTTCAGATGTATAGAATTATAAATTCCATCATTTGGAATTTAGTTATTGATATTCCATGTGATTATTTTATTAGTTAAAATATTAATGGTTAAGTTCCATGCTCATGTGTTTGTTTATATAGAATTAATTGATTATCATGTATTTCTTCCATATTATGCTCAAGTTATTGATTTATTGGAATGTGTTTAAGTTATTTACCATTCCATATTGATTATTCCTTATTTATTCATTATATTTTCCACAATACTTATACCATTATTGAGAATATAATCTCACCCTTTTATTATGTTTCCTTTCCCAAAGTTATGAGGAATGTTTATAAATTAATTATGTCTAGAATGATTTCACGTGGATGATGTTAATGGCATATTATGAAGGAAGTAAAACTTTATATAGTGGGATATAATTTTGATCTTTGTGAACTGGTTTTTTATGAACCCATGTTGTTAAGAGTTTTCCTAATTCTATAAAACTTCAAACATAAAAGGACCTAGGGTATGTAAGAGATCAAATATTTCCTTTTGACAAAGCCAAAAATGTAATGTTTTTGTTGTTAGCACTGGATATAGAAGTGTATATTTCTAGGAATTCACATAAATAAATTTTATTTAGATGTTAAAAATATAAATATATTTATTTTAAATAATTTATTAGGCATAAAATAAATACATCTTAAATGAAATTAAAAAAAATCTATTTCCTTTGAGAAATTACCTTTTATTTAAATGACTTTGATTTTAAGAATTTTTAAGTTTTATTAAATTTATTAAAATTGGAGGATGATATCAACAAAATTTATTGATAAAATTCATGGAATGATTAGTAATGTAAATAAATAACACCTAAGAAATTATTAAGGAATAATAAGGTATACTAGTTTAATTACACATGGACAAAGAAACATGTTATATATAAAAACAAAAAATTTATTATATATTAAATGGTTTTATTTAAAATTTAAATTTTTCATATATAGAAAATTAAATTTAATGGAGTATATATTTTAAATATTAAATAATTAATTAAAATAAATGGAATGATTATTAATTAGTTAGAAATGGGAATAAAATCATTTATAATGTGAGAAATATATATATTTTAAAGAATAATTCTTTAATGTGTTGTGTATTTTAGTATTAATTAGTCAAATATTTAACTATTAAAGATTTATTTTAACGAATTGTTTATTTATTTTAAAAACAATATATTATCATAAAATATTTATTATATTATATGAAATAAGAATAAATTTATATAATTATTTATAAAATAGTTTTCAAAAAATTATTTTTAATGCATTTTGAATTTATATTTTAAAATTAATTAATTCAATTTTGTAAAATAAATTTTAAAAATTATTTCATATTTGGAATCATCGTGTAAAAAATAGGAAATATTTTCAACTTAGTTTTTTAGCAAGAAAAATAAATTATCAAGGTAAAAAGTGGGTTACCACCCTAAAAAGTAAAATGATGTAAATTGTTTATTTTAATTAGAAAAATATTAAAATATCTATAAACATATATATAAATTCTTTGTATTAGTGTATTCATTAACCATATATGTTAATTTTCTATTTTTGAACTACTTGACATCTAAAATTAAATTCCTTACGCAATAATGATTGGGTATTTCCCAAAATTTCATTTATTATCACTTTTAAAAGGACCTCTCCACCACCCTTTCTAAACCACAAATAAAATTTAGATCCACCACAATAATCTATCCATTTTCTCTATATTTTTCATCCATTACTCTTTTTGTAGGTTATAGTGTCAAGATGATTCCCTTAATCTTTTAAAACAAATAAGGCTTCAAACACAACAATTAATTTCTTCTTTATATAAAATGTCTTCAGAGCCTACATTATCTTTTATATTCACATAAAATTTATCTATATATATTGTTTATATTGTTTTAATTTATAAATAATATTATTACACGTTTATAATAATGATATTATAATAATATTTCTTCATAATCATATTCATCCATTGATTATAGCAGGTTCTTTTTTTGGTCAGTTTAACCACCTAAGTATAAAAAACTGTACAAATTTTATAATGTATGGTTACGAAAGGATAATAATTGGTAAGATATTTTCTTAAGAAAATTATGGTTCTATTATGGTAATATTATGAGTTAACAAATTATTAATATATCGCCTTATTTTTTAAAAAATTACTTGAAATAAGTGTGTTATAAATTTTATCTTCTAGAACTATACCTGAAACATCCATGGAATTAGCATTTAACAATATAAAAATTATATAACAACTATTCTAGTACCTTTATTATTTTGTATATGAGGAAAAAATTAACAAGGGTTCAGGATTGAGATCACCTTATCGAAACAAACGAAGAACATTTCAAACTACTAACCATTAATGATCAATATAACATAAAAAATAAGTAAAACCTATCTAAAAAATGAATATAAAATATTCATATAAAATATAATAAATATTTACATGGTGATTAAATAAATTATTAATGTTCCTATGTTGATTATACAAGAATTTTGTGTGAATTTTACCATGTGTTAATTTAATGAAAGAGGTTTACTTCTAAATTCTTCATTGTTTTAATGTAATATATTATTAGTAATTATATTATATTTTAAGAATCATTTCCAAATTATTGAAAAAAAAATCATACAATAATTTTTCTATTTTGTTATATTTTATGTCTCTTTACATATCCCATTATTTATTAGTTTATAACATACATTCTTCATGAGGGGGTTCTATCGATATACATCATGACTTGATATTCCCTAAATCTTATAGTTATTTATAGGATTTGTGTTCACTTCCCATTTTTATTCATCTATTTCATTACCTTTTTAATCATTTTTATTATCTAAAATCCTTTTATCATTATCCGTATATTTATTCATATTTCACCCATTTTTTATGTTTGTAAGGGTTTTTTATCTCAATCTTATTTTTTTGATACATGATTCATATTATGTTCCAATTTTCATATATGTTGTGTGACTAATACCTAATTGAGATATTTTATCATAATTCAATTTTTGTTCATTATATTTACAAGTCTAAGTTATAAACCCTCTTTCTTATTCTTTTGATTTATACATTACTAATGATAAAGGGGTTTTCCTTGACTCATTATTCATTTATTAGGTCATGTACTTTAGTATTTGACTATTTTTATCTATTTTTTATATATTATTTCCCTTATAAACCTCATATATTATTTTACATTTTTCTCTATGGAAATTAAATCTTCATACCGAAATATTCATTTTAGTTTGTTTCTTACTTCATAAAAATAAGATGTAGAAAAAAGTGATTTTTACCCAATTTATTGAGTATTTCACTTCAATTACCCTATTCATTATTTCAAAAAAATATTTGATTAAATTATTTTTAAATTTAAATAATAATAATAATCTTATATACCTCCCATATTTTCTTAATCATTATTCAAAAGTAAATTTTATATCCCCTTTTTTTATTTGTGATACATTTAAATGTTAATAAATTTCATAAAAAATTATTTCACTTAATTTAAACACATTTAATATCTGTAAATCCAAATCTATTCTTCTTTTTCATTATTTATTTTCTAAATTAAATTATTTTCAATTTACTTATAAAAAAATTAAAAGTATTTTTTGAAAATTTTCACATTATTTTGAATGTTAATTATGTTTTTAATTTCATCAAAACATAAAAATAATGTAAATAAAATGTATCACATGATTTTTATTCTATTTTACTTTAATTTTTATAAATCATCCTTTTCAATGAAATTTTTTCCATTATATTTTAAAAAATATAAAAAAACATTTATACAAATATTATTATCTTTAATTTTTGAAAATGATTTATAGGGAATTATTTCACTTATTAAAAATTATTTCAATAATTCATAAGAGACAATGAATTACTTTCAGGAATCATTAACAATCACTTATCTTCCTCTAAATTAATTTTCATCTATTTCAATTTATATTTCATTATATCTCCCCTTATTATATATTTTAAATAATTACAACTCTAAAATAATACCTTGATTCATTACTCGAATTTCAATGTATCAATGGCGATGGAGAAATTAAATATCTAACATATGATTGATCTATAACTAGATATTTATTTCCCTATCGACATATATGTATAAATATAACCTTTTTTCCAATTTATTTCAATCATTAGTACCCTATACTTCCTTTTACATATTAATGGGTGTTCACCAAGCTAATAAAATCATATGATATGGTAGAAAAATATATTTTCATGACCGTCAAAATTTTTATTCTATACAACATAAATACTATATACTTCACTATATAAATTGAAATTTATTTATCAAGGAATCCACTATCATTATTTTGATGAGTTTGAAATCATGACTATTTATATATATCCTATTTTATTTTTTAGGTTAATCATGTTATGATTTTAATGGATGTTTCATTAAATTAAGGTGGAACACATAAGTATGGACATACTATTATGTTATTGGTGGTCTTGATATTATATTTACCTATAATGAATTTGGTAATGTATTATTTCTCATGGAATGAAATTAATGGGGTAGTGGAGATAAAAAAATCAATAACTTTAATAATACTTAGTAGTGAAGCAAATATATTATGTTATGATGGCCATAGCAATGATCCTTGACATGGGTTTAGATTTTCTATTAATATTTACGTGACAAATTCCTAATTTATATATCCAGGTTTCATGATCAATGATATATGATTTATTATTCTTATTTCCCTAGAATTATTATATTTTCAAGATAATCCTTATAGGTTCAATTCTATGATCTCGGATTTTTATTTCAATCCATGTGATCCATTCTTATGATTCAACCAATATTTTTTATTTAATCATGAAATTTATTATATATTCATGTATCTTTCATGTCAATAATGTAATAATAAATCTGCTATGTCTCATTAATGTTTTTATTCCCCTTAATAATAATTTGGGATCAATCCTTTCTTTTGTTTCCCTATTTTTTGATGAATTTATATTTAGTGATATGTTTCGAATGAATTCATGTGTGTAAAATTTTTTGGGAGAGGTTGAAGAAATATTATATAGTGAAATGGTTATATAGATAATCTGTAAAGATAAAAAACATATAGGTTCTAGGGGATTGATATATTTTGAGTTAAAATGAACAATTAATTGTATTAATGGTTAATGATGTATGTGTTTTTTGGCCATCTTAGTTGGAATCAGAGCATATGTGTAATGTCTGTATTTATAGCACTGGATCTTGGAATTAGGGTTTAGAGGTATCTCAATACTCTAAGGTAAAAATAAAATATATCGGTTTGGATTATTATTATTGTGGGACATGCAATATTGGAATAATAAAAATAATAATAATTTGTGTTCATACAATTCATAAAACCCTTATCCCGATTTAGCTAAATAGTTTCTAAACAAAAGTCTATAGATAACATACATTGACCATTACCATACACCAAAGGCTTAAAACTAGAAATTAGATCTTTTAAATGTTATTGGGTGACTATACCTGAAAATATATATCATAAGGGCAACTTACAAATCGATAAAAACATTTTGATGGCCTATTCATATAACAAACATACCTAATACATTTATATATAAAACTAGGATCCAAGAGATCCCCTAATATTAAAAATATAAAATTCAAATATTTACAAGATATCTTAATCCATAATAGATAAACATCAAAAACAATACATAAAAATTTATAGCAAAATTGATTAATAGGATAACCCTTAGGCTAATACATATACAGTACACTTGAAAATGAAATATACCATGGCCCCAAGCCTAATTAACCAAACCAGATCCTGTTAAACCCTTGGACTCCATAACCCTACTCCTACAAATATATATATATATATATATATATATATATTATAATCTAAAAAAATTTCAATAATTTAATTTAAATTAGGATGGTCAACTCATATAAATTGAAACCTAAGAAATGTACATGGGTAGTGGGTGAGACCAATGAGCCAGTAGGATTCCCCCTACTCACCTTGGCTCACTAAGTACTAGAGATCAAGTGAATTCATTTGAAGATTTAGGGAGATCATTTTTTTGAAATTATAACTCCCCCACTTATAAACATGACTCATGAATACTCAAACTATGTATATAGGTGTACCATTATGGAAAGAATACATTCATATCTTAAATACTTTACTAGAACTATCCAAACTAGTCTAAGAACAACATTAACATATCAAAGATGTGTATATCCTCATGTCCATATAAGGTATATCATGAAACCACTCTTGCACCATTAGAATAAAAAATCCTAAATAGGACTCACCATATCTACGATGACTCACTCAAGAGAATGACACCTGGAATTCCAGTCATCCCTATTCTTATTAATAACAAAAACACAAATATATCTTAACAAATAATTATCATATCAAAAAACATAAAAATTAAATTAATAAGGACCAAACATTAAAATAAAATTTTGAATGAGAATGAAAACAATAAAAGGGTTGTCAAAATGTGCATAAAAAACAAAATATCAATAAAATGTAAATATCAATATAAAGTAAGAAAGAAAAAAATAAAATGGGGATTAATGGAATAAAATAATAATCCTAGATATCATGACCTTCTATATCTCATCTCATTTATCCCCAATAGTGATTTGAGAAAGAATTACAATAAAGTCACTCTAGATATTTCCCATATATTGTAAGTAGTTACAACATCTGACCCCCACTCCATGATAGTAAAGCCCACTAGATATAAAATTAGATCCCAAAAATCATATATATATATATATATCAATTTCATTAAACTAATCCCTTAGGTCATCTGTTAACATCATTATTACAAGAGTTTTCCATATACTTAGACTTACTATAGGTGGAACCCTAGAGTATATGGGTATTTTCCATCACATACTGTTGACTACTCTACATAATAAGATCTACTATATCTATTAAATTCTCATATACCACAAATAGCTATCTAAAAAATATATAAATGGAGTCAAACAAGTAATAATATAATCATTACATGGAGAAAAATAAATGTACATGACCTCACATATAAGCAATCCTTCTATACAAGATAAATCTCAATCCCTAAAGTTATCCTTGATATTACCTCCCATGGGGTCAAGTCCTGATCCATAAATCATTCATTATAGAATAATTAATCATAAATAATATTCCTCATTTCTTTATATCATACTGGCCTAAGACAATTTCATATAGGATGATACCACTCCCCTCTTATCATCCTTATATAGGAGAAACAAACTTACCTCATAATATCCAATCTTGATCAATGATAAGGGTCACCTTAATGCAGGGGAAAACAACTAATACTACTGTATCCATCAATCGAAATACCAGAACTATTATAACCTACGTCAACCATTGAGGTAAATTAAATAGGGTACTCCTATAATACTGTGGAGGCCAACTACACATCAAGAATTCATATCATAAATTCATATTTTGTGTTAAATATAAATTCCCATCACATTATTAATAACAAGGTATCTCATATCATCCCCAGTTCATCCCATGACATAGTCATAACCCATGGAGTTTCTTCTTCCACTGATAAAGAAAACCATTCCATCCATTAATAATAAATGAGACAACAAAACCATATCGGCTTTTGAATGGCTAAACCATCCCACCATAAATTTCAAATTTTAACTCTCTAATAAGCAAATATTGTGCTAAAATGAATAAAAATGTTAAGAAAGGATCTCCTTGGTGATTCCCCATGAATTATTTTGAAAAACCAAAACCTCCACCCCATTAGGAAGATTTTAAACAATGGTGGTGAAAATAAATGGAAAATAAGATTGTATACCCATTATGAGAATCCACAACACCTTAAAACGTACAGTGGGTAATGACACCCCATTATATCAATATTTATCCATTTTGGTCATGAACATGACATTATATTTGATATATTTCATATCAAATTTCAAAATCAATTGTTGATCAATACCAATCACCTCCTTTATATTCCAACCTTTAAGGAAACTATGATATTCATCTAAAATTTAAAGTGTAAATATTTTATCCAATATCTTATTAAGGATCGTCGTAATCACTTTTTAAGGGACATTACACAAGATAATAGTTTTCAATTCACTAAATTTTATAGGATGTTTAACCTTTGGAATAATAATAATAAGAATGTAATTGGTAACTCAAGGTAGCATCTCAACCATGAAATAATCCAAAACCGACACTATCAAGTCCTTCTTGACGAAATCCCAAAAAAAATATAAAGGAATCCTATTAACCTGTCAAGGATAGATGAAATGTCATCACTGAGATTTCTAACAACTGTATCTTCTCCTCCATAGGGGTGTCTTTAAAAAAACATTGTCACAGTTTGACAGTCACTTCATGATATTTTCAAAAAAAATGATCATTTTCTTATTCAGTTGCATTCTCTTCTCTCACACCAAGATGATGGTTATCTAAGAGATTGAGGAAGTGAGAAGAAACATGAAGAACAATGGGATCACCATATTTGTAGAAATAATAATACTTTAATAGTAATTCAAAATTCCTAAAAAAATTGTTTTCACTTATGCATGCACGTAAGTATGATGAGTTTTGTATCCTTCCTATAACCATTTCATGTGTGATATAACGCATGCCTCACTTTCTTTTCCAATCCATTTTTCATCCAAGATAATTTTTTTTCTAGATAAAATAAATAATATATCATAATCCAATTGTCCCTGTGATGATGTTAAAAAAGTGGTTTTTGTTAAAAAAAACTGAAATAGTAAAAATAAATTTGGATATGGTGGATGATCATACAAAATCTATTTTCAATAACATCAGCAGGTTTCCCCAATAATTCATGATATTCTAGTAACCCCTCATAATCTATTTTATAAATCATTAAATAGATTATTATTTTCTTTCAATTAATAAAATATCTTGTAAAGGAAGTGTTCCAAGAATCACTACTAATAAGAAAATGTTTAATGCCCTAATCATAAAACTATCATGATGCATGAAAAAATTATTGGATCCCTATTGAGGTATATGACACATCACATGTTCTTCCCACCAAAAAATTTACAAATTAAATCTTTACTCAAAATGGAGTGGCTACTATTGGGATATAGAAATCCCTTGGATACATGGGTTTAATCCATATCCATTCTAGCCAATAATTCTTAAATTTTACATCTAAAGTGTAGAAATATTATATCTACCTCTAACTAAATTTGTCTCAACCAAAAACCACTCTATGAGAGTACTTTTTAATGTCCTCATCTCAGTATAAAAAAATGGTAAATAAGTTGGAGTTTCCAAGTCACCTATGAAAATTCTTCATGTATGCCATAAGAATTTGAATAAAAGAAAGGGGTTATACACATCAGGGGGAGACTCTAAACTCAATTATAAATCCTAAGGGTCATGTCAAGATATGCCAAAAATGAGACATAACTCAACCCTATAATATACATACCTAAAATCAATATACCTAAATTAGGGAACTAAGAGATAATATTATAGTCCAGAATATAATATTAAATAATCAACATGATATGTGAATATATAATATTAAAGAAACAAATATATATATATATATATATAATTTCATAATAAAACAAATATAAAGGATATCCATTAGACTTATACATGTATTGTATAACTAAAAAGTTAATTTACCATGGCCTCTTGACCAACTAACTAGACTAGCTCCTCAAAAAATTTAGACCCTATAATATTAATCATATCGATATATATATATATATATATATATATCCTAATCCATTAATATAACAATAGTTGAAATGAATAAATGATGGTTTTCCCATGTACATCCAATCCCAGGTCATGTATACATGTAGATAGTGACTATAAGGACCTTGTAGGATTCCCCCACTCACCTTGACTCAAAGACTGCTAGTGGTTATGTGATGCAAGTTAAACACTATAGAGAGTGAAATTATATGATAATTTATAATCACCCACCACAAAAAAGTAACTAATCATGCTCATACATCCCATACCAATGTGCCAATATGGTTGGAAGACATACACACCCAAAATACTCAACTAGAACTACCCAATGTAGGATAGATCCCACAAACCTATCTCGGATATATATATATATATATATACTCATTTCCTTGAAAGGTATATTAAACAACCACCCTCACCTCATCATCCATAATCCCAAAAAGTTTTTACAAAATCCTTGAAATATTACTCAATAGAGTCCTAAATAACATATCAATTATCCTACTTTTATCAATATTAAAACCCATAAAATAATATGGGAAATAAGTATTATATCAAGGAAACTGACAAATAGACATCAAATAGGGACCACCAATCAAATAAATCATTGAATGACATTGAAAAAAAAGTTACCCAATGAGGTCCCAAAGAATGAAATATAATTAGAACACAAATCCTTTTATAAAGAAAATGGGAAAAAAATATTTAGGTCCCATAATATAAAATTTTAATCTCAAAACTAATTCCCTTTATTATGTCATATCATAATTCCCCTATAGAGCTATTAGAAAAAATACCCAAAGAGTATTGTTATCTTGGTCCCATATATCACAAGTCACAATCAGTGTTTCATCCTAATACACAATAGAACAACCATATGGTTTCATATTTTGATACCATATATATATAATCACACATATCCTTTAGATAATGTATCAATATCATCATCATAAGATTAATCCATATCCATCGTTATCCCACAGTGGAACATTATATGCTACGGGTCGGCTCCATCACATACAATATAGTTATCCTTCCAATAACCTCCATCATCTCACATAGAGCCTCATCTATCATGACCAGGTGTCTAAAACATTAATGGATGGAGAATAATTTATGAGAGTAAAATATTAAATAGGTAAATAATCAGTGCACATTTTCAGATAAAAAATTAACCATTCTTCTTGAGTTAAATCTCAATCCTTGAGTTCATCCACTATACGGGCTACTGTAATTTCATTCCCTACTCAAGAGATATATCATGTTATAATAATTCTTCACATATTGTACACCAATTTTATTGATATTATAATTACATTAAAAACATAAAAGAGGAGGATAGCACTCTTTACTGATCACTAATACTAAGGAGGGAGCCTACTTACCTCTTAATACCACATATTGATCTATACTAAGGATCATCAAAAAACTAGGACTAATTAGCATAAATATGGATTTAGAAATCAATCAAATAACCATAGGGAAAATATCTCACCATAACCGTAGAGGTAAATAAAATAATATCATTCTAAAATAACTATAGAGGCTAACTAATAATACAAAATTTTAGTCAAAACACTAGAGTGGATAAAAAAGGTTCACCCATCACTCTATCAATATCAAGGTATCTCATATCATCCTAATATTATCGCATGACCTGATCACAACTTATATTTGGACACTCAATAATTGCCTCACAAAAAATCATCACCTACTCTTTATGGTTAATGTTATTCAAGATTCCAAGAATCCCTTACCCAACCAAATAGAACCCCTAAAGGTTCAATTAATAACCCATCATAAATAATCTCAATTTATATCCTAGGCTGGTAAAACTAAGTTGAGATGACCTCAACCATGGGGACCAAACTTAGGAAGCTAGTAGGTTGAGTGTGTTACCCTAAGCCTAAATTAAAAAGTCCATGTGTTAAAAACTAACCCCAAGAATGCGTAAACATATATGAGATTACTTAACCTATAATAACCTATCAAAATAATGCATCACTGTTAAATAATAATATCCAAAAATCCCTAAAAAATATTTTTACAAATAAAATCTATACAATATATGTGATGGAAATAAAATGAAAACTAAAAATCCGTAGAGTAAAAATATTTAATGGGAAAATGCGGAAGAAAAAAATGAAAAGGTGAAACTAACTCCAGGAATATGAAGACGCGTCCTAGATAAATGGTCACATAGAACAAACTATACCAAAAACATTTACAACTATGAACCAACATCTATTAATATTAATATGCTCTATAAACTCCATAACTTCAACATCTACCAATAATAGGCTAATTTTGGAATTGTATTCATCAAGATAACACTTTTTGGTATAAATCACATGTTGGGGTGAGTATAAATATACCTAGTAGAATTTCACAAAAAAATATAATGATACAATAACTAGTCATCTAAAAACCAATTTTTGATGGAAAAAATAATGAAAATACCATGGAAACATATATGCTCTATGGTCAAGATGACCATGATAAAGGAAGAATCCTATTGTTCACAACTCAACTCCAAGAAGGATCATATCAAATAATAACCAAAGATACAAGAGTAATAGGTATTATAAATCCCATCGGTTAGTCAAATCTCAAAACAACCTGAGATAACCTTTCATGACATAAGATTTTTAACCTAAATTGTACATCTCCACATCTACCCATAACACATATTTCCCATACTAGTAAAATCTAAATATATATCAAGGGAACTTCACCTCACAAAGGATTATTCTAGTAAAAAGGGTACCAGAACATGTTGGATGAAATACCTATCACCTATATCATAGAGAAAACCCTAACCTATATAAGTGGAGAACTCTAACCCCACCATATATGATACAACTAGCCACGACTATAGTATAGGGTACCCACACCTTTTTGAGATCAAGGGGGTAATGATATCATTCCAAAGTGGTGGTCCTATATCCAGAGGACGAATATACTATTTCCCAAATCATATATGAGATTACCTTATCTATAACACATATGGGGGACTGATGCCATATCCTATAAAAATTTAATGTGGGGTTTCTAGCCTCTTTCTAGCAACAACAGACTTGCCCACATTCTAATTTCACCTCAATAGTTCTAATGAACATCATCTATCATGTAGTACTTAAAAACAACCCCAAATATCATTGAAATATTCCCTATAATTTTCTATAAGAAAAATTGATTGGAATGGACTACTCATACATTGAAAAATGAATCTTGATAAAGAATGTATAAAGAGAGTGGTGAAATTTCTAGTACATGAAATGTTCCCCTTCAGTACATAGTGTCTAGACCTTAGAGTCCAATTTTTCACTTACTAAAACATTTTTTTCCAATGATGTAGTTGTTCAACACAAAATGGATGATAAATATTTTCATGAAATTTACTAGGAAGATTACTAGGGATCTATCCTTTTTTAGGATGTTTGACTAGATATTGGGATTGTGGTTTGGTAATGGATTGAATACTGAAGACTTGTTCATGGGGAGTAAGGTGGACTTGGCTATAGGTTTCTAGTCTATTTGGTAAGCCTAAAATGATAATAGGTATAATGGAAATCCATGAAATAATAATGGGCTAAAGATGATGGTTCTTGGTAAAATTTATTAAATCTCAATTTTCATCAATGGATTGAAGGATTAGAGCCTATAGACCTTAATCTTTCTATGGCTCTACCGGCCATGGGGTCTTCGAAGTTCCACCCTCCTAAGTGATAAAAATAAATTTGTATGGTTCATGTATCAATATAATAATGAAAGGAGGTGGAATCATTCGTGGCCATCTCAAATCACTAACAATGGCCTATAGTTCCTTCTATGGGGATGGAACTTCACTGGTAGTTGTGGTTAATGACTTAATAACTGATATTTTCATTTGAAAGGATATGAGAATCTCTTTGTTGATGGTTAAAGTTGGTTTATCATTTATTTCAAATTATATATAAGGAATCTAGACCACTCATTTGTTTTTGAAATATATCATAAGGTAATTCAGAAATAATTTACATTCTAGTATAAGGATTTATCACACCTTGTGTGAAGTAAATAAAGTGGTTTATTCTTGGGTGTCTTGAGAAATGAGTTCACCCTACATACTACTTTTTCTTATTTATCCTCTTTGGTGAAAGTTTCTATTATTGTTTTTTCTAAAGAGGTGAAATTCCTTCATCAACTTATCCATTCATGGTCCATTCTTATCCATGTTATTATTTTTGAATAAAATTTCAATTTTCAACCATGAAATTTTATACACTATGTGTTCTAGAAAGTACAGGGTGTGTAGTTTCATCCAGAAATTTGGTCCTATGGTGCTACAGGATAACATTTTATGAATCAAATTACATTACATGTACTTATAGTATAGATCATGTGGGATCACCTAGATTGGTTATCATATAATCTGGACACATATGAGTCATCTTAGTAATTATACAAGGCATTTTTATTCAATACACAGTGTGTGGGTATATATTACTTCATGATGTATATGATAGGAACCTAGTGATATTTTATATCTATTATACACATCATGTGTAAAGAATATTGTGACCTATGGATCCAAAAATTTTGAATTTCATGTGATTATATAAATTTCATGGTTCTAAAACCTCTAATGAAAAATGTGTGACTTTAATTCACACAGTATTTGATATTTATGAAACCATATAGCCATTATTTCATAGATTTTGAGATACAGTACACATGACTATGAGGATAATAAAAAGTGTATTCAGGTTTTCTAGATCTAGTATGTGTATATCCTTATGATCTACATCACTGACTACAAATATAGTCACAGTTTTAGTGTATCCCATCCCCAATTCCCATGGGGCCTCTATCACACCTAACCAAATATTCTCTTGAGATTTTAATTATTACTACTACTTGTTTCATCTTCTTCTATAAAATCTATTGTAGGGACCCCATTTTAATATCTTTGTGTTATTAAAACCACATATAAAATCTATTTCCTCAACTATTATTTGAAAATACATAGTAGTGATATAGATGAATCAATATATAAAGATAGGGATAAATGTAACAAATATTTTGGTCAAAGAAAAAACAGGATACCTAAATAATGATTTCGATTTTGGATTCATTGAAGGTCATAGAAAGAAAAATAAAAAGAATTTTATAACAGGTATCATTGATGTTCTTCATCAAATATCATCATTAATCAAAAAAATTGAAGGAATACCAAAATTACTTATGTGTAAAAATAACGTTAATAATATTGTCCAATTTATAGTTCAATTATCAAGTCATGACAATCTATAAATATGTTGTTGGAAAAACACATCATTAGTTTACTATATAAATAAGTTAATAAAATAATTTCCATAATTAAAGTCTTCATTCCATATATTGGTTGAAAATATTTATAAATTACATTGACATAAAATAGTTTCCCATGTATTATTCTTAGTAAAAATACATTATTAAATTATTATTAAATAATTAATAATTATTCATATTTTATATAATCCAAAACAATAGTCATTCTAACACAAAAGAATTTTTTTATTCGATCATGAAAAGAAGATGATCGAATAAAAAAAATAAGTTCTTTTTTAGGATTAGAAATAACTATAACTTATGATATAAATGTCATTACTTCAATATACACACACTATTGGTTTTTTATTTACCATCATTGTCACATAAATCTATCTTTATTGAATAGATCTCATATAGGATCCTCGGATAATATTTTATCCACTCCAAAAATAGCCAAACTCTCTTAAGGTTTTTTTAGCATTGAATGTGGATAATGATTAATAAAATGTTAAATAAGAATTTCTAATGGAAATTTAGGGAAACTGGTATAATAAATGAAGTGCCCATAATGTATTTTTCCAACAGCTAGAACCCGAAAACATAAATCATACATTATCATGGTAAATAACCCCATTCTAAACACATCCATAGTGCCTAATTTTCTATCCAAACATCTATTAAGAAAATTATAGTATTCATGCTTGTAAGAAAATATTTATTTATTGAAAAAATTATTAAATATATCATAAAATAAATTATATTAGCACTTCACCATAATTCATCCCAAATGTAAACACTGCATTATGATTTCAATAAATCCCTTAGAAAAAAAATCAATGTAAACCCCTTGGGCATATTAATAATTTTACCAAATCAAGGGACATAGGACATAGAAACTAAAAAAAATTATGTATTGTTAAATAAACATCCATTATTCTATCTTATCCAAAACATTATACTATTTTAAACAATAAAAGGAATAAAATTGATCTATAAAACTATGAGACACATTAAACAAACTAGTATGGAAAAATAACTAATTCTCACATGGATTTCATTTGCCTAAGGTGGTCAAGGATCTATGTGATCCAGGTTCACAAAAATATTGAGATGACTCAACCATAACATAAATATATATTATATCATTCTATATGAATTTTTATTATATATAATAATAAATCTAACCCTAAAAACTATAGGTTTGGTGTCTTGGGAGATTAGAAACATAAATCACTCATTTCACAACACTTTCAAAATTTCTACATAGTCACACCACAATAGAAACTATTCTAAACATATAATAATTTATATTGTTCTTAATTACATAGGGAATTGAAACATAAATAATTGGTGACTTCAGATGCTCTCTAAAGTTATATATAATTGATAACAATTAAATATCCTAAGTGATTATAAGATAGGAATATGAGTATGATAACATAGTTATGGTTCATAACCATAATATTAGAGCATCATACCAAATAAAAAATTGATTATAATCATTATTCATGGAATAATGATTCTAATATAGCACAATACAAGAGTCATAGGACTATAGAAACATGATACATTAATAATGACCCATGAAATTATAAAATATGACTAAGAATGTGGAATATACATTAGATTAAAAGACCATTAATTATGTTAAAGTTCAGTTCCATGACCATAATCACATAGTATATAGATTTTTTTCTATAATTAATAACATTTACGATCATGAGAATTACTTTTCTCAAATCATTAGAGGGAAATAACAGACTGGACCATCACATGGTAGACAAAATTGCTAAGGGGTTTGGGTTTACTCCTCATTCCAAATAAGTTAATAATGTATTTATTTACATAATTGTTTGGAGGTATATAATAGTCCCACCCATTAAATAATTATAAAACATACATATGTGTTTCATAATAACATGAAAACATTCAAAATTATATAACAACTTATTTAACTAGTTGGAATGAAATAGGTTTTCTGAAAACTTCAATAAGAAATTATCATAAGTCATCCAAATAAAAAAGGTGGATGAGATTATTAAGGAATATTCATTTTGGTGTAAAGTAAATATTAAAGTATATTAACATTATGAAAAGAACTTTCTATAGTAGAATTATAAAATTTCTTTGAAAAATAATAAAAAATATCCTTCACTTTTGATAACATTTATTTTAAAAGAGAATAATTTATAAAAAAAGAGGAATATAAATCATTTTAAAAAACCATCAAAAAATTTAGAGTAAGGTTATGAAAGAAAACTAAAGAATATGGTGAGATACTATGTTTATGGAAAATATATTAAAAAATCAAATTTTCAAAAGAATGTACAGTCAATAGAAAATTACTGATGCTAAAAACTTTTAAAAATGTTCCTTTAAATTCCTTGTAAATAAATATTAAATTACCTTAATAACTAAATTAAGTATATATAGGGACATCCATAAAAAATACAATGAATATGGACATAAAGGAAAAACATTCCTGAATGAAAAAAAAGATAAGGTTGAATACACTTACAAACATCATTTCTACCAAATTATAAACTGAAGGGAGTTGAAATGGAAATAAGACGTGTAAAAAATAGAGAAAAATAGTGTGGGATAAAATATGTGGTGTTTTATAGAGAATAGACATATTTTTTAAATGGATATTATTTTAAAAATAGAAAATATCGATTTCAATGTTATATTAAAAAATAAACCCTTAAATTTACTCTAGAAATCCATCAAATCACATTAAAACAATGTAAAATAAATATAATAAATATAATAAATTATTTTATAAACTCAATGATATATTTTAACTTTTATAAACTTCAATTATAATATTTAATTATACATATGTTGTTTAGTTACTCTCTATTTTCATCATCAAATGTTACTAATTTTGGTTATTCCATACATGTGTCATAACGGTGTTGATGATACTCGTTATTTGAAAAAAACATAACTAAAAGATTATTAAAAGTGGTAGAATAATATTAATCAAATTATTTATTCATTCACATATTCATTTTATGTATGGTTTGGACATGGTTTGTGAGAATGGAATCCAGGAAAAGCATATTTTGGGTAATTTTCCAATAAAAACAAGCTATATAATAATGATCATTAATTTTTTTGCGTCATGATAAAAGAACCATATTAATGGAATAAATTAATCCTTAATATCATATATTCGCATTAATAATTTCTTGATACTTATTCATGATGATGATAATAGTGTTTTTATAGTATTTTTCATATAGGTTGTTGAACCAAACCAAATAACAATGTGTTATACTAATGAAATCAATAGAGTCTAGAGTAATATTATAATAATATCATTTTATAGAAATTATAATTTTGTTACTATAAGATTATTAGTGTGCTTAAATAAAATTATAAAAATTTGAGATGATAAGGTAATTGATAAGGTTACGGAATAACTAGGTATTTACTTTGATTATTTCTCTCCTTCTCAAAACAAGTTTTTTCAGAACTAAGTATTTGATATTCCTTATTAGGAACAAAGAATTAAAAACATGAACTATGTCTTCAAAAGAATAAAAATGGATATTTATTAAATATATTTATGAAGGAAAATGGTGGGTTTTGAATGGTAGGGGGTTCCTTTTATAAGTGAGTTTTTATAGGCATTTCTATAAATATTTATTTTTTAATGTATAAGGTTTTCATTTAAAAAAGAAATTGTATTATAAGTAAAAAAATAATAGATATTATTCCTAAATAACCATATAAAAACACTTCATATATAAGGTTTAGTGATATTTAAAATCATTACAACATATTTTATCCCTTTTACCTCAGTTTACCTTTATCATTGTTACTCAATTTTTACCTTTGTGATATATTTTTATTCCAAAAAATTAAATTTACCTTTTACCTTTTCTTGGAGACATAATTAAAAATTTAGACTCTATTTAATATAATTAAATTTCTAAAAATTATAATATTGATTTTAAAATTAAATAATAATATATATATGTGTGTGTGTGTGTTTTCATAGAAAAATGAAGTTTAAAAAAATTAAGTATTATTAATCTTATTTCATATCAATTAATATTTAAATTATTATTAACCTATTTGATTATATTGAAAAATTTTATTAGAATAATAATTTAACATTTATTGATGTAATTTATTAATATAAAAATAAACAACTTGTAAAAAACATTATGGGATATGAACTATACATTTAAAATGATTTTAATCAAATACAATTAAAATTATGTATTTATCTACTAACTAATAAATTTTATCAACTAATTAGTATTAAAACACATAAATTATTTATTTATAATTTATAATATATATATATTATTAAAATAAATTTTTTTATAATAAAACATTTTTATTAATTATTATATTTTTATATACTTCATGTTTTATAATTCATATAATTTTTTTAATGTTGTTTTAAATTTTATTCTCATTATGTATTAATGTTTTTTTATTTATTTTTAATATTTTTTCTTTATAAAATATAGTGTAGTTTATTTAGTTTTGGGTTTCATGTGATATAAACAAGTGAACACATGGTGCATATTTATAGGTAAATATATTCTAAATTTGTGTGGCGTTACACATACATGGAAATAATTCTCCCTTACAACCACATTGGTCATAATATTAGAAATTTTAATCTAGGAACCATTAACATAAAAATCAAAAAAATGTTCTTGAACATGGGTTCCATATGTTGAGACATTACTCTCCCTACAATTATGGTTCAAACCAACATTTATCGCATACCTGAATGGATTGAAGGACTTATTGTTTATTGATTTTTGATAACCCCCCCCCCCCCCCTTCAAGGGATGAGGGGGAACCCTTACAAGGCCCATAGGCTTAGAGATTACATGACTTGTATGTCCAAAGAAATATACAGACTATACTTGGAACTCCTCATCCCGGCATCTTCATCATGATATCAGCTCTCCACCTTTACATGGCTGTTCAGCTAGGCTTCCCGTGCAAGCATAGGCTGGTCCCAATGGCAATTCCATACCCACTATTTTTGAAAAATACTCTTAGCTTTTTCTATGGTGAATGTGCCTGCTCTAAATCCCTATCTGAAGTATGCTCCTTGTAGAGTCTGTTTGATCATTTAAGCATAATATCAGGTGGCCCGATGGCCTTTAGGTGTACTGAAGGCCTTGAGGAGGCCCGAATGCCTTGAGGTGGCCCAAAATCCTTACTGGCCCAAATGCCTTGGGTGGCCCGAAGGCCTTTAAGGACCCAAGGCCCAAACTGGCGGCCCAAAAGCCCAAATGGATGAATAGTTCTGACTACTTCAATACTGAATAGTGCCTACTACATTTTCTGTTATAGTTTCTGCTACAGTACCACTATAGTGTCTGCTATAGTACCCCTAAAATATGTCTCCATAGAAAGCTCCAATTCACATCAAACCCTACACGAGGGTGATCTAATTAAATATTCAACACTAACACTACAAGATCTAACATTGATAAGATTTTATGTGATCTATAAATTCTCATTATCTTCAACAAGGTATATAAACCTATGTCTCAAAAACAAAGCATATAGAATTTTTCAAGCTCAAAGAATATACCCTTTTCTTCTATCTATAGTATCACACAAACATATATTAAACTCTAAACAAAACCACATTCACCAAAAAAATGAACATGTTTGGGGTGTGTTCACTCTTCATCAAATTGAATTAAAATAACATCATAAAACCCCAACCCCAAAATTCTACCAAATAAAAAAAACATAAGATTATCAGTGACCTGTTCCTTCACAATCTGAAGAATATGACCCAGATAATTTGTATAAACATACTCAATCGGGTCCAAACACTAGGATATGCCTTCCAAAACATGAGATACTAAAAACAAAACCTTTCATGAAACATATTTCTCTATGAATCTATATTTTCTTTAAAACTGATGAAAATTATTAGCTATAATTACCCCTCTAAGGTTTTATACTCCACTAAAATATATTAGTTCAAAACTATTCATCACAACACCTATGATAAATCTTACAAAGACACCACCATATAATCCTAATTAAAAATAATGTACACTCAAATAGTAAGGTTATCCATCAGGTTCACAAACAATAAATACCTAGTAATATATAAACAAATATTCATTGCTTTCATGTTGATCCTCCAACACATGATAAGTTTTGAGGTCCATCATCATTTGAAAAAGAGATATCATGTACTCTTCTTCCATGAAATAAAAATTCCCCAAGTCTATATTAAAATATATCTCCTAAAATTATCTTAAAATAAAAACCTCACTCGGTAATCAGCTACCATAGAAATATTACACCGCTCAGAACACATGTGTCGTAAAAACCTGATGATTTACATAACCTAGTGTAACATCCTAGGTATTTTTAGAATAATAAATTCTCATATCTATTAATATTTTTGAATTTAATATTAATTTTAGTTTAAATGGGACACTATTTATGATAGCATACCTAAAATTCAACAACAGGTTTCTCCAAAATCTTACATTGCACACAACACTGAGTTATACCGAAAAATAATACAATAATAATATAATAATTTTAAATGGTAGTTAACTCCTAGATATTATATCGAATGGAATAAAAATAACTAACTATATTATAATTTTAAATGTTTTTTAAATGTTTTTACATTTATCCAATGAATTTTAGAGGATTAAAATGATAATGAATCCAATTTTAAGCATAAAATATTCTAATATTTTTTAAAGGTCATTTTACTGTTTTTTGATGGAAAACCCTTTTTAAAAATAGTGTTTTTTCACTTTTATAAGTTATATTTTATAAAATAAACTTATTATTTATAATCTTGATATCAAAATGTACTTTGGTTAAATTTTGGTATTTTTATGATCAAATCCATATTTTTATGAATAGGAAAAATAGTGGATTTTCATCTAATTTATTTATATAGATAGATTGTACTTTTAATTGGTTTCAAATTGTAATTGGATTAAGTTTTTATAATTTAATATATTGATGTTAATTGTAATTAATTCTACATTTAAATTTAATATAAACACATGTCAATCTATTGATAGTTTTTACTTCTTAAAAACCTACTTTTTGGTTTTGACAATGGAAATTAATTTTAAATTAATTAATGAAAATTTTGTGTTTTGAATTTGAAAAAATGGATTCCAAATTTGGAATCATAAGGTCCAAATTTTGTAAATATATACCTTTTATTTTCGATATTATGAATAGAAACTTTAGTAACTATTTTCATTTACTATGGTTAAAGAGAAAATTAGGTAAATGAGGGTAAAAATATTATTATAATAACATAAAAATATCCTAACATGTGTCCTAATCTTATTGGATTATATATTACCAACCATGGGAATCCTTGGGTATATTTTAGGACCTCATGGAGCGCTATGGGTGTGATAATGACCTTTTATAATATTTATTTTAAAGAAAAGGAAAATATAACATAAACATGTATCTTCTAACTAAAACAATTTTAATTTTTATTATATAAATTATATCTTTGACTATTAATATTAATTAGAAATATAAAAATATTTACTACATCATAGTATTTTATTGAAAAAATTTATACATTAAATAAATAAATTTATTTATGACATAATGATGATGTTGTGATTACCTTATTAATGAAAGATTCAAATAAATGATATTAAAAATATTTAAATAAATGTAATTTGAACATTTTTATGCAATAAACTAATTTTTGGGATTAAATTTACATATAATAGATTATTTAATTCCTTTTTTTTTGAATTAATCAAGCTTTTATGACATTAAAAAAATCAATTACTAAATAGTGTTCAAATTGACATATATGAGGTTTTAAAACAAAAACTATTTTATTAAATGATATAACAGTCCTAAAAATAGAATATTTATCCAACTAACTTATATAATGTTAAAAATGTGATTAATTATCCACTTTTTGTTTGATTATAATTTTAAAGTAACTATAGTAACCATATATTATTAAAATACAAGAAGATATAGTAAGAGTTAATGTTTCTAACTAAGGGTTAAAGCTAAAAGATAAGGTTAATTTTGTGCCCAAAACATGTCTAAAATCTATTGGTTGAGAGTAATTTGACCCATAATCATCTTATCCTCAAACCTTATGACATTTTAATTATTAAAATTTGAAAATAAATTGATAACAAAATAATATTCCAAGACTTTCCTAAAGTGCCCCTCCTTCCTCTTATAAAACACCACCAACTCTACTGACATACTCACACCTCTAAAACCTCTTGTATTATCCTAAATATTCTCTAATAATCTCCCCAAATCCCTCCCTTCCTCCTTGAAGTCTTACCTTGGGAAGAATGCAATTCAAGAAATACTTTTGGCTCAAATCAAAAGGAGATACCCGATTTAGTGGTAATGTCTTCTCTCAAGCTCCTTCCATTTATTTTCCTTATAAAACCCCCTAGAATATCTTTATTCTATTATATTATAGAAAAATCAATATCCTAAATATACCATGACATTTTTATGGGAATTATTCTAACCTGAACTTACAAAAACCTCCATATAATGGATATAGAACATATTATTTCTGTGTATGGTGAAATACTGCCGCACGAAACTATGATTGTTCAATTTTTTCCTAAAACCTATAATGGTGTCCATTGTGATTAAAATGTATTTACATATGAAATATATTATATTTATTTTGTCTCTATTATTAATTAATTCTTATTTACAACATACCTTTATGCTTTCAATAATGTGTAAATACGATAATTTCATTTGAGGAAGTGTGGACTACAGCCCCTTAAAGTGATATGACTCATTCATGATATACATGGAACGTATAAAGGATGGTTCTATTAAAACTATGATACATACATTACATAAATATACTAATTTTATTATAATATACATTTATATAATTTTATTATTATTCTTTTAATATGACAAAGAAATGAATGTAGCGTTCATGTGTATGTGCGACCTACCAACTCCATTAATAGTACATTTCATTTCTTATATCAAAATATTATATATATTATAAATACATATATATTATATATATATTATATTTAAATCAGGAATAATATTTTCAAGATGATGTACTTTTGACTACATGGACAATTTACATCAAAACACGTTCATTTTTTTGACTCGAGTACTGAATATCGACTACACGTATAATATGAACTTAAATCATTAAGTAATTGTTATAACAATTTAATAAGTGATATAAAAGTAATAAAAAACATGAAAAAGGTTTTAAAACAAGTATAAATTAACTGATGAATATTATCCATGAAGATAAAGAAGGAATGAGATGAGTCGGACTCAAGGTAAGGGACTTCATCTCAATCTCCTTTCTTTGGGGCGTATCTTGATATTATGCACCTTTATTTTCATATAAGGTGTATATAAAAACATTTGAATCATTATATCATGAATTAGTATATTTTAATGATATTTATATTTTTGTATAATGTAATTCCTTAATGATATGTATTGAAGTGTTTCTTATGTGGTAAGGGAATTTTCAACTTCTTTTTTCCATTCATGTTTCCTTTTATGTGGTATGTCTTTCAAGTTTCCATAACATGTTATTAATTCTATTTTATTCTATCCCTATAATATATTATTATTATTTTATTAATGGTTGACCTCTGTCCCCTCACTTTTTATTGTTTTATAAAACCATGTTGCATAGTCATTGTGTTGTAGAATTTTAGTCTCAAAATCTCTCTCTTTTTCTCAAGAAATGATCTTATTTTATTTATGTGAATACCCAAACCTATATAATTTATAGTTGTATTCATAAATACATAAAAATTATATATTTTATTTTGGAATTGACATAAATAAAACCCTTATTCCTTTTACGTGGGTTATAAATGACATAATGATCATGTTTTTAAACACTTTTTAAAACATCACGATTTTGATATGAAACCCATTTCTTTTATTCTCTTTGGGTTATTTATGAAATATTTTATTATGATATATATGGATAAAATTAAATTAAATACATATTAATGGTGTGCTCGTATAGCGCTCTAATGCATTCGGTAAGGAAATTTATCTCTAGAGATGACAAGTTTTACCATACCATGGTGAATAACCATGGTAATTTTTATGACACCTTGGGTATGGACCTTGGGGATAGACCTTAGTGATATTATTATGAATGTATAAATTAAATATTATAGCCAAATTATCAATTTATGATCCATGTTATTATTTTCATGATATCCCTCTTTCTCATGCCTTTATGAAAGTCCTCATGTTCTGATTTATATCTCTCAAAATCACATGTAAAATGTTTCCCTCATTTTCCATTACTGAGATTTTTGTTCTCATCTCAAGTTTTTAAATATTATTCATAGGTCTTAATATTGGTAAGGATAAATAAGATTATATGATGAAATTATTTGATGATTTATCTTTAAAAGAAATCGGGTTTCATTTTAATTGTTTTTTTATAAACAAATGGATGGAATGTAGACTTATCTACTTTGTAATATTGAAATTTTATGTAATATTTTTTCATATTTATCTAAAACTATAGACATAAAATGTCTTTCGGAATGAATGAAAATAAATTCTCATCCAAATTCACTAGAATAAGTTATTTTCAAGGCTGGTTTCTTATATTTGGTATCAGAGTGGGGTTTAGAAAACTTTAGGGATTAGGAGTTTTGGATAACCACATGGTGAGTATCTATATCTATTATTTCAGTTAAATCCTTGTTTTATAACTTTTTCAGATCAAGCAAAGTTGGTTAAAAATGGATGGAGGATGATATCAAACAACATTCCTGTCTCTTCCTGATGACTTTCTTACAATAATTATTACAAAGTCATGTCTGGATGATTGTAAACCTTTTTCTAACATACAACTCACCTGAAAGTAGTTACTTGAGATATCAAACACCTCCACTATACCTCGATACCATCGTGGATCATGGGTTTTATTTAATCAAATCCTATTTCCTCAATATTCTCATATTTTCAAGAAAGGTAAATATTATCAAGGTATTTTCAAATAGTTTACCTTACCACAATATTTTGAAGCAAATTATGATTTTGAAGATTTTCCTGAAGAATGAGACCCCTACGCAACCTATTTATATTTGATTTTAAAATATAGACTTTCATCACATAATTATGGTATTTTTATAGAACCATTGATTGAAATTTTCAACTCAAACTCTGTCTTACTTTTTTAAAAAATATTTTTTTATCAGATGTTTGGAAATTATATTCCATACATCATTATTTTCTGAAACTATTTTTCTATGAACACCCATATGACCCACGTTGTACAGTGTGTATTTTGATAAAAGAAGAAAATGATTTTGAAGGATCTATAAATCATTTTTACAATGAATGGACAGTCTATATACGTGAAAAAGATGGTGATGAAACCAGGTGGACACCATGATCAAGGTATGATGTTCTTTATATTGGGAATAGTTTTAATTTATCATATGAGTTTGAAATAAAAAAAAATTAATATATATAAGACTCCATGAATTAAGATTTTAAGGTCATTATGAGTTGGGTGAAAATGAAATGTATAATACAACTGTTGAGGTTAAAACATTTTAGGGTTATTTTTGAGTTTTATAAAAAGGTACAACCCGCAATATGGCTGACTACCCATCATGTTTGGAAAGGTCGTGGGAATTAAATCCACAACTAAAGGGAGATAAGGGTGTATCACCTACCACTGGACTATGTGAAGTCCCAGGTTAGTATGACTTATTCTTTTTAGTTAAATGATTTTGTGGATCAAGAATAAGTTGATTTTTGGAAACTTAAGTATTATAAAATGGATATCCTTAGTATAGGAAAATAATTTGGTGATTAGGTGATAAATGTTATTTTAGATGACATTAGCTCTTTTTAGAACACTATAATTCTATGGATAATAGAATACTATGAGATTTCATTTGAGGAGTAATGTTTAATTTTATGTGGAAGAATCTATACTTTTATTATGGATATATTGTGATTTGAGTTATTTATGGAAATGATTAACCAATCATATAGACCATGTGATTAGGTTAATTACTTTTAAGTATATTTGTTTATGTTATTAATTAAGGTAATAGATAAATTCCTCAACTTTATGAAAAGGATATTAAAATAAAAACGTTTTATATTTACTTTTCTTACTAGGAAATCAAATACTGTTTAACTCATCACAAGTTTATAGTTTTCTGGTTTTTAACTTTCTCCTGATCATTATTTCTATCACTCTTCATTAGAAACAAGATGGTTAGTTTTTCTTCCATATCCATGTTTTCCTACATGGAATCCTAGTATGTGTAATATTTGGTGACCTTTTTACTTATATTTATTTTTTTTAAAGTGATAGTTTTCTTGGCATTTTTTACGATGTGGTATTTTCAATTAAGTTTTCATGCCCCATTTTAAAATTGCAAGGGTGCAATTTTCAAAAGGGGGAATGATGTAACATCCCATGTATTTATTGAATAATATATTTTTATATCTATTAATTTTTTATAATTTTATATTAATTTTTTTTAAAGGGAAAATATTTTTTATAGCATTCCTGACATGAAAAAATAGGTTTCTTCGAAATATTATGTTGCACACAATACTGAGTTATATCGAAAAATAATACAATAATATTATTATTATTTAAATGGAATTTAACGCCTTGTTGTTGTAGTAGTGGGAATGAACATAATTAATTATATTATGATTTTACATTTTTTTTAAATTACATTTATCCAATAAATTTTATAGGTTTAAAATGATAATGAATCAAATTTTAAGCATAAAATACTCTAATAATCTTAAAAGGTCATTTTACCACCTTTTGATGGAAAACCATTTTTAAAAATAGTTTTTTCACTTTTATATGATCTATTTGATAAAATAAACATATTAATTAGAATCGGGAAATAAAAATTTACTTTTTTTGAAATTTTGGTACTTTTCTGATGAAATCCATATTTTTATGAATAGTGAAAAATACTCCATTTTAATTCCAAACTGCATTTTCATATAATTTATTTATATAGATATATTTTTATTTTAATTAGTTTTAAAGTGTAATTGGATTAATTTTTTATCATTTAATCCACTTACGGTCATTGGAATTAATTTCACATTTAAATTTTACATAAACACATGTCAATCTTTTGATAGTTTTTACTTCTTAAAAACCCACTTTCTGATTTTGACAACGAGAATTAATTTTAAATTAATTATTGTAACTTTGGTGTTTTGAATTTATAAAAATGTATTCCATATTAGTAATAATAAGGTCCAAATTTTGTAAATAGGTACCTTTTATTTTTTGACATTATGAATAGTAACATCAGTAATTATTTTTATTTACCATGGTTAAAGGGTAAATCAAGTAAATAAGGGTAAAAAATAAAATTATAATAATATAAAACTACTATAACACATTAATTAATCCTATTTAATGAGATATTTTAATCCATATAAATTTTTGGGTTGATTTTATAACCCCATGGAGCCACATGGGTGTGATAATGACCTTATATAAAATTTATTTTAAAGAAGAGGGAAATATAACATAAACATGTATCTCCTAACTAAAACAATTTTAATTTGGTTTATATAAATGATGTATTTTACTATAAATATTAATTTGAAATATAAAAATATTTCCTATATCATGGTATTTTATTTATAATTTTTATACATTAAATAAATAAATTTATTTATGATACAATGATGATGTAGTGATTTCCTTATTAAGGAAAGATTGAAATAAATGATATTATAAATATTAAAATAAATGTAATTAGAACATTTTTATGTCATAAAAGAATTTTTTTGGATTAAATTTACATATTATGGATGAGTTAATGAATTTTGGTTTCAAGTAATAAATTTTCTAAGACTCTAACAAAAATGAATTACTAAATAGTGTCAAAATTGATATAAAATAGTATTTAAAACAAATACTATTTTATTAAATGATATAATAGTCCTAAAAATATAAGATTCTTAAAAATGACTAATTTAATGTTAATAATGTCATTAATTATCCTCTTTTTGTTTTTTTGGCATTTTATAGTAACTATATTAACCATATATTATAAAAATACAAGAATACACGGTAAGAGTTAATGATTTTAACTAAGGGTCAAAGCTAAAAGATAAGATTAATTTTGTGTACTAAACTTGTATAGAGCCTATTGGTTGATAGTATTTAGACCTATAATAATCTTATCCTCTAAATTTACCACTTTTTAACTATTATAATTCCAAAATCAATTTATAATAAAATAATATTTCAAGACTTTCCTAAACTGCTCCTCCTTCCTCTCATAAAAGGCTACCACCTCTACCCACTTACTCACACCTATAAATACTCTTGGATCATCAAACCTATTCTCAAATAAGCTCCCAAAATGCATCAATTTTTATTATAAGCCTTACCTTGGGTATAAGGCAATTCAAGAAATTCTTTTGGCTCAAATCAGAATGAGTTACCCGATTTAAAGGTAACAACTTCTCACAAACTCCTTTAATTTATTTTCCTTCTCCAACCCCCTAAACTCTCTTTATTAAACTCTTTTATAAATAACCCAGCATACTCAATATACTAGAATTTTTTTATGATAATTATTTGAACCTATAATTACACACACCTCTATCTAATGGATATAGAGAATAATGTTTCTGTATATGGAAAACTACTTCCTCACAAAATGATGATTGTTCACTTTTATCCTAACACCTATCATGGTGTCCATTATAATGGAACTGTATATATATATATGAAATATATTATATTTATTTTGTCTCTGTGATTCATTAATTTTTATTTACAACATACTTTTATGCTTTCCATAATGTGTAAATATGATAATTTCATTTGAGGAAGTGTGGACTACCACCCCCTCAAAGTGATATGACTCGTTCATGCTATGCATGGAAAGTATAAATAATGGTTTTATTAAAAATACATTACATAAATTACATAAATATAATACTATTATTATAATATACATTTATATCATTTTATTATTATTCTTTTAATATGAAAGAGAAAAGAAAGTAACATTCATGCGTACGTACGGACTATCGTCTCCATGAACTGTGCATTTCATATATTATCTCCAAATATTATGGATATTATAAGTACATATATAATGGTTATATACGATATTTAGATTATTAAAAATATTATGGAGATTATGTAATTTTGACCACAAGGACAATTTAATCAAAATAAGTTCATTTTTGACTTGTGTACCGAATATCGATTAACCGTCTGATATGAACTTAAATCATTAAAAATTTGTTATAACATCGTAATAATTGATATAAAAAACAAAAAAATTAGAAAATTTCTAAAACAATTATAAATTTACTTAAGTCTATTATCCAGGAAGATAAAGAACGAACCAGATAAGTCGAACTCAAGGTAAGAGACTTCATCTCAATCTCATTTCTTTGGTGCATATCTTGATATTATGCACCTCTATTTTACAAGAAGGTGTATTTATATCCCTTTTACTCATTATATCATGATTTATTATATTATAATTATATTTAATGTTTTTTATAATGTAATTCCTTAATGATATGTATTCAAGTGTTTCTTATGTGGTAAGGGAATTTTTAACTTCTTTTTTTCCATTCAAGTTATCTTTTTTGTGGTATGTCTTTCAAGTTTCCATACCATGTTCTTGTTTCCTTTTTATTATATCCCTATAATATATTATTATTCTTTTATTAATGTGTGACCCATTTACCCTCTCTTTTTAATGTTTTCTAAAACCATGTTGCAGAGCTATTATGCTGCAGAATTTTTGTCTCAAAATCTCTCTCTTTTTCATAATAAATTATCTTATTTTATTTATGTGAATACCCAAAACTATTTCATTTCCAAGTTTATTCATAAATAACTCAAAATTATATATTTTATTCGGTAATTTACTTACATAAAACCCTCATTCCATTTCTATGGGTAATAAATGACATAATGATCATGTTTTTAAGCACTTTTTAAATCGTTGTGATTTTGATACGAAACCCATTTATTTTATTCTATTTAGGTTATTTATGAAATTTTTTATTATGATATATGTTTCAAACATTAAAATAAATACATATTAATGGATCACCCCTATATCACTCCAATTTATTGGGTAATGAAACAAATCTATTGAGATGAAAAGTTTTACGATACTTTGGTGAATAACCTTAGTAATTTTTATGATACCTTGGTGATAGACCTTGTGGATATGACAGCTTGAGGATTGACCTTGGTGATATGATTATGAATTTATAAATTAAATATTGTAGAAAAATTTTCAAGTTATGATCCACGTTCTTATTGTTATGACATTCCTCTTTCTCATGCCTTTATGAAAGTCCTCATTTTCTAATTTATATCTCTCGGGTTTACATGTAAATTATTTCCCTTGTTTTCCCTTACTTGTATTTTTGTGCTCATCCCATGTTTTTAAATGTTTTTCACAGTTCTTAAGATTAGTAAGGACAAAGAAGATGATATGATGAAATTGTATGAAGATTTATCTTGAAATGAAACCATGTTTCATTTTATTATTTTTTGTTTTATAAAAAATGGATGGCATGTAGACTTATCTACTTTTTAATATTTAAAGTTTATATAAGATTTTGTCCTAATTATATAAAACTATACACCTAAAATATATTTAGGAATTAATGAAATTAAATTCCATTCAAAAGTCACTATAATAAGTTATGTTTAAGGTTGGGTTCTTATAGTTAGTATCAGAGCAGGGTTCAGACAACATTAGGGATTAAGATTTTTGGATAACCACATAGTAAATCTTTATGTCTATTCTTTCAGTTAATTCCTTGTTTAATAACTTTTTCATATCAAGTAAAGTGTGTTAAATATGTAAGTATTAAGATCTAAATCAAAATTCATATCTCTTACTGATGAATTTCTTGCAATAATTATTGCAAATTCCTGTTTGGATGATTGTGAAACTTTTTCTAACATACAACTCACTTCCAAGTAGATGTTTGAGATATCAAACACCTCCAATAAACCTTAATACCATCGTGGTTCATGGGTTGTATTTAATAAAATCCTATTTTCTCAATATTCTCATATTTTCATGAATGCTAAATATTATCAAGGCATTTTCAAATATTTTACCTTATCACAAGATTTTGAAGCATATTATGATTTTGAAAAAGGTATTAAAGAAGGATTACCTTGAGAAAACTATTAATATTTTCTTTTAAAATATAGTATTTCATCACATACTTATGGTATTGTAAAAGAACTATTTATTGAAAGTTTCAAATCAAACTCAGTCCGAATGTTTTATAAAAATCAAGTTTTATCAGATATTTTGAAATTATATGTCATACATGATTATGTTTCAAAACTAATTTTATGTGAACACCCATATGACCCAAATTTTACAAGGTTTATTTGGATAAAGGAATCAAATGATTTTGAAGGATCTCTAAATAATTGTTGCAATACATTGGAATTCTATCTAAATGAATAATATGGTAATGAAACCAGGTGGACGCCATGATCAATGTATGATGTTCTTTCTACTGTGGATAGATTTATTTTATCATATAGAGGTGAAATATAAAAAATCAATTTACATTAGACTTCATGAATTAAGATGTTGAGGTCATTATTAGTTGGGATGAAAATTAGAGGTATAAGAACACCATTGAGGTGAAAACATGTTAGGATTATTTTTTAGTTTTATAAAAATAGACAACCCACAATATGGGTTACAACTCGTTGCATCTAAAAAGGCCATGAGAATAAAACCCACAACCAAAGGGAACCAATGTCTCATTGCCTACCACTGGCCTACATGAATTCCCTGGTTATTATGACTTATTATTTTCAGTTAAATTATTTTATGGATCAAGAGTAAGTAAATTTTTGGAACATATGTTTTATCAAATTAATATCCTTAGTATGGGAAAATTATTTGGTTATTAAGTGATAAATGTTATTTTGGAAGACATTAGCTCTTTTGGGAAAACAATATTCCATAGAAAAATAAAATACTATGGGGTTTCATTTGAGGAGTAATGGTTGAATTTTATTTTGGAATAATATATGTTTTTATTATGGAAATATAGAGATTTGGGTTATTTATTTAAATTATTAACCTATCATGGACAACATGTGATTAGGTTAATTACTTTTAATTATGAAACTTTAAGAGTAGTCAATTTTTTGGAGATAAATGTTAAGATTAATCATGGAAGACTATGTGATCAAATCCTTCTAAATTTTGGGTTTTAATCTTAGTTTGTATTATTTTCAATAATTTTAAGGACATTATTTATTTAATGGTTTATTTAGAACATGGGTATTACTGTTGAATTTTGGAGATTAAAATTAGTAATTATCTTTATAAAGTATTATTCATTTTGGAGATTATATGACCTTGTACTAACCATTTTTGGTTTTGGTTAATGTCTAAAGGCAGTGGAAATATATAGTTCATGTTTTTTGGATTATGTGATTATATAGAAGTCAATTTTATCTCTTTAGGTGTGACTAATTCATCTTTAGTACTCATCCTTTGGAGAAAATATGAGTTTGTGGAATATATTTATTAAAGGATGAAACTATACTTGACAAGTAAGTATGATTCCTTATGTTCTTAGTAATGATCATAAATAAATACCTCAACTTTATGAAAAGTATATCATAACAAAAACATTTTCCATTTACTTTTTCTATTATGAAATCAAAGACCGCTTAACCCATCACAAGTTTCTGGTTTTTTGGTTGTTAACTTTCTCCTGGTCATGTTTTATATCTCTCTCCATTAGAACAAGATGGCTAGTTTTTCTTCTATATCCATGTTTTCTTACATGGAATCCTAGTATTTGTTATCTCAAGTAACCTTTGTACTTATATTTATTTCTTTTAAAGTGATAGTTTTATTGACTCTTTTTCTGATGTGGTATTTTCAATGAAGTTTTTTAGCCCTACTTTAAAATTGGGAGGACATAATTTCCAAATGGGGAGAATGATGTAACATCCTAGGAATTTATAGAATAATAAATTTTAATATATATTAATATTTTTGAATTTAATATAAATTTTAGTTTAGATAGGACACTATGTATGATAGCTTACCCAACACGTAACAAAGGGTTTCTCTAAAATTTTACATTGCACACAACCCTGAGTTATACCGAAAAATAATACAACAATAATATTATTATTTTAAATGGTAATTAATGACTAGTTTTTGTATTAGTGGGAATGAACATAATTTACTATATTATGATTTTAAATATTTTTTAAATGTTTTTAAATTTATAAAATGAATTTTAGTGGCTTAAAATGAGAATGAATCCAATTTTAAGCATCAAATACTCAAATATTTTTAAAATGTCATTTTACCGCCTTTTTATAGAGAGGCCTTTTTAAAAATAGTTTTTGTCACTTTTATATGTTCTATTTTATAAAATAAACTTATTTTTAGAAGTGGGAAATTAAAATTTACTTCAGTTTAAATTTTGGTATTTTTCTGATAAAATCCATATTTTTATTAATAGTGAATAATACTGCATTTTAATTCAAAACTGTCTTTTGATATAATTTATTTATATAAATATATTGTCCATTTAATTAGAATTAATGTGTAATTTGATTAATTTGTTATAATTTAATAAAATTATGTTCATTAGAAGTAATTTCACATTTAAATTGGACATAAACACATGTCAATTTTTGATAGTTTTTACTTCTTAAAAACCCACTTTCTGGTTTTGACAATGGGAATTAATTTTAAATTAATTACTAAAAATTTTGTGTTTTGAATTTTGAAAAATTGATTCCATATTTGGAATCATAATTACTAAATTTTCTAAAATGGTTCTTTTTATTTTTGGACATTATGAATAATAACTTCAGTATTTATCTTTATTTACCATAATTAAAGGGTAAATCAGGTAAATAAGGGTAAAAAATAATATTAAAATAATATAAAACTACCATAACACATGTCATAATCCTATTTAATGAGATATTTCTGACCATGGGAATCCTTGGGTATTTTTTAGTACCCCATGGAGCCACTTGGGTGTGATAATTATCTTTTTTAATATTTATTTTAAAGAAAAGGGAAATATAACATAAACATGTATCTCCTAACTAAAACAATTTTAATTTGGTTTGTATAAATTATATCTTAGAATATAAATATTAATTGGAAATATAAAAATATTTCCTACATCATGGTATTTTATTTATAATTTTTATACATTAAATAAATAAATTTATTGATGATACAATGATGGTGGAGTGATTACCTTATTAATGAAAGATTCAAATAAATGATATTTTAAATATTAAAATAAATTTAATTTGAATTTTTTTTTGAAATATAAGAATTTTTGGATTCAATTTACATATGAGGTATGATATAATTCCTTTGGTTCGAATTAATCAAATTTTTATGACTTAAAAAAACAATTACTAAATAGTGTCAAAATTGACAAAAATGAGTTTTTAAAAACAAATACTATTTTATTAAATCATATTACAGTCCTAAAAATATAATATATGGCCAAATGACTCATATAATGTTAAAAATGTCATTAATTATCCAATTTTGGTTTTATTGTCATTTTATAGTAACTATACTAACCATATATTATGAAAATACAAGAATACACGGTAAGAGTTAATGTTTTTAACTAAGGGTTAAAGTTAATAGATAAGGTTAATTTTGTGAAATATAATTGCCTAAAAATTATTTTTTGATAGTATTTTGACCCATAATTATCTTAACCTATACATTTATCACTTTTTAACTATTATAATTCTAAAATAAATTTATAATAAACTAGTATTTCAAGACTTTCCTGAAGTTTACCTCCTCCCTCTTATAAAATGCCACCAACTCTACCCACTTACTCACACCTCTCAAGAATCTTGGATCATCCAAAATCTTCTATAATAATATCCAAACATCCCTAAATTCCTCTTATAATCCTTAACTTGGGAATAATTCAATTCAAGAAATCCTTTTGGCTCAAATCAAGTGGAGTTTCCCGATTTAGAGGTAACGTCTTCTCACAAACTCCTTTCATTTATTTTCTTTCTCCAACCCACTAGCCTCTATTTCTTCCATTATTTTATAACAAAACCTGTATAATAAAAATAATAGTATGTTATTATGATAATTATTCTAACCTACACTTACACACACCTCCATCTAATGGATATAGAACATATTGTTTCTGTGTACGGGGAACTACTCCCTCACGAAATAATGATTATTCGAGTTTTTATTACCACCTATCATGGTGGAAATTATGATGGAATTGTATTTATATATGAAATATATTATATTTATTTTATCTCTATGATTTAGTAATTTTTATTTACAACATACCTTTATTCTTTCCATAATGTGTAAATACGATAATTTCATTTGAGGAGGTGCAGACTATCACCCCCTCAAAATGATATGACTCATTCATTATATACATTGAACGTATAAAGGATGGATTTATTAAAAATATAAGACATAAATAAAATAAATATAATACTATTATTATAATATACCTTTATATCATCTTATTATTCTTATTTTAATATGAAAAATAAATTAAAGTAGTGTTCATGTGTACGTACGGTCAACCGTCTCCATGAATGGTGCATTTAATTTATTATATCCAAATATTATGGATATTATAAATAAATATATAATGTTTATATATGATATTTAAATCATGAATAATATTATTTAGATTATGGACTTCTTACCACATGGACAATTTACATCAACACAAGTTCATTTTTGACTCGAGTACCAAATATCGACTAAACATATGATATGAACATAAATAATTAATTAATTTTTATAACATGGTAATAAGTGATATAAAAGAAATAGAAAACATGAAAATTTTTCTCAAACAAGTATAAAATAACTTATGTTTTTTATTCATGAAGATAAAGAACGAACGAGGCAAGATGAACTCAATGTAAGGGACTTCATCTCAATCTCCTTTCTTTGGGGCATATCTTGATGTTATGCACCATTATTTTCCTATAAGGTGTATATATAACCCTTTTAATCATTATATCATGAATTATTATTTTCTAATTATGTTTAAAATTATTTATAATGTAATTTCTTAATGATATGTATTTAAGTGTTTCTTATGTGGTAAAAGAATTTTCATCTTCTTTTTTTCCATTAAAGTTCTATTTTCTATGGTATATATTTCAAGTTTCCATACCATGTTCGTATTTAAATTTTATTTTAAACATATATTATATTTTGAGTCTTTTATGAATTAGTTACCTCTATCCCCACTCTTTTTAATGTTTTCTAAAACCATGTTGCATAGTCGTTATGCTGTAGAATTTTCTTCTCAAAATCTCTCTTTTTTTCAAAAAATTATCTTGTTTTATTTATGTGAATACCCAAACCTATTTCATTTCCAGGTTTTTTCGTCAAAACATAAAAATTATATATGTAATTCTATAATCTACATACATAAAACCCTCATTCCCTTTCCATGGGTTATAAATTACATAATGATCATGTTTTTAAGAACTTTTTAAAACGTCACGATTTTGATATGAAACCCATTTATTTTATTCTCTTTGGGTTATTTATGAAATTTTTTATTATAATATATTTGGATCACATGAAAATAAATAAATATTAAGGTATTGACCTCATATCACTCAAATTAATTGGGTAAAGAAAGTAATCTCTTGAGTTGTAAGTATTACGATACCTTGGTGAATAACTTTGGTAATTTCTATGACACCTTAGAGATGGACCTTGGTGATATGACAGCTTGGGGAAGGACCTTGGTGATATTATCATGAATTTATAAATTTACTATTATAGCCACATTTTTATGTTGTGATCCACATTCTTATTTTTATGACATTACTCTTTCTCATGCCTTAATAAAAGTCCTCATGTTCTTGTTTATATCTCTTAAGATCACATGTAAACTATTTCTCTTGTTTTCCCTTACTGAGATTTTTTTGTCCATCCCAAGTTTTTAAATTTTTTTCACATGTATTAAGATTGTTAAGGAAAAATAAGAGGCTATGATGAAATTATATTAAAATTCATCTTGAAAAAAAACCATGTTTCATTTTAATAGTTTTTGTTTTATAAAAAATGGATGGAGTATAAACTTATCTACTTTGTAATATTGAAAGTTTATGTAAGTTTTTGTCCTAATTATCTAAAAAACTAGACCTAAATGTTATTTGGGAATGAATGAAACTAAATTCTATTCAAAATTCACTAGAATAAGTTATGTTTAAGGTCAGGTCCTTATAGTTTGTAACGGATAAGGGTTTAGACAACTTTAGGGATTATGATTTTTGGATAACCACATGGTAAGTCTCTATGTCTATTCTTTCAATTAAATCCTCATTTTATAACTTTTTAGGATCAAGGAAAGTCAGTAACAAATGGAAGGAGGATGATATCAAACAATGTTTCTATCTCTTCCTAATGACTTTCTTGAAATAATTATTGCAAAGTCATGTCTGGATGATTGAGAAACTCTTTCTAACATACAACTCACTTACAAGTAGTAGTTTGAGATACCAAACACCTCTATTATACCTCAATAACATCTTGTATAATTGGTTGTATTTAATCAAATCATATTTTCTTAATATTCTCATATTTTCAATAAAGTTAAATATTATCATGTCATTTTCAAATATTTTTCCTTATCACAAGATTTTGAATCATATTATGATTTTTAAAAATGTATTAAATAAAGAGACCCTTGTAAAACCTATTTATATTTTCTTTTAAAATATTTTATTTCATCACATAATTATGGTATTTTAAAAGGAACATTGATTGAAAGTTTCAAATCAAACACAATTAAACTGTTTTATAAAAATCCATTTTTATCAGATGATTTGAAATTATATGCAATACATGATTATTTTCTGAAAATATGTTTCTGTGAACACCCATATGACCCAATCTGTAAAAGGTGTATTTTGATAAAGGAAGAAAATTACTTTGAAGGATCGCTAAATCATTGTTGCAATGAATTGACATTTTATCTACGTTAACAATATGGTGAAGAAACCAGGTTGAAACCATGATCAAGGTATGATGTTCTTTCTATTGGGGATAGTTTTATTTTAGCATATAGAGGTGAAATAAATAAAATTCCAATATATATAAGACTTCATGAATTAACATGTTGAGATCATTATAAGTTGGAATTAAAATGAGAGGTATAATAAAACCATTGAGGTTAAAATGTGGCAGGGTTATTATTGAGTTTTATAAAAATGGACAACCCTCAAGATGGGTCACAACCCGTCGTGTCCGACAAGCCCATGGGAATAAAAACCAATCTTAAGGGCGACAAGGGTGCATTGTTGAAAGTGGGTTCCCTGGACACAACTTGTTTTGTACTTTTATTACTTCTACATGTATTAATTTTGTTATAATACATGTGTTTATCTTGCCATAATAGTGTAGATACTTCTACATCCACTTTGTTTATGTCAATGTACTAAGATTTCCTGTCACATCAAAGGGTTATAGTAGATCCCAGGATATAATGAGAACCTTGAGATTCCATGATAGTAATCTTAAAGTAACGTCCTATGGTCCAGTTACATCATTCTGAAATGACACAGATGATGTGTAACCATCCGGTGATGGGGGTTCATAAGCATTGAAACTTCTTCTCCTGAAGTTCTCACTTGATGATCTCTAATAATTGAGATCATGAGGGAAGATCTGCATAATAGGAACACCACATGTTTTATGTGTCATTGTTCATTCCTATCTACAGTCATGTGTAATGGTCTTTAGACTTGAGATCATTATCAATGGATGTCATTTAATTATGTTCATTTGATGTAAGGTGAAAAACATGGTGACAAAGTCATGGAGAGGTAGTTTGTATCAGGTACATCATTAATGGCATGGCATTGATTGAATTATCGAGAAAGGATTTATCACATCAGAGTTCAGGAAGAGATATCTCGTTCCTGGTTTATTAGGATGGTAACACCTTCATTAAATCCATGGTCATGGTAGTGGAAGGTAAGACCATCCAGAAAAATCAAAAAATAAAATAAAGCAAGATAAAGAATGATGACACTAGTGTGCATTCTGCTTTATTAAGACATCGAGGAAGAAGAGATTATATTACACAAACAGTGTTCATAAGAAGGTAGTTGTTGCTTTGACTCTGAATTATATTTATAGGAGCCTTGATGGGTTGCCAGACCCCACTCTAGGTCAGTGGATATTATTCACTACTATTGAGGTAAGGGCCTAGAGGGTTACACACAATAGCGCCTTGAGAATCTGTCATATTCTGGGAATAGGAATATAGAACTTGGGGGGACCTACCAAAGGGTCTGAGCACTATCCAAGTTCTATGGATCACCAAAGAATAAATAAATTCATTAATTATTCAATTTTAGAATAATTTATTGAATTTCTTTATATCATGTATTTACAAGTTATATAGTAAATATAAGTTTTTATAATATTCAAATGGATTTTAATATCCGAAGGCTCATTTAATATTAGCAGGAGGTATGAGTCAAGTTAAAGACTCGAGTTTATCATGTAATATATTTATATATATTACGAGTAAGTGATAAAATTACAAATATTATTTATGGCATAATTTTACTTGTCATAAATAATTATTTATAACAGTTATATAGAAAACATTTATTACATGGGGTCGGGAATCCATAATGCATGTTTTAAACATTCCCTATATAAGTGAGAGAGAGGCTCTCCCATGGAACTATTCATGTGTTGGATTTGAGAGTTTCTCTCTCCTCATAGAATCTAGAGAGAGTCTCTCAAGAAAAGGTAGATCTTCAAGTTTATCCATCTCAGAATGAATGTTTTTTCCTTACAGTGATCATTGTTGCGCTGAAGTGAATGTTCAAGATCTGCGCTAGCACCCAGATCTCGATGAACGGCACACGAGCAGATTTGAGAGGTGTGTGTGGACGATCTAGAGGGCTTCAACATCGGAGTATTTGAGCAATGATCACCAGTTTCCTGCAGGGGACTTGCACACATCAAATCCGAACTAGGAACATGTTCAGTTTATTTTTGTGCTATGTTTAAACCTTGCATGATCTTTGGACCAAACCTGGACAAGATCACCAGAGTTGATAGGGTTATGTCACTCCAGTGATGTAGAAAATTTTAAATTCTTGGCCAACTGACTTCCGCTGCATTGTCCCGAAACCTAACTGTGGTATCAGAGGGATCTCAAGTTTGTTCTGAGTCAACAAAATTAAGATGCATTAAATTTAAGTGTGGGGTGTTAAAACGGTTCATTCGGATCTAACCGCACGTCGTTTCATTTTCAAATGATCAAACTACAATCATTTAAAAAATTTAATCAAATCGACATCATAGTATTTTTGTTAATTTGAGGTTAATCTCAATCATTATTAAGATAAAATTAATTGTAATATGTTATTTTTATAAAACATAATATAATATTTTATTATAAAATATTTTCCACAAAGTAAATGGGTGAACAAAATATTTTACATGAAGTTTTTTTTAAAAGGAGACCAAGACCCCATTTTGGGGTCTTATTATTTTTATTTAAAAAAAGGAGGGGAGACCAAGACCCTAAAATGGGGTCTTCTTCCTTTTATTTAAAAAAAAGATAAAGGGGGAAATTGGTGGCATTTTGTCTAAGGACAAATAAGAAAAATAGAAGACCCAAGGGGGTCTTCTCTTTCACGCAGTGCATAGGAGGCCTTCCCCTTGGTGGGAGAAACCCTAGTGGCAGCCCCCTTTTCCCATGCCTACGAGACCACCACCCCGATCCCCACCAGGCCGCTTGGTCGAACCGCGCCACCCTGAGCCCCACGGAACCACTTGGTCATGCCGCCTCACCCTGAGCCCTACTGGATGGCGTGGTTGTGCCGCCTTGGACTGAGCCCCTCCGGACCACCGCGTCATGCCGCCGTGAACCGAACCCCACAGGACCGCCGCGCCATGCCACTCCCAAACCCCGGCTGCCCTCTCACCAAACTGGCCTGGTCATGCCACCTCGGTCCCAACCAGGCCGCTGCCGGTCCAAGCCGTATCGGACCAGGTCGCCGCCCCTCCAGCTCACCAGAGTAGTGGCCTGCCAGCCATGCGGCTGGCCGGAATGCTCCCCGGCCTCCTCTCTCTCCCTTCGCTCCTAGCCGGAAGAAGCTACCCCACGGATGTCACTGGACTGAGCCGCCATGGTCACGTTGCGGTCACGCCACGGTAATTCCATGACTTGGCCCTACTCTAGGATGACACCCCAGGGTCGTTTGAAGTCCTATCGGACTCCTCCTTGGCTAGATGCAACCCCGTATTAAATCAATTTTAATTAATTTAGTTTTTTAAATTAAATTAATTATAATTAATTTGGAGGTTTAAATTTATTTTTAATCCGAAATATTAATTTAATTTAAGATTAAAATTAAATTAATGGTTTAATTTAATTTTAGAATTAAAATTAAATTAAAAAATGGAACTGATAAATAAATTATTTGAATTTAATCAAATTCATTTAATTTATTAGAACACCCTCTCACTATTTAAATTTATTGCAATTTAATTTTCCTTGGAATATTTTACCCCGACTGGTTTTGAGAAAGCGACCTAACTGTGTATGTCTGGTGTTTATTTATTTAATTAATTATTTATTCAATGTGTGTAATGATTGTAATAATTAATTATATAAATTATGGTCTTAAAATCATCCTTTTAATTTCAAATATGTATAAGGGTATGCGTGGCCAATGCACAAGATGTATTTTGAACCCCTAGACCCCCTCACCTACGTGCGAGTATATTTGTAATTAAATGATGATCTGATACGCAGACCCCACCAAGACGAGGCAGTAAACCAGACGGGAGACAAGTGAATTACACTGGGCTAGCTGCGACGTGTGTCAAGTCATGACTCGGGTATAGATGCCTCTAGGTCAAGATTGATCCGTTATGGATCGATATTTATAGAATTCTCAAGACCAGTCGGATTGTATGATTTAATTTATGCATAGTTTATTATTTTATGCGTCTTCGTGATTATTTTGTGATCACATAGAATAGTAAAGAAGATAAAATTCATAAATATGTGACGAATTATAATCTATTCCATGTTCAGTTTTGAACGCGACAACCCTGTTTTAACATAATATATAGAAAAGGATTATATTCGTCAATAAATATTAAAAATCCTTCAAAGATATATTAAGTCCAATAAATTTCTTTAATTTCTCACATCTAAACAAAACAGGCTATTTGGGGTGCTCGTCATCCATAGTTGAGAGTTACTCTTACTAACGGGGCGTTTTCATGGGAGAAATGGGTTGACTTAACTAAAGTGAGTAGTCAAGGATTAGCCTTAGCTAACATGCTATTACTTTAGAGGAAAAATGTCGAGGGAATCAAGTTCAGATTCCAAAAGCTGGGACATTAATCAACAACACAAGTAACCACAAGAACAAGTGGTTGGCTACCCTAGAGCCTACCTTGAAACCCTCCAATTAGTGGTGTAGCCCTAGATTTTAGACTACGATGGAGGTTTCAGGGATCCTTTCTACTGGAATACTCAAGAGATAGAGTATTATGAATCTAGTAGTGAGGGATATTAAGGTTCTCTAAAATAGTGGGAGACATTAAAATGATATAATAATTTATTAATAATAAATTTCAAAAGGTAATCAAGACAAAGTACTAACTGTTAAATGTTTATCTAATGTAGATTCAAAATGGAAATCACCAGCAGCACAAGTACTTTATCACTGCGATCAATTTTGGATAAAGAAAATATCCAGACCGGAAATAACTTCTAGGAGTGGTATAGGCACTTGCGCATAGTACTACACCAAGAAAGGAAGTTATATGTGTTGGAATCCCCAATTCCTCCTGAGCCTCCTCAGGGAGCAAGTAAGGCGGAAAAATATAAATGGATAAAGCATGTAGATGATGATCTTTATGTACAATGCATCATATTGTCATCCATGTCCATCAAATTGAAAAAAATGAATGAGGATGAGGACACCAACAAGATGCTTTCACGTCTCCAAGAACTATATAAGGAGAGGGATAGGCAAGAAAGGTATGAGATCTCAAGTGCTCTTTACAAGTGTAGGATAGCAGAAGTGTACCAGGCTGGTCCTCACGTACTCAAGATGATTGGGTATATTGAGAGGTTTGAAGCCCTTGGGTTCAAACTGAACCAAGAACTAGCAGTGGATCTCATTCTTACCTTTTAATCATCAAGCTTCTCGACTTTTATTGTCAACTATAATATGAATGATATGAAAAAGTTACTCCCAAACCTTTTGGATTTAGTTCTCCAAGATGATAAGGATATAAAAAATATCAATTCATCTTTCCATATGGTGAACAAGAAAAACAAGGGAAAGACAAAGGGGTCTAAGGCCAAGACAAGGCCTAAGACACCAATTCATCATCCTACAAAGAAGCCAAAGATTCAGAGGCAAAGTAATGAGCATGAATCTATCTACTTTGGATATGGCAAGAAAGGCCACTGGAAGAAGAATTGTAGAGCTAGGAAGAAGAAGAAAACTAATGCTTCTACTTTAAGTATTTTTGTAATTGAGTGCAATCTATATTTATATACAAATTGGGTATTGGATATGGCATGTGGTTCACACATTTGTATTCATATACAGGAAACAAGTAGGTTCAAGAAGATTGAAAAATGTCAAGTAGATCTTCGAGCTGAAAATGGTGCAAGTTGGGCAGCCTTGGCAATGGGAGGTTATAACTTAACCTTGTGAACTGGTTTGGTTCTAGTTTTAAAAAATTTCTATTATGTACCTTATGTCACCTAAAACATTATCTCTGTGTCAAGTCTAGACACTGTGGGTTTTTATTTCAAGTTTGGAAATAAATTTTGTCTCTTTTATAGGGATAACATATGTTATGGTATGGCACATCTTAACAATGGTTTATATATGCTAGAACTAGAGAACTCGGTAATGGAAATCAATGAAAAAACATCCAACATGACTCAAATAACACCTACCTATGACACTTCAGGATTGGTCATGTAAACGAGAATCGATTACGAAGATTGCATCAATAAGGTTATCCAGACTCGGTACAGTTAGAACCATTAGATGTATGTCAAGCTTCTTTACAAGGAAAGATGACCAAAGAACCTTTATTAGGAAAGGGAGAAAGAGCCAATGCAGTGCTGGAATTAATACATACTAATGTTTGTGGTCCATTTCCAGTAGAAGAAAGGGGTGGTTTTCTATACTTAATTACTTTTACCTATGACTATAGTAGGTATGGATCTATCTACTTAATACGGTATAGGTCAGATTCCTTTTGGATATTTAAGGAATACCAAAATGAAGTAGAAAACCAACTTGATAAGAATATAAAATCACTTCACTTAGACCGAGGTGGAGAATATCATAACCAAGCTTTCATTGATCACTTGAAGAAGTGTGGGATAGTTTCCCAACTCACTCCTCCTTATACACCACAATGTAATGGTGTTGGTGAAAGGAAGAATAGGACCTTTCTTGACATGGTCAGGTCAATGATGAGTCATGCAACCCTTATATTATCCTTTTGTGGATATGCTTTGCAGATAGCAGCATATACCCTTAACTGAGTACCAACTAAATCTGAAGATGGGATTCTATATCATTTATGGTATGGAAAGAAATCCAACCTGACACACATGCATGTATGGAGGTGCGAGGCATTTTTCAAGACTTTAGCAAGTGAAAAATTAGCATCTAGAAGCACTAAGTGCATCTTTATAGGTTATCATAAGGAAACTATAAGATACTACCTATATAACCCTTTAGATAGAAAAATCATTTTGGTAAGATAAGCCATATTTATAGAAAGGGAACACATTTTTATAAGAAATAGTGGGAGAAAGATTGACTTTGATGAAGTTAATGCTTCAGATGCACAAGAGTTAGTATAGGAACAATCTATATAAGAAAAAGTGGAAGTAGAAGCTGTTCCTGAGACACGGATACTATGTAGGTCTACGCGAGAGGTTAGAGAACTAGAGCGTTATTGTTTTCTTTTCACTAAGTCAGGTGACACATTATTCCTTGAGGATGATGAATCTCTAACCTACAAGGAAGCAGTAGAAGGCAAAGAAGATGCTAAATAGAAAGAAGCCATGAATTCTGAGATGGAGTCAATGTACCAAAAATCATGTTTGGATTTTGGTACACCCTCCAACTGATGTAAATCCCATTGGATGCAAATGGGTATTCAAGAAAAATCTAGACATGGATGGTGAGGTTAATACCTTTAAAGAAGGACTAGTTGCAAAGGGTTTCAAGCAACATCAAGGAATTGACTAGAATGAAACCTTATCACTAGTAGCAATGCTTAAATCCATCATAATATTGATTGAAATAGCATCCTTTCATGATTATGAAATTTTTAAAATGGATGTCAAAATAGCTTTTCTAAATGGGAAGTTGTTTGAAGACGTCTATATGACTCAACCCGAAGGATTTGTTAAGTCAAAGAATTCCAATAAAGTATGCAAGCTGCATAGATAAATTTATGGATTGAATCAGGCATCAAGATCATGGAATGTTCATTTTGATGAGGCTATAAGAGATTTAGGTTTTGTCAAAAATGAAAACGAGCCTTGTGTCTATAAAAAGGTTGAACGGAACTCCATCATTTTCCTAGTATTATATGTTGATGACATATTAATTATGGGAAACGAGGTGCAAGTCTTGATGTTAGTTAATACTTAGTTAAATGAATTCTTCTCCATGAAAGACTTAGATGAAGAAGCCTAAATTCTAGGGATCAAGATCTATCTAGATAGATCTCAAAGGATGCTTGGGATAATTCAAAGTACATATATTCACAAGGTACTCAAAAGGTATAGTATGGAAAAATCCAAGAGAGGATTGTTACCTATGTCACATGGTGTAAATCTCTCCAATAAAATGTGTCCACAAACACAGTAGGATATTGACAGAATGAGTAGAGTCCCTTATGCTTTGGTAGTGGGTTCTATCATGTAATCCATGCTATGTACTAGGTTTGATGTCGCATTTTCTTGAAGCATGGTAGGTAGATATCAAGCCAATCCAAGAGAGCTGCATTGGATAGCTATTAAAACTATCTTAATGTACTTGAGGCGTACTAAGGATATGTTCCTGATGTATGGAGGAGAAGAGGAACTAGTTGTGAGGGGATACACTGATTCTAGTTTCTAGAAATATCTTGATGATATGAAATCGCTGTCAGGCTACATATTTTTCCTGATGGTGGTGCAGTGAGCTGGAGAAGCTCAATAAAAGCTGTGGTTGTTGATTCTACAACAGAGTCTGAATATATTGCAGCTTCTGATGCAGCAAAGGAAGCATTCTTGATATGTAGTTTTATCTCAGACATTGGTGTTGTACCTAGTAGTGCAAACCCTGTTCCAGTATATTGTGACAATACTTCTGTAGTGGTGATTTCCAAGGATCCCATGTCTCACCAGAGGACAAAGCATATTCTTCAGAAGTTTCATCTCTTGGGGGATTTTACTCAAATAGGTAAAGTGACAGTTAGCAGAGTTTCCACAAAGGAAAACATGGCAGACCCCCGTACTAAATCCTTTTCCAAGAAGAAGCATGATTCACATGTGATAGCTAGCGGATTGATACCTATTAGCAGTTGGATCTAGTGTAAGTGGGAGTGTTGAAAGTGGGTTACCTAGACCCAGCTTGTTTTGTACTTTGATTACCACTACATGTATTCAGTTTTTTATAATGCATGTGTTTATCTTGCCATAATAGTGTAGATACTTCTACATCCACTTTTTTTATGGAAATTTCCTTAGATTACCTGTCACATCAAAGGGTTATAGTAGATCCCAGACTATAATGAGAACCCTGAGATTCCATGACAGTAATCTTAAAGTAAGGTCATATGGTCCAGTTACATAATTCTAAAAGGACACAGATGATGTGTGACCATCAGGTTCTGGGAGCTCATAAGCATTGATAATTCTTCTCATGAAGTTTGTACTTGATGATCTATAGTAGTTTAGATCATGAGTACAGACCCGCATAATAGGAACACCACATGTTTTAGGTGTCATTGGTTGTTCCTAATTACATACATGTGTAATGGTCTTTAGACTTGATATCATTGTCAATTTATGTCATTTAATTATGTACATTTGATGCAAGGTGAAAACCATGGCAACAAAGTCATGGCGAGGTAGTTTTTATCGGGTACGTCATTAATGGCATGGCATTGATTGAATGATCAAGAAAGTATTTGTCACTTCTGAATTCTAGAAGAGATATCTCAGGCTTGGTTTATTAGGACAGTAGCACCTTCATTAAATCCATGGCCACAGTAATGGAAGGTAAGACCGTCTGGACAAATCAATAAATAAAATAAAGCAAGATAAATAATGACAACACTAGTGTGAATTATGCTTTATTGAGACATCGATGATGAAGATATTATATTACATGGACCGTGTTCGTAGGATGGCATTCATTGCTTTGACTTTTCCTTATCTCTATAGGGGCCTCGATGGGTTTCTAGACCCTGCTCTAGGTCGGTGGATATTATTCACTGCTATTGAGGTAAGGGCCTAGAGGGTCACACACAATAGCTCCTTGAGAATCTCCCCTATTCTGGGAATTGGAATATAGAAATTAGTGGGCAACACCAAAGGGTATGAGCACTATCCAAGTTCTATAGATCACTAAAGAGTAAATAAATTCATTAATTATTCAAGTTTAGAATAATTCATTGAATTTGTTTATAGCATGTATTTACAAGTTATATAGTAAATACAAGTATTAATATTATTCAAATGGATTTTAATATCCTAAGGTTCGTTTAATATTAGCAAGAGGTATGAGTCAAGTTAAAGACTCAATTTTATCACGTAATATATTTATATATATTATGAGTAAGTGATAAATTATAGATATTATTTATGGAATAATTTTATTTCTCATCAATAATTATTTATAACACTTATATAGCATACGTTTGTTACACGGGGCCTGGAATCCATACCATATGTTTTAAACATTCCCTATATAATTGAGAGAGAGGCTCTCCCATGGAACTATTGATGTGTCGGATTTTAGAGCTTCTCTCTCCTATTGGAATCTAGAGAGAGTCTCTCAAGTGAAGTAAGATCTTCAAGTTTATCCATCTCAGATTGAATCCTCTTGCCTTGTGGTGATCGTCATTGCGCTGAAGTAAACGTTGAAGATCTACGCTAGCACCCAGATCTCGATGAACGGCATGTGAGAAGATTCGAGAGGCGTGTTTGGAAGATCTAGAGGGCTTAGACGTCGAAATCTTAGAGAAAAGATTGCAAGTGTTCTGTGGGGGACTTGCACACATCAAATCCGAACTAGGTACATGTTCAGTTTATTTTTGTGCTCTATTTAAACCTTGCGTGATCCACAGACCAAACTGGGACAGGATCACCAGAGTTGACAGGGTTATGTCACTCCGGTGATGTAGTAAATTTTAAATTCCCAGCCCACCAGCTTCCACTGCGCCATCCCGGTACCTAACACGCATCATCTACCACTGGCCTACATGAATTCCCTAGTTAGTATGACTTATTATTTTTAGTTAAATGATTTTATGGATCAAGAATAAGTATACTATGGGAACTTATGTTTTATCAAATGGATATCCTTAGTATAGGAAAATTATTTGGTGATTAAGTGATAAATGTTATTTTGGAAGACATTATCTCTTTGGGGAACACTATATGCATAAATAAAATAGAATACTATGGGATTTAATTTGAGGATTAATGGTTGGATTTTATTTTTTAATAATTTATGTTTTTATTATGTAAATATGGTGGTTTGGGTTATTTATGGAAATGATTAACCTATCATGGAGAACATGTGATTAGGTTAATTAATTTTAAGTATGAGACTTTAAGATTAGTTGATGTTATTTGGAGATAAATGTTAAGATTTATCATGGAAGACTATGTGATCAAATCCTTCTGAATTTTGGGTTTCAATATTAGTTTATTTTACTATGAGGAATTTTAAGGACATTATTTTTTTAATGGTCTATATAGAACTTGGGTATTACTGTTGGAGATTAAAAGTAGTCCTTATCTTTATAAATGATTATTGTTTTTTGGTATTATCTGATCTTGTACTAAACATTTTTTGGTTTTGGATAATTTCTAAAGACAGTGGAAATATATATATCATATTTTTTGGATTATTTGATTCTCTAGAAGTTTATTTTAGTGCTTCAAGTGTGACCAAGTCGTCTTGAATACTCATCATTTGGAAAAAAGATGAGTTTTTGGTAGATATTTATTAAAGGATGAAACTCTACTTGACAGGTATGTATTTTTCCTTAGGTTCTTTATCAAGATCATAAATAAATTCCTTAACATTATGAAAAGAATATTAAAAGAACGTTTTTTATTTACTTTTCCAACTAGAAAATCAAATACCATTTAACCCATCACATGTTTATGGTTTTTTGGTTGTTAACTTTCTATTGATCATGTTTTCTTTCACTCTCCATCAGAACAGGAATGTTGTTTTTTTTCATATCCATGTTTTTCTACATGGAATCCTAGTATTTGTTATCTCATGTTACCTTTTTACTTCTCTTTATTTCTTTTAAAGTGGTAGTTTTATTGAATCCTTTTCTGATGTGGGATTTTTAATGAATTTTCTAAGCCCAATTTTAAAATTGTGGGGATACAATTTCCAAAAAGAGGGAATGATGTAACATCCCTGTTATTTATAGAATAATACATTTTCATATCTATTAATATTTTTTAATTTAATATTAATTTTAGTTTAAAGGGGACATTATGTATGATAGCATACCCAACATGAAACAATGGGTTTCTTTGAAATCTAACGTTTCACACAACACTGAGTTATACTGAAAAATAATGCAATAATAATGTTATTATTTTAAATGGTAGTTAAGGCCTAGACATTGTATTAGAGGGAATGAATAGAATTAACTATATTATGAGTATATATATTTTTTAAATTTTTTTACATTTATACAATGAATTTTAGAGGCTTAAAATAATAATGAATCAAATTTTAGGCATAAAATACTCTAATATTTTTTAAAGGATGGTTTACCACCATTTGATGGAGAACCCTTTTTAAAAATAATTTTTTTCATTTTTATATGTTATTTTAGATAAAATAATAATCTTTTTTAGAAGTGGGATGTAAAAATATATTTTGGTTGAAATTTTTGAACTTTTCTGATAAAATCCATTTGTTTATGAATAGTGAAAAATTCTGCATTTTAATTCAAAAACTTCCTTTTTATCTAATTTACTTATATAGTTATATTTTGTATTTAATTGATTTTAAAGTTTAATTGGATTAATTTTTTATCATTTAATCCAATTTTGGTCATTGGATGTAATTTCACATTTAAATTGGATATAAACACATGTCAAACTTTTGATAGTTTTTACTTATTAAAAACCTACTTTCTAGTTTTGACAATGGGAATTAATTTTAAATTTATTACTACAACATATTTGTTTGGAATTTATAAAAATGGATTCCATATTTGGAATCAGAAGTTGCAAATTGTTTAAATTGCTTCCTTTTATTTTTGGACATTAGGAATAGTAATTTCCGGAATTATTTTTTTTACCATGGTTAAAGGGTAAATAAGGTAAATAAGGGTGAAAATAATATTATAATAATATAAAAATACCTTAACACCTGTATTAATCCTATTTTATGAGATAATTATGACCTTGGGAATCCTTTGGTCTATTTTAGAACCCCACGGAGCCACTTGGGTGTGATAATGACCTTTAATAATATTTATTTAAAGGAAAGGGAAATATAACATAAACACGTATCTTCTAACTAAGAAAAATTTAATTTGGTTTATATAAATGATATCTTAGAATATAAATATTAATTGAAAATATAAAAATATTTCATAAATCATCATATTTTATTTATAATTTTTAGACATTAAATAAATAAATTTATTTATGATACAATGATGATGCAGTGGTTACCTTATTAATGAAAGATTCAAATAAATGATATTATAAATATTAAAATAAATTTAATTTTAAGATTTGTATGACATATATGAATTTTTGGGACTAAATTTACATATTAGGGATGATTTAATGACTTTTGGTTGAAGTAATCAAGTTTTTATTACTTTAGAAAAAATCAATTACTAAATAGTTTCAAAATTGATATAGATGAGTTTTAAAAAAAACTATTTTATTAAATGATATAATAGTACTAAAAATCTAATATTTGTCCAAATGACTTCTATAATGTTACAAATTTCATTAATTATTCTCTTTTGGTTCTATTGTTATTTTATAGTAACTATACTAACCATATATTATGAAAATACAAGAAAACATGGTTAGAGTTAATGTTTTCAACTTTGGGTTAAAGCTAAAATATAAGCTTAATTTTGATTACTAAATTCATCTAAAACCTATTTTTTGAGAGTATTTTGACCCATAATCATCTTATAATCTAAATTTATCACTTTTTAACTATTATAATTTGAAAATAAATTTATAAGAAAATAATATTTCAAGACTTTCCTAAAGTGCCCCTCCTCCCTCTTACAAAAGGCCACCACCTATACCCACTTACTCACACCTATCAAGCCTATTTTATCATCTAAAATATACCCAAATAATCACCCAAAATCCCTTCCCCACCCCTTCCTCTTAGAATCCTTACTTTAGGTAGAAGGAAATTCAAAAAATCATTTTGGCTCAAATTAAAAATAGTTACCCGATTTAGAGGTAACGACTTCTCACAAGATCCTTTTATTTATTTTCCTTCTCCAACCCCATAACCTATATTTAATCCATTATTTTATAACACCAGTATCCTTAATATACTAGGATGTTTTTATGATATGGATTATAGCCTACTCTTACACAAACCTCCATCTAATGAATATATAACATACTGTTTCTGGGCACGGTGAACTACTGTCTCACGAAATGATGATTGTTCAATTTTCTCCTACCACCTATCATAGTGGAAATTATGATAGAAATTTATTTATATATGAAATATATTATATTTATTTTTTCTCTATTATTCAGTAATTTTTATTTACATTATAGCTTTTTTCTTTCCTTAATGTGTAAATACGATAATTTAATTTGAGGAAGTGTGGACTGCTGCAACCTCAAAGTAATATGACTCATTCATGCTATAAATAGAACATATAATGGGTGGTTTTATTAAACCTATGATAAATAAATGACATAAATATATTACTTGTATTATAATATACATTTATATTATTTTATTATTATTCATTTAATATGAAAAAATAAATCAAAGTCATGTTCATGTGTATGTACGGACTACCATCTCCATGAACGGTGCATTTAATTTCTTATCACCAAATATTAGGGATATTATTAATACTTATATAATTGATATATATGATATTTAAATCATGAATAATATTGCCACGACCTGACCTTATCGGTCTCGAGCTGAAACTACCCCAAGCCCGCCTCCATAGGTCAGGGGATGTCGATAAGTGCTAAAGGCATAACAATCTCAGGGAGGCCTTTGCCTAAGTACCTATACACACACACACATCCCACTCAATGTAGAAGATCAGAGTAAAAAATTATACCAAAGTACGGACTAAAATATCCCAAAAAAAAGCATTAATCGACCTCTTAAAACAGAATAAGTAAAGTGATGAAAAGTGGACTAACAAGTAAACTGAACAGTAAAGGTAAAAACATGTGCCCAAATAGAAAGGTGCCAAAACCAAGCAATAGGTAAACAAAAGTAAACAGATGGTGAGTCTCACACCTAAAATTCCAACTATGACCACTAAACTCATCCCAAGATCATGTGTCCTCTACGCTCCTCTGTAGTCTCAATCGTCATGTCCGTCATCTGCAAGGGAACACCAAGTGCGGGCAAAGACCAAGAAGGGGTGAGTATAAAGATACTCAATAGGATGCCCAGAAATCTCAAGGGATCAACAAAGGAGGTACTAAAATAGTGAGTAGTAGACAGAACAAAGAACATTGTAAGAGTACAATAGAGAGGGTGCAGCTCAACCCACCAAAAGAAAGGAAGTAGACTCATCTAATCCAAGAGGAGATAGACAAGGAAAGCACACGGAATACCCTATGCATATTCGCCCCTCCTAGAATGAGAGTAACCGAACCCAAGGAGTGGGAACAAAATTAGGGTGTATATATATATATACTCAACAAGAAACCCGAATGAGTGTGTAAGGGGAACTCTATCTCCAAGATCAGCCCAGGAAAAGTTGCCAACAGTTCTAAGGATATCCATCACGGATGCCCAAATGTCCCACACGTCAAAGCTATCTCATCACTGAACCATACAACCAAGGGTCCTGCTCTAGTAATCACGGAGAAAAGTCACTGACTAGCCTCATATAAAAGGGTTGAGTCCAAAAGAATTAGTTGGGTAACCCACTGCCTAGCTCAGCTAGAGGGTAAACCCTAAGAGGTTGTCGGGTAACCCACTGCCCAGCCGCACTGGAGGGTAAACCCAAATGTCAACGAGTAACCCACTGGCCAGCCCCGCTGGAGGGTAAACCCCAAGTTCAATGGGTAACCCACTGCCTAGCCCCACTAGAGGGTAAACCCTAAGGTCAACGGGTAACCCACTGCCCAGCCCCGCTGGAGGGTAAACCTGGAACTGGTCCAATAACTCTGCACTGACCATGAAATCACTATATGTCACTAACATCGCTACCGTGCATTGGTTCAGAGTGCATCAAAGGAACCTCCAACCAACTCCCTTTCATGTTTCCACATTTAATAAGATCTCGAATGAGGCACTGCATGCCCAAAAATATTACACTGTTGGAATCCTTGCAGAAAAACAGGCAAGATCGACTACTCACTCATTAGAAATGGACTCCTAATGCAGAAGCTGCAACTCCCAGCGTTATGAAAATGGTGCCCTGTGGGGCCCACACCATGACCCTGAAACACGTCACGTAGATCGTACCATTTTGTTACTTGTAGATAACCACGAGGCATAGGCTATTCATTTTCCCTGAAAGGACTTATGAAGCATAAGTCGTAAAAAAGCAGCATACGTCCGAAAGCCTCCTTGTGGGGCCCACGCCTTGGGCCCGAATTTATGCGGGTGGATTGCGCCTTCGCAATCCCCTCAGAAGAACACTCAGAAATGAGTGCTCAAACACTCCAAATGGATGTTGGGTTAAAAGTGGCATTTCACCATAAAACATGTGAACCAGGCCCTGTGGGACCCACACCTTATCTCCAACTTGAACGCTATGTGAATCATCTCAAAAAGTCCGCATGAGGACTGGGGTCATGCTGCCACTGACGGTACGTCAATCAGACATCCCAAATAGGAGTTAGGTCCGACGTGAGAATAATTAATTAATTAATTAATTATTCGCATTAACTGTTTCATGCCACCGAGCAACGAAACCAAACCGCAAAGGTTCTGAACCAACTTTTGAAGGACTGTATAAACTCCAAGGCCACAATGCCTCTGACAGCACGTCAAACAAACGTCCGGCTCACGAATACATCCACTGCAAACATTAATAATAATTTAATATTATTAAATTAAAACATTTAGGGTAACCTAACTTCACTAACAGAACCCAAAAACCCCGAAACACAACTCAAAAATTCAATCTCACTAACACTAACTTGTGGTCTCCGACAGCGCGTCAATCGGATGCATCATTTAAAAGTTACACCCCCTTGAACACAAGGGGGCCAAATTGGGCCGGTCCACCCCGGCCGGCCCGATCCAGACCACCAGCCCGCGGTCCAGCCACGGGTCCGGTCTAGCTCACCGCATCCTACGGGCCATGGCTCGTACGAACACCACTGAACCCCCCCCCCCCCCCCCGAGTCTGGTTCCTCCAAGCAGACCAGCCAAATGACTGGTCTTTGTGTCCGCGCGCAGCACCAGCAGGACCCGTGTCTTACGGGTCCTTGTTTGTGGCTCCCGCAAGGTCAGTGCCTCGGGGTCCTCCTGAACGCGACAGGACGAGGGCGCCGCTCCGCTGGCTGAGCGCACCGCCCGACATAGGGTGCCCGTGCCGCGGCCGCCTGGTCCCTTACTCCGCTACAGCTACCTTGGCACCCCACTCCCCACTTCACTGGAGCTACCCCGTCCGCGTCGGCCACACCTGACGCCGCACCGGCCACACCAGACGCCAAACCCTCCGGGCCCCGCTCGTCCTCCAGTCGTCGCGCTCTGTTGCGCCTCCGTCTCGACCTCTGGTCTTCACCCCTTACTGGATCTGGACCCTCCTTCAGCCACCAAAACCGCTCTGATGGCCCAATTTTAAAACCGAAGGTGGATTTAGAATCCTTAGGATGAGGCCTTCACATCTCCTTCCCCCGATCAATGATCCCAAGGATTTTTGGCACATCTAAAAATTCGGTCGAAGAACGACGAAGAACGTGTCAAACACGGGAGTTACAATGGGACTCGGATGGTGGTTATGTTCATTCGGCCATCATCCCAATTCTAAAATTATATAATTTAAACAAAGGATTTGAAAAAACTCAAGAAATTGACGAAGGAGTGGGAAAACAACTGAAATCCTACCTCGAATCGGTCGTGCGTCGTTGGCGGCATGTCCAGGATGCTCCTGCTTCAATCCGCCAAGGTTCTGGTGGAGGTCTCTCCTTGATTCGGTGAAGAACGCCAAAGAACGCCGAAGAATAGTTGATAGAGAGTGTAAGAGATAGATAGAGAGAGAGAGAGAGAGGATAGAGAAGGGAAAACTCTAACTCCAAACTCCTATTTTCTATTTATAGAAGAATCCTCTTAGCGTGGAATCTGAAAATATTGTTCCCTCTCATTTTATATCACGCCTAGGAAAATCTCCCCATTTAAAATTCAACGGAAGTCTCAGATTTCTATTCCGATCCTTCGTCTAAAATTTATTCAAAAATAACTCGAGTGATAAAAATCACTAAGTGGTTATTTTGAAATGACGATTTTTCCCCTGGGTGACTTTTCTCACAGCAGTCCTACGCTGATAAAGTTTATACCCCTCCTAGGGTAAAAGACTTGCTCCGAGCTCAACTTTGGACTCATATTTTTTTTCCTAGTTACCGTTTGAGAGTTAATTAGATTTGAGTTATTAAATGAATGAATTTATAAATTAATTCATCCATTTAATTACCACTAACAAGAGAGGGGTCCTAACATCCTGCGCCGACATGCTTTATGTTGCTCCTAGGGTAAACACCACATTCCGGACCTAGCCATGGTCTTAGATTCCGGATATGATCATCCATTTAAGAGATATCTCGTTTTCATTGTCTGAATAGTATAAAAACACTTAATAGTTTTGTATAATTTATTCTCGGCACACCGGGCCTCAAAATCGCATGTCGTCTTAGATCCTAGCTCTAGAAATATATGTAGAAATATTCCAAAGTCTAACAGGGAAAAAATTAGGTCTCTACATCATTCCCTCCTTCAAACTTTTCATCCCCAAAAAGAAAAACTAGGAAAAAAAACTCGGGATACAGAGCTCACACCTAGCTCTCCCACTCCCAAGAAACTTTCACAACACCATGCTGGCACAACACGCGAACCAAAGGGATGGTGAATACTCATACGGTCTACTACTTTCGATGACATGTGTAGGAACACGCACGCACCTCATCAGCTACGACACATGGAAGACGTCGTGCGACCAATTCTAATATTGGGAGGGTAGGGAATGATGGTAGGAAACCTCTCCAACTCTATGATGATTCCCGAAAAGCCCAGAGAAACTCAGGGGACTTTCTCGGCCGAACCTCTACTTTCCACATCATGACTGAAATCACGGTTTGTTCCTGGAACATGGTCTCGTGATTCCCTCCTTCAAAATACCCATCTAGTGAAACACCCAAGGATATACGGTCACACGAGTTTTCACAGTCGGTGCATCACAACCAAGACTCTCTTACATTCTCAAAAAGTTGATGAGTCAACACCATCAACTAAAGAAAAGGTGCTCCCTTTTGGTCCAACAGGGTCAACTGCAGGGAAGCTAACTACTATGAAACTTCCCACACCTGACGATTCTGGGACTCTCTGCTAAGGGAACCTCCTACAACACATCCATTTTTTTAGAACATAGACTACCTTAAAATCATAGTCCTATAGACATTTCCACCATCATCATCGTCTCAGGTTCAAGTCTCTCTGGGTGAAGACGCACCTGAGACACTGGTGGTCTGAGAAAACCACAAAGCGCTCTCCTAGAAGATAGCATCTCCACATTATCAGGGCAAAGACTACCACTACCAGCACCACATAGTGAATCACATAGTTCTGTTTATGGGGTGTCCATCACCCCGACCTATACTTGATAATGGTATCAAGATTGACATTGATCACGTAAAGTACCAACGAAAAGGGCAGGTGAGCAAACTCATCCAACCGCCAGAGGCTATACACGAAAATCACGTGGCATACCCCACGTGTCTTTGACCCTATTGTAAGGATAGTAACCCCCAAAACAGGAACTCTGCCAAACCTACTAGTGGCACCTCAAGCAAAGGGAGGTCAAGAAGAAAATTCCCACTGGAAAATCCAGAACCTACTCTGATAATCAACCGCATAACCCCGCCATGAATGCACATGTCAAAGGTATTAATCCACCACAACTCAATACTATCCTATTTGGGTGGTACTGACTCTCCCTAACTATTTTGATCACATCAAAAAACACATCTTAGTGGGGAAAGAACCCCTCTTCCCCATGCATTCAAAGCTACGTCGAACAACACCAGTACAGGGTTACACCGACGCCCTGTTTCACCCTCAGTAACTCCTTGAACAAGGAGTTAGATGAAAAGAGTACCTCACACAGTGTCTAAAAATTTCAACTAAAAAAAAGTAGAAAAAGACATAGAGCGTATATCTTATCATCTCATGTGATGTAGGATTGTAGACATCCATAGCACACAGTCACCCATGACCCCGTCGTCAGCTCCCTAAGCCTGACATGGGCCGCCTAGTGGAGGTGGAAGGACCTCGAAACGTCATCTTCCAATCACAGTTCTTCCTAATCTTATTCCAACACCACCTCCCTAGGGATCACCCTGTCCTCACCTAGGTGTTCTCTTATCACGACACTACCTCTGTCGTGGAAGTGCATCTACCATCTATCTGGAAAAATCGGTACATTTGGTCAGTTATTCTCACGGCACGTGACCTCGCACATCACAATCATAGCACTAGTCATCCCTTGGTTGTATTGGTGCTCTACGCTATCCCCGACCATGTTCCTAAGTCTCAGTGTCCGAACAAGCCTGAAGAGGCAAACCACTGACTCTAGCCAACCCTTCACTGTTTGAGGGTATGGTTCACCATGGAACCTCAGCAGTCTCTAATGTTGGAACTCACGTAGCGTGCCTAACCTATGCTCGTCATTGGCCTTTGTTGCCGGTACTATCTGCTACTCCACAGGTGGAGGTGCTGATACTTGTCCTCCTAGAGAAAGGGTAATTGTATGATGGATCTTGAACTGAGGCCTCGTCAATCACAGAATCTTCGTCACAAACCGGATCTAGTATCCTGGCTAGCTATCATCACGGAGACATCCTGAATCCGATCAAGGAGTACCACGATCAAATGAGAATATATATATCCAAAACTATGGGGAGATGACTCAAGAAGGATATCTGAAGACTCAATCCTATATGATGCATGAACCAATGTTCCCTACAACAAGTGTCTCAGCACACAGAGTTGACAAACGGGTAATCAAGGTCCTCGTGAATGGATACATCGGCCGCCACACCATCACTGGACTCCCTGGCCTGAGAGCTGCTCTCGAGACACCTTGACACTATTGCCCTAAAACCAAACCAATTCCTTTTTAGGGATCATCTGAACAACATCCCAAGGAACGAACCACCTTTGATATGACTTTTTCATGACTTGACTCTACCGGTCTCGAGCTGAAACTACCCCAAGCCCGCCTCTATAGGCCAGGGGCTGGCGACAAGTGCCGAAGGCGTAACAATATCAGGGAGGCATTTGCCTAAGCACCTGTACACACACACACAACCCACTCAATGCAGAAGTGTGGAGTAAAATGGAAACCAAAGTACGGACTACAATATACCAACCAGAAAGCATGCATCGACCTCTAAAAATAGAACAAGTAAAGTGCTGGAAATTGGACTGAAAAGTAAACTGAACAATAAAGGGCAGAACACGCGCCCAACTAAAATGGTGCCACAACCCGTAAACATGTAAATCAAAGTAAATAGCTGGTGAGTCTCACACCTGAAAGTCTTACTACGGCCACTGAACACGGCCCAAGCTCCTGTGTCCTCTACGCTCTTCCATAGTCTCGATCGACCTGTCTGTCATCTACAAGGGCACACCAAGTGTGGGAAAAGCCCAAGCAGGGGTGACTATAAAGATACTCAGTAGGATACCCTGAAATCTCGAGGGAGAAACAAATGAGGTACTAAAATGGGGAGCAGTAGACAGAACAAAGAACAGTGTAAGACTACAATAGAGAGAGTGCAGCTCAACCCAACAAAAGAAAGGAAGTAGACTCATCCAATCCAAGAGGAGCTAGACATGGAAAGCACGTGGCATACCCCACGCGTCTTCACCCCTCTTAGAAGAAGTGTAACTGAACCCATGGAGTGGGAACAAAAGTAGGATGTATATATATACTCAACAATAAACTCGAACGAGTGTGTAAGGGGATCTCTATCTCCAAGCTCAGGCCAGGAAAATTCACCAACAGTTCTAATGATATCCATCACGGATTCCCAAATGTCCCACACATCAAAGTTATCTCATCATTGAACCGTACTAACAAGGGTCCCGATCCAGTAATCATAGAGAAAAGTCACTGACTAGCCTCATATAAAAGGTTTGAGTCTGAAATATGTCATCGGGTAACCCACTGCCCAGCCCAGCTGGAGGGTAAACCCTAAGAGGTTGTTAGGTAACCCACTGCCCAGCCCTGCTAGAGGGTAAACCCTAAGGTCAATGGGTAACCCACTGCCCAGCCCCACTGGAGGGTAAACCCCAAGGTCAATGGGTAACCCACTACCCAGCCTTGCTGGAGGGTAAACCCTAAGGTAAATGGGTAACCCACTGCCCAGCCCCGCTGGAGGGTAAACCCTGATATGCCGATGGGTAACCCACTGCCCAGCCTCACTAGAGGGTAAACCCGAAACTGGTCCGATAACTCTGCACTGCCTGTTCCATCATTGGGTGTCACTAATATTACTACTGTGTGTTGGTTCGTATTGTGTCAAAGGAACATCTAACCAACACCCTTTCATGTTTCCACATTTAATGATATCTCGAATGGGTCTCCACATGCCCAAATAGATTACACCTTTTCAATCCTTGCAGAAAAACACACAAGATCGACTACTCACTCATTCGAAACAGACTCCTGATACAGAAACTGCAACTCCCAGCGTTATGAAAGCGGGGCCCTGTGGGGCCCACACCTCGACCCCAAAACACGTCACGAAGATCTTACCATTGCGTTCCTTGTAGATAACCACAATGTGTAGGATATTAATTTTCCCTAAATGGACTTATGAACCTTAAGTCGTAAAAACGCAGCATACGTCAGAAAGTCGCCTCATGGGGCCCACACCTCGGGCCCAAATCTAGGCGGGCGTATTGTGTCGTCGCAATCCCCTTGGAGGAACACTCAGAAACGAGTTATCAAACACTCCAAACGGATGTCAGGTGAAGAAGTAGCATTTCACCGTAAAACGTGTGAACCAGGCCATGTGGGCCCTGCACCTTGTCTCTAACTTGAATGCAATGGAAAGAATCTCAAAAATTCTGCACGAGGATTGGGGTCACGCTGCCACTGACGGCGCATCAATCAGACCTCCCAAACAGGAGTTACGTCCGACGTGAGAATAATTAATTATTTATTTATTTATTTATTTATTTTCATTAAACGTTTCATGCCACAGAGCAACAAAACCAAACCACAAAGGTTTCGAATCAACTTTGGAAGGACCGTATCAACTCCAGGTCCAAAGCACCTCTGATGGAACGTCAAACGGATGTCCGGCTAATGAATACGTCTATTGCAAACTTTAATAATAATTTAATATTATTAAATTAAAGCATTTCGGTCACCTGCCTTCAAGCACAGAACCCAAAAACCCCGAAACCCAACTTAAAAAAATTTTCTCACTAACACAAACCTGTGGCCACCAACGGTGTGTCAATCTGATGCACCGTTTAAAAGTTACGCCCCCTTGAACACAAGGGGCCCAAATTGGGTCAGTCCACACCAATCGGCCCGATCTGGACCACCAGCCCGCGGTCCTACTGTGGGTCCTGTCCAGCCCACCACAGCCCGCTAGCTGCGGCCCATCCGAACACCACCTGACCCCCCCCCCCCACCCCTCGGGTCCGGTTCCTCCAAGCAGACCCGCCAAACGGTCGATCTTTGTGTCTGGGCGCAACACCAGCAGGACTCACGTGTTGCGGGTCCTTGTTCACGGCTCCCCCGAGGTCAGCGCCTTGAGGTCCTCCCGACTGCGACAGGCTAAGGGCGCTGCTCCACAAGCCGAGTGCACCGCCCAACACTGGTCGCCCGCGCTGCGACCACCTGGTCCCCCACTCCGTTGTGGCCACCTGGGCACCCCACTCCCCGCTCTTCCAGAGCTACCCCGTCCGCACCGGCCACACCCGACGCCACACCCGATGCTGAACCCTTCGGCCTCCACTCATCCGCCGGCCGCCACGCTCTGCCACGCCTATGGATCGACCTCCAGTCGTCACCCCTTGTCGGAGCCGGACCTTCCGTTGGCCGCAACAACCACTCTGGCAGCCCAATTTCAAAGCCAATGGTGGATTTTGAATCCTCAGGATGAGGACTTCGTATCACCTGCCCCCAATAAACAATCCCAAGGAGTTTTGGCACGTCTGAAAATTTGGTCAAAGAACGACGAAGAACGCGTTGAACACGGGATTTAGAATAGGACTCAGACGGTGGCCATGTTCATTCGGCCATTATCCCAATTCTAAAATTATATAATTTAAATGACATATTTGAAAAAAAACTCAAGAAATTGAAGAAGGATCAGAAAAACAACCAAAAGCCTACCTCGAATTGGTCGTGTGTCGTTGGCGGCATGTCCATGACGCTCCTGTGTCGATCCGCCAAGGTTCCAGCGGAGTTCGCTCCTAGATTCGGTGAAGAACGCCGAAGAACGCTGAAGAAAAATTGAGAGAGTGGAATAGAGAGAGAGAGAGAGAGGAGAGAGAAGGGAAAACCCTAACACCAAACCCCTATTTTCTTTTTATAGAAGAATCCGCTTAGCGCAGAATCTGGAACTGTCGTTCCCTCTCATTTTATATTGTGCCTAGGAAAAACACCCCATTTCAAATTCAAAAGAAGTCTTGGATTTCTATTCCTATACTTAGTCTAAAAGTTATTCAAAAATAATGCCAGTGATAAAAATCACTAAGTGGTCATTTCGAAATGACAATTTTTCCCCTGGGTGACTTTTCTCACAGCGGTCATGTGCTGATAATGTTTATACCTCTCCTAGGGTGAACGACATGCTCCGAGCTCAACCATGGAATCATATTTTTGATCCTAGTTACCGTTTGAGAGTTAATTGGATTGGATCTATTAAATGAATGAATTAATAAATTAATTCATCCAGTTACTTGCTGCTAACAAGAGAGGGGTCCGAACATCCCGCGCCGACATGATTTATGTCTCTCCTAGGGTAAACACCACATTCCAAACCCATACATCGTCTCAGATTCTTGATATGATCAACCATTTAAGAGATATCCCATTTTGGTTGAGTGAATAGTATAAAAACACTTAATACTTTTGTATAATTTATTCCAGACACACCGGGCCTCAGAATCGCACGTCGTCTTATTTCCTAGATCTGGAAATATATGTAGAAATATTCCAAATTATTACACAGAAATAACCAGGTCTCTAAAATTATTCTATAGATGATGTAATTTTTACCACATGGACAAATTACATAAAAAAATTCATTTTTGACTCAAGTACCAAATATCGACTAAAAGTCTAATATAAACTTAAATCATTGAGTAATTGTTATAACATGGTAATAAGTGATATAAAAGGAATATAAAACATTAAAATGGTTATAAAACAATTATATATTAACTTAATTTTATTATTCATGAAGATAAATAACTAACGAGACAAGTCGGACTCATGGTAAGGGATTTCATCTCAATCTCCTTTCTCTTGATGTTATGCACCTTTATTTTCCTATAAGGTTTATATACAACCCTTTGACTAGATATATCATGAATTATTATATTCAAAGTATATTTAATTTTTTTATAATGTAATTCCTTAATGATATGTATTCAAGTGTTTCTTATATGGTAAGGGAATTTTCAACTTCTTTTTTTCATTTAAGTTCTATTTTATGTAGTATGTCTTTCAAGTTTCCATACCATGTTATTATTTCCATTTTATTTTGAACCTATACTATATTATGATTATTTTATGAATGTGTGACCCATTTACCCTCTCTTTTTAATGTTTTCTAAAACCATGTTTCATAGCCCTTATGCTACAGAATTTTGGTCTCAAAATCTCTCTCTTTTTCTCAAGAAATTCTCTTATTTTATTTATGTGAATATCCAAACCTATTTCATTTCTAGGTTTATTCATCAAGAAATAAAAATGATATATTTTATTTGGGAATTTACATACATAAAACCCTCATTCCCTTTCCATTGGTTATAAATGACATAATGATCATTTTTTTAAACACTTTTTAAAACGTCGTGATTTTGATATGAAACCCATTTATTTTATTATATTTGGGTTATTTATAAAATGTTTGTTTATGATATATGTGGATCACATGAAAATAAATACATATTAATGGTGTTTCCTTATATCACTCCAATGCATTGGGTAAATAAATTAATCTCTATAGATGACATGTTTTATGATACCTTAGTAAATAACCTTGGTAATTTTTATGACACCTTGGGGATAGACCTTGGTGATATAATATCTTGGGGATGGAACTTGGTGATATGATTATGAATGTCTAAATTAAATATTGTAGACAAATTTTCAAGTTATGATCCATGTTCTTATTATTTTTATGTTCCTCTTTCTCATGCCTTTACAAAAGTCCTCATGTTCTGATTTATATCTCTCAAGATCACATGTAAACAGTTTCCCTTGTTTTCCTTTAATGAGATTTTTTGTGCTCATTCCATGCTTTTAAATTTTTTTCATAGGTCTTAATATTGGTAAGTACATATAATATTCTATGATAAAATTATTTTGAGATTTATCTTGAAAAGAAACCATGTTTCATTTTAATAGTTTTTGTTTTATAAAAAAATGGATGGTGTGTAGACTTATCTAATTTGTAATATTGATGGTTTATGTAAGATTTTGTACTAGTTATATAAAACTATATACATAAAGAAAATTGGTAATGAATGAAAACAAATTATAGTCAAAAGTCACTAGAATAAGTTATGTTTAAGGTCGGGTATCTATAGTTGATATTAGAGCAGGGTTTAGACAAATTTAGGGATTATATGTTTTGGATAACCACAGGGTAAGTCTATATGTCTATTATTTTAGTTAAATCCTTGTTTTATAACTTTTTCAAATCAAGGAAAGTCAGTTAAAATGGGAGGATCTCAAACAACATTCCTATCTCTTCCTAATGATTTGCTTGAAATAATTATTGAAAATTCATGTTCAGATGATTGTGAAAGTTTTCTAGCATAGAAGTCATTTGAAGGTAGTTTTTTGAGATTTCAAACACCTCCATTATATGTTGATACCATCATGGATCATGGGTTGTATTTAATTAAATCATATTTTCTCAATATTCTCATATTTTCAAGAAATGTAAATATTATCAATGCATTTTCAAATATTTTACCTTATCACAATATTTTGAAGCATATTGCAATTTTTAAAAATGTGCTGAAGAAGGAGGCCATTGCACAACCTATTTATATTTTTCTTAAATATAGTCTTTTAGAACATACTTATTGGATTTTAAAAGAACCATTGATTGAAAGCTTTAACTAAAACTTGGTCCAACTATTTTATAAAAATCAGGTTTTATCAGATGTTTTGAATTTATATGTCCTACATGATTATTTTCTGAAACTATTTTTCTATGAACACTCATATAACCCATGATTTTCAAGGTGTATTTATATAAAGGAAGAAAATTATTTTTAAGGATCATTACATCATTGTTGAAATTCATGGATACTCTATCTATATGAACAAGATGGCGATGAAACCGAGTGGACACTATGATCAAGGTATAATGTTATTTCTATTTGGAATAGTTTTATTTTATCATATGGAGGTAAAATAAAAAATATCAATATATATAAGACTTCATGAATTGATATTTTGAGGTCATTATGAGTTGGGATGAAAATGAGAGGTATAATATAATTATTGAGGTTAAAAATGATAGGGTAATTTCTGAGTTTTATAAAAAGGGAGAACCTGCAAGATGGGTGACAACCCATCGCGTCCAGCAAGGCCATGAGAATCAAACCCATAAATTAAGGGGAAAAGGGTGAATCTCCTAACACTAGCCTACGTGAAGTTCCTAGTTAGTAAGAATTGTTATTTTTAGTTAAATGATTTTATGGATTGAGAATAATTTTATTTTGGGAACTAATGTTTTATCAAATGCATATCCTTAATATAGGATAATGATTTGGTGATTAAGTGAAAAATGTTATTTTGGAAGATGTTCTATATTTTGGGAACACTATATATATAAGGAAAATCGAATGCTATGGGATTTCGTTCTAAGTATTAATGGTTTAACTTTATTTTTGAAGAATCTATGTTTTTATTGTGGACATATAAAAATTTGGGTTATTTATGTAAATGATTAACCTTTCATGGAGAACATGTGATTAGGTTAATTATTTTAAGTATGAGACTTTAAGATTAGTTGATGTTATTTGGAGATAAATGTTATGATTTATCATGGAAGACTATGTGATCAAATATTTCTAAATTTTGGGTTTAAATCTTAGTTTACAATATTTTGAGGAATTTTAAGGACATTAATTTTTTTTAATGGTTTATATAGAACTTGGGTATTGCCTTAGAATTTTGGAGATTAAAATTATTCCTTCTATTTATAAAGGATTATTCTTTTTGGGTATTATCTTATCTTGTGCTAACCATTTTTTGTTTTGGTTGATTTCTAAATATAGTGGAAATATATAGTTCATCTTTTGTGAATTATGTGATTTTCTAGAAGTTGATTCTAGCGCTCCAGGTGTGACCAAGTAATCTTTAATACTCATTGTTTTGAGAAAATATTTGTTTATGGTAGATATTTATTAAAGTATGAAACTCTACATGACAAGTAAGTATGTTTCCTTATGTTCTCAGTAAATCTAATAAATAAATTCCTCAACATTATGAAAAGGATATTAAAAAAATGTTTTCTGTTTAATTTTCCTACTGGGAAATCAAATATAGTTTAACCCATCACAAGTTTATGGTTTTCTGGTTGTTAACTTTCTCCTAATCAAGTTTTTTATCACTCTTCATCAGAATAATATGGTTAATTTTTCTTCCATATCCATGTTTTCCTACATTGAATCCTAGTTTGTGTTATCTTGGGTGAACTTTTTAATTTTCTTTCTTTCTTTTAAAGTGATAGTTTTATTGACTCTTTTTCTGATATGGGATTTTCAATGAAGTTTCCAAGCCCAATTTTACAATTGTGAGGACACAATTTCCAAAATAGGGGAACGATGTAACATCCCAAGTATATATATAATAATACATTTTCATTTCTATTAATATTTTTCAATTTAATATTAATTTTAGTTTAAATGGGACACTGTGTATGATATCGTACCCAACATGAAAAAACAGGTTTCTCCAAAATCTTACGTTGCACACAACACTGAGTTATACCGAAAAATAATACAGCAACAATATTATTATTTTAAATCATATTTAACTCCTAGTCATTGTATTGGTGGGAATGAATAAATTCAATTATATTATTTTTTACATATTTTTTATATTTTTTTACATTTATCAAATAAATTTTATAGTCTTAAAATGATAATGAGTCTAATTTTAAGCATAAAATACTCTATTATTTTTAAAAGGTCATTTTACCACCTTTTGATGGAAAACCATTTTCAAAAATAGATTGTGTCACTTTTATATGTTCTATTTGATAAATTAAACTTTTTCTTTAGAATTGGGGAATCAAAATTTACTTTGGTTGAAATTTTGGAACTTTTCAGATAAAATCCATATTTTTATGAATAGTGAAAAATACTGCATTTTATTTCAAAACTACCTTTTCAACTAATTTATTTATACAGTTAGATTGTTATTTTAATTGGTTTTAAAGTTTAATTGGATATATTTTTTCTCATTTAATATAATTATGGTAATTGGAAGTAATTTCACATTTAAATTATACATAAAATCATGTCAATATTCTGATAGTTTTTACTTCTTAAAAACCCCCTTTCTGGTATTGACAACAGGAATTAATTTTAAATTAATTACTGAAACTTCTGTGTTTTGAATTTGGAAAATTTTATTCTATATTTGGAATCATAAGGACCAAATTTTGTAAATAGTTCCCGTTTATTTTTTGACATTATGAATAGTAACTTGAGTAATTATTTTTATTTACCATGGTTAAAGAGTATATCGGGTAAATAAGGGTAAAAAATAATATTATAATAATATAAAACTAGAATAACATAAGTCCTAATCCTATTTAATGAGATATTTCTGACCATGGGAATCCTTGGGTCAATTTTAGGACCCCATAGAGCCACTTGGGTGTGATAATGACCTTTTCTAATATTTATTTCAAAGAAAAGCGAAATATAACATAAACATGTATCTTCTAAATAAAACAATTTTAATTTGGTTTATATAAATGATCTATTTGACCCTAAATATTAATTGGAAATATAAAAATATTTCCTAAATCATCTTAGTTTATTTATAATATTTAGACATTAAATAAATAAATTTATTTATGATACAATGATGATGTAGTGATTACCTTATAAATGAAAGATTAAAATAAATGATATTATAAATATAAAAATAAATGTAATTTAATCATTTTTATTCCATATAATAATTTTTTGGATTAAATTGACATATTATGGATGATTTTATGCCTTTATGTTGAAGTAATCAAGTTGTTATGACTTTAGAAAAAATCAATTACTAAATAGTGTCAAAATTGACATAAATGAGTTTTTAAAACAAATATTATTTTATTAAATGATATAATAGTCCTAAAAATATATTATTTCGTCAAATTACTTATATAATGTTTTAAATGTCATTAATTATCCACTTTTGGTTCTATTGGAATTTTATAGGAACTATACTAACCATATATTATAAAAATTCAAGAAGACATGGTAAGAGTTAATGTTTTTAACTATGGGTTAAACCAAAAGGATAATCTTAATTTTGTGAACTAAACTCATATAAAACCTATTTTTTAGATTATTTTGACCCCTAATCATCTTATACTCGAAATATATCACTTTTTAACTATTATAATTTGAAAATAAATCTATAAGAAACTAATATTTCAAGACTTTCCTAAAGTGACCCTCCTCCATCTTATAAAAGGCCACCAACAATACCCACTTAGTCACACCTATAAAGCTTCTTGGATCATCCAAACTCTCCTAAAATAATCTCCCAACATCCATCCCTTACTCTTAGAAGCCATAACTTGGGCATAAGTCAATTCAAAAAATACTTTTGTTTCAAATTAAAAAGAGTTACCTGATTTATAGGTAACATCTTCTCATAAGCTCCTTTCATTTATTTTCCTTCTATAACCCCATAACCCTTCTGTAATACATTATTTTATAACATCAAAAATATCCTAAATATACAAGGACGTTGTTATGATAATGATTCTAACTTACACTTGCACACACCACCATCTAATGGATATAGAACATACTGTTTCTGTGTACGGAAAACTACTGCCTCAAGAAATGATGATTATTCAATTTTCTCCTACCACCTATCATTGTAAACATTATGATGGGAATATATTTATATATAAAATATATTATATCTATTTTGTCTCTATTATTTAGTAATTTTTATTTAAAACATACCTTTGTTCTTTCTATAATGTGTAAATACGATAATTTCATTTAAGGAAGTGTGGACTACCGCCCCCTCAAAGTGATATGACTTGTTCATTTTATACATGGAATGTATAAATGATGGTTTTATTAAACATATGATACATACATGACATAAATATAATACTTTTATTATAATATACATTTATATCATTTTATTATTATTATTTTAATATGAAAAAGAAATAAAAAGTAGTGTCCATGCGTATGTACAGCCTACTGTCTCCCCGAATGGTGTATTTCATTTCTTATATAAAAATATTATGGATATTATAAATACATATATACTGGATATATATGATATTTAAATCATTAATAATATTCTTGAGATGATGGTATTTTTACCACATTGACAATTTATATCAAAACAATTTCATTTTTGACTCAAGTACTGAATATCAACTAAAAGATTGATATGAACTTAAATCAATAATTAATTGTTATAAAATGGAATTAAGTGATATAAATGAATAAAAAACATGAAAAAGGTTCTAAAACAAGTATAAATTAACTTAATTTTATTAATCATGAAGATAAATAATGAACGAGTCAAGTCGGACTCAAGATAAGGGACTTCGTCTCAATCTCCTTTCTTTGGGGCATATCTTGATGTTATGCACCTTTATTATCCTATAATATGTATATAAAACCATTTTACTTGGTATATCATTAAATAGTATATTATAATTATATTTAAAGTTTTTTATATTGTAATTCCTTAATGATATGTATTCAAGTGTTTCTTAGGTGGTAAGGGAATTTTCAACTTCTTTTTTCTATTCAAGTTCTCTTTTATGTAGTGTCTTTAAAGTTTACATACCATGTTATTATTTCTATTTTATTATGTACCTATATTATATTATGAGTATTTTATGAATGGGTGACCCCTATAACCTCTCTTTTTAATGTTTTCTAAAACCATGTTTCATAGTCCTTATGTTGTAGAATTTTGGTCTCAAAATCTCTCTCTCTTTCTCAAGAAATTAGCTTATTTTATTTATTTGAATACCCAAAACTATTTCATTTATAAGATTATTAATCAAGAAATAAAAATGTTATATTTTATTCTATAATTTACATAGATAAAACTCACATTCCCTTTCTGTGGGTTATAAATTTCATAATGATCATGTTTTTAAGCACTTTTTAAAACGTCGTGATTTTGATATGAAACCCATTTATTTTAATATATTTGGGTTATTTATGACACGTTTGATTATGATATATTTGGATCACATGAAAATAAATACATATTAATGGTGCACCCTGATATAACTTCAATTCATTCGGTAATGAAATTAATCTATAGAGATGAAAAGTTATATGATACCTTGGTGAATAACCATGGTAATTTTTATGACACCTTAGGGATGGACCTTGGTTATATTACAACTTAGGGATAGAACTTGTTGATATGATTATGAAAGTATAGATTAAATTTTGTTTCTACATTTTCATGTTATGATCCATGTTTTTATTATTATGATATTCCTATTTCTCATGCCTTTATGAAAGTCCTCATATTCTGATTTATATCACTCAATATCACATGTAAATTGTTTCCCTTGTTTCCTCTTACTGAGCTTTTTGTGACGATCCCGTGTTTTTAAATGTTTTTCACAGGTCTTATGATTGGTAAGGAAGAATATTATTCTATGATGAAATTATTTTAATATTTATCTTGAAAATAAACCATGTTTTATTTTAGTAGTTTTTTTAAAAAAATATATGGAATGTAGACTTATCTACTTTTTAATATTGAAATTTAATGTAATATTTTGTAATAATTATATAAAACTCTATACCTAAAATATATTTGGGAATGAATGAAAATAAATTCTATTCAAAATTCACTAGAATGATTTATGTTTAAGGTTGGGTCCTTTTACATAAACACCACTCAAACATCTTAAATATCATACTAATGGTATGAATCTCTCACATCATCAACTCGTACCTCAAGTGTCAACTACATTTTTGGTGTCATAAAAATAATCTAAATACAACCTATAATTATTTGTATGATTAAACTTTAATTAAAATAAATAAGGGTTGGATTAATGAAAACCATCACGATGACACATGGGTCTCACAAACACTAAAAGGATATTTTTTACACCAAGAATCATCACTAGAATTTCAAGAAGTCCATAGTGATACCTAAACACATTATAGTTAATTAATTCAATAAAAAAAATTGAATATAATTCCAAACATACATAATATATACCTTCATAAATCCTTTTATTCCTCCCCCAAAAGTCAAATAGGTCGCATTGAACTTAACAAAAACCTTTTTCAAATATATTCACCAGCTAACCTGTCATCCCTTAGAGATTAGTCAAGATATATGATAAACTATAGAAGATAAAACTATATTTTTTGATGTAATATAATATGAAATCCAATCCCTTGACATAACAAACCCTGGAACTATCTTTCTAAAATTCATGTTATTTACAATATCTATGGATAGAACCTCTACCACTAATTTACAGAAAATTCAAGGTTACACCTGTTAATTAGGGAAAAATTTTATTCACCCCTAGATTATTTTCTATATTCTCTAGTACATAAAACAAAAATATCATATTCCCTATAATTGAAACTAGGTATAGTAACATGGCTCCCAACAAGGAATTATTAATCCAATAAAAAATTTATTACATGAGGGAGAACTCTTACTTTAAATAATTGTAAGGATAAGAATATTTTCATCTGTTGGATTTTTTATTCATAATTTATAGTTATAAATCCCATAAAAATATCCATACCTTTTAATAAAAATAAAAAATTAAAGGAATTGATAAAATTGTCAAGAATTTTAGTGACGATTATATAAACCATACCTTGAAAGGAGTATAGTTCCAATAACAAGAAAAATATTGTGCTCAAAGTTTCCTTTGATGTGGTGGTATATCTATAAAACCACTCTAATTGAGTATAGGTGATCACTGACCTCCCACATTCCAAACTATACTTAAAATATAAAAATACTATCTTCCACAGTCTTTGGGTTATATGGGAATACAAAAACAACATATCCCTAACTCATGTTATCAATTCAAGGGCCTCACCCAAACTCTTTATCTCCATGAAAATCCATATTGAATCATTCACAAGGTGCACCATAAATGCAAACCTCAAAATTTACATATACATTATAATTCTAACCATCATATAATCTAACTCACACTAACATCCCTGAATAAAACATCATGAACAAGTCTTGAACTTCATACATGGTAGTGTTGTATCATCAAGTGTTCAAGTAAATATCAACCAATGACCCACAAATCGTGTTAATAAAATGTAATAATAACTATCTAGTTGATGTGTATCTAAACCAAAAAAAGGTAATTTAAGTTTCAAGATATAAATAATCCACTATCACCAAATGATTGGAATTATCTCATAAATCCCAAATTCATCTCTCCCTGGAACCTATATAGCATATTTAAACTAAAGATATCCATGTCTATCTTAGTAGGAACAACATTCCTCCCCAAATGATAATATTTACTAAGAATAAATGATGGGATAATTTAACCTCTTATTTTAAGGAAAATTGACCTCTAATTATATATCCATAAAAATACCATGTCAATTATCTAATAAATAAAGAGAGGCTTATACAATTTCATATGAATTTCCTGATCCTATGCCTTAATATGAACTAGAAATCTATAGGTAGAATTACCCATTTAATGGAATGATAATATAGTCACTATAGAATATATTGGTGAGATGAAATATGAATTTAATGAAAAATTTCATATATAGACACTATATGATACATATAATAACTTATACAAACCAAAAAAATCCTTAGTGTTCTGGTTCAACTAACTAGTTAAAAAAGTTTTTAGAAAGTGGTCATTTCATCCACCACACCTACACCGGTCTCCCTAGTCTGATAAATTAATTGTAATCTACCATAGCATCCTTGAAAAAATCCAAAATAAATCCTAATAAGACAACTAACTTCAAAATTTATACCTATGTCAAAAACTACATTGATACCATTCTAACATGACCAGACCAACTAGGATCCCACCTGGCCTAGAAGTAGGCTGAGTGTGCCACCCTAATCCCACCTACAATAGGCTAGGGGTACAATACTAGGACTAAAAAGGAATAAAAATACATGAGAGTCAATAGACTTTAAAATAATATAATAATAATCCAACACTAATAAAAAATATACAATAACACTTGAAATATATATATATAAATATAACTAAATTTCATAGAATATATGCATGATACATCAAATGAAAAGTAAAATGTCACAGTGGAAAAACTGTATGGGGAAATACAAATACTGAAGAATAAAATCATTAGGTGAAAATTAATCTAGGAATAAGAATGATACTTATTACTGAATGGTTTCTTGGAATGAACTCTACCAATAGTTGTCTCCCACTATGAACCACTATTTTATACTCTAAATCATCTACACTAGCTCTATTTCCACCTATGAGAAGAAAATACTTGAAATATTTGCATAGACACAACATGTTTGCGGATATATATTTTCCATGGTTCAGTATAAGTGAACCTACTAAGACACCATAAATACAAAGTAAAGATAAAATAATTATTCAACTCAAATCCCATGTCTCAAGGGACAATAAAGACAACCTCAATTAAATAGATATGATCTATGGTAAAGAAATGCATGGGAAAATAATAATCTTATTCTTCAGAACTCATCACTTTGAAGGGTTGTATCTCATGGTGATAAAAATTTAATAGATTAATAAGTATTTTAAATCTCAAACATAAGTCATTTATCAAAGGAGACCGTGAGTAACTTCCATGATTCATAACCCAAAACATGAATCACACATAAACATGTCAAACTATACTACATATCTCCCATGGAATCATAATATGTAATTGTATTTGGACATCAACACCTCGTTATGGAGTACATTAATCAAGGGGGTACCATACGATAATAGATGAAATCACTTCTACCAATATTAATAGGAAAAAATTTAACTATATGATTGGATGACCTAAACCCCATCATATAGAGATGTATTAACAACACCTATAGTATGGGGGATACACACCTTTTCAAGATTATGTGAGTGTTGTACCCATGCCTAAATGGAGAACCCATTCACTAATTATGGATGTACTAATCCTTAATCCTATGAGAGATTGCCTACTCAAACAAAACATACTAGGGACCCATACCATATTCTAATAATATCTATAAGGGTAACTAACCCCATTATAACTCTGAAAAACACTCCCATACACCCACATTTTTTATACAAAGATATGGAACAATTACTACCCTATATGACTAAAAAACTAGACTAAATATCAATAAATGAGACCCTATAATACTCTATATAGAAAATCACTTAGAATAGACTACTCATGTGTTCGAAACCGACACTTTTACATGAATATAAGAATAGAGTATTAAATTTCTCAGTACAAAATATATTCACTTTCAATACCAAGCACGTAGTCATCAACTAGTAGTTGGTCACATATTGACATGGTGTGGTCTATGATAAAAAATTATACATAGTGTGTCTTTATGGGTAAATAGCCTGTATAACCTATATAAATGCTATTTAGATATTACTATTTTACTTCATGTCATGTATCTAAGTACATGATATTTACATTTAGTAAATGATTTGTATAACCACACAGGCTGGTTAGTGTGTACTCTGGATACACACCAAGTCATCTCACTGGTTTTTTATTGAAGTTACCAAAATATAACCAATGTTTAAATATAATAATATAATTGCTTTTTTCATCTAGTAAATATTTCAATAATTCATCCATTATATATGTTGTTTGATAAGGGGAACTCAATGTATAAGTTTAATGTGATAACCAAGCATGTGCTTAAATACACTCTAAGGCTCTTGGTCCCATTATTCATGGTTTTTAAGATAAATTCAAAAAGATTTTGATATTTATAAAACCGCATAACCCAAGAAATATATATTGTTAGATATATGGTCTTTGACAAATAGGACAACATGTTGTGTAGTATGGTTTTCTATACCATGTATGCAATGTACTATGTGATTCATGCTACCGAATCCACCTCTGACTGTGTCACCAGTACCACTCATCCCAGATGCCTCTAGATCCACCATCATGCCTCAAAAAAATTCTCTTAACCTTTTCATAATTATCAATTGATTGTTCCATATTTCTTTATTTAAATGACACCAAAAACTCCATTAAAATCCCATCATGCTACCACTACCATCTATAAAATCAATTTTTCTCATACTTTATTTGAAAATATTGTAAAACCTGGATGTTTTTATAAAATATTTTCTTTAAATAATTTTTATTCTTCAGTGGATTTCTTTGCATGAAATCGTGATTTTAAACGAACCATGAGATGATATTAATATAAAAATACTGTAATAGCCTAGTCATTAGGTTAGCGAGAATAATTATAACTAGCTTATAAAAATTCATTATGAATTCATTGGCTATTAATTACTTATGAAAAATATAAATCAATTAGATATTAGTATTTTTTTGAGTAAATTAGTTTTTGGTAATGTAATTAATGAGATATATATGCATTATATACTTAATGAAATATTTTTGATATTTATCTAATGAATATTCTAGTCATAGGGAATGAATAAAACCCTATTTTATGTATAAGAACCTTTTTTAAAAGGTTAATTTTTACAGCTTTGAATGTAAAACCCATTTTAAATTAATATTTTTACACATTAATAATTTATATATGAAAACATAAACATGTTATTTTGAAGCGGGATATAAAAATTTACTTTGGATAAATTTCTGATTACTTTCATGTTTTGATGAATAATAAAAATACGCTAAATTAAAATTAAAAACACCTTTTTTCATCGAGATAATTTATATGGTTTAATTATAATATTGAATAGTTTTAAAGTATAAATAGAATATATTTTTACCATTTAATATAATTTATGTCATTATCATTAATTTTACATTGAATTCATAGGTAAAAGCATTCCAATATTTTGCAATGTTTTAACTTTTTAAACTTGTTTTCTCATTTCAACAGTGGGAATAATTTTAAATTAATTACTACAACTTATGTATTTTGAATTTGGAAAATGTATTCAATATTTGGAATCATAAGGTCCAAATTGTGTGAATAGTTATCTTTTATTTTTAGACATTATGAATAGTAACTTCAGTAATTATTTTATTTACCCGGGTTAAAGGGTAAATCTCATAAATAAGGATAAAAATAATAATTTAATAGTATAAAACTACCCTAAAACGTGTTATAATCCTATTTGATGAGATATTTATGACCATGGTCATCTTTATGTCGATTTTGGGACCTCATGGATTCATTTGGATGTGAAAATGACATTTTATAAGAATTAATTTAAAATAAAGATAATTATAACATAAACATATATCTTTTACTAAATCAATTTTAATATAGGGTTATATAACTGCTCTCTCTACCTATAAAGAGATTTTAGAAATATAGAAATATCTACTATATCATAGTATTTTATTTTTAATTTTTATACATTATATAAATATATTTATTTATGACAAAATTATGATGTTGTGATTACCTCATTAATGAAAGATTAAAATAAATGAATTTATAAATATTAAAACAAATTAAATTTGAAAATTTTGACGACATAAAAAAAATTATAATATATTAACATACTTGGTATTATTTGATGCATTTTTTCTAAGGAATATAGTTTTTATGAATTTCTTAAAAAATTCAAGTATGAATAGTATCCAAAATTGACATAATACATAAATTAAAATATAAAATAGTTTATTAAATGATATTAAATTCCTAAAAATATAATATTCTTCCAAATGGTTAGTATAAGTCCAATTATTTCATAAATAAATTTATTTGGGTCTTTTGACATGATATGGTGATTACATTAACCCACAATGTGTAAATAACATGGTATCACGGTAAGATTAAAAAGGGTAAAATAAGGGTTAAACCAAAAAGATAAGGATAAAAAAATATTCAAAACTTGTCTAAAAAATTATTGGATGATAATTATTTGAATAAAAATCATATTATATTACAATTAAATAAGTTTTGGACCATTTTTTATCTAAATTTAATTTATGATAAATTAATATTTTTAAAGTTTCCAAAAGTGCCCCTCTCCTCTCTTATAAAAGGGAACCTCCTCCCTCTCCTCTTCACTCCATTTTGAGCCTTCAATCTTGTCCACCCCTAACCATTTCTTTTCTAAACTTCCCTTTTTATATTATAGAGGTTCTTTTATTCTCAAAAGACCAACTCTAGTGCCCAAAGAGGAGATTTAAAGGAGGCACGTCATGGAATAGGTAATCTCTTCTACCGATTATTTCAAATTTATTTATTCTTCTACTTCCTATTATTAATTTTTTGTTATAAAGTAATAAAATCAGTATCAATAATATACTTATATGTTATTATAAATATAAAACAACCTAATTTCACCTTCTATCCATCCTATGCGAAATGAAATCACTACGCGTGCGTACGTACGGCTTACCATCTCTACGTCGTGGTGTAATCTGTTTTTCACCACTGCCTTACTTGGATATATATAATGGTGGAAATAATAACTATATATTATTATTGTAAAATTATACTAATTATGATATACTATACTCCATCCACTTCAATACTATTCCATAATTATGGTAATGATATCGTCGCTCGTGCATACGTACGGCTTACCATCTCCACGGTGCGATGCAATTCATTATACATAATCTTTATTAAACAATGATTATATAAATAAATTGAATGAATAAATATGATATATATTATATTAATACCATTCTTTAAATGATATAACTATAACCTAAAAATAGGAATAATAACTTATATGATATAACATACATTAGAACATAAAGCAGTTAATACCTGAATAACGAGTAACAATGAGATGTTAATAACAAATGGATAAAAATATGGTCATAAATGTTGTCATAAAAATTATTATTATTCTAGAATAAATCAGTAACATTTTTTAAATCATTATACATGAGGTATAGATACATACAAAGCATATCGGACCTAAGGTAAGGGATAACTTTTCAAATCTCATTTTTATCTGGGATTGTTTATTCCTAAGTATTTATTGGGGTATATTTATCATCCACATCCATGTTTCCTAAATATGTTTTTTAAAATATTCTTTATATCCTTATATAATTTTTAAAGTAAATTTTACCCATTGGTTAATTTTTACTAAATGGTATTAATGGAATATTTTTTTGTTCTCAGTACGAGGTACTTTTTGACCTTTCCAATAAAAGTACGAGAAGAGTGTTTTTTATCTTATATGGCATGAATGGGTTTTACAGTTTTGTGAAATCTTATTTCCATGAATATTCCTCTACATGATTTCAAGATTATTTTCAACTAAATTATTTTGTTTTAAATTGTGTGGTATTTTGAGAAAATAAAACATTTTTTGAAAAAAGAAAGGACATTTTCCTCAGGAATTAATTTCAAGTTTTTTCTCAAAATTATTTTCCATCTAATATGTCACTATTTAAATAGGGTTATATTTCTATCCTAGTTATTACCATGTTTTATTTTGATTATGATGGAATGTTATTTCGGGAATCCATTTGTTTTATATCAATTATGATGGAATGATGTTTAAGAAACCCATTTTATTGCATGGGTTATACTATAGTAAATAATTTTATGATTTTGTGGAACACATAAGAATGGTTTCATTATGAGATGGGTGGGACCTATATCTTCCACTAATTCATTGGTTAAAGATTTATATCTCATGAGATAGACATGGTTGGAATAATAAGTAAATCCAGTTCCGTGATACAGGGCAGGAAGGAGGAGTGAACTCAATTCCGTAATGGACTTTGTCTGCTATGATGGTATTAGAAATGAGCCTTGACTAATATGAAAATGTTTTTATTCTTATGTGTGTATGAAACAAAGTTTCATGTCTTATGTTTTGACTATTGGGATTACATTTCACTTTTATGATTTATCCCATGACATTATATTGTGATCTTTTATATACAGGATAAGATTTTCAAATGTTATGTTCTTATGAATATAATATTATTGATATTTATTTTGTTTTCCCTTACTGATCATTTGAGCTATCACTTTTATATTTTTCTTTTCCTCAAGTCAAGAAGAAGTTTATTAAGTATGATATGCCAAAAATGTGTATAGTTATGATGAAATAAATGAGATATAATGTAGATTTGTTATGAACCAGTTGTTTATGTTTCCCAATTTCTAAAAAAATATACCTATATGGTCTTGTCATGGTTTTGTTATATTTTTTAATAAATATACTTCAATTTTGAAGTAATATCAATGTATTTATATGATGGGTCTCTATATTTGGTATCATAGGAAATGTATGGTTGACCATTGGAAACTACAATGATAAATCCTTAAGGATATTTCTAAGTATAGGATACAATCCTAGTGTTTTAGAAATGACCATGAATAACCTAGGATAAAACCTAAAGTGTCCTAAATTGAAATTTTATTCTTGATTGTGTGGTTTTCCTGTTATTATTAGTGGTTATCACACTATGCTTCTTGGTTTTGGTCAATGGATGGAACCCGAAGGAACCGTGTTAATGTTGAATGCGATGGGAAATGAAATGATTATCTCCCTGAGCAACCAAATGTTATGGGAGCTAGAATGTAAAATTTTCTATCCATGCTCACACAACTTTATCAAGCTATGAATCATGTCGGACTTCTAAATGAGCAAATGAGGGTGTAATATTCTTTTGAATCCTCTATGAGGTGGCGTCCACCTTCATTTAGCGGGTCTTCTAATCCATTAGTGGCTAAAAAATGGATCAGTACTACTGAAAAGATATTTTCAGTTCTATAATGTTAATAACATAATAAAGACATCTTAGCAGTATATCGTTTGGAAGGTAAAGTGAATAAATGGTGTAATATTATCAAGAATATAAGTCAAAGAGATGAAATTGAGTCTATGGACTGGGACGAGTTCATGAACTTATTTTTCAATAAGTACTTTCCTCATATTTTTTGAATAGAGACAGAGAAGGAGTCCCTTGAACTTAAGAAAAAGGATGATGAATCCACTTGTACCTTCGAAGAAAATTTTAAAAGACATGCAAGGTACACTTCTGGAATTATTATCTAACCTGAGAGTAATATTGATCACTTATTTATTGTCTTAAAACCAAGTCTCTAAAGGGCATTAGACATATGGGACTTCAATAGCTATGAGGAAAATTTTTTTATGTGCTTTAAATGTTGAGATGGATATTGGAGTTACCCATCAGTCATATGGGTTTGATAAGAAGAAGAAAATGGAATTCAAGGGAAAATATAAATACCACACTAAAAAGAATATGATTTTATCCTTATGCTCAAAGTGTGGAAAGAAACATGGAGGGAATTTTCTTAAAGGGACTAGTAAATGTTTTAAGTGTGGAAAAGAAGATCATCGGGAAATTAAATGCCAAAGTGATAGGAAAAATATTTCTAATGATGCGAACAAAGAAAAGGATCCATAGAATTCACCTCATACAATTCAATGTTACAAGTGTAGGAAAATGGGGAATTATGCCAATAAATTCACTAATACAAGGTTTATTGATGATGATCAAAATCAATAAACTCTTAAGTCCAAATAAAATGGAAAGTCACATGAAATCACTATCGGCAATGTGGAGTATGATAATGAAGTGGTGAAAGGTACACTTACCATATACTCTAAAGTATAAAATTTTTTATTTGATTCTGGATCCACACACTCTTTTATTTCTAAATAATTTTATAATGTTATCACCATATTAACTCAACAATTATATGTTGATTTATTTGTGAAAACTCTTAATGGCACAATAGTCGCATCAAAAGTTTATGATTCTTCTCTGATTGAAGTTTGTGGGAAAGTTCTTTCTACAAATCTTGTGATCCTTCCTATAGTGGAATTTTATGTGATTATTGGAATTTATTGGATTTCTTTATATAGATATCATATCAATTTCCAAATAATGAAAGTCACATTTCATATTCCATATCAATCTATGATCATCTATCGATGAAATAATGAAAATAACATTACAGTAGAAATTTATTCCATATTATGGGTCTTGATTCCAATAAATGAAGGTTATTTATCTAAAATGGTTGGGAATAAACTCAAAATTAATAATACTCCCATTTTATGGGATTTTGATGATGCCTTTCTGATGGAATTTCTAGGTTTTCCACCAAATCGCAAAGTTGAGTTTTCAATGGAACTCATACTGGGTGATATTCCTATTTCAAAGAAACCTTATAGAATGGACCCAATTTAGTTATAGGAATTTAAGAATCAACTCCAATAGAGTCCTTATAAGGGATTCATATGCCCTAGTGAGTCACCTTAGGGATCACTAGTTCTGTGTTTTAATAAGAAATATATATCAATGAGACTCTACATTGATTATCAAGAACTTAAAAAGATCTCTATAAAGAACAAATATCATTTCTCACGCATTAATGACTTATTTGACCAACTACACTAAGATTAATAATTTTCCAAGATTGATCTTTGTTCAGGATATCATCAATTAAGGTTAAAAAAGGAGGATATACCAAAGGTGGCATTCCATAAAGGGTATGGACACTGAATTTATAGTGATGCATTTTGGTCTTACTAATGCCCCTGCTATCTTCATGGATCTAATGAATAGATTATTTAGAGACTATATTGGTCAATTTGTGTTAGTATTTTTAGATGATATTATTTTCTATTACAAGAGAAAATTATTGCATAAAGATCACTTGATAATTGTATTGAAGACCCTAAGAAAGGAGAAGTTTTATGCCAAATTTAATAAGTGTAAATTTTGGCTTCAAAAAGTTTCATTTTTGGGTCACGTGATATCAAGATATGGGATATATGTGGATCCATCAAAAACATATGTTATTGAAATATGGCCAAGACCAAAAAAAATAACTAAGATCCAAATTTTTCTATGTTTGGATGAATATTATTGCTGTTTTGTGATAGATTTTCCATGATTATCTAATCCACTCACCAAGATGACTCAGAAAGGAGTTAAGTTCGTTTGGATTCAGGAATGTGAATAGGATTTCAAAGAGCTAAAAAGAAGGTTAGCCAATGCACTTATGCTCACACTACCTTGTAGTGGAGAAAGGTTTGTGATATATAGTGATTCATCCAAGAAGGGTTTGGGGTGTGCTATCCTGAAATATGATATGGTTATAGCTTATGCCTCATGATAGTTGAAAATCCATGAGTAAAATTACCCAACTCGTGATTTGGAGTTAGGTGTGGTAATATTTTCATTAAAAATATGGATTCATTATATTTCTTTTGAAAGGTGTGATATTTATATTGATCATAAAATTTTAATGTATATTTTCACAAAAAAGGAGATGAATATGTTCCAAAGAAGATGGTTAAAGTTGATTAAAGATTAAGACTACTCAATACATTACCACCCTGGGAAAGCTAACATGGTGGCCGATACTTTGAGTCGAAAAGACCATGCTAGCTTATCCATGATGAGGATCATGAAAGATCCAATATTTATGGATTTTCAAAGGATGGGTCTTGAATTTTTAATGGAAGGGGGATATATTATCTTTCTAAAATGAATTTTCAACCATCTATACAAGTGAAGATTAAAGAGGCATAGAAGGAAGATGTAGAGTTACAAAAGAATGTGGGAAATATTCTCAAATTCAACCATGATTGTGATGAAATAATAAGGTTCATGAACTCGTTTTGTATTACTCCCATACCATAATTAAAGAATGAGATATTGTATAGGTCTTATAGTTCTTCATTATCTACTCACCTTGGAAGCAAAACAGATGTACAGAGACCTGAAAGAGTACTTCTTCTAGGATGGCATGAAATAGATGTCGCTGAATATGTATCTAGATGCTTGTTTTTTCGTCAAGTTAAGGCTGAGATATATAAGTCTAAGGGGATTCTACAACCATTACCTATACTAGAATAGATATGGTAAAACATCACTTTAGAATTTTTCATTGGATTTACCAAAATATCCAAAGGCAATAATGTTATTTGGGTTATAGTTGATCTTCTTATGAAGTCAACACACTTCATTGATATTAGAGAGGATTTCTCTCTTGATCAGCTTTCCATGACATATTTAAAGGAGGTGGTAAGATAGCATGGTGTATCATTTTCCATTATATCTAATCGAGATCTGAGGTTTACCAAGAAGTGCGGGTAAAGCCTTTAGTATGCTCTAGATATAGATTTAAGTTTCATAAAAAAATTATCATCCTCAGATAGACCGCCAGTCTAATAGGACAATTCAAACTCTAGAAGACATGTTGAGAGATTACTCTATGGATTTCAAAGGTCGTTGGGATCAACACCTATCATTTTTGGAATTTTCTTACAATAATATCTTTCACTCCAGTATTCATATGGATCCTTATGAAGCCCTCTAAAGAAAGAAGCATAGAACTCCAACTTGTTGGGATAAAGTTGGGGAAAGAAAGCTATTAGGACCTTATCTTGTTGATGAAATGGAAGAAAAGGTCATATCTATTCAACAACACATAATAGTTTCTCAGAGTTGAAAAAACTTTATGCTGACAACTAAAGAACTTACCTAGAGTTTGAAGAGAGTGATAAGGTGTTCTTATAAATATCTCCCTGGAAGAGAGTAACGAGATTTAGAAATAAGGGCAAGCTGGGCCCTAGGTATATTGGTCCTTTTGAAATATTGGATTATGTTGAGAAGGTAGATTACAGATTTTAAATTCCACCGAAAATCTATCAAGTTCAAGATGTGTTCCATGTATCTCTCCTGAGAAAGTACATACATGATCCTTCACATGTACTAATCTTAGAATTCGTACTGCTAGATTAAGGTCTTTCTTATGAAGAACAACCGATATAGATTCTGGATCATAACAAAAAAATTCTGCAAAACAAGTCCACTCCTTGGTTAAAGTTTTATGGAGGAAACACCAATTTGAAGAATCTACATGGGAACGTGAGGATATGGTGAGGGAGAGGTATCATCATCTGTTCTTTTCCATGTGACTAATTTCAAGGGAGAAATTCAGTTCAAGGGGGGTATAATGTAACACCTGAATGTTTTTATGAAATATCTTCTTTAAATAATTTTTATTCTTCAGTAGCTTTCTTTTCATGAAATCGTAAGTTTAATCGAACTATGGGATGCCCTTAATATAAAATTACCATTATATCTAAGTTTTTAGTTTAGTGGTAATAAATATAACTAACTTATGAAAATGCATTATGAATTCATTGGAAATTAATTACTTATGAAAAATATAAATCAATTAGATATTTGTATTTTATGAGTAAATAACTTTTGGGTAATGAAATTAATAAGATATATATGTGTTATATACTTAATAAAATATTTGTGATATTCACCCAATTAATATTTTAGTCATAGGGCATGAATAAAACCCTATTTTATGTATAAGAGCCGTTTTTATAAAACGTTAATTTTTACACCTTTGAATGGAAATCCCATTTTAAATTAATATTTTGACACATTAATAATTTCTATATAACAAAATAAAAATGTTATTTTGAAGCGGGATATAAAAATTTACTTTGGATAAATTTTTGATATTTTTCTGATAACTTTCATGTTTTTTTGAATAGTAAAAATACACTAAATTTTAATTAAAAACAAATTTTTTCATTGAGATAATTTATATGGTTAAATTATAATATTTAATGGTTTTAAATTATAAATAGAATATATTTTTACCATTTAATATAATTTATTTCATTATAATTAATTTTACATTGAATTCATAGGTAAAAAAAATTCAATCTGTTACAATGTTTTAAATTTCAAAACTCATTTTCTCATTTAAACAGTAGGAATAAGTTTAAATAAATTACTGCAACTTCTGTGTTTTGAATTTGGAAAAATTGATTCCATATTTAGAATTAAAAGGTACAAATTGTTTGAATAAGTACCTTTTATTTTTGGACATTATGAATAATAACTTCAATAATTATTTTATTTACCATAGTTAAAAGGTAAATCCGGTAAATAAGGGTAAAAAATAATAATTTAATAGTATAAAAATACCCTAAAATGTGTCTTAATTGAATGAAAAATTCAGGTTTTTATGAATTTTTTTAAAAATTAAAGTATGAATAGTGTCCAAAATTGAAATAATTCATAACTTAAAACATAAAATAGTTTATTAAATGATATTAAATTCCTAAAAATCTACGATTCGGAAAAATGGTTAATATAATACCAAATATTTAATAAATAACTTTTTTTGGGTTTTTTTACATGATATGGTAATTAAATTAACCCACAATGTGTAAATAACATGATATCACGGTAAGATTAAAAAGTGTAAAATAGGGGTTAAACCAAAAATATTAGGATAAAAAAATATTCAAAACTTATCTAAAAAATTATCGGATGATTTTTATTTGAACTAAAATCATATTATCTTCATATTAAATAAGTTTTCGTCCATTTTTTATCGAAATTTAAATTATAATAAATTAATATTTTGAGAGTTTCCTAAAGTGCCCCTCTCCTCTCTTATAAAAGGAAACACCCTCCCTCTCCTATTCACTCCATTTTAAGAACTCAAGATACGTAAAAACATGAAAATTTATTTTCTAAACTTCAATAGTTACATTATAGAGGTTCTAGCCTTCTCAAAATACCAACTCTAGTGCCATAAGAAGAAATTTAAATGAGGCACGTCAAGGAAGAGATAATATCTTCTACTGATTATTTAAAATTTATTTCTTATCCTACTTCCTATTATTTAGTTGTTTCATTATATAGTAATAAAATCAGTATCACTAATATACTAATATATTATTATAAATATGAAACAACCCTATTTCACCTTCTATCTATCCTACAAAAAAAAGAAATCACCACGCGTGCGTACGCACCGCTAACTGTCTCCACGCCGTAGTGTAATCTGTTTTTCACCACCACCTTACATGGATGGTTATAATGGTGGAAATAATAACTATATATAATTATTTTAACATTATACTAATTCTGAGATACTATATACCATTCCACAATTATGAGAATGATATCATCGCTCATGCGTATATACGGTTTACTGTCTCCAAAGTACAATGTGATTCGTTCTACATAATATTTATTAAACCATGATTATATAAATGAATTGAATGAATAAATATGATATATATTATACTAATACCATGATTTAAATTTTAAGGCTATAACATAAAAATATTAATAAGAACTTATCCGACAAAACATACATAAGAACATAAAGAAGTTAATACCCAAATAATGAGTATCAGTGAAATCTTACTAAAACTGATGAAAATATGATCATAAATGTCATAATAAAAATTATTATGATTTTTTAATAAATCAATAACATTATTTAAATAATTATACAGTAGGTTCGGATACATATGAAGTATATCACACCTAAGGTAAGGGATAACTTTGGAAATCTCTTTTTTATCCGAGATTATTTATTTGTAAGTATTTACTGGGGTATATTTCTCATCCACATCCATATTTCCTAAATATGTATTTCAAAATATTATTTATATCCTTTTATAGTTTTTTAAAGTCAATTTTACCCATTGGTGACTTTTTACTAAATGGTATGAATGGAATTTTTTGTCATTCTTTGTACGAGGAACTTTTTAACCTTTCCAGCAAATGTACGAGAAGAATGTATTTTTTAACTTATACAGCATTAATGGATTTATACAGTTTCATGAAATATTATTACCATGAATATTAATCTAAATGATATCAAGATTATTTTCAAATAAATTTTTTCTTTTAAATTTTGCGGCCTTTTGAGAAAAGAAAATGTTTTTGTAAAAAGAAAGGATATTTTCCCCAAGAATTAATTTCAAGTGTTTTATCATAATTATTTTCCATATAAGATGTCAATTTTTAAATAGTTTTATATTTATATCCCTGTTATTACCATGATTTGATTTTTTTTATGATGTAATTTTATTTATTAAATCCATTTTTTATATCAATTATGATGGAATGATGTTGAAGAAACCTATTTTATAGCATGGGTTATGCTATGGAAAATGTTTTTATGTTTTTGTGGAACACGTAAGAATTGTTTCATTATGAGATGGGTGGGACCTATATCTCCATCACATGCATTGGGTAAAGATTTATATCTTATGAGATAGACATGGATGGAACGACAAGTAAATCCAGTTTAGTGATATAGGGCTGGAATAAGGAGTGAACTCGGTTCAGTAATGGACTTTGTCCGCTATGGTGATCTTGGAAATGAGCCTTGACTAATATAAAATGATTTTCTATGCTTATGTGTGTATGACATAGATTTTAATGTCTTATGTTTTGACTATTGGGAATACATTGCAATTTTATGATTTATCCCATGACAGGATATTGTGATCTTTTATATGCAGGAAAATATTTTTAAATGTTATGTTCTTATGAATATGATATGATTTATATTTCCTTTATTTACCCTTACTGAGCATTTTAGCTCACCCTTTTATATGATTATTTTCCCCAGGTCATGAATAAGGGTATTAAGGATGATATTCCAAAAAAGAGTCTAATTATTAATAAATAAACTAGAGACAATTTAGATGTTTAATGAACCAGTCGTTTATGTTTCCCAGTTTCTAAAGACACTATACATATACGGTCTTGTCATGGTTTTTTTATTTTTTGTAATAAATATACTACAATTCTAAAGTAATATCAATGTATGTAAATAATGGGTCACTATAAACACAACACAATTCCATGGATGAATCAATTCAATAAGATAGGGACTAAAGTATCAAAAAAATTGATAGGGATGAATACTAGACCCAAGAATAATGGCTTTGATTTCATGTTCATTGAAGGATATAGGAAGAAAAATTAGAATAATTTTTAAGGGTTCGATCATTATCATTATTTATCAAGAGTCATCTTATATTGATGTGATTGAAAATATTATAATAATTCAATAGATGTAACAATAATAATGGTAATAATATCTAATTTATTTCTCAATGATTTAGTCATTACAATAAAAAATCAAATGATAGGAAAAGTAATTATTAGTTTCCCATCAAAATAATTTTAGAAAATTATTTCCATTACTAAAGTATTTATGACAACTAAATTTTAAAAAAATCATAAATTACATTGAACATTGTATATTTCCCATAAATGATTCTTTATAAAAATAAATTATTAAATTATTATAAAAAAATCATAATTATGTGATATTTTAAAAATTACAAAACATTGATCAGTTTGATTCCAAAGATATTTAAGTGATTCGGTCTTGATGATAAGAGTTTTAATAACAAAAAATAATTGAGGTGTGAGTATTAGAAAAAGGTTCCTAAATCATAAGTTAAACATTGTTACTTTAATATCCACATATCAATGATTAATAGATTATTATCATTGTCTTGTGAATATATCTTTGTTTAACTGATCTGATGATTACTCATCGGTGAATAGGTTCTCCTCCACTAAAACACCCAAAATATTTGTAGTATTTTTTTAATTATTGAATATGGATAACACAAGGTAGAGGGATATACAATAATTTAAAATCTAAATTTTGGTCAACATATATAATCAAATAAATACTTGAGATATGCTCAGGATAGCACCTAAAACCCAAACACATAACTCTGACCTCTCTTAGGTAAAACACCTCATTCAAAACATAACTTCTATGTTATATTTTCTATTCAAGTTTAAATATAATATATATCATCATTCACACTCAATTTTTAAATATTTATTTTTTTAATAAATACTAATTATCCTTTAAATTATATATAGTTTAGAACTTCACCAAAATTCTGCACAAAGTTAAAACCCTGATTCTGAGTTTAATAGAAAAATCATAATTTTTTATGAGATTATATTTTTTGGATATTTACATATTTATCTCTTTAAGTGACCTAATACTTCATAAAACAAAAAAAAAATTATGTCCCATATGAGAAAAATCTAAGTTACTACACAACTCATCACCCAAGGAAGAGTTTCACACATGGCTGTTATGTTATTATACATCACTAAATAATAAGAGATAATATGAAATGTAAATATAATAAATACTATTCACATAAGAATACATATTTTTAAATTAATTAATCACACTCAAAATTTAATTTAGACTATAACATTTACCAAAATAGTTACCTTTTCATTCCCTTTAGAAAATATTTCAAAATCTATTTCAGAAGTCACATTAAAAATGAATCATCTTATATATTTTTAAAAAATATTACTTAATTCGAATATCTAAAATAAAACCCTGATAAATAAACACTTTTATTAAATACCATTCAAATCCTCTCCTTTAAATCACTCTTTTGTTAAAAATTCCATTTCAAAATCTAATTCTTATAAAATGTCATTTTAAATGAAACCCCATTTTCTATTAGAGATTTTTTAGGTTAATATGGTTCTAATAAAACTTATTAGAAAAATAATAATAAATTATAAACCTAATATGGTTATATCCCATGTAAGATAGTATAAAACATGTGATAATACTTAAATGAAGAACTACTATAAATCTGGCATACCTTACATTAAAGAGCCACTACATCAAATCTTGATCTCCTTTATCTGATGAGTTTGAGAGAGATCACCAATGTGAAAATAAAAAGAATACCACTTATTTAGGTATCCATTAGTATAATGAATCACATTTCAAAAATGCATGATTCTTATTTCTCTCATTATGTGTTAGAATCTCAACATGAAAATGAAGAATAATAAAAATATAAACAAGTTCAAGGCGGTTCGACCAAGTTTAATAGGATTCACCATGAATTTTCATCACATGGAAGAAGATAAATAGGCAATCAAGGATTCTCTTTTATAATCCTATCATTTATTAATTTGATTAAATTCATAAATAAATTCAATTTTTGGTTCATGAATGCATGAATTCATTTACTCCATGTTTGTTTCATATAAATAAGAAATGAATTAATTTAATGATAGCTTACATGGGTTAATGGTTCTGGTGTCCAGTACACAATAAATAATATACCAAATGAATGAAAATTATATTTTTCATGAAAGTTAAAATATATTCCGTAAATATATAATATATAAATATATGTTTAGGTAATATCTCCTTCAATATCCCACTTTCACTAAATCCTAATAGAGTTTATTCCATTTCACCTTATATTGTATCATATATAATAATTTTTGAATCTATATATACAACTATTTTTGGATATATTCAAAAATAATTTTATAAATATATCATTAACCTCTCCTTTTATCACATTGTAACACTAAAATATTTTAAAATGACACTATGTTCGATATTGTATACAACATGAAACACTGATCATTAAGATAATTGAGATATATTATAAAAATAATATTATTTAAATGTGAAAAATTTGTTGAATTGGAGAGTATGAATATGTGTAACCACATTATGAAATATATTTATAATTTTTCTATAAAATAAAAATTTATTAACTAATTATTTTTGAATATGCACTCAATTTTTAGGGAAGTCATATTATGCTTCAAAATGTCTTTTCACCCAAAATGATTTTATTACATATTGTGTGTGGAAGTTAAAATTAATTTCTTCAACATTTATAAATTTTATATTATAAAATGAACATAATTTTTTAAATCAAGATATGAAAATTAACTTAGTATTAAATTTTGGGGTTTTCTAGAATGATTTATTTTTCAGTGAATAGTGAAAAATACTGATATTTTTTGAACTGGAATTTATTTTAATTAAATAAATGAATTTAAAAGTTACATAATATTTAGATATAACATTATATAAAATATATTTTACTTAAAATAATTTAATTAATTCCATTACGATCAAAATTTTACATGATTTTGATATAAGTCAATTTTTAGGCTTAAAATGCATTTTCCTCTAAAATTGTTTATCATTGTATAATGAAGGTTTATTTTTAAATAAAATTATGTAAATTTTAGTGAATTTAATTTTATAAAATATATTAAATATTTTGAATCATACTAATTAATATTAGTTAATAAATTCATTTATTTCCTTATTAATAGTAACTGTGGTAAATATTGGTCATCGTGGTAAGGTTAAATCATGCAAAACTTGGTTAAAACAATGGTTTAAAGATTTAAAAAAAATCTAACATGTACCTTTATCCTATATTATGAGTTTTTTTAGAAAAAAAATTAATATTAATGAGTTAAATAATATATTTTAAATTATTATTTTGAATTTTTGGACCCAGTCTTTACTTTTGAGAAGATAAGTTGTATTTTATTCAATTAAAATTTATTTTTGAGTATTTTCATTTAATGAAATGGTTGGAAGAGTAGATTAAGTGTTAGATTTATATAAAATAATTAAATCCATAATTTTTTATTATATAAAAAAATCATGGAAAAGAATTTATTACCCTATTTCAAGGTAAAATGATTATTTACTCTTAGATTGGGTATTTTCCTAAAAACTGTTTTTCATGTGTTTTGGGTTCTTATATTAAAAGTAAATTCCTCCCTAGGTAGAAACTAAATTTTATAATATTTTTTCCAAATATGAAATCATTATGTAGAAATTTGGTTAGAATCCCCTTTTTAATTTTATCATATAATTAAGTTATCATGATAAAAAGTTAAGTTATCATGATAAAAACTTAAATTATCACATTTACGATTGAAATGAGTTTAAAGTGGTTTAACTAGAAGATAAGACTTAAAATGTATCCAAAACTTGTATTCTTAAATTTATTTCGACCCCATCATAACTTATATTCTAAATTTGTGTTCCTTGGTTCCACATGACATGATTATGATGTGTGTGTGTGTCTATATATATATTATTTAATCTTTTAAGTAATTTCAAGTGTGTCCTTTACCTACCCTATAAAAGGATACCACATCTCCTCTCTTCTCCACACAAAATGAGCCTTCTATATAAAATAATACATACTATAATATCTTCCTGGGTTCCTTAAACACGTCCTATATATTTCTTTCAATCCAAAATACCATCCTTTCATGTATTTATGTGTAAGCCAAAAGAAGTTCTGCTAATAGAAGGTAATCATCATCACCATGGTCTCTCTTTTTACTTCTTCCTTTAAAGCCTACAACTATATCCTAAATATTAAAATATAAGGAAAAATTATCTCTAACATATGTAGATGTTATTAAGTTTATGGAATAATATTTATTCATCTCCTTATTCATCAAATGAGAACCAAAACCATCACTCTTGTCCATGTCGGACTACCACCTTCTGAACTGATGTAATTTTTTTTCCATCACTACCTCACATGGATAGTCATAATTATGTAAAGATTTAATATATATTATAATTATTAAATAATATTTATTTTCAAATTTAATATATCAGTTAATTCCTTACCCTTTCACCCATTAATAAAATGGTAACGTAGCTCTTGCGTACATATGAACACCATCTCCATGAAGTGATTTGATTCATTTTCCATGTCTAAATTTAAAAAATGATTATAAAAATGTATATAATGAATAAATAATATATATATAATGTAAATATAATTATGGTAATTATGTAACTATATCATATATATAATAACCATAACTTTCATAACAAAACATGTATGAGAAAATGAAGCAGATAACACCCAAAATGATGGAAATAATAAAATAGTATTAATGATCAGGTTATAATATGTTATAATAGAATCATATATGATATTTAAAATGATGATATTTTTTAATAAATTAATAAAATGTTTATAACCATTATATATGAGGTTATGTAATGTTAAAATAAGTAGAAATGTGAGGTAAGGGATTCTATTTCAATTTCCTTTCATTGAGGTATATTTTAATGTTATACACCTAATTTCTTTTATGTGATGTATATAATTACATTGTACATGTTTAATCATTAATCCTTCATAATTCACAGTATTTTTTTAATTCAAATGATTTCATCCATGGGTATTAGACTTGAATGTTACCAAGTGGTAAGTGATTTCTTAACTAAATCTCATTTCATTAGGTTAAATACCTTCTTCATTGGCTATATTATGCCAATATTATGTGTGAAATGAAATTTTTTTTATATATGTTATATTTAAAATTTAATATTTTTATATTTAAATTATATATATATAACCACTTCATTTATTAATTCTCACTTCAACATTATGATCATTGTAACAGATTTCATCTCAATTTCCACTCCATTATGACATATTTGGTATTATACACCTCACTATTATTATATGGAGTATATATTTACAATTTTATGTATTTAAAATGAATATATAATTAATATTTATGATTAAAGTTTCATTTCAATTTTAATCTTTCAGAATATTACAATTTTAAAGTTACCAAAGAAGTAAGAATTTATTTTACTCTCATTTTTTGGGATTTCTATTATTTTAATTGAAGGATTATAATAATATATCCTTATTAAGACCCATATATTTTATAATATTATTCATATTTAATGAGTTTACATATTTTATTCTAAAATTTCCTCTCTTTTTCAAAAGAATTAAGAAAATAAATTTTTAATATAAAATCTTGTATTATTTCTCTTTTTGATCACGTATATTTTTCTTCCATGTCTATATTTCTCAAAAAAATTAAAAGTAATTTTTATTACCATATTGATTTATTAAGGAAATTTAAATTTATCCCTGTCTATTTTTATCATTTAAATGGAATATTTATATTGTTTTCCCTAAATGTTTGTTTTCAACTTTTTTTATAAAAATGGGAAAATGAATATTTTCCTTTTAACATATACAGCATTAACTAATTTTCCTGCCACTATAATCATTTTATGAAATTTATATTATTCTTTAAGTTTTCAATATTTTGATATACAAAACTATTTTATGAAAACATATTTTAAATTTTTCTCTTTAATTTTCTTTTATTCTTTAAAAGACATTATTTTATTACAAATTTTATTTTTTTGATAGATTATTGATTAATTTTGTGTTCATTAACTTACACATGAAACATTCACTTTATTGTGATAATTAGAAATTATATTTACCTTAAATATAAATATTATTTGTATCATGTATATACTTATTTATTAAATCATATACCATATCTATATATAGAGTTTTACTTTTAAATTTATTTGATTGATTGGGGACATATTGATATTTCGTATTCTTTATTGAATATAGTAATTTATTTATAAGTAATATTGTTTATGAATTAGATATATGATGAATTAATTTTACATTAAGTGATGGGTGGGTCCTAGAATTATATAGTCCCTCGATTCATTGAAAAGTCTCAGGAGAAAAACTAGTTGGATTGCCTTATTAAATGGGTTTTTGGTGTATGCCTACCCATAGTTTAAATTATCTTGTAAAAACGATTTGATAATATATATATCATTATGTATGAGATATTTACATATAACATTATGAATTTCATTCACTTAGAATTCATTTATTATCATCCGTGAGATTATTGTATTAATATTTTCCTTAAATTCATTCTGTGCTAAAGTTATTGATTAAATGGTATGTGTTTATAGTTATTTACCTTTCCCTATTGATTATTCCTTATTTACTCATAAAATTTCGCATTTTACATAACTATTATTGAGAATTTGATCTTACCCTTATTTTCTTTCCTTTCCCTGGGATATGAAGATGAAATGTTTGAATGAGTTTTAAGGATTCCAAGAATTTTCTTTTCTTATGTTTTATATTTTTTTCCAATGTAAAATCAAAATCATGTATATATCTGGTTATCCAAGACTACTAATATGATTTATAATTAAGTATTATATTCCTTTTATATATTCCATTGTAATAAATTAAGAACTATCTCTGGGTTACTGGAGTTGGGACCATTACACACGTTATATGCAATACCTTGTTAATACCCATCCAAAACACTTTTGGATTTAGTATAAAACACTTTTAAAGTAGCTCTAAGTCAAACTCAATCACTATTTAGTCAACTATATTGTTTTAATTTATGGGAATTTATATCATTTACTACAAGATATGAATCTTTATATCCATATATGTAATAAAAATGCTGCCTCTAGAAAAGTGTCAATGATACTCAAGATATAAAGGGATATGGTGTTATCTTCATCAAACACATGTATATCTATACATTTTTGCACTAGTATATATCATATAGTAGAATACATTCTCATATTTTCCCTTTTTTCAAGATATTTAGTGACCATGGGGTATGGAACATGTTAATCTCATATAGACAACTCATTTGTTCTCAATTCTTAGATTTTAGATATATTTGTTCAATGAATACATCAAATTTCATTCATACTTGTATATATGAATATAATATTTTCATAATATAGATATATATGTATATAATATAGTTTTTTTACACACTCCCATAATCTATATCAATCGTGGGCCTTGTTGTCATACTCATCAAATGAGAGTAAAATTGCATCTTGGTTAACCTCCAACTGATGAAATGATCTGAAACATACCCAACCATCCCCATATTAGCTAATTAAATATGTATAATTGTGTAATTAGAGTATAAAATTATTAAGGTTCTCATGCTAGGTATCTCACCAAACTCAAGTAGTGGAGACTCAAATATAATCCATGCACCTATATTATACCAAACATGTCTCTGTATGACACTCTATGTGGTACACATAGTTGGTCATCCAACATGTATAAAGAATCATATTCAATGTTTTTTGACTCATGATAATATTCTATATATTTATAAAATAATCAAGCTCATTATAACCTTAACATTATGTTATAACCTATAATAATCCATGATGAAAATTAGTTATGAATAAACTCAATTTCATACTTTGAGAGGTCAATTAACATTTCACTTCATAAAATGTATATTTATATGTAAATTTATATATCCAACATGAAATAATGATAAAATGGAGGTTTTCTCTCAACGTCATACTTTGAGAGGTCAATTAACATTTCACTTCATCCTTATGTTTTCAATAATTTCTGGATATTGTTAACACATAACACCACATGTAATTCCTTTAACATATATACATGACCATCTAAGAAAACACTCCCACTAACGATTTAGTGATAATAATCTATAAATAAATTTAGTTTTAATAATATTGAGTTTTAAGAAACATATTTGTAACTATTCAACTTCATGAACATATTCAAACTTCTTAACTTCACAACATCAAATTTTATGATTCCAACTTCTATTGTAAATATATAACTCTTTCTATGTTCATCATCATCGTTTTTGTAACCCTATTCCATCAAACTTTTTCCTCTAAATAATGTAATTACTTACATTATTGTTAACTGGTCCTCCTAAACTCTTTTATGATAATGTGAAAAACTAATTTATTATGGTAACTAATGTAACTATTTACAAATATCTTTAACATTGTACCCTAAACTATTTTAAGATATCTATTGTAATTCACTTTTTATATTTATTGGTATAATCCTTCAATAAATAGTATCTTTTACTTTTCAAGATAACAAAATGTAACTCTTTACATTTTTATTTATCGTTACATGTCCTAACTTTTTTTAGGATATTAAGTTTAAAACTCTTTATACTAAACTAGTATAATATTGATATACACCTTATAAGTGGAAACTAAATTTAACACATTTCATTTTTCATTACTATCACATATACTAATCATTTTAGGATATTAAGTGGAAAACACGTTAATGTAAGATTAGTGTTATACTTTATGTCTTTATTTTGAAATTCTCTAAGTCAAAACATATTTCCAATAGACTCTTTGACAATATGTATAATTTAGAATATATTAATAATAAAGACAAACTATTTTTTTTAGTAAATAAGATTTATTTCTTTTAAGTCTGAACATTTAACAAATAATATATTATTTCTATATTACAAATGGTATTCTATGTTTTTGGAACATTTTTCAATTAAAAAATACTTTATTAAAACATAACATCTATGGGTGGTTGAAAAAAATTCCATCATGTTTTAATAAACATTTTGATGACCATTTTAACCTCGATAAAAACATGTATCCATATATTCTTATCAAAAAATGTCATATAAATTGATGAATCAAAAACCATGTGTGTACAATTAATCATCCCATACTTTGTTACAAAAACTCTTTGTAATCGAACAACTTCTCTAACCACATAAGAGAAATGATATGATGGTGATACACATCTTTTACTTCTATTCATTTGAGCTTAAAAAAAATTATTTACATTCATTTGTAACAACTATATTATTCATTAATGTAAACTAGATGCTCAAATAATTATTCCTTATATTTTAAACTCTAGTGTATTTACAACACTTATAAAATATACATTCGGTATCATATACATTTCAAAATAAAATAATTAAGTTATATAACATCCATACCTTACATGGAAATTCTAAGGAATTTCACAAACTCCTTTAGGTAATCAGGATAATCCCATCATATGGAATTATTATTCCTTATTACTAGAAAACATTTATTTCAATGACCTTTATTGGCTTCTCAAAGAAACACTTTTGAAATTTTCAACTAACCTTCTTCTTCTAGTTTGAAATTTAACCCACTTGTATTATCCATAAAGTACTAAAATCTAGATATCATATTCCCAATTAATCCATTGTTAACACATTGAGAATGTAAGATAAAATTTCTATGAATTCAATAAAATTTTCAAAACATTTACATACATTACAATGGGATAAATTCCCTAACCAGAACAATATAGTTTTATTCTCCCTTAAATAATGTTATAGGTTTGAGAAAATCAAAACTATGTGTATCAAAAACACCTCATATTATTTTATTAAAAAACAATTGTTTTTAGGATCTTCTCAAGAATGAAATTAGATAATACACATCTTCTGAAAAGTTCTTCCAAGTTTGGAGCATACAAGTTATCAATATAGAGACTCATTTTCTCTATTACATGAAAGTATCCTTCAAGATCTAAAATTCAATTATTTTTCTCTTTTTAAACTTCTATATATTTAAAATACTTATAAATAATATAGTCATTATCATATATCTTTCAGAATAATGAAATTTATTTCCATAACCCTCAAATGTTTTAAGTAAACCTTTTAGTCACATCGAGTCAACAATATATTCAATCATATTGAATATCATTTGACATACCCAGTAATATTGAGTATATGAGACTAAAATTCCTTAATTAATTGATGTACATGATCATATTGATTACAATATTGGATACTAAGAATAATTCATACATTTAACATATAATTTATTTGAAACCTTAAGTGGCTCATTTTATGCTTCATAAGAATCTCGATTCACCTGTTGAACTATTCCAACACTTGGTTATTAATGAAAAAACTATTCGGACACATTGAATTTCTCTTAAGAACTTTTCTTAAAAGTCCAATCTTTCTTAATAACTTTTATTAAGTTATAGTGTTAAGATCTAATTACATTAAGATTATCTTTATCAAGGATTGATCACAATATTTATCTTGATGATTATGATCATATTTATCTATAATAAAAGATTTTATCTAACAAGTATCATGTATTATTAAACATTTAATAAGAACTATTATTGAATAGGAACCCACTAAAATGATAACCCCTATTAAGATTCATCATATCCATTAATGTTATAAGATCAATATTTCACTTATAAATGAGTCTACTAGGGAATTCCTATCATCAGTTAATTATTTAGGTAGGGTATCATCTTAATCATATAATATACGATTTTTGGATTATTGAGTAGATAACTCTTTTTATAATACATCATATAGATAAAATAAACTTAATTCCTTTGGTATCCTTCTTAAGGTTTTCCCAACTAAGTGTTACCTAAGGAAAACATAAAAAATAGATTAATAAAAAACAACCCAGGCGAACCATGCAATGGAATAACCCACCCTACAATGGAATAACTCACCCAAGGATGATCCAATGCCACCTGTTACTTTCATTCCATACAGAAGATAATTCAAGGGAAACCTACTATGGTAGAACCTTCATGGTTTAATAATTGAGGACTTAATATTCTCCTCTTTGGAATAAATCTCACACTTAGTATTTGAAGGGGATTTTAATCTCACCATCTTATCCCATGTTATTCACTTTTATGTTTCCATGGGTTTAGTAATTTATTTTGGAAACATATTCTCTCTACTAAGTTAATATTTTCAAATTATATTGATGTGTAATTATTTACACAACACATAAGTTTTTGTTACTCCCCAAAAATTAGAATTCAAGTATATTCATACATATATAAATTCATAATATGAATAAGGTACATGAACGCTTCATATAAATTATTATAATTAATGACATTGAAAACCTCCACATGAGTAATCCTAGAATGATAGATTTACATCACCATTTCCCATCTTATAAAAGGCATCAAAATCTAGGTAAGTAGGTAGCCCACCTCAAATCCATCAACCTAAGGATACTTTACTCAATAGAAAATCCAATTCATCATAACTCTCACACCTAATATTTACAAACTATATTCAATAACTAAATTCATGTTCATTACATCAATTACAAACTCAGGTCAAGGTAGATGAAAAAATAAATTCATTAACATACTTATCATGTAATTAGAGGCTATATTTATAATTAGTTTAAAAATTAAACTAAATTATAAAATATTCATAATATAAAAAATAATAATTGTGAATGAAATAGTGAATAACCTTATAAATAAATGAACAATTCAGATATTTAAACATGATATAAACATTTGTGAAAAATTCATAAATAAACTCTAACTATAAAAATTTTATGATTTCATATTTAACATTATGAAAATTCCATAATTTTAAAAACAATATTTTATATTTATTCAAATATTAACTCTTTCATATTAATCATTATATGTATTTATCATTTTAATTATATGATATTATATGAGTTATAAACAATTTATAATTCAATTTATTGTATGTGAACATTTTATATAATCTAAATATCAAATACTTTATTATTATTTAAACCTTGATTATATAAATCTTCAAAAAAAATTGATGTGGATTAAATAATATCCAAATATATCCCCCTGTTATTTTGAACAATTTGAAATAATTTATTATAAACAAAACATTTTATATTTTGGACATATTTCATAATTTATAACCCTTTATAATTATCACTTATGAATTCTATATAAACACTTTTATTTCTAGAGCATGATTTATTCCATATAATTTGGTTAAAAGGTATTTCAAATATTAACATTTGATATTTTATAATATATATGTTTCTGAAAAAATTATTTAATTTAATTATAAACAATTTATCATTAAATTATTTATTTATAAATTCCATATAAATTAAATATTCCCAAAATAAATTTTATAATTATTTATAAAAATTTTATAAACCATTTAATAATTTAAAAACATTTTTTAAAATACCGATTTACTTTTACGTAACAACTCTATGTAAAGGTAAGTCTCACATAACCCTTACGTAGACCTTCTAGAACCAATGCATAAAGGTAGTGCACCATTTTACCTTTACGAAACTCTAATAAACCTTACTACATAAGGGTATAACATTTATGTAGCCAAATTATATAAGGGTAAGTAGTTTTTTACCATTAAATTTTCCTTTTTCTAATTATGGGTAAGTTGCAATGCACCTTTACTCAGTAATTAAAAACCACGTTTACCCTTATGTGAACCCCTTTAATTAAAGGTAAGACATGGGTTACCATTACATGACTATTCACATATATGTATCACCCTAGTTACCCTTTTGCAATTGGTTTGTTTAAGGGTAATGACTTGGTTACCTTTATGTAACCTACCTACAAAATAGTGATATATCGGTTACCTTTACACGGCGCTTATACATAAGGGTAAACCATTTTAGAAAATGGAACTTCTTAAAACACAAAACACTTCTCTATTTTTTTTCTTCCTCGTTTCATCACAAGTTTCATAAAAAATAATCATGGATAACTCTAATACCAATTTTAGGTTTCATATGAATCAAATGGAACTTATTAGACATAACATAAGTAATTAAAATCCTAAACTGAGGATATCCCGTGAAATATAATATGAAACATGTGATAAAACTAAAATGAATAACTACTACAAATATGGAATACCTTACATCAAAGACCCACTACATAAAATCCGGATCTCCTTCATCTTATGAGTTTAAGTTAGATCACGAAAGTGGAAAACAAAATCATCCCGCATCCATAGGTATCCATGGGTCAAATGAATCACATTTCATAAATGCAGGATTCTCCTTTCACCCGTGACGTGAAAGCATCTCGGTATGAAAAGAAAAAAGAGAATTTGAGGAGGGATGTTCATCCAAGAATAATGTATTTCACTATACATTTTCATTACATAAAAGAAGTTAAATACTCAATCAAGGAAACTCTTTGGTTATCCTCTCATTTATTCATGTAATGAAATTCCTGAATAAATTCCATGTCCAATTCATGAATGTATGAATTCATTTACTCCCTATATATTCCATATAAATTTGAAAGGATTTCATTTAAACATAAAATGATTTAATTTGATGATATAATATGTGTGTTAATGGTTTGGGTGTCCATTAAACACTAAATAATATACCTAATGCATGAAAATCATATTTTTTATGCAATCCAAAATACAAACCATAAATATATATTATATAAATATGGCTTTATGGAATATCTCCATTAATATTTAAGTCAAAACTAACTCACAAAACAACATAAATCCATGAAATAGTCCATTAAACCCATTTAATAAAGTCACTACTAATAATTATGCAACCCAAGGATAACATATATATAAATATTACATCATTTTGGATGAAAATTCAATACATCTCTTAATAATACAAACCTTAGAACTATAAATTTTTTGAGTCATTGGATACCAGATACATAATCATATTATTTCATGAAAGATATTCAACATATCCCATGACGTTATTCTCGCATAGTAAACATTTTACACATACCCTACTTAAAACATTTCTCTATAACCTAGAGAGAGGAAACATAAGAATATGTGCCCTTAGATAATCAGTATCAGTAAACATAGGAAATATAAGTCAATGATCATAAGTGATTATATGATAGGCATAAGGGTATGATAACATGATCATAACATTTGTAATTAATACCCAATTAGTTAAATGTCATTAATCATGAACCATGGAATAAGGATTTCTCATAAAAAATTATATAATTTATAAAAGTGTGTAATCACCAATAATCAATCAGGATCTCTGAGAACATATCATAATCATAAGACATAGGTTTTTTCCATACACATATGTATAGAAATTCATTTCATTATTTAAGGATTTCTTCCAATACTATAATAGTGGAATGGGTTCATTCCCCATTCTATAATTTTCATAGTTTAGTTTCACTCCCAAGAATATCTATTTTTACAGAGTCCCTTACTAAAATAGGTACACTCCCCATTACATTCAATATTATCTCATGATGTATTAATCATTACGCAATACAGTGGAGGGATATATAATGTTGGTCCCACTAATCACATAATTAAAATCTTATATATGTGTGCCATAATATCATAAAAACATTAATAAATTCATTATATAATAATTTATGTAAATAAAAATAGTTTCATTCCATAATTTAATCATAGAAAAACTTGTGTAAAAGAAATAGGTTTCACAAAAAGTTAATCACAACTTAATATATCTGAGGGAAAGAAATGGGTTTAATATAATCATCATTACAGTAAGACATCTAGAGAAATAATGTGTATTTTATCATAATATCATATAACTATTGAAAAAGAAATTACCTTAAATGATGTTTTCAAAGATGATAAATACCTATAAAATCATATTTTAACATTTCTTTGAAAACATGTAAAATATTGCTTTCTTTCAGTATCTTTAAAAATTAAAAATTCATATAATATTGAGTAAAACATTAATTGAAAAATAATAATAGAAAATTTTAATGGAATTTTCAAGGTAATGAATAGTCATGATAGTGGGAAATTTTATTTGTTCGTTAAATGTTAAAATAAATATTTCTTCAAACTTTTTTGTAAAAAGGCATAAATAACCGATTTTAAAAACTTCATAAAAATTCATTTTAATACAAGTGAAAATAAATTAAAATATATTTTAAAATGACTTTAATAAATAATTTTATCATATAAAATAACCTTTTTGAAAACATTTTAAATAACATGGGCATGGAAGAAAAATTGTGTTGACTAAATAGAAAATAAGTTTGATTTTTATTAAAACATTTTATCATTCATATTAAGTACCAAAGAAAGGAAATGGTAATATTTATTTAAAATTATAATAATAACCTGAGGAGAATAAAATATATGTGTTTTAATGGATAGGACTATATAATTTAACTCAATATAAATTTAGCATAGACAATCCCAAAAAATGATATTGTAATATAAACCCTTACCTCAATTAAAGTCTTACTACGTTCATGTTCAAACCTACCATATAATAAATATTCATTTATTATAAATTTTTTGTAAAACCATATTAATACATAATTTACTATGTATAATTATTTTATAATTTCCAATTATCCTTTTTTTAGTAGTTTCTTCATTAAATAAACATTTAAGTGAAAACAATTCTATTTTCCATCCATGTTTCGATTCGATGGTTTGGGTACTTGAACCTGGTTAGGGTTTAATCATCTATGAGATCTTATTAATTAAATAATAATCATATTTATTCATTATATACACTTTTATAACTATTCATATAAATTATTTATGGTAAATAAATCACATAACTTTATGGATATGGTAGTCTGTATATACACACGGGTGATTTTTCACTTTTTGATGGATTGAGTGAATTGAGGTTACAAGATAATTTACCATTGTAGAATCATAATTATATCATAAATATCATATATACACACTAAATATATTTTTATTACCATTCATGTAAATATGTAATGAAAAAGGGATTGCATTTCTTTGTGGAGGTGGCAGTCCACACATACACACAAGTGATGTTATCATTTTCCAATATATTGGAAAAAGATAGAGAATGGTTCTCATATAATTATAATGAAATCTAAGTATATGGATTATATTAGATTAATTATGTTTGTATGGATGAAATATATTTAGATAAAGTATAATAATAAATAAACTTTGAGATTACCTTTTATAAGTGAGGGAGGGGATGTATATGGAAATGCTTAAAGACACATTTCATGCATAAAAATATTTCAATATTATAACGTGGTTTATTAAAACTAATTGTTGCATATAAAGAAAGATATCAAAAAAATAAAATTTATTTAAAGATAAATATATTATAAAATATCAAGTTGTTACCTTATACCCCCTTATAAGAATTTTCCCTTCAAAATTACATCACTCCAATACAAACAAATAAGGATACTTCTGCCTTATCATATCCTTGGGATCCCATGTAAATTCCCTAAATTTATAGTTTCACCATAAATTTGGTCTGGTCAATATTCTTGTTCTACATCACTTTCTATATTCAATCCAAAATCCCCACCATTTATTCCTTATAAGAGAGATCTTGCTTCAATGGCATGACCTATGAGATTATTACACGTGAAGGATCGAGTATACACTTCCCTTAGTGACATACAAGGAACATATCATGGGTTTTAGGTATATTTGGTGGATTATCCAAATAATAATAAACTACTCTAGTATGATCAAAAAAATTAAATGGATTGATATACATAGAGCTTAGGATTCCCTTATTTACAGATATCAAATCCTTATTCTAAGGAAATATTCATAAGAATACCATTTCACTAACTTCAAACTCTAGATCTCAATGAATATTGTCAGAATACCTTTTCTGTCAACTATGAACTACCATGATGTGTTGTTGACTGGATCTAACCTTTTTTTTATTTTCTCATCTAGAACATATCACAATATATTTATTCCCACAACTTTATCCCAACACAATACAGTTCCACACTTCCTATCATAGAGGGATTCATAAGCATTCATTTGTATGCTCTGTTGAAAGTTATTATTGTATGAAAATTACACCAAAGTAAGTTGTTGATCCCAACCACCTTTGAAATTCATAGAACATGATATCATTATATATTCTACAGTTTAAATAGTTCTCTTATATTGGACATTTTCTAAGGATGATATATAGAGGTAAATATTAATCCTGTATTCAACTCATACAAAAGACTTATAGAGAAATTTGAGGTAAACCTCATATCCCAATTAGATACAATAGAATTTTGTAATATAAGAAACCTTACCACTTCCTTAATATATATCCTTCCAATATGATCAAGAGAGAAATCTTATACGATGGTAATAAAATGTGCTGATTTCACATGGTGGTTAGATAAAACCCAAAATCATTGTGCCCTATAGTTTTTTTGGGGAGTCTGTTTATGAAATACATTGTAATTTTTTCTTATTTCCATTCTAGTTTGGGTAATGGTTATAAAATCCCCTTGTATTTATACCTCCCAGTCTTAACTTTCTAACATAGTGGTCACTAAGATACAAACTCTTCAACATATCGTTTTATGTTATCCCTCTACAAATACTCTTTCATATCTCTTTACATCTTCATACTTATGGGACTGATATAGAATGATGAAATATTATTTTCATACAATATCTAATTATTAAAATCTTATATTTATGGTACACATAATTGGTTCTTAAACATTATGATTCAATCACAATTGGGGTTGAAGTTAGAAACATTCCTCACCTTCTTCTATAGGTATATATCTTCCTTATATGCCTCCTTAATCCCTACATGGATGGATGGTTTGATGTTAATATTAGAAAGATAATATTTATCCCCTTAACTCATGATTTCAAGATCCATATTATGAAAATCCATAATTATTGGATCATTTTAAATCCTTGTCATGGAAAAACTAGCATGGTATTTCTGACTCAGAGCATCAGTCACCTAGTTCACCTTCCTAGTGTGGTAATGTATTGAGAAGTAATAATCATTAATCAATACTAACCATCTCATTTGGCACATATTCAACTATGTTTTTGTGTTAAACTATTTTTGTGTGAATATATACTTCATGCTTTTATAATATGTTTATATATTACAATATTCACCATAAAGATAATTCTTTTATATTTTCAATGAAAAAATTACTTCTTCCAACTCCAAATCATGATTCAGGTAATTTCTATCATAAATTTCCTCTGGAATGAGCCATAAGTTGTCACTGTATCATTATTCATGAGGATAAATTACAATACCTTCTTTTATGTACCACTATATCTCACAAACCCTTCATAATTACAGGGTAGTGTAATCATAGGAGTGTTGAAAAACCCTCTTTTTAACACTTTTAAATTTTCCTCACATTCATCTATCTATAAGAACTTTCCTCCCTTCCATTTGAACTTTGTTATTAGATAATATATTTATGAAAAATCTATCAAAAATCATCAGTAGAATCCACTCAATCCAAGAATAGGATACCAGGTTGGTTTGTGATATTTTTTAATAACTTCTATCTATGATATAAATACTGATATACACTTGTTGAAGATTATATGACCCCATAATGAAACTTTATGTATCCAAAATTCACACTTGCAGAATTTGACCTAGATTTTATCCTTACTTGGGGTATTCAACGCAATATTCAATGTGTATTAATGTTCTTCCTTTAAATTTGAATATATAATAATATCATCTATAAATACTACCAAAAACTTATTAAGGTAATATCAAAACACTCTTCATTATATCTATAAAGATGTTGGTTTAATTGGTAAGTCCAAATGGAATCACTATAAATTCAAAATTTCCATACCTCATGTGGATGGTTTTCATAGGTATATACTTCTTCTTGACCTTAAACTGATGATATCTAGAATAAAGTTCAATATTGGAAAATTATTTATCTTCACACTATTGATAAAAAATTCATCAATATAGGGTACAAGATTCTTGTTAGTGATAATGATATTGTTAAGTTCTCGATAATCAATTCAAATATGAATTGAAAAATATTTCTTCTTAATAAAAATAATAGGTACACCCTATGGTGACACACTAGGTAATATGAATACCTTATAAAGATTATATTAGAGTTAATTTTTCAATTTTTTTAACTCAATTGTGGCCATTCTATATAGAGCCGTTTAAATAGGTGTAATATCAATTATGAGTTCTATTGAAAAATCAAATTCACGATTCAGGGAAGACTAGGAAAGTCTTCAAGAAATTCATCATCATATTATCAAAAAATAATCATATATTCAATATTTAGTTTCTCTTTATACATTTTTGAAAAAATAACCCCTATGAATAGGTATTAATATCCATACAATAGAACTAATTTCCATTGGAATTTTATATTCATCCTTACACTGAAAGATGATAATATATTGATTCAAAAACATAAAATGTGACTTCAATTACTTGGTAATTGATATGATATTTATATAAATTATGACAATAGATTATAATAATAACATCAAATTCTACTAGATAGTGAGTCATGGGATTTAATGGAAGAAAATTCCCATAAACTTCTATCAGATAGAAACTATAGACTTGAGATGTGATCATCGAACCATTTGGATTTTTTACTGCTAACTCAATATATAATTATTGTGGAGGTGACATGGTACCCTTAGAAAATTATTTAGATATAAATTAGTGTGTAGATATATAATCAAATAATAAATTTTAAATTCTAGAGTGGATGGTAAGTGTACATTTCACCACTTCATTTTCATGACCCACTTCAGTAGTTGTGACTGCATAAGATCTCCATTTGTCTCTTATATTAAGATATTATTGATTTAGATTACTATAATTAACCCTAAGATTCAAGAAATGATTAATATAATGTCCATAATCCTTAAAATTATATAATTATACTTCGGGTGACCCATTTATTTGAGCTTTCTCACCAATATTGACTAGCCTCTTCACATCACTTTGGCATTCTTTTACTCCATGGTCTTCTTTCCCACACTTAAAACATTTAATAGACCCCTTAAGGGAATTTAAACCATGATTCATTTTACACTTCTAACATGATGTAATATTAATTTTCTCTCCTACATGGGTTTTATTATAATAATTCCCTTAAAATTATATCTTTATCTTTTCCCCCAAAACCATACAAACAATGTAAGTATACAATATCTATTTCTAGCTTGAGAGTACATCAAACAAATTATTTATATCTATCAGAGTAATTATTGAAAATAAATTTTTCAAACTTGGCCTCAAGCCACTAAATAATTAGTCAACGTTTCTTTCCAGATCAATGATAAAACCAAAATCATACCTTACAAGTCTGGTGAAATTTTCCTCATAAGTACTAATGGATTTGACATACTTCTGCTTTAGTTATAGAAATTGTCTTTCCATTTTTGTAAAAATATTTAAAGGAAAATATATATTCAAAAATACCTTATTAAACTCTTACCATGTCATGTATTCAATTTCCTCATCTTACATCATATTCTTAATAAGAGTGAACTATTGATCAACTTCACCTTCAAAAATATATAGAACAAAAATAACATTATAATGCTCTATGAATTGGATAACATATAATATATTTTCTATAGAATTGATCCATTTATGAATAATAACTGGATCATAGGGACTACTAAAGGATTGTGTACATTTCCTAATAAAAGGATCAATAATGACTTGGTCCTTCCTTTGGTCATTTTTATGTTTAGTATGATTCAAGTTACCAGTCATAGCTTGAGAGAGTTGGGTGAGCATAGTCATAAGATTTCACATCCTCTATCCAAATTAATTTGGTTACTCATGAGGATGATTATTTCATTGGTTGTAAAAATCATTGTTCAAATGATTCCTCCCGATTACATTAATTAACTAAAACCAAAAAACTTATTGTAAGTAACAAACATCAATAATATGATTAAAAAATCACATGATTATAAAAACCATTATTATGATTTTCCTAAATTACGACACCTTCTTTCAACCCATGACACATTAAGTGTATCTCATATCACTATGGGTTATCATAGGATTTCATAGATTTTATTATCTCATTCATCATAGTGGTTCTTAAATATAATTTTAATTAACCAAAGAATATCCCTTTGGAGTTTATGTCTAGGTGTGCAGTCTTATGCCAACTCATTATGCACTATGGGAAGATAGAGTGGATATTAAACCATCCTTTTCTTATATTATTTACCCCTATGATCATCTATTCCACAACTATATCCACTTTTTAGTGTCCTGACAGGGATGAAATTTCTAGGAAACCACACAATATCTACTTTAACAAAACTTTATGATTTTATCCTATACTTGGACTTATCTTTAGGGTTTTTAAAAAATTTGTATAATACTAATTTCCAAAAATAACTAAACCCGACTATGATACCAAATTATGTGAGATAAGCATAAAATATATAAATATTAAATAATTTTATATTAATATTCAATATATCTCTTAATAATAAACACTCTAGATCCATAATGGTTTTGAGTCTTTGAAGACTAAATACATAATCATATTATTTCATGAATGATCTTTAAAATATCCCAAAATGTTCTTATCATATAGTACACTTCTGATAAATACCCTACTTAAAAACTTTATTCATAACCTTGGGAAATGATGCATAATAAAGGGTGATCTAAGATTCTAAATATGGGTAAACATATAAGATATAAATTAATGATCGTAAGTGAGCATAAGATAAGAATAAGGGTATGATAACATGGTCAAATCATAAAAAATCCATAACGAATCAATCAAAGGTCTCTAATCATGAATCATGCCAAAAGTCTTTGTCATTTAAAATTTCATAATTCATAAGATTTTGGAATCATAAATAATCAATCGTGTTCCATGATATCATATCATAACCATAAAACATTGGTTTTTTTCATACACATAATTATAATAAATAATTTCCTTGGTCAAGGTTCACTGCCAAGACTATCATAGTGGATTGGGTTCACTACATATTATATCATTTCCTTATTAAATGTTCACTCCCATGATTACCATATTGGATATATTAACTTATTGAACTGGGTTCACTCCATATTATAGTCCATATTATAACATTATATATTAATTTTTAAACAATGAATTAAAGGTCTATATAATTCTGGTCCCACCCATAAAATAATGAAAACCATGCATATTTGTTCCACAAGATCAGAAAACATTCATCAATTCATTATATCATAACCTATGTAACTCATATAAAAGAAACGGGTTTTATAAAGATTGCAACATAACTTAATTAACCATTGGGAAGGAAATAGGTTTCATAAAATCGTACTAAAATCATCATCATCATAAAATATCTAGAGAAATAAGTTAGATTGTGTAATAATATCATATCCTTAATGAATCATAAAAATCCATAAATTATAATTTCATAAATGAAAAATACCTCTAAAAGATCATTTGAACAATTATGTGTAAATAAGGAAAATACCCTTTCCTTTTTGTATATTTAAAAACTAAAAATTCCTATAATATTGATAAAAATATTTTATTTTAAAATAAACATGGAAATATATAAATAAATCTTTAAATAAACTAATATTATAGATGCTGGAAAATTCTATTCATGCGGTAAATGCTAAAATAAATATTCCTTTAACATTTTTTATAAAAAATCATAAATACTATATTTTAAAAAATTGAAAAAAATACATTTTTAATATTTGAAAATAAATTAAAAAATAATTTAAAATTATTTATAAAAATAATTGGACCATAAAAAATAAAATTATTGAAAATATATTAACAAACATGGACGTGGAAGAAAAAGTATGTCGACTAAATAGGAAATGATGTTGTTTTTTCTTAAAAAATCAAAAAAAAAATAAGTAAAAAATAGAGTATATTGGTGATATTACTTGAAATTTATGTTAATAAACATAAAAGAATAAAATAAATGGAATTGAAATTATATGACCATATAATTTACCTAAATAAAAATTTATCATAGACAGTCTCAAAAAGAAATGATATTTTAACAAAAACCCTTACTTCAAGTATCATATTTCTTCATACCCATTAAAACCTTCTATATTATAAATATATATTTATTATAAATATTTTCCAGAACTATATTCATACATAAATTACTTTGTATCATTCCTTTATAATTTCTATTTATCCTTTTATTAATAATTTCTTCATTAAAATGAACATTCAGGGGAAAACTAATCTATTTTCCATACATGTTTCAGTTCGATGGTTCCACCACATAAACCTCAGTCATAGTTTAATCATATATATAATATTAATAGTTAAATAACTATAATTTTTATTAATCACATATATTTTTAAAACCTTTTATATAAAATAATGATGAAAAATGAATTACATCACTTCACGGTGACTGTAGTCTATATGTACGCACGGGTGATGTTTTCACATTCCAATTAATGGAACGAATGAATTATAATTAATAATTTAACTTTAAAAATAATAATTATAACATAAATATCATATATATTCATTAAATATATTTTTATTATCATCCATGTGATGATGAAATTAAAAAATCATTGTATCGCTTCGTGAAGTTGGTATTCCACACATATGCACAAGCAACGTTGTCATTTTCCAATAGATTGGAAGGAGATGGAAAATGGATTTACCATAATAATAATAACATATAAGTATATATATTATATTTTATTCATTATTTTAGTATGTGTAGAATATATTTTTAGTAATTAGAAGAAGAAATAAACTTTTAATGAGTTGGGTAAGACGATTACCTCTTCTTTGAGAGACCGCCTTTGGCTTACACCTTAAGCCTTATTATGATTGCCTAATGGTTATATAAAGAGATAAATGATGAATTTAAGGAATATAGAAAGGTATTTGGAAGGTATTTTCTAATATAGTGGGCTCAAATTGTGTGAATAAAGGAAGATAAGAGGTTCCCTTTTATAAGTTCGGGGAGAGACACACATGGAATTTGTTAAAAAAATTTAAAAAATATAAATTTATTTTCTTATAAAGTAGAAAAAAAAAGGCCAATAAATTTAATTTAAGATAATATAAGGTCTAAATATCAAAAAAAAATATTTATACATGTTTAAGTGGAATTTTTACCCTTATCTTTTAGTTTAACACTCTCTGTTAACCCATTTTAACACTAACCGTGGTAAAAAAAATACTATGTTTATAATGAATTATGAAAAAATGAAAGTGGAATCATTAAAAAATTTAAATTATGATTATAAATATGGAATGAATTTTAATAAATTCAATTTATTCATGTGGAATAAATTAACTTTAAAATATGTGTACAAAAAGTAACTAAAACTGTATTTAGGAAAAAATCATTTTTACGAAAAAAAAAAGTGAATTTACTTTAATTATTTTCCATGTAAATACTATTAGATGAATGTTAAAATGTTTGATTGAATATAAAACATATATATTTTATTATCTTTATTAATAAATAGTTATTTATTTAATTTATTGAGATAAAAACACATTAGGCACATAAAAACCATTTTTTATAAAATCACCTCTATTTACTTAAAAATAATTTTATTTTCATATCTAAGAAATTGATAAACAATAATTTTATTTTCAAAATGTTTAATAAATAATTTTTTATAAATTATTTATCAATATCCATACCTCCAATCAATTATCTAGGCAATAACTAACACATTAAATAATAATATCTTAATTATATATTAAGGTTCATTTAAACTCGATATTGTGTGTAATGAAAGCTATAAAGAAATGAAAAATATTTAAAGAGAAATATATCATCAAATCCCAAGGTATTACATATGAACTATTTTTTTCAAGCTATACATTCCTTTTTTATTATCTGGATGACCTATACCATGCATGTTATAGTGAAATACAATACCATATAATAATATCATCAATAATAATAATCATACTAAGAAAATATACCACCAGTCAAGAAAAACAACTAATAAATAACTATTCTCAGTATATAGTGGAAATATAACAATATCACACATCCATGTATTTAATCTAGTCTCCAATTTATCATTATTACACTATTTATGACATATATCATTAATAACACCAACAAATCAGCCCCTAAATAATCTATAAAAATATATTATAATCAACCAAAATCTAGTAAATCCCACCATGTGGTGATATGATTCCAAAAAAATGAGAAATTAATCATAGTCTAATGTCGATGAACTCTTAAGACTATAATACAAAAAATCACTAATTTATAACCACTAAAAAATCATCAATGTTAGCACAAATATATATGATCTAATTATATACTTATATATCCAAATAAATCATGTAAAATTATTTGAATCCATACTTCATAATCCATATTTTTTAACTACTCATAAATTTCAACCCAATTAACTAAAATAAAAATTTATAACTCATTTTATTACTTCTAGAGTGATCACACATCAAATCACTAACTAATAATATTAGAATTAAAGGAAATGGTATAGGGATATCAAAGGAGTGGGAAGAGTAAAAGATTACCTTAAATTAAAAAAAAGGAACTCCATATCACCATAAAAAAATAGATATCAAGTGGAAAATAGTGGGGGGATTCCCAAAAAATATCCTCTCCCCAAGTTCCCTACTCGTATAAAATTGAAGGGTTCAATATTTAGTGATGGCTTTATCATCATTAAAAAAGATGAATAACCCTACTAGGTACCTATTCTACCTTCATTGTATACTCAATAGTCTATCGAGTGATTGTTAGTAGTTCACCAGACACGTGTTGGCTGAACTAGCTAGGATGACCCATTATTCACTTTATTGGGTACCTAGTGGATTTTTTCCTTCACTCCCTTTCCTTTTAAAACCTAACATCCCAAAAAAATACCTTTAGGTATTTTATACCCATCTATATACTCCTAAAACATTGAATTATTCATTTAAAACATATATAAAACTTCTATTCTTCAATTATATAATGTAATATTAAATTCAATCATCTATAAACTCAATAAGAGTACAGTCATTCTTTCATTCCTTTAACACATAAAGTATTTCATCATGAAGACCTAAGGGGAAATTATAAAACTATGCTTATGATTATCATCGTGTAGGGTCATTCAAAAGGGGATATAAACCAATACCTTGGGGTTATTTCCCATTTTTATAATAAAGTGTTATAAAATCGTAATTTTCAAAATAAAATGAAATCATTATGAGTACATAATAAATGACATAAAAAACTTTTGTTAAGATAAAATGGATGATATTGGTGAAAATACATCAATTACAGTTTATAGAGAAACATATACCATGATAAGGGAACATTTTTAATAATTTAATGGAAATGTTATCATCCAAAAAATTTAGTAGAGATAATAAAATATGTCATATAGTTTATTATCATGCATTGTAATATTTCCTTTATAAAAAGAAGACAAAAAAACATTTACCCACTTTATTTTTCATGTCAAACATAAGATAAATTCATTTTTTATTTTTTTAATCAATAAAATATTATATAATTATTCAACACAACAGTTTTATATTTATTAATTTTTTGGGATCATTCGGTATATCATTTTTCACTTGTATCTAAATCCCTTGACTAAATCATGCACTCAAACAAGTAGACATAGACAAAAAAATATGAGATTTTCACAGAAAACTATATAGTTATATATTAAAGGATTTTCAAATAAATGTTCTTCTATAGTAATTAAAATTATGAGGACTCATTAAAACCATAAAAATATGAAACCATGAATTTCAATCTAAAGTGTGACTTAATTAAAATAGAACAAATATTTGTGTAGGTATTTTGTTATATTTTCCCCAATAAGTTTTTTTTCTCTCAATGTACCTGCATTTGGATAGTCCCACATTTTTCATATACCAAAAATTTATATAACAATATTAATAATAATTTCAATAATAATATCAATAATAATATATGGTTGGTAAGAAGGGTTGTAAACTAAAACACAAAAACACAGACACACACCTAAATAGACCAACTTAGATCAGACCGCGATCCCCCTCAAGAGTAAGTATGTGTCAAAATATTTACCTTATTAAAATATTAAATGGTCCTTATCAGGCCAATTTTTTAAAGATATCCAATGGTACCATCAATAGTATGTCCACTATAGGACTTTTGGTCCATTCACCTCTAGATTTTTAACTAAGCCTCACATGTTTTATTATCAGACTACAATTCCTGATCTACATTCCAGTCTATAAAATGTTTTTTAAAATTGATAAACCAACCTAACCAAATTTTATTGGCAAATATAAATTCCATTTTCAATATCAGCAACCAATAAATTTCTCATGCGCTCGCCCTTCCATTTATCATGCATGCCTTATATGTGACTCCACATCACATGAATTAATATATTGCCTAATGATCACCCACTAATGTACTTAAACTTGTGGAATATAATGAAAACACCTTAAAACATAAAATGGTTACTTTTTAAGGTTGAAACCCCTACTTATGGGATGAAAATGGGAATCCAAACCTATATTCTATAATCCAGTTCATGAAAAAGTAGTGTAGTTTAACCACATGATAGCCCCACCAACAACAATTGATATTTCAATAATATATTTTCACTACTAAAAAAATAGGGTCATTACATTCTATCCACTATTATACTTTTTATCCTTCAAAAAATTCATAGAGCATTCTCCTTGATCAACTCTTCCAATTACGCTATCATATTGGCCTTTAACACCCTAGTCTTCTCTACATAATGATTATGTTGTTATTATAATAACATGACAATGATATATTTTCCCCTGTAATATTATCTTGATAATCAAAAATATACATTTTTCTCCATATAAATGAATCATCTAGCTCTAACCCATCCTCATTATAGCTTATAACATGTGAATATTAGGTTAGTATTTCCTTAGTTTTGAAATAAGAAATATATAGTGAATGGTACTAAAGTATGATAGTGAAAACTCGATATATAATACTTATTTAATCCTATCTTGTAGTTTTAATGAAAGACTAAATCATAGTGACAATATCCCTTTCTATGAAAAAATTGTGTCCAATTGAATTTTAAAACCCAAAAAACATGATCGGAAATCTTTAAAAAATAGTTATCTACTTTGAGATATATATAACCATTTCAAAATCATTTATAATAATTTTTTATTTACTTTATCTAAAATAGTCCTAATCATTGATATATCTCTAATTTTTCATCCAATATAATTGATATCATCTTGATATTTGAAAAAAAATCATATATAGTTCCAAATTAATCAACTCTTGGTAGTTATTATCATTAGAAAACTCTAGAAATCCAAAGTGTCCATAAAATTCCCCACTAAAATTTTAAATAAAAATTTAAAAATTATCTTCCAATATATTGATATTATTCTTTTATTGATGGTTGGTTTGTGAGTGACATATTGTACTTTGTTTTACCTAGACACTTAATACTAATTCTATCTAATTTTATTTTGAGATGTGAACCACAAATCACTATCAGAAGTAACTCCCTTTAATACCCCAATGTATTATCATGACCTCTCATACATATAATTATTATAAATTATATACTTATTTAAAATATAAAATAATTAGAATGTGATACACCTTTGTAAACTTATAAATAATTATCCAAATTGCATCCTTATTACTTATTGACCTAGGAAGTACCTTTATGAAATTAATTTTAAGAACATTTCATTTCTATTCCATAATATGATGTGGTTAAAATGTTCTAATAGGTTATTGATTATATAAAATTTCCACATAACTTATAAAAAATTATGAAATATAACCAGTAATATCAACTAATATTTTTAACCACTAAAACTAAAATTTTATATCATGATACATCTTCATAACACAAGTATTTATTATCCAAAGAGAGGCATGAGAGTCATTTTTAACCTCTTTTAACATTTCAATAGGTACTATGCTGTATAAATCATATAGAGAAAAGAATTTCGGTCTAGGGTTTATCTTGTCTAGGGAACCCAACCATTAATTATATTATAAATAATGATATAATCATTAATGAAAATATTTCCTTACATCACATATCCCAATAGTTATGTATTTATATAAAATTTTGATAATATTTTCTTCCCACACTTTAATATAATATCCAAGTTTATCCCTTTGAATAATCACATATAATTTCATTCCTATTTCTTATCATGTATAATAAATGATTAAGATTCCTTACAAAGTTCATATAATATATTAGTAACCATCTATGGATTATAGGATAACTCATGTAAAAATATTTTAAGTACTCATCACACATTCTCTATCAGGGGTTCAAATCCCACATTGAAAAAATGTAGTTTTGGATTTTATATCCCTTTTATGCCATAAATTTCTTAAAAAAAATATGTAATGGATAAAATACATAATTTTAAATATTACTGCTTCTAATTCAGTGCCATGTATGTGAAAATTTTATATTGTTTCTAACGTTTTTAGGACTTATAAACAATAATTAAAATATCCTATATAGTAATAACTCCAATACCCAACCATGGAACATAAAAATATAATAAAAATGTATTACTTGGCTTGGGTTGTATCTATATAACCATGAAGGTGATCCTCGAATTCAAATCCTAAAATTTTATCATAAAATAATCATCCCAAGTAAGATTTACCCCATCATAGTGAGAGAAGAAATTAGTGCATCCAGTTAAAATAATTCTTTGACAAAATTATTAAAATATCTAGAAATATCTAAGAAACACCTAATTTAGAACACATTTATAGTTATTTTCTATGATATTATAACCTCTAATTTTTTATAGATCTATTGATATCATGACCACATAAATTTTATGGCCTGCGAATTTCATATCCCTTTTCAAGAAACAATACTTTTATAAATTTTCATCAACTCAGTGATCTCAGAGTTTCTAAAATAAAAACTCTATATGTTTTTGATCTTTATACTATAACTAATAATACACCAGAATTTAACAACAAAAATGTTATGGAGACCAATAATTAATTTAATATATTATTAATAAAATCTATGAATATCATTGTCATATTTTTTAACCCATAAGACATCGCCAAAATTTAAAAATTCTTATACCTATATTGAACCTTATCTTCTTAATTTTATACACTTATATTCTAAAATAATGATAATTTATATGGTTATTAGTTATTTAGAGAATATATTTATAAAATATTCTTAGTTAATATCTATTTTATTAATGGTTGAATAAAATAATTAGCTACTAATGAATATCCATCAATCCCATATATCTAGATTATTTCCATTCAAATAGGTGAATGAGAACATTTTCAAAAAAACATGCTCAATGGAACCATAAATAAAGGGTTAATTGAAGTAAATTTGTTTTCAAATATGTTAATCACCCACCCAATATTGAAAATACTCATGATAAGAATAATAAATTGATAAAGAATAAATACATACATGGAAATGATAACTGAGGTCAGAATTAAAATAATATTTTCTATTATTATTGGGAAAAGGGTCATTGAGCTCACATATGTCACTCTCTAAAAGATTTTTTATACCTTTAAAAGGAATCATTAAAATTATATGAGTAAATTTTTAAAATTTATTCATTTATAATATATGGATTAATGTTTTAGAATAACCGTAAAGATTAATTTTGATATCTCTAATGTTTTTGAAGATTATAAGAAAAAATTGATCCTATAATTAGGGATGGGAATGATATGTAAAAATTAGTTTCCTTCTATATAACATGTGATAATTAAGTTTTGAAAAAATGATATTTTATTTATTACCTTTTATTTAACTATTTTCTAAAATAAAATTGATAGTAATGATACTAACATGTGTTGTGTGGGTAGGATCCACTCATATAACTCTTGTACTAAAAATATTTTACACAACATGAATTAGCTAAAATTAACTTCAATACAATGTTTTGTTCTATAAATTTTATATATGGATTTGAAAGTGTAATACTAATGGTTCCTAATGAAATATAATGACTAATTCATTATATATAATTTTCTATTAGATCTCTATGAAATATAATATGTTTTTCAAGACATGTTTCAAAATAGATATCATATAATAAAAATTTTAAAAAATATTAAATAAGGTATTGTTATAACTAAATTTTGGACATGAAAAATAAATTAATTTATTTTAGACAATAATGTGTTTTACATTTCATAAGAATAAATATGGTTAAATATAAAATTTTATAGAAAAAGTGACAAAATACAAATATATTCTCTCGTTTTCATGATCTTATTTTTCGTCATATTTTTACAATGATGTGTTGTTTTATAAATAGTACTCATGGTCATTTATTAATGCAAAAAAATTAACAAATGATTATATTTATGTAAATTGTGATCGGTAGAATTTAATTACTAAAAAATTACTTCCTAAATTATCACATCAACTCCCAAAAATTTTATAAATTTTATATGGTGATATTTATAGTCTTTTCCAATGATATTTTTGTCCATGATAAAATTTAATTCTCTATATTCATGATTCAAGAAAATGGCTACATGTATATTAAGGTCAACTCATAATGTTTCGTTTTCCAAAATTATTACCTTAATAATAATATTTATAGTTAATGATTTAGATCAACCTATATATATAGGTTTTTAGATAATTGAAGAGAATATTTATACATAAAATTTTATATTTTTTTAATGTATAATGGAATTAAAGTTGAGAATATCATTCCACATGAAGATACACAAAATTTTCTAATAGAACAGTTTTTTAAAATATAATAATTAATATCAAGATCGAGTTTTATGATAAAAAAACATCTCGATTCTATTTAAATACATTCCATTACATATCCATTATATTTGGTAAAGTATAAACTAATATAATAATATAAATTCTATCCTTTATTATATGTTTTCAAAAATAAACCAAATATTTCCTAATTTCTTATATTTAAATGTATTTATATATTTTATCATTTATATTAAAAGGAAAAAATATTAGAAAACAACATTTTCTTGGTTTTTATATTAATTTTGATTATCCTTTTAAAAGTATAGGATTACTCTATAAAAACTTTTATCTAAAAATATTCCAATAAATTACTCTTTCATTAAGAAAAATAAATTCAAATTTTGGCTCATATATTTAAAATATTCCATAATCATATATGTATTATTTGTAAAAAAGTTATTTTACATGAACAAAAGAAAAATATATAATTTCAATACCTCAAAAAAAGGTATAATGTGGTTTAGATCCCTGAAAATACTTGAATATATCCACTAAAAGTTCCCAAGAATTTCTGATCACTAAAATAACTATTATAGCGGGGAACAATTTTCATTGTTCAAAACTCATGAAAAAATATATAAAATCATATCTATAAATTACTACCACAGTTTATCCCACCCTGGTTGAATCGAACATTAGGATAAGTCAATATCCATAATTTTTAAATAATAATAGATATTAAATATATTATTCTATGGATATATAAATGTGCCATAAATTGAAACATCATCCTTGATTCTAACATTATTGTTGTATACTTCACTGGGAAATGATAGAACCGGTTTTTTCTAATAATTTTTGTATTTACATTATTTCAAAACCATAAAATTCATTGAAAAAATCCATAGATATAAAGAATAGTTATGTGAAAACTATGGCCAAATATCCTATATATTCATTATTTCAAAGATATTGGACAAATCCATTTTAAAAATATTTAATTTTATTAAACTATATATGTAACACCCCAATATTTAAATATGTAATTTTACTATAAAGAATACTATGATCGATAGTTTATGTTAAACAACAAACTAAAATGAGTCATGAAAAATACAATACGCCTTTATAAAATTAAAATATATTAATCAGTTATGATACATAAAATATATTATTTTGTTTTTACTAATTAAATTTAATTATTATAATATAAATAACTAATATAATATGATTAAAATTATTCAATGTTAAAAGGGATATTTTTCAAAAAATTATGATTAATGTATGATGTATTTTATATAAATAAATTAAATTAATCAATTTTATAGGATGATAATGATAAAACATAATATTTAAATGTGTGAATTAATATCTTAAAAGTCGATTTTTCATAAATTGATATGAAATGGAATTATGAACACGAAAAGTTTAAAAGGGTCGTTATTCAATAAATGTGGGCTTTATTTCTATGTTTCATTTTAATTTAAAAGATAAATTTACAAATTTTATAATTTAAATTTTATGAAATTAATTTCATTTTTTAATTTATAATTTCAAAATTGTATTATCAGGAATTTTTGAGTTTTTTAGAAATAGGTGATTTTTGGTGAATAGTGAAAAATACTAATTTTACAAATTCTATTACTTTTATATCATTATCAGGATATAATAATGAATTGAAATTTTATGAAACATTTTTTATAAAATATATATTTAATAATAAATATAATATATTTAAAAATATAATGTTTAACATATAAATACATGTTTAACATTTTGGAATTCTAAGTAATGTTTTTATACAAAAAACCATTTTCTGGTTCTTCTATTTTAATCATGTATTCATAAGGTTATTTTGGATTTGGTTTGGATTTTATTTAATATAATCCAATTAATTCCATAATAATTAATATTATAAATTATTTTGGTATAAAATCATTTTTATACTTAAGCAGCCATTTGTTTTAAAACGGTTTTTCATTGCATTTCATAAACTCGTATTAAAAGTAATTTCTTATAATTATAGTAAATTAATTGAGATAAATTGATTTAATATTTGGAATTTGAATAATAAATACTATCTAATTAGTTCAAATAATTTTTTTCATAATGAATTATAACCATGGTAAAAAAAATTATCATTTCTGTTAAGGGTAAAATGAGTAAAAAGGGTTAAAAATAAAGGGATAAGGATTCAATATAACACAAAACACTTGAATATATCTAATTGTTTGGTTTTTTTCAGCCTCACCATCCTTATATTTGATTATTTAATAATTTTTATCCAATTTACCTGAGTAATAAATATATTATACAACAAATTTTTAATTATTTACAATTTTTCCACCCACCACATTTATAAAAGGGTGCCTCCTCTCTTCTCTAATAAACACTTCTTGAACCACTAAGATCAACCAATCACTGAAAAAAATATTCCAAAATTATTTTTCTCTACCTAAATGATTTATTCTTCTCATAATACCACTTCATTAAGGCTTAAGGTGAAATCTAAAGGAGTTTACTAAAAGAGGAGGTATATGTACTTACCATGATTTGTCAAGTTCATTTCTTCTTAAACATCCGCAAAATATTTAATAACCATATTAAAATAATTATATAAGTATATTTACTATGTTTATATGTTTTTATGTTAATGTAACATCCATTTTATGTCTTTTTTCCATCCTATGTAAAATTAAAACATTGCTCTGTGTATATACAAACTACCGTCTCCACATAGCTATGTAATACATTTTTCATTACACCTAACTTAAATGGATATAAGGATGGAATTAATTAATATATATAATATTTATTAAATAATTATTTTTATTAAAATATATTATGTCATTTATCTTCTTACCCTTTCATCCTTTGGAAAATAATAATGTTGCTTCTACGTATGTGTGGATTGCTACCTCCACGAAGGGATGTGTTTCATTTTTCTATTACCACCTTATATGGGTGATTATAAAATTTTATATAATGAATGAACGTTGTATTCTTAAAGTTATTAACATGTTTGAGATTATGGGACCATTTCATATCCCCTTTTACCATGGTCAACATACTAAATTAATTTTGGATAAATTTACCAAAGAACCTTAATTGGTCGATGTAAGTAATAATTATACAATGAATAGATATCATATAATTATAAAAGGACATAAAAATGGAATATAGATGATAAATATTATTAATTAAGTATTTAATAAATTTAAATTGATTATTTATGAGTATAAAATCAGTATGCCCAAGAAAGAATCCAAGGTAAGGGTTTTCGTCTCAATTCTGCTCTATAAAGATATATATTTTATTATGCACTAAATTTATTTTATATGGTTTATATATTGAAACCTTGACATATTATATTATTAATTACTCTTTATTAGTGGTATTTAATGCTTTAATTCAAGTTTTTTATTTTAATGGGTTTTCATTCAAATGTTATTAAATTCATAAGGGTTTTTCAACTTAATTCCACTCCATTAAGACGTATTTTATATTGTACACATAATTTATTTATATGGTGTATATACTTCCATTTTGAAATATTATGTCATGAATTTATATTTATTAATTATATTCAATGTTTCAATACAAGTTTTATCTTTTAAGGGGTTTTGATTCAAAATTTATTAAAGTTGTGTGGGGTTTTCATCTCAATTCCACTACATTGAGACATAACTTATATTATGAACCTAATTTATTTTATATGGTGTATATACAAAACCATTGACATATAATATAATTTATTACTACTTTTTCATGGTATTTAAAGTTTAAATTAATCTTTTCTCTTTTATGGGGTGCTTATTCAAAAGTTATTAAAGTCGTAAGGGTTTTTCATCTCAAATTCACTCTATTGAGACATATTTTATACCATGCACCTAATTTATTTTATATGGTTCATATACTTATTTTTTGACATATTATATTATTAATTAATAGTTTTTCATGGTATTTAAAGTTTCAATTAATCTTTTATCTTTTAAGGGTATTTTATTCAAAAGTTATTAAATTTGTAAGGGTTTTTCATCTCAACTCCACTCCAATAAGACATATTTTTTATTATGCACCTAATTTAATTTATATGGTTTATATATTACCTATTTGACATATTATATCATTAATTATTCTTTATACCCATTATTTTAATTTTATATTTAGTTTTTCTATTTTAAGAGGTCTTTATTAAAAAATTATTAAAACTATAAAGGTTTATTTTATAATCTCACTCTTATTTAAGATTGGTAATGTTTAAATTTATGTCGAATAATGGTAAGATAATTACCTAATTAAACCCCATCTATTTTAATCCCTTCTATTTATTTTTTGGTTTTCTATGTTTTCTTTAAAAAATTCCTAACTTTAGTACTCAAATACTCAAAGAATGTTTTTAAGAAAAACCAGCCTTATTTCTCATTTTTTGTCAGTAATATTTCTATTTTATGTTTATATTCTTAAAATTGTGTTTTATAAGTTTTATTCTGTAATTAAATGATTAGTAAAGGTATTTTTTACAAACTATTATTTTCTTTACAAACATTTCAAATTAATCATTTCAAATTTTTCTTAACAAGTTGTTTTTAACTCTTTACAAAAGTGTGAAAGGAGTTTTCTTTTTAAAGTTAATAGTATAAATAGATTTTCCCACCTCTATGATTATTATTCACTATTTATCTTCATATAAAATTTTCCATGGTTTTTCAATGAAAATATAATTTTCATTATTGTATGATATTTTAGTTTTTTATATTAATATAAAAAGTAATTATTTTCTAAAAGGTTGAAAATAATTTTTTAAATAACTTATTACTTCATTATTACAAAAAAATTACAAAATATTTAAGGAGATTTATTTTTAATGTTTATCTTCCATTTTCCTCTCTAATTCTATAAATATTTTCCATTATTTCAAACCTTAATTTACAATGAATAGATTTTCTTCTATCATCCATTAATAATTTGTGTATTATACCTTATTTTTTTATCATTCACTTTCTTATGATCTTGTTTTCTATCACTCTCCATTATTTATTAGACGTTATTTTTCTCCTAAATGTCTATATTTTTAGTATCATGGATGTATTTAGTATTATTTATAATACATTTATATTATGTTAACTATATATGGTGTTAATTTAAGGAAGAATATTAAGGAATTTATGTCATTTACTGGGGAAATATTCATGTTCTATATTCCTAATTCAATACAGATATTTATTTATTGATAAGGAATATTAAATATATATTCTATTTTTAATTAAATATATGAGTAATTCATTGGAAATAAGTAATTAAATGGTGGTTCTTGGTAATAGATATCCCCTTGATGCATCAGTAGGTCACTTGAGACAAATAGAATGAGTATTTCTTAGTGTATATCGGCCTATAAAATGAAAATGTTTTAGAATAAGGTCATGATGATACATAAAATATCTCGGAACGGAACCTTTAAATTAAGGTTCATGGTGTATTGGAAAAAAACCTTGATGGTAAGGTAATAATGTACAGCATCATGTACTTCATTCAATAAAATTTCACTTATTATTATCCATGTGATTGATTTATTAATATTTTCTATGGATATATTTTGAAGCTCCATATATTGATTAAATTTCATTTTCATTGATTATTCACTTTTAAATACTATTTATATATTAACTACACATGATAGATTCCATTTTATTCTTTCCCTTACTGAGAATATGAGCCCAATATTTATTATACATTCCTTTCCCAAGGATATAAAGACGAAATATTTGAATGATCTTTAAAGATATAATAAAGTATTTCATATGTTGTTTTATCTTTCCAATGTAATATTAAAATCATGTATATATCTAATGTCTCAGGATTTATAAACTAATTGGTCCTTTATGTTGTGATCCCTTATATCTTATACCGATATAATAAAGTAAACATTGGATCTAGGTTATTGGATTCAGTGTTGTTATTATTGGTATCAAATGATGTTTAATAGGACCCTTGGGAACTATATTTTTGAATAAAATAGATAGAAATAGCATTAAGATAATCCCCTAGAATGTTCAATAAATTTTAGGTATTTTTATATTATGGCTCAATAATCATGATTTTATAAGTTAATTGTGTATGTTTCGTTATTTAAAAATAGATCTTTGGGGAAGAAAGGGAAATTATAACAACACTTATAGTCAATATAGGAATTTCCTTTATGAGAAAATCAATATATAAGATTTTGGGATTAAGAAGATCATGGGAATATTAAGGAAACTAACTTGGGTTATGAAAAATAACTATTACCATATAGATAAACCTATTGCTTCTCAATACAATTCTGTAATATTAGAATACTTCATGGGAAAAAATACTCTAACCTTTAATAGATCTATTGATCCATTGGTAGATGAGAAATGGATCAAGTCCATTGAAATGATATTTCTAGATTTGGTAATTAATAAAGTGGAAATAGATATTATTGAAATATATAATTTAATATTATATTTGTATCAATAATGGTAAATGATTCAATATACAAAGGAGAATGAGGAGATAAGGGGAATGTAATAGAAAACCATTAAGGTGATTTTTTTGAGAAATATTTTCCTTGATAAGAACAGTATAACATAAAAATGAAATTCTTTAATTCAAGAAAGTATGAAGCGGTAAGTTTTACTGAGTATATTGAAAAATTTTAAACTCTAGTAATTGATCCTCTAAAGGGTACTACTCTTCTAGGATTTTTTATCATATGATGATATTATATCAACTGTCATTAGGGAAGATAAATGATTATACATGCTATATATCTTCAAAAGAATTAAATAGAAGAAAATGATGATTGAGTATAAAATAAAATGAAATGAATAAAATGAGAATGGAAGGACATTACATAAAACATGTGATAAATATGGAAAGAAACATATTGGTAAATGATTAAAGGGAATTGGAGTTTGTTAAAAGTGGAGAGATAAGGGACATATGGATTATGAATTAAAGGAGAAGAAATAAATCATTGATATTTGGTGTGTCAATATTAAGAAGATAGGGAACTATTTGAACCAATTTCATGGACATCAAGGGATTTTACCTCATAAGATGTTGAAAGATAAAGTCCAAGCTTATTTAATTAGTACAACTAATGTTGAGTTACCTTATGCAGTGATAGTGGGTACTTTGAATGTAGGATAATTCTTTATTTAATTCAATATATACAAAATCTTATATTTGTTCATGGATATTGAATCATCCTTTGACACTCTGAGGAATGATTTGGTTAATTAATATTCCTAATGGGAATCTAGTTACAATGATAACGTTTTAGGTAGTCTATGTTAAGAGGAACAACTTTTTTTCAAAATTGTAAATATAGTTTTTATACTTATGATTGAATTTTAAATAATATTTATTGTTTAGATTGAAGTATTACTAGATAAGGTATAAAATAATTTATGATGAATTAGTGGTATTTTTTATAATAAGGGATTTGATAATCATCATTTATTTGGATGTTATTTGCACATACACTCACTTTTTTTTGTTTTAATAAGTGGATTGTGATAATAAGAATAACATAACTTCCATTTATCAATATTATAATCTATTAATAGTTTATTTTCATGATTTTTACATGAAAATTTATCATGATTATTCATTATTTAGAATATGAGATTATGAAAAGATGAAAAATTGGTCTACATACAATAAAAATGAAATTGAATCAAGTAAGAATATTTTATCATATTATCTATTTTTAGGGAAAACTAATTCCTAAAAAATACAAAAATAATAATATAAACAAATTATTAATTATGTGGGTAAATATATTTCAAATTTCAAGTCTTTCCCCCTAAAAACATGTTTACAAGTATGAGTCTTACAATGGTACAAAAAAGGTTTTAGAAATATTTAATTAAGAAATTACATGTTTCCTAGAAGTGAATTAGAAATTAATTGTCATTATACACTCATTTTGGTATGAATAAATTAAAATTTTAAGGATATAATTTATTTAATGGTGGGGAATTTTACACCCTGATATTTCAACATGTAATTATCCTTTAAATAATACTATTATTAATAACTTATGTTTCACTCTAAACTAAAAAAATTCATGGCATATACAATAACCCATTAGAAAATAGAAATATATTAATAAATTATGATACTTAAATTTTACTATTTTTATTTTTATTTATTAAATTTAATGATTAGAAAATAAATAAATAAAATTATATTATTAAAATTATTCAATGTTAAAAGAGATATTTTTTAAAGAACTATTTTTTAAGTATTTTGTATTTTATCTTAAAAAATTAAATTGATCACATTTAAAAGATGATTATGATAAAACATAATATTTAAATTTTTGAAATAATATATTAACACTCAATTAAATAGAAATTGATAATAAATAATATTAATAACACTGAAAGTTTAAAAGGGTTATTTTTCTATAAAATCATGTTATCTTTATATGTTGTATTTTCATTTAAATGTTAAATTTATGAATATTATAATATAAATTTGATTAAGTGATTTTAATTTTTGAATTAATACTATCAAAATTATATTATAGTGAATTTTTTGGATTTTTAAAAAATATTTGATGTTTGTATCAATAGAGAAAAATACTGATTTTAAAAATAATATAGATTTTAAGAGATTATAATTATATAAGAATGACTTCAAAGTTTATTAAAACATTTTAATAGACCAAATATATATTTTATAAGTAATAAAATTCAACAAAAATACAATGTTGTACATAAAAATACATGTTTAAATTTTTTTAAATTTAAGTAATATTTTATTCAAAAAAGTCATTTTTGGTTATTCTCTTTTAATGAGGTATTCACAAGGTTAATTGTTGTTTTGTTTTTGTTTATATAAGGACCCAACCTTAAAACATTACATAATATTGAATTAAATGAATAATTAATGTTTTGAATATTTTCAGGTATAGAGTTTTAGAGAATTAGTCCATAACTATTACATATCAACTTTAAAATTACATGTACACACTACTACTCAGTATCCATTTTTTCATAAAATAAAAACTCTTAAAAATAAACATGTCTAGTTCCAAGTTTAAGACAGCATGGCTTTTCCTTGATCCCATCCTTAACCCTATTCATCTTTAAGTCTTGTGGAAAACATTTCAAAAACATGGGATTAACATAAAAATCTCAGTAAGGGTTATAAAATAAGGAAATAAAACATTGTCCCATCAATAAATACAAATAAATGAAACTATACTTTTCAATCATAACATAACTCATGAAATCACAAGATTTATGAATTATACATAGAAGTCATAAATCATAAAGGTAACTTATAGAATACATAACATACTTACATTGTAGCTGTCATAGCTACAAAGGGAGTTACATTGAAATACCCATCATAGTATATTCCCTAAATCTCTTAGGATAAACATTAACGTTTACCTCCATCATGTTACCTAATGCGTTTGAGAGCTATCTCAGTCTCACCCTCCCTAGGTTTATCACGGAACCACCCATATATGTAAAAAAATTCCCAATAACCATAACATATTCATAACACATAAAACAAGAATAAAGGAAAGATAAAATTTCCACATTGCAATCACAATATATCATTTCAAGATATTGACATAATCAATTCTTTATAAAACCATTTTCAAAACCATTTAAAACATTTAATAAAGATATTTTCGAATCAAAGTGTCCCATACCACTTTGAAGATTTTAAAGGAATTGAAATTTCAAAACATTAATGTCAATATAAATAAATACTTAAAACCATTTTGAAAATATGTACATTGGATGAGAAATATTTAGAAGAATAAATCTTTAAAGCTTTTAAAATGATGTTTTAGTTAAAGAGTCTTGTAACACTTGAGAAGAACTTGACTAAACATAATTAAAGAATAAAATAAAAAAAACTTATAATATCATGAGAATAATGATATTAATGATATAATATTTCAAATGTTATTATATACACCATATAAAATTGAATTGGTGCATAACAACAATTAAGTCTCAATGGAATGTAAATTGAGATGAAATCCCTTACAAAGATCATACCATTAGATTTAAGGGTAAATAAATGACATAATTATGTGTGAAAAATATAGATACAACCAATATAAGTGGATATTAAGTGTAAAACAATCAGATTTCATTCACACATATTTATAGCACGACATGATCAAGAAGTAAAATTTTAACCCAAAGAATAGAAATTGGGATAAAAAGTTCCCTTACAAAAATTCGACAACCTAACGGCTTCACTTTAAATTTCATAAAATGAGTTGATGAGATATAAAAGGTTATATCATCACTTGGACATAAAATTTACAGAAATAAGGATATATAAGAACAAATCCCAACATAATAATATGTAAATTAAAAGACATAACAATAAAAAGTATTTTAAAAAATGAGGGTGAAAGGTTCCATTACCGATTTAGTAACTTACGAAACATACACCCCATGAAAGAAGGATCATACAATGAAGATTTAGATACCCATAAATTAAATTATATTATACAAATAATACAATCAGGTTCAGTACATACACCACACAAAAGTAAATAGTGGCAAATATAGCATGAATCACACGGGAATAAAAAGTGAGATGAAAACCCCTTACCACGTTGTAATCAATCAGGTCGTATGAAAAAAAGTTAATAACCACCAAATTAATCACATAATACCATTAATATAAATATAATCATGATAATATATATCAAATTTAAGTAAAAAATACACCACATGCAAGAAATAAGTGGAAAACAATGGAAATCTCACGGAATTAAAAGTGAGATAAGAAACACCTTACCTCATGTTCGACTTGACTCATTTGTTCCTTGTTCTTCCTAAATAATAAAATTAAGTTAATTTATACTTGATTAAGAACATTTTTCCAGTTTATTATTTCTTTTATATCACTTATTACCTTGATATAAAAATTAGTTAATTATTTTAGTTCATATCGGACATTTTGTCGATGTTCGAAACTTGAGTCAAAAATGAACTTGTTATAATTAGAAATTGTCCATGTGGTCAAAAGTATATTATCTATAAAATCAAATTAATGATTTAAATATAATATATATCATATATATATAGTATATATATGTATTTATAATAGTACATAACATTTTGAGATAAGTAATGAAATGCACCGTTCATTGAGACGGTAAGTCGTACGTACGCATGAACGCTACTTTCATTTTTTTCATTTTTAAAAGGAATGTAAATTGAATGATACATAGGTATATTTTAATTCAATTATGATATATATGTTATGTAATTTAATTAACTCAATCCTTTATATGTTCCATTTATGGCATGAACGAGTCATATCACTTTGAGGGGGCAGTAGTCCGCACTTCCTCAAATGAAATTATCATATTTACCCATCATGAAAACCAAAAAGGTATGATATAAATGAAAAATATCTAAGTATAGAGACAATATAAATATAATATATATTTCATGTAAATACAATTACATCTTAATTTCCACCATAAGAGGTGGTAAGAGAAGATTGAACAATCATCGTTTCGTGAGGCACTAGTTCGTCGTCCAGAGAAACAGCATGTTCTTTACCCATTAGATGGAGGTGTTTGTAAGTGTAGTTTGAATCCTTCTCATAAAAAAATACTATTATATTGAAGACACTGGTGTTTTTATAAAATAAATAAATAAATAGAGTTTATGGGTTTGGATAAGAATAATAAATCAAAAGAACTTAAGAGAAGATGTTGCCTTTAAATCAGGTAACTCTCTTTGGTTTTAACCAAAAGGATTTCTTGAAGTGCCTTCTGCCTATGGTAAGGCTTATAAAAGGAATAGAGGTATGTAGGGAGACTATTTGGGCAGAGTTTGGATGAGACAAGAGTCTTGAGATGTGTGATTAATGGGTTAGAGGTTGTGGCTTTTTATAAGGGGGAGGAGGGGCTATTTAAAAAAGTTTGAAAATATTATTTTAATATATAATCATTTTCAGTTTCTAAAAATCCAAAACTCATTAAAGTCGAAGATAAGATGACTCCTATTTGAGATAAAATCATCCAATAAGAATTGGATAGGTTTTTTATATTGTTTTAATCTTTATAATCTTATTTATTTAAATCATTCATTATTGAGGTAAACATTGTATCATTATTGTGTCATAAATAATTTTATTTATTTGCCGTCTAAAATTTAAAAAAAAATAAAATGATGTAGGAAATATTTTTATATTTAAAATTAATATTTATAGTAAAAGATATAACTTATATAAATCCATGTAATAATTGATTTACTGAAAGATATATGTTTTAGTCATTTTTGTCTTTAATTTAAGTTAATTAATATAAAGTGACGTTATCACTCTTAAGTGGATCCATGGGGTCCCAAAATCGACCCAAGGATTCCCATGGTCGAAAATTTATCAACCAATAAGATTAAAACACATTTTAGGGTAATTTAATATTATTATAATATTATTTTTACCTTTAATTACCCAATTTACCTTTAACCGCGGTAAATAAGTCAAAAGTTACTATTCACAAAAAATTATTTTCATCTTATTAAACCAAATTTTACTTACTAATAACAACCATGTATATCATTTTTTCAAAATTAAATTCAAAAAAGTGGTAAAATTTCATTTAAATGAAAATGTCAGTTTTTTAACTACTACTTACTGTTTTCACTGTTCATCAAAAATTGAAGTTTTTCAGAAAAAACAAAAAATTCAGCCTAAGCTATATTTGATATTCCGAATTCAAAAATGATGTCTATTTTATCAATTTCAAAACATAGAAGTTTCATTAATTAATTTAAAATCTATTCTCATTGTCAAAACAAAGAGCGTGTTTTTTAAGAAATAATAACTATCAAAATATTGACACTTGTTTATGTCCAATTTCAAAGCGAAATTACATACAATGACCAACATTGGATTAATTGGTAAAAATATAATCTAATTAAACTTTAAAAACAACTAAAAATATAATCTAACCATACAAATAAATTATATTAAAAGGCAGTTTTGAATTAAAATACAGCATTTTTAACTATTCATTAAAAAAATAAATTTTATCAAAAAATACCAAAAATTTACCCAAATTAGATTTTGATGTCGCGATTCTAAAGAAGAATTTTATTTTTTCAAATAGAATGTATAAAAGTGACCAAAACAAGATTTAAAAAGGGTTCTCCATCAAAAGGCGTTAAATCGACCTTTTAAAGAATATTTGAGTATTTATGCTTAAAATTGGATTCATTCACATTTTAAGCCTCTAAATTTTATTGGATAAATGTAAAAACATTTAAAAAACATGTATAATCATATTGTAGTTAGTTATATTCATTTCCTCCAATATAATGTCTAGGCATTAACTACCATTTAAAATAATATTATATTATTATTTTTCAATATGACCCAACGTTTTGTACAACATAAGATTTCAAAGAAACTCGTTGTTGCGTATCAGGTACGTCATTGAACATATTTAAAGTAAAATTAATATTTAATTCACAAATATTAATTAATATGAAAATTTATTATTCTTTATTTACTTGGGATGTTACATCTTTCCCCCTTTTAGAAATTGATTCCTCAGAATTTTAAAATTGGGCTTGGAAACTTCATTAAAAGTCCCACATCAGAAAAAGAATCAATAAAACTATCGATTTAAAAGAAAGAAAGTGAAGTAAAAATGTCACCTGAGATAACCCATACTTGTATTCCTTGTTGGAAAACATGGATATGGAAGAGAAACTAAGTTTCAAGTTCTGATGGAGAGTGATAGAAAACAGGATTAGGAGAAAGTTAACTACCAGAAAATCACAAACTTGTGATAGGTTAAACAGTATTTGGTTTCCTAGTAGGAAAAGTAAACAAAAAACATTTTTTTGTTTTAAGTTCCTTTTCATAAAGTTGGAGAATTTATTTATGATATTGACTAAGGACATAAGGAAATATGCTTACTTTTCAAGTAGAGTTTCATCCTTTAATAAGTTTCTACTAAAACTCATATTTTCTCCAAATGATGAGTATTCAAGATGACTTATTCACATCTGAACTGATAGAATCAACTTCTAGAGAATCACATAATCCACAAAATATAAACTATATATTTCCCCTATCTTTAGACATTAACCAAAACCAAAATGGTTCGTACAAGATCAGATAATCCCCAAAAATAAAAATTCTTTATAAAAAGAAATACTACTCTTAATCTCTAAAATTCAACAAACAGTACCCAAAGTTCAACAAAGACTATTCAGTAAACAATTGTCCATAAATTTATTCAAATTAAACCAAACTAATATTGAAACACAAAACTCATAAGGATTTAATCACACGGTCTTCCACAGTAAAGCTTAACATGTACTTCCAAATAACATTGACTACTCTTAAAGTATCATACTAAAGTGTAATTAACCTAAAAACATATTCTCTATGAATGGTTAATCATTTCCATAAATAACCCAAATCACCATATGTCCATAATAAAAACATAGAATCTTCCAAAATAAAATTCCAACCATTACTCCACAAATGGGATACCATAGTATTCTATTTCCCTTAAACATATAATGTTCCCCAAAAGAGAGAAAATATTCCAAAATAACCTTTATCACTTAATCACTAAATCATTTTCCAATATTAAGGATATCCATTTGATAAAACATAAGTTCTAAAAATCAATTTATTCTTGATTCAAAAAATTGTTTAACTAAAAATAATAATAAGTCATACTAACCAGGGACTTCACATAGGCTAGTTGTAGGAGATACTCCCTTTTCGCCCTTCAGTTGTGGGTTCAATTCATGTGTAGTTTCCGGACACGATGGGTTGTCACCCATCTTATGGGTTGTCACCCATCTTACGGGTTGTCCTTTTTATAAAACTCAAAAATAACCATAACATGTTTTAACCTCAATGTTTTTCTTATAAATTTCATTTTCATCCCAATACATTAAGACCTCAACATCTATATTCATGAATCCTTATATATATTGTTCTTTTTTCTTATTTCACCTCCATATGATAATATAAAACTATTCCTAATATAAATAATACATACCTTCATCATGGTGTCCATATGGTTTCATCGTCATCTTGTTCACATAGGTAGAAGGTCCATGCATTGCAACAATGATTTATAGATCCTTAAAAATCATTTTCTTCCTTTATCCAAATACACCTTGTACAACATGTGTCATATGGGTTTTTGTAGAAAAATAATTTCAGAAAATAATTATGTATGACATATAATTTCAAAACATCAGGAAAAACATTATTTTTATAAAACATTCGAACCAAATTTGAGTTGAAACTTTCAATTAATGGTCCTTTTAAAATACCATAAGTACGTACTGAGAGACTATATTTTTAAAAGAAAATATAAATAGGTTGTGCAGGGGTATCCTTCTTTAGAACCTTTTTCAAAATCATAATATTCTTCAAAATCTAGAGATAAGGTAAAATATTTGAAAATGCCTTGATAATATTAACCTTTATTGAAAATATGAGAATATTGAGAAAATATGATGTGATTAAATACAACCCATGATCCATGATGATATTGAGGTATAGTGGAGGTGTTTGATATCTCAAACAACTCCTTTCAAGTGAGTTGTATACTAGAAAACGTTTCATAATCATCTGAACATGACTTTGTAATAATTATTTCAAGAATGTCAACAGGAAGAGATGGGAATGTTATTTGAGATCCTCCTCCTTCCATTTGTAACCAAATTTCCTTGATCTGAAAAAGTTATAAAACAAGAATTTAACTAAAATAATATACATAGGGACTAACCATGTGTTTTACTAAAACTCTTAATCCCTAAATTTGTCTAAACTGACCTTGGATACCAACTATAAGGACCCGACCTTAAAAAATTACATAATCCTGAATTAAATGAATAATTCACATTGAGGATCTTTTCAGGTTTAGAGTTTTAGAGAATTAGGCCATAATTATTATATACCAACTTGAAAATTACATGTAGACACTACTACTCCGTATCCATTTTTCATAAAATAAAAACTCTTAAAAAGAATCATGTCCAGTTCTAAGTTTTAGACAGCATGACTTTTCTTTGATCCCGTCCTTGATCGTATTCATATTTAAGTCCTACGGAAAACATTTCAAAAACTTGGGATGAGTATAAAAAGATCATAAAGGGTTACAAAATAATGAAATAAAACATTAGCTCATCAATAAATACAAATTAATGAAACCATACTTTTCAATCGTAACATAACTCATGAAATCATAGGATTTATGAATAACACATAGAAGTCATAAATCATATAGGTAACTTGTGGAATACATAACATAATTACATTTTAGCTATCACAGCTACATAGAGAGTTATGTTGGAATACTCATCACAGTATATTCCCTAAATATCTAAGGAGAAACATTAATGTTTACCTCTTTCATGTTACCCAATACATTGGAGAGCTATCTCAGGCTCACCCACCCTAGGTTTATCACAGAACCACCCATATATGTAAACAATTCCAAATAACCATAAAATATTCATAACACAAATAACAATCATATAGTAAAGTTAAAATTTCCACATTTCAATCATAATATATCATTTCAAGATATTGACATAATCAATGCTTTATCAAACCATTTTCAAAACCATTTAAAACATTTAATAAAGAGATTTTTTAATCAGAGTCCCATACCACTTTAAAGCTTTTAAAGGAATTTAAATTTTATAAAATTAATTTCCATATAAATAAATCCCTAAAACCATTTTGAAAATATAGACATTGATGAGAAATATTTAGAAGAATAAATATTTAAAGCTTTTAAAACGATGTTTTAGTTAAAGAGTCTCGTAACACTTGAGAAACACTTGACTAAACATAATTAAAGAATAAAATAAAATAAAACTTATAATATCATGAGAATAAGGATATTCATGATATAATATTTCAAAGGTAAGTATATACACCATATAAAAGCGAATTTGTGCATAATAACAATTAAGTCTCAATGGAATGTAAATTGAGACGAAATCCCTTACAAAGATTGTACCATTAGATTTAAGGGTAAATCAATGACATAATTATGTGTGAGAAATATAGATACACCCAATATAAGTGGATATTAAGTGTAAAACAATAAGAGTCTACTCACACAAATTTATAGAATAACATTATCAAGAAGTAGAAGTTTAACCCAAATAATTGAAATTGGGTTAAGAAGTTCCCTTACGAAAATTCGACACCCTAACGGCTTCACTTTAAAATTGAGAAAATGAGTTAATGAGAGAAAAAATGTTATATCATAACTTGGATAAAAAATTTAAATAAATAAGTATATAGAAGAACATATCCCAATATAAGAAGATGTAAATTAAAAGACATAACAAAAAATAATTCTTTTAAAAAAAGAAGGGTGAAAGGTTCTCTTACCGATTTGGTAACTTACGAAACATAAACTCCATGAAAGAAGAATCATAAAATGAAGATGTAAATACCCATAAATTAAATTATATTACACAGATAATACAATCATGGTAAGTACATATACCACACAAAAGTAAATAGTGGCAAATATAGCATGAATCTCACGGGAATAAAAAGTGAGATAAAAACCCCTTACCTTGTTGTAATCAATCGGGTCATATGACCAAAAGTTAATAACCACCAAATTAATCAAAAAATACCATGAATATAAAGATAATCATGATAATATATAGAAAATTTAAGTAAAAAAAGCACCACATGCAAGAAATAAGTGGCGAACAATGCAAATCTCACAGAATTAAAAGTGAGATAAGAAACCCCTTACCTCGTGTCCAACTTGACTCATTTGTTCCTTGTTCTTCCTGAATAATAAAATTAAGTTAATTTCTAATTGAATAAGAACATTTTTAAATTTTATTATTCATTTTATATCACTTTTTACCTTTCTATAAAAATTAGTTAATTATTTGAGTTCATATCATACATTTTGTCGATGTTCGGAACTTGAGTCTAAAATGAACTTGTTATAATTACAAATTGTCCATGTGGTAAAAATTATATTATCACCAGAATCATATTAATGATTTAAATATCATATATATCATATATATCCAGTATATATATGTATTTATAATAGTACATAACATTTGGAGATAAGGAATGAAATGCACCGTTCATGGAGACGGTAAGCCGTACGTACGTATGAACGCTACTTTCATTTTTTCCTATTTTTAAAAGGAATGTAAACTGAATGATACATAGGTATATTTTAATAATATTATAATATCTATGTTATATAATTTAATTAACTCCATCCTTTATACATTCCATGTATGTCATGAACTAGTCATAACACTTTGAGGGGGCGGTAGTCCTCACTTCCTCAAATGAAGTTATCGTATTTAACCATTATGGAAACCATAAAGGTATTATATAAATGAAAAATAAAGAATTATAGAGACAATATAAATATAATATATATCGCATTTAAATATATTTATATATTATTTTACACCATAATAGGTGGTAGTAGAAGATTGAATAATCATCATTTCGTAAGGCAGTAGTTTGTCATCAACAGAAACAGTATGTTCTTTACCCATTAGATGGAGGTGTGTGTAAGTGTAGTTCAAATAATTCTCATAAAAACATCCTAGTATATTTAATATACTATTTTTTTTATAAAAGAAATAAATAAAGATATTTTAGGGGGTTGGAGAAGGATAATAAAACAAAAGAACTTAAGAGAAGACATTACCTTTAAATCGGGTAACTCCCTTTGGTTTAAACCAAAAGGATTTCTTGAAGTCCTTTCTGCCAAAGGTAAGGATTCTATAAGGAGGAAAGGGATGTAGGGAGATTAATTGGGAATATTTTGGATGATACAAGGGTATTTAGAGGTCTGAGTAATCGTTTAGAGGTGATGGATTTTTATAAGGGGGGGGAGGGGCTCTTTAGGAAAGTTTGAAAATATTATTTTATGATATAATGATTTTCAGTTTCTAAAGGTCCAAAACTAATTAAATCTAAATATAAGATTACTCTTGTTCAAAATAAAATCATCCAATAATAATTGGATAGGTTTTGGATATTGTGTTAATCTTTATAATCTTATTTATTAAAATCATTCATTAATAAGGTAAACACTGTATTATTATTGTGTCATAAATAATTTTATTTATTTGTTGTCTAAAAGTTATAACACAAATACCATGATGTATGAAATATTTTTAGATTTTAAATAAATATTTATAGTCAAATAGATAACTTATATAACTCTATTTAATAATTGATTTACTAAAAGATATATGTTTAAGTTATTTTTGTCTTTACTTTAAATTAATTATAAAAGGTGTCATTATCACTCTTAAGTGGCTTCTTGGGGTCCCAAAATTGACCCAAGGATGCCCATAGTCGGAAATTTATCAACCAATAGTATTAGGACACATGTTATGGTAATTTAATATTATTATAATATTATTTTTACCTTGAATTACCCTATTTACCTTTAACCGCGGTAAATAAAAGTCAAAAGTTACTATTCATCAAAAAAATATTTTCATCTTATTGAACCACATTTTACTTACTAATAACAACCATGTATGTTGGATTTTATAAATTAAATTCACAAAAGTAGTAAAATTTTATTTAAATGAAAAATTCAGTTTTTTAACTACTACTTAGTGTTTTCACTATTCATCAAAAATTGAAGTTTTTCAGAAAAATACCTAAAATTCAGCCTAAGGTACATTTGATATTATGAATTAAAAAATGATTTATATTTTACCAAATTCAAAACATAGAATTTGAATTAATTATTTTAAAATTAATTCTCATTGTCAAAACAAAGAGTGTGTTTTTTAAGAAATAATAACTATCAAAAGATTGACACTCGTTTATGTCCAATTTCAAAGTGAAATTACTTCCAATAACCAACATTGGATTATATGTTAAAAATATAATCTAATTAAAATTTAAGAACAACTAAAAAGGTAATATAACTTTATAAATAAATTATATAAAAAGTTAGTTTTGAATTAAAATACAGTATTTTTCACTATTCAATAAAAATAAATTTTATCAGAAAAATTCCAAAAATTTACCCAAAGTAAATTTGTATGTCTAGATTATAAATAATAATTTTATTTTTTCAAATATAACATATAAAAGTGACCAAAACTATATTTAAATAGGGTTCTCCATCAAAAGGTGTTAAATTGACCTTTTAAAGAATATTTGAGTATTTATGGTTAAAATTGTATTCATTCATATTTTAAGCCTATAAATTTTATTGGATAAATGTAAAAACATTTAAGAAAACATGTATAATCCTATTGTAGTTAGTTATATTCATTCCCGCAAATACAACGGCTAGGCTTTAACTACCATTTAAAATAATCTTATATTATTATTTTTCAGTATGACTCAATGTTGTGTGCAACATAATATTTCGAAGAAACTCGTTGTTTTGTATCGAGTACGCCATCGAACATAGAATCCCCTTTAAATTAAAATTAATATTTAATTCACAACTATTAATAAATATGAAAAGGTCATATTTTTTATTTACTTGGGATGTTACAGTTTAAAAGAAAGAAAATTATCCATTAATATAAAATAATACAATTAGTTCCATTGGAATAAATATTATACATGATTTTGGTATAAAATCATTTTTATAACTAAAGGATCATTTTTCTAAAAATGGGTTTTCATTGTATTTTTTGATCTTATAATAAAAGTAATTTATACCACTTATATGAATTGAATGTTGTAAAATTGATTAATTTTTTAGAATAAAAATAATTAATATTAGTTAATTGTTTGAACTTAATTTTGGGTCATAATGAATAGTAACCATGGTAGAAAATTATCACCTCAGTTAAGGGTAAAATGAGTTAAAAGGGTTAAAAATTAATGGATGAGGCTTCAAGATAACACAAAACACATGATTGAATATAATTTTTTGTTTGTATTTAGAACTTTAACTACTTATATTGAAATATATGATAATTTTTATCCATGTTACTTGAGTTTGACATATATTATATAATAATATTTCAAGCATTTACAATTTTTCCACACACCACACTTATAAAATAAAACCTCCTCTCCTCTCTTATCCACACTTCTTGAGCCACTTGTATATACCATCCCCAGTCCAAATACCTTACCAAATTTATTTTTCTCTACCTTTAGGTTCTATTCTTCTTAAATAACACTTCAATAAGGCTTAAGGTGTAAGCCAAAGGTGGTTACCAAAAGAAGATGTATATGTTCTTACCGAGATTTTTCAGGTTCCTTTCTACATAAACCTCCTCAAAATATTGAATAACCATATTAACATAATTGAATAATTATATTTACTATACTAACATTTTTTTATGATAATCATACATAAATTTCCTATCTCCTTTACATCATATTGAAAATTAAAAAATCAATTGTGCATGCATACAAACTATCATCTCCACATAGCGGTGTAATTCATTTTCCAATACCACCACACTTTGTGGATTATAAAGATATAATTAATGAATATATATGATATGTATGACATAATTATGATTATTTTATTATAATAAATCATCCATATTCTTACCCTTCTATCTATTGTAAAATGATATCATCGCTCATGTGTGAATGTGGACTACCACCTCCATAAAGCGATGTGATTCATTTTTATATTATCCTCTTGCATGGGTGATTATAAAATAGTATATAATGAATAAAAAATATATTAATTATTGTATTAACATTATGGATATTATGGAACAATTTCATTATATCTTTGATCACTATAAGTATACAAAATTAATTTTGGATAAATTGACCAAACAGCTTTAACTAGTCAACATAAGAAAAAAATATACACTAAATAGATGTAATATTTTTATAGAAGGACCTTAAAATTGAATAAAATTTAAAAAAATCATCAAAAGGAATTTAATAAATTTAAATTTATTATTCATGTGGATATAATCAATTTGACCAAGCAGGAATCTAAGGTGTGGGTTTTTCATCTCAATTTCACTCCATCGAGACATTTTTTATATTATACACATAATTTAATTTATATGGTATAAATACTGAAAATTTGAAATAGTATACTATTAATGACTCTTTATTCATGGTAATTAATGTTTCAATACAAATTTTCTCTTTTAATTGGTTTTTTTATTGAAAAGTTTTATAAGTTGTAAGGGTTTTTCATCTCAATTACACTCCATTGAGATATATTTTATATTAGACACATAATTTATTTTATATGGTACATATACTACCCCATGAATGATTTTGTCATGAATTCATATTTTTTCTTTTTATTTGAAGTTTCAATTAATTTTTTCTATTTTAATGGATTTTGATTCAAAAGTTATTAATTTTGTAAGGGTTTTTCTTCTCCATTCCACTCCATCGAGACATATTTTGTATTATACACATAATTTAATTTATATGTTATAAATACTGAAACTTTGAAATATGATTTTATTAATGACTCTTTATTCATTTTATTTATATTTTTAACTCAAATTTTCTCTTTTCAGTGTTTTTTTACTAAAATCTTTTTTAAGCTGTAAGAGTTTTTCATCTCAATTCCACTCTATGAAGATATATTTTATATTAGACACATAATTTATTTTATATGGTGTAAATACTTCCCTGTGAATTATTTTATCATGAATTCATATTCATTCAATATATTTAAATTCATTTTTTATATTTTAATGGATTTTGATTCAAATTTTATTAAAGTTATAAGGATTTTTATTCTCAATTCCTCTCCATTGTGGTATATTTTATATTATGCCCCTAATTTATTTTATATGATTTATATTCTACCAATTTGAAATATAATATCATTAAGTACTCTCAATGCATGGTACTTAAATTTTCAAATCATTTTTTCACTTTTAAGTAAATTTTATTTAAAAGTTATTAAATCTGTGAGATTTTTTAATCTCAATTCCATTCCATTAAGACATATTTTATATTATGCGCCTAATTTCTTTTATATATTTTATATATTTAACTTATGAAATTTTATATCATTAATTCCTATTTATTCACAGTATTTAATGTTTCAATTCAAATTTTCTCTTTATTGGTTGGAGTGAGTATCATGAATTTATATTTATTCATTGTATTTAATATTTCAATTCATGTTTTATATTTTAATGAAATTTGATTCAAAAGTTATTAATGTTTTAAGGTTTTTTCTTCTCAATTCCTCTCCATTGTGACATATTTTATATTATGCACCTAATTTATTTTATAGAATTTATATACTACCACTTTGAAATATAATATCATTAAGTACTCTCAATGAATGGTATTTAAAGTTTGAAATCATTTTTTCGCTTTTAATGGATTTTGATTTAAAAGTTATTAAGTCTGTGATATTTTTTTATCTCAATTATTATCTATTAGGACATATTTTATATTATCCACATAATTTCTTTTATATAGTTTATATATTTAACTTATGAAATCTTATATCATGAATTCTTATTTATTCAAAATATTTAAATTTTCAATTCAAATTTTCTCTTCATTGGTAGGATTGAATATCTCAATAGGGGTGAATTAAGTACCCAATAAAAATTTCTATTCAAAATAGATTAAAATAGATTAGCCCAATTAATTTAAGAAAACATACCAGTTAACCAAAATACCAGGTCGTTATAAGTTTTAATATTTCAAATGATTTCATAAAAGATTGATTAGGTCTTGTGTAAATAATATACAGTATTAATTAATCTTTTAAAATAAATTTAATTAATTAAAATCTTATAAAAACACTAATTAATATTAACTATCAAAATATTAATTTTTTTAAAAGTTTAAAAAACAATTTTCTAGTTTAATAAATAAATTCCAACTAAAAAAATAAAACAAACAGTGGAATTTTAAATATAATAGGTTCATTATCAAGCCAATACATAGTCCTATCCACTTGGTGATCACCTACTACTAAGAATTTTATATAAATAAATAGTTTGATACACAGCCTATATTGGGTTTTACAATAATTTATAACTGTCCAAACCACACAGGTCATCTTCCACTGTTATCTGTGGGAGTACAAAGAAAAAGGTCACACAGGGACCTCTACCATAGTTATATGTGGAAGTATAAATGATAAAAAGTTATTTGAGAAGATATTAATGTATCTTATAGTTTTTAGCAGGAGATAGTGTGCGTATATAAAACAGAGTATAGCACACACTGATCGAAATGTAAAATACAAAAAAAAAATGAGCAATAAGAGTATGAATGGAAATAGATACTCTGTTTGTAATACAGTGTAGCTCATTAATCCTTGAAAAAAATTTGGAAATTTCTGCTCGAGTCAAGATTTTGTGAAAACATCAATTAAATAGGGTGTTGTTGTCACTTTCTCCCTTGAATATAGGAAGGTAATGGATGTGTATTGAGATTTTTCTTCCTTAGTTGAATAGAAAAGGATGCAGAAAGTAAGATATTCTTGTTCTTGAAATATGGTTCATCTCTATCAAGTAAATTTAAAACCTTTTAGCATATCTATTTCATCTCTTCATGTTTTGGTGAGGAAATCTAGTTCTTTTATTAACAGTGGTAGTATGAAGAATATCCATGTGCATATAGATATTTTAATTCCCTGTACAAAGGGCCAATACATCATTGAATTCATTATATCAAGAATTTAAGAGATAATAATTAAAAAAAAATTGGCATTAAAACCCATAATATATCTGTTAGAATAATTTAATTCAGAAAAAATAAGTTATAAATAGTGGTAGTGAGTCCTGGAATAGTGACTCATAGTATGGCGGTGTGTTATTCTTGTAGTGTCTCGGATTGGAGGTGTCTTGTTCTGGTGGGATGTATTTATAATATTGTCTCTCTATATCAATGTATAAGTCTGGTGATATGACATTGGCGGTGTCTTAACTGATGGTGAATTATCCTTCTGGCGGTGACACCTCTAATGACAGATCAAGTTGGTGGTGTCTCATAATATATCAAAATTCTTCCTTGGCGGTGACTCGTCTACGATGGTGTCATATGTGAAAGTGACTTATTTCAGGACTTTTCCATTTTTCAATATTGATGGTGAGATATGTATGGTGGTGTGTCAGCTTGGTAGTGAGTCATTCATAATGGTGACTCATCCTTTGTGGTGTTTCAACTTCAAAGGATACTCATGCTTAGGAAATTTCATCATCGATCTCAGATTATAAAATACTTATGGAAAACATGAAATGCATTAATATCATTGGAATCATGATTTTGTGTTCATTAAAACATGTAGGTCAACAATATCCCCTTCTTGATGATAAAAAAATGGCATCAAATTTAAAATTTTCATGGCATCAAAGGTAGCATAAATTTTGATATCAAAGGTAAAATAAAAAATAAAGACATGTCATTCAAATGGTATTAAAGATAAATAAGGACAGTATGTGCATATGGTTTAAAGAAAAAAATTATATATTAATATGTTTTCAAACAAATGGAATAAATTTTATCAAATAGATATAACTATAACAAATAAAAATAAATGAAATTAATTATATTCTCCAAAATAAATATGACCTAATAATTCTCCACCTTTTGGGATTATCAAAAAGGTAAATATTAGTATAAAAATTTAATAAATGTAGGAGAGATAAATATGAACATCAGAATAATAAATCATGAATAAATGTATTCACGGTCATCCATAAAGGTTCAATCAAAAAGTTATAACAAAAAACCATCAAAATAGAATGGCTACTCCAATAGTATCCTCATGGTTGGGAAAAGGATCCATTGGTTATTTTATTTTGTCCTTTTATTTATTTTAATATGAGATAGTATAATTAGTATGGTTTGAAGGATCTCTTGGAACAATAGGTGGGATTCCAACTATAGCTTGAGGATGAGACTCTATGACAACAACTGACCTGATTTGTCTTATAAATTTTGCAAGATGAATTGGGAAGGGTTGGAATTTAACAGGAAGAGGTGAAAGTGGATCAATAGTAACTTCTAGTCTAAAAGATACATGATAGGTAATAGGAATTTCTTCTTGATACACAACAACCATGCCATGTACATAGAGAAAGGGCTTCATGATATTGATGAATTCCATTATTATCTGACCACCTCTTTCCATGGAACTAAAAAAAATACTTCTTCTTTCACAATGTGATTTATCACTAGAGTCATTTCCTTCAATTGTCAGAATTTATCATTAATTCCTTGGGTAATGGGTGGCATCCTAAAAATTTCATCTAAAAAATTGAATTTTGAATCCATGGAATGCTTGGTATAAATCCATGTGATATTATATATGATAGATTTGGTGATTTTATCTTAATCTAAATTTATATCCTTGGCATAACTCCTTATCATCGTATGATCATGGTTATTACTCTGCTAAAACTTTCTCAGAATATCCAATGGTATCACAGGTTATCTACTAGAAGGTCCACTAGATATAACTAAAACTTATTCTCTGACAACAGTTTTATTCTGATCAACATCCATTGTGGGTGAAGTAGTGGAGGAAGAAATGTCTGAGGATACATTCTCAATATTTTTTAAAATAATATTTAAATACAGAGTAAAAGTAAACTTTATGTCTTCAATCATAGAATTTATAGATTCCAAATCACTATTAATAATATTATGATAAATCTTAGTCTCTTGGATGTGATGCATCATTTTAGGTTGAATGTGTTCAATAACCAATTCAAAAAGATACTGAATATCATTTTCACTAAGCTTTGTTAAGAGAGGTGCATGAAAATTCAACATCTTATCAAAATATATTAAAACAATTTCTCCAAAATCATTCAAGCCAATTTTGGTGACCATGTTCATTGGGATAGAACTTATAGAAAGGGAAAGAGTAGGTTCTATCCTAAATGAAATTTTTTTATAACAGTCCTGCAATCTCAACTTGGGAAACTAGTTATCCTTCGGGATCCTTTTCTCTTGGAATGGAAAGTTCTCCATTCATTAGTGAACTACCCTCTTTACCTGATAATTTATCCCATTCCTCCACCATTGGATCAACCCAACTCTTTAAAGTCCTAACAAAAAAAAAATTAGTAATAATAGGTACCAAAAAAGTTACTAAAGTAGGGGTTTCAACATTCTGATCATCTTCATTCTCTTTACTAGTATCCAATTCACCATCATTAGGTTCTTCTTCTATATGAACATCATATTTCTACATAAAAAAAATAAACCTCTACAATCATATTAACATGAGGCTCATAAATATATTAATTTTCATATTCTCCCTCAATTAGATCTTTTTTCATTTGTTCAACCACATGTTTCTCAATAGAATTTATGAAAACCATATGCTCAACCATAGTAGTGTTAGAAATAGTCTGACAATCAATAGCAGAACTAGCTTCTCTAGTAGGAATTTATTAAAGAATTTAAAAATATGGGGATTAATCCCCATCAACAAAATCATATCCTTCTATTCTAGGAGTTATATCCAAAATCTCAACAATACATGGTTTTTATTCATATTTAGATGAACCAGGAGAAACCGCAAGTTCTGGGGGAATTTCTACATCTTTATTTCTGATTTTTCTACTATAACCATCAGGGTCAGAATTATAACTATCACCATCATTTACTTTTCCAACATATCAATTTCCACTACCATTTTCTCTATTTTCCTCTTCCTCTTCATCCTCATCACCATTCTCATCATCATTAAGCTTTTAAAAACTTTTGAACTATTCCTCTTCAAATACTTCATTTTATTCTTCATTACTTTTCACAAACTTACCTATTTTTGGAAGTCTCTTAGGAATGATAGGATCTCCATATGTGATAAGTGGATATTAGGGAGACAGATATAGGTATCTCTCATCATCAACAGGATATTCCTCTTCTTATTCTTTTTAGAAAGTATCCTATATTTAATCTTTATTAGAGTACTATACTATTTTATATGGATCTAGACTAGGGTCAATAATATCCCTTGGTCTTGTCATATGGTCCTCTGAATTAAACTAAACATACAGGTTGTCATTATTTTCTACCCATTAATTCTTCCAGGGGTTCTAACTGATCCTCATTCTTGAGAAAATTTATTTTGAAATGAAAAACTGCCACAATCAACAATTGGTTCCTCATTATCTGAAACATGGCCTTTTACCTTTAACATGGAAGAAATATAATTCGGATAGATCAAGTAGTTATAACGCTCTGTAGGGTTTTTCATCTCTGATAGATGTATCATAAGATACCTACACAAGTTTATCATATGTCCTCAATTCAAAATACAATGAAGATATACATCTTAGAATCTTAAGGTGGAAAAAACACCTTTCCTTGGACATAAAATGTGCTGAATAAACTTGAAAAGAAATTTAAACCATCCATCCAACTTAGATGAAATTATACTTCTTGTTATTCCATCTATATTTGGATTAGTTAAACATATTAATACACAAAAACGTCACTTTCTTCATGTATATTTCTTTGATAATCATCAAAAACACTTTTATGAGGAACACCTAAGCATATTTCCCACTATATTGAAGAAAATAAAACATTACAAACTTTAACTCAGCTTCTTATCTAGTACTCTTCTTCTTCTTTAAAAAAATATATATACTGATAGAACTCATAAACAAGATTAGGATAGAAGGGTATCTTATTTGAAGATAACCAATCTAACTATCCTTGGTTTTGGAGTACTTTGAGCACCAAATACTTACTTTTGACTAACCAGTCTGCTTAAACTTATTTTTCAGCTACAACTAATCTTCATGAAAACTATAGATGAATTGTTTCTACAGTAGAAGTAACACTATGCTCACCATTTTGTTTCATAGTTGGTTATTACTTATTCTGTTAAGACTCATAAGAATGATTCATTCTTGCAATATAGATCAATCTGGTAAGATCGGTCAAAGGTTGAGAGGAATGTTGAAGGTTTTAAGGTTAGGAGATGAAGGGTTTCATTGGTATTGAGAGAAAGGAAGGGCATTAAAATATATGTGTGTTGTAATTATAAAACTATCAAGTGTATATCATTTAGGATTTAGGCATTTTAAAAAAATAGAAATAATACCTGAAATCATAATAGAGTGTTGGGAAATATTTGAATCAAGTTTATAAAATAAAATAAACTAAAAACATTTAAAATTGAAAACCCACTAGTTTAAAAAATATGAAAATAAAATTTCACAAAGGCATGAAACCAAGGGTGTGACAATCCAACAGTGAGACAAACCAACAGTGAGATAGCCCAATGGTGAGACATTCCCAATAGTATGTCACTCAACGATGTGTCACCCAATTGTGTGTCACCCAATGATGTGTCATAGAAAATTAATCTTAACCAAAATAATCATTCCTAATTCTTGTTTGATATAGTCCATTCTCTTAAAATTTAAAGGCTTTTTAAAATATCAACTAAGAGAAGTTCAATACTAATAAAATCAAGAGAGATATCACCCTTTTGAAAATGATCTCTCAAAAATTTATGTCTTATATCAATATGCTTTGTCCTAGAATTAGATATAGGATTCCTAGAAATATTTATTTCACTTGGGTTATCACGGTTTATAGGTACATGTCAGAATTGATATCCATAGTCTAGTAAAGTGTGTTTCATCCACAAAATTTGTTCATATCAACAACCAGCAGCTATGTACTCCACTTCATCTATAGAAAATTCAACATAATTCTGATTCTTACTACACTATGAAACTAGATACTTTCCCAAATGTGACATATTCTAGAGGTACTATCTAACTTACATCCAAAAAATCATCATTATAATAACTAACTAGATTAAATGCTTTTACTCTAGGGTAAAATATTCCTAAATTGGTTGTATACTTGAGGTATTTGAAAATTATTTTTACTAAAACCCTATTTGACTCTTTTTTATTAGCTTGAAAGAGAGAACACATACACACACTAAAAATTATATCAGGTCGGCTAACAGCCAAGTAGATAAGACTTAGAATTATACCTCTATAATTGGTTTGATTCACTAGTTTCCCAGTTTCCTAGTTTCATCAGGATCCAACTTGCAGGTGGTACTCATAGGAGTATTTCTACTCTTAGTGTTATCCAAATTGAAACATTTTAAAAGATATTTTTTATATTTAATTTGATTTAAAATAATTCCTTCTTTATTTTGAAATATCTAAAATCTACAAAAGTACATAAGGTCACCCATCAAACTCATTTCAAATTAATTTTTCATCATTTTAGAAAAAAATAGTACAAAGAGATTTTCTTAAAGATCAAAAAATAATATCATCAACATAGATTTGTACTACTAAAACATCTTTTGAAATTCATTTTACAAAAAGAGTATGATCATCTATACCTTTTGAAAAAGCCTTTTGAAATAATAATATTATTGAACCTATCATACCAAGCTCTAAGAACCTATTTCGAACCATGTAATGCTTTAGTTGATTTAAAATCATGATTTGGAAAATGGGGATTTTGAAAAATAGGGGTTGTTCAATAAAAACATCTTCAAATATAAAAAAATTCAAGAATGAAATCTTGAAATCCATTTGATAAATATTTAAATCTATATGTTCTACATAGGCTAGTATAATTATAATGGATTTAAGTCTGGAAACTGGTGTAAAGGTTTCTATATATTCCATTCCTTCTTCTTGACTGTAACCTTGTGCAACAAGTCTTACCTTGTTTCTAAATATTTTGACTGACTCATCTACCTTGTTTCTAAACACCCATTTAGTGCCTATAGTCATAGTTTCCTTGGTTCTATCAAAAATTTACCACACATTGTTTCTTTAAAACTGATTTAATTATTCTTGCATTTCCATCTACCAAAATTCATCATTAATAGCTTCATTGATGTTCTTAGGTTTTATCTGAGGCAAGAATACTTGATGTTCAATCTAATTTCTAAGATAATATCTTGTTAATGTACCTATATATATATATATATATATATTTCCAAAAATATCTTCTAAGGGGTGGTACTTCAGGGTTCTAATATCTCTAGAAAAAGTAGGGTTGGTCACTTTAGGATTTTCTATAGGTTTGGGTTCATAATGTTCTAGAAATTCTACAGAACTGGATGATTTTTTTGGCTGTTTAAAATCATAATTAGAAGGATTATAATTTAAGTTCAAAATTGATAAATCGTCCTCAAGATTTTAAAGGGAGTTCTTAGGCTCATGTGGATCTGTTTCATCAAATTTTACATAGAAAGATTATTTTACAGTCTTATACTTTTTATTGAAAAATCTATAGGATTTATTGGAGTTTGAATAACCTAAGAAAATTCCTTCATCACTTTTGGAAGAATATTTTTCACGATTATATTTAGTGTTAATAATAAAGAATTTACAAATAAAAACTATAAAGTAATTAACCTTAGGATTCTGATTGTTCCAAAGATCATAAGGGGCCTTCTTTAAAATTTCTCTAATTAAAACACTATTTATTATATAGTAGGTTGTATTCATAGCCTCTTCCCAAAAACAAACAGGTAAATCATATTCATTTAACATATTCTGTGCTATATTTTGTAAAGTTATATTTCTTATCTCAACAACTCTAATCTGTTATAGGGTCCTAGGAGCAAATAAGTTATGAGTGTATCCATTTTTTGAGAAAAAAATCAAAATCTTGATTTTCAAACTCATAGACATAGACACTTTTTAAGGAATTCATTTTATGCCCACATAGGTATTCTACAGATCTAAAAAACTTTGTGAAATAAGAACAAGGTTCACTTTTTGAGATAAAAATAATAACCAAGTATACTGATAAAATTCATCTACTAGTACATAGACATAGTGATTCCCATTTAAACTAAAAACTCTAGATGGTCCAAATAAATCCATATGAACCAACTCAAGAAGTTTATAATTTGACACTTATTTATTTAATTTAAGATAAACTTTGTGTTGATTCCCTTTTTGATAGGGTTTAGGGACTTTTTCATTTGGGAACTCTAGTTTAGGTAGATCCTTGACTAAACCTTTCCTTGTAATATTCCTAAGTGAATTTTTATTGCAATTTCATAGTCTTTTATTCCAAATCCAAGATTCTTTGTGAAAATCACTCAAGTAGGAAAAATTTTAATAAATTAAAGAATTTAAATCAACAATATAAACATTATCATTTCTTAAAGTAATAAAAATTAAAACATTCTTAGAATAATAAACATTACATGCATTGTTCTCAAATTTAATATGAAATCCATCATCCCATAATTGTGAGATTCTAATAAAGTTATATTTCAGACCATTAACAAACAATAATTTATAAATTAAAATATAATTAACTTTTACTAGTTTGGCCAAGACCAATGATTTTCCCATTAGCATTATCACCAAATATGATAAGACCACTATCAAACTTAATAAGGATCTTGAAGCATGAATAATATCCTATCATATGTCTCAAATAACCACTATCCAAGTACCAATGACTTCTATATGATTTCATCTAATAGTTTTCCTACAAAACAAAATTTATACAATAAATGAATTTGGTACCCTTATTTTCTTGGGTCTAGAGATGATAGTAATTAAAGATTTATGAACCCACATTTGTTTGATGGGTTTCTTATAAATATATTGAAGACTCTTTGAAATAAAGACTTTATTAGTTCCTTTAGAATAATAATTGTTAGAATAACTTTTTGATTTTTACTTAGGTAAATAGTGCTTTATGTTACTCTTCTTTGTCCAGGTTAGTATCCAAGACCTATAGCATACTTAGGTGCAACTTTCCTTCCTAAAATCTATGTGAGAGTTTCTCTACCATTAGTAAATTTTTCTAGATCCTTATTCAACTACTCATTTGAAAACTTATGTTCAGTATTTTCTCTTAACTATTAAGTATTATTTTCCTTCTCAATAGATAGATCATATTTAACGTTTGTAGATAAATCAAATTGTCTATTAATAACATTGTACTTGTCTTTAATCTCATTAAAAGTGTCTTCCATCGTGATACAGTATTCAAACATTTCTTCCTTATTCATATCATCATCACTATTTTCATTTTTAGAATTATCATAAATATGTATAGATGATATAATAGGTACCTCAATGGCCTTTTTCATAAAGAACATGTTTTCTATATCTGATTTATCTTTAGGAGAAGAATCAAAATCATTGGAGATATATTCTAAAGCACTCCATGTGGCTTTAATTTCCTTCTTATATCTTTTGTTATTTTCATCATATCTATTTTTATACTTCAAATTTGGACAGTCATCCTTTATATGACCTTTCCTCTTACACTCATAGTATAAAATCTCATTTTCATCTTTATTATAGTATTTATTCTTGGTTCCTTTGGAATCATATCTTTCTTTATAGTTGGGATTTCTAAAAAACTTTTTCTTCCTATAAAATTTCTTAAACCATCTAGCTAGATGAGCTGTCTCCTCATCACTATCTAGAGGTGACACACTGTCACTTGAACTTGAAACTTGAACTTTATCCTTTTCCCTTTGTTTAGATACATTATTCTTAAAGGTTATAGATTTTCTATGTGGTTATTCATTATATTCTAGGTTTAATTTTAACTCTTCTTCATAAATCATTAGTTTACCAATAAAATATTTGATAGGTTTATAGCTATGTCACAAGAGTCTATAATGGAGATAGATGTGCCTCTCCACCTTATAGGTAGACATCTAAGCAGTCGCATGATTGGGTCCTTATCTTATACATCATACCCAAGTGATCTCATTTTGTTAAAAATCTCATTAAGACTGAGATACATATCAGAAATAGGTTCATCAAGATTCATCTAGAATTTATCATACTTAATAGTATATTTGTTAAGTCTTATTTATTTAACATTAGTTATTCCCTCATGTAAAACAGATAAGGTATCCCAAATTTTATATACAATTTTGAAAGATGATATTATATTAAATTCTTCATCTCCTAAATCACAATAAATGGAATTCTTTTATTTATAATTATTATTGTAAGCTAACTTAGTAGAATCATCCCAAGTACTTATAGCTTCATTAGGCAGTTCATTTTTATCTTCTATTGTAGTCTATATTTCAAATCCCATACTCTCAATGTAAATTTTCATTTTAATTTTACATTGATAATAATTATTATGATTTAAAAGGGAGGTCTTTTAATAGTAGAACCTTCTTGTCTATAATCCATTTAAAGAATTAAATTTATAAATTACATAAATTTATGATCTTTAAATCTTAACAAAAATCATAGTTTAAAAGTTTTATAAAAACCTTGATACCAAATCTTAACTCCTTTGATACTAAATGTTGGTCAGAGTGAGTATCTCAAGAGGTGGGTGAATTGAATACCCAATAAAAATTTTTGTTCGAAATGGAATAAAATAGATTCCTACAATTAATTTAAAAAACATCACAGTTAACAAAAATATAATATCATTATAAGTTACAATATCTCAAAAGTTTTATTAGAAGATTGATTGGGTCTTGGGTAAATAATATAAAATATTAAATAATCCTTTTAAATAAATTTACTTAATTAAAATATTATAAAAACCCTAATTAATATTAACTAACAAAGTATTAATTTTTTTACAGTTTCAAAAAAATAGTTTTAAAGAATAAATTCAAAGTAATACAAAATAAAACACACAAAGTAATTTTGAATACAAGAGGTTCAGTATCAAGCTCCGACATAGTCCTCTCTACTTAGTGATCACCTTCCACTAAATAGTTTATATAAATAAATATTTTTATCCACTACCGGAATTGGGTTTTACAATAGTTTACAACTATCCATAACACACAAGACCTCTTCCACTACTATACATAGGAGTACAAAAAAATAGGTTACACTTGTACCTCTGCTAAAGTTATATATAGGAGTATAAATGATAAAAAGAGATTTCAGAAGATATCAGTGTATCTTCTAGTTTGTAGTAGGAGATAGTGTGCGTATATAAAATAGAGGATAACACACACTTCTCGAAATGTAAAATATAATAAGAAAACTAGTCAATAATAGTAGAATGGATAGAGATACTCAGTTTGTTATCCAATGAAGTTCATTACTCGTTGAATGTTTTTCTAAAATGTAGCTTGAGTCATGATATAGTAAAAATATCAACAAACCAGAGTGTCATGGACACTTATGTCCTTCACTGTAGGATGGTACTAGATGTGTATTGAGATTTTTCTTCCTCAGTTGACTAGATCGGGATGCATAAGGTAAGATCTTATTGTTATTTCAATATGGTTCAGCTATATTGTGTTCGTGTAAAACCTTTCAGCTAATCTATTTCATCTCTTCATGCTTTTTCATGGGTAAATATACTTCCTTTATTAACAACGGAAGTATTAAGAATATCCACATGAATTCAGATATCCTTCTTCTTCATATTAAGGGTTGACACAACCTTCAATTAATTATATTGATCATTTAAGATATAATCATTAAAATATGTTTGGAATTAAAATCCATAATATATCTGTTAGAATAATTTAATTCAAAATAAATAAGTTATAAATAGTGGAGGTGAGTCTGGGAATGTTGAGTCGTAGTCTGGAAGCGTGTTTTTCTAATGGTGTCTCGATTTGTTGGTGCCTCATTCTAGAATCATATCATTGTAATGGTGTCTCTATGTAGCAGTGTATAATTATAGAAGTGTGACACTGGTGGTGTCTTAGCTAATGTTGATTCATCCTTCTTATGGTGACTCCTCTGACAGTAGGTTAGGTTGTCGATGTCTCGTAATTTATCAAAATTCTACCTTGGTAGTGACTTGTCTATAGTGGTTTCATATGTGATAGTGGATTATTGCAGGACTACTCCATTTTTTCATGTTGACAGCGAGATATGTTTGGTGGTGTGTCAAATTGGTGGTGAGAGAGTCTTGAAAATGACTAATCCTCAATGGTGTCTCAACTTCAATGGTGACTCATACTTAGGAAATTTAATCACCTATCTCGGATTATAAAATACTTACAGAAAACATGAAATTCATTAATATCATTATAATCATTATTTTTTTATCATTAAAACAAGGAGTTCTACACTATTTTAATGGGTTTTGATTCAAAAGTTATTAAAGTCGTAAGGGTTTTTTGACTCAATTCCACTCTAATGAGACACATTTTATATTAAGCACCTGATTTAATTTATATGGTTTATGTACTTACCTTTTGAAATATTATAACATGAATTATTCCTTATTCACTTTATTATAGGTTTAAATTAATTTTTTCTATTTTAAGGGTTTTTTATTCAAAATTTATTAAAGTTATAAAGATTTATTTTACAATATCACTCATATATAGGATTGTTCATGTCTAAATTTATGTTAGAAGAATTATATGAACCTTATATTATTAAAACCATATATTTTATTATCCTCTAGTTATTACTAGGTTTTCATATTTTTCTTCCAACTTCTCTCACTTTGGTACTGAAATACTGAAAAAAAATGTTTTCAGAAAAATAGGCCTTATTTATTATCTTTTATAGGGAATATTTTTCTTCCATAAATATATTATTAAAATTGTATTGTGTAAGTTTTTATATATACTTAAATGATAATTAAAGGTCTTTTTATAATACCTTGTAATATATTTATAAATGTTTAAAATTAATCTTCTTAAAGTTTTCCAAACAAGTCGTTTTTTACTTTTTCAAAAAGTATGAAAGAAATGTTATTTTTTACATATATAGCATAAACGGTTTATCCTTCATCCATGACCATTATTAAATATTTTTATTCCTCTAGGTTTCCATGTTTTTTAAAATAAAATCATTTTTCCATTATTTTTTGAATTTATTGTTATTATATTAAAATTAAAATGTATTATTTTCTAAAAGGTTGAAAATATTTTTGGAAATGATTTATAACATTGTTATTACAATAAGTTAAAAAATATTATGGAAAGTTCTTTTAATTTTTCACTTCCCTTTTCCTCTTTAATACTCAAAAGACATTCCATTATTTTAAACCTTGATTTCTGATGAATTTATTGTCTTATATTATCCTTTACTAATTTTTGGATTATACCTTATTTTATGATCATTTACTTTACTATGATAATGTTCTCTATCACTCACTGTTATTCATTGGACATTGATTTTCTCCTTCATTTCCATGTATTCAATATCATGGATTTATTTGGTATTTTTTAAGCTCCTTTGATATTTTCTTAACTTTAAACCATTTCAATATATAGTTGTAGTTTGAGGAATCATATTAAGAAAGTTATTTCATTTACAGGGGAAATATTTATGTTCCATATTCTTAATTCAATGTATATATTTATTTATTAATAATAATGATTTATTATTTATTATATTTTTGATTCAATATATTATTAATGTATTATAAATATGTAAGTGATGGTTGGGGCCTAGTTATAGATAGCCCCATAATTCATCGATGGGTCTCATGAGAAAAATAGAAATGGTATTTTGGTAATGATATGGAACCTATTACACATTCCCTTGAATTTTTTAAATTATGGGTGGTGATTAGAAGTTTTTTTGATACATTAATGTAGCTTGGAGAGGGACTTGATCCTTTTTTGAGGTCACCACACCCTGGTGGTAGGCATGGTGGTGGTCATTATGGGCGCTTGGGTTGGTGGTTGGTCTTGCAGTACTTGGTGCACCACAACCATAAAACTAGATTTTCAATTCATTTCAGAGTATGTTTTCATCCAGGTTTGTTCCTTCTATTTGAAACTGGCTAGTGAAAACACCTAAGGTGGGTGTGGCATTAGGAGCGTTGTCTTAAAGGGTCTCTTATCTGAAATAGGGTCCTGGGAAATACCTTATCTGGCTGTTTTGGATGCTATGTTATGTGTAAAATGTATTATATGTGGGAAACACATAATAGGGGATTCCATGTCAAGCTAACACACTAATGAAGCACTACATCTATGTCCAGACAAGGGTGGAAGTAATGGTTGCATTCAGAATCATTTTTAAATGGTTTTCGATCCTCATGGATCCTGACTAGTTCAAAAAAGGAAACATGTGAGGAGTAAATGGAGGGTATTGAATACATTTTTATTTTTTATTCCCATAAAATAACTTATCCACACACCTCTTATTGAATTTATTTAATTCTCAAATGCATTCGGATGAATTAGGGATTGGTCAATAAATTTATCATGTTGCATCTATATTAGGGATAGTTTTTTCTAGATAATTATTATTTACACCTCCCATGATGGCCCTTTATTATCTCTTATGGGTTATAACCCTTGGTTCATAAATAATTTAATATTTTTGGTTCTAGGTATGCCCCTTATTCCCTTTTTCCCATTTTTTTAGCTTATTATTTTTCAAGTATAATACAGAGATGGGATTCCCTATTTTGGGTGTTTTTAGAGTATGGTTTGATGGTTTTTTTTGGATTATATGTTTCTACTACCCTTTATTTGTCTTTATGGAATTACTTCCAATGGTGTTTGAACCTCACTTATCCATTCTTGTGTGAAGAATGATGATCTTACAAATAGACATAGGGGATTAATTTCATATCCTATTATTTTATGTACAATCATATATTTATCATGATTTATCTCTTTGGGTGATGGTGGAATTAAATTTAATAAATATTAAATAATAATAAATAAAGTAAATGGTTTATGGTTGTAGAGATCACAAGTTTTTCACCATGATAATGGTTTGCCTCTTGTTTTAATAAATAGTGTTCTATCTATGTTTATGCTTTTTTTATCATGTTTATTTATGCTTTGGTTTATCATGACGTTATGATGAAAATAGTTAAAGTATGTAAATTTGTTAATTTTTGTTGCATTAAAAATTAAAGAGGAGTGTTTAATTAAAATTATTTTCTTATAGTTTGATGGAAATAACAGTTATTTTTCATGCATGTTAATTAGAAATGTTATTTCTTATTTTAATTCCTTTTTTCTAAATAATGGGAATCTGGTAAAGCTTGTTAATAAAATAATAAAATGGAATGTTTGAATAAAAATTATCTTCCTTATAGTTTTTTGAAACTATAAGTTATACTTAGAATCATGTTAAAAAGATTCTTAGATTTTAATAGCTGATGACATAGCTTACCTATGGTTATAAACTATGATAAATTAATTAGTAATTTAAATATGGTAAATAAATGGTTGTTTGAATAAGATAAATCATTGGGATGAGCAATCCCATTTTCTTGTGAAGGTTATATGACTTGGTTTTAGGGCCTAGATTCTATATTGACTCTGCTTATTATTTTATTGTTGTCTTGTGCATTTTCTTTATATATGAGCCTTTTGGTATGATGTGATGTGAGCCTAGGATACATAATGGTTAACGAGACATAGGTGGGGAGGATTGTGTTTTTGATAGCTGTTGGCACTGGTGATAGCAGCTGGATTCATGGAGATATGTATGGTGGTGTTGGGGATGACACCAGGACTTATGAAATAGATTGAATACCAGATTTCCCATTTTTTGTTGATATCTAGTATGATTTATTATTAATGAAATTTATTTAAAGTCGAAATGGTCAAGTTTATTATTTACCTGAATTGCGTTCTCCAATTCTTGAGGCAAATGGTTGTTCTTGGTTATTAATCTCTTTTATGGTGGATTAATATGAATCCTAGAGTACCTGGAATTATGGTAGTGCTTGGTTATTAATCTATTTTATGGTGGATTAATATGATTCCTAGAGTACTTGGAATTATGGAATGATAATGCATGATAAATGTTCTAACCCATGGGTTTGATGGGTGTAAGGAATTCTAAAATTTTGATAATATTGAGAAGGTGTTGAATAGGTTGGTTTGTGCATGTAGGGAATGTAAATCAGTTAGTAAGGTTTTTAAAGTAACGATAATGAAATTTTAATGGTTAATTAGATTAATTAATGTAATTTGTAATGTTTAATAGAAAAAAATATAAAATAAATAATTATTTAATTATTCTGGGCTTATAGGATACCGAGCCCTTAGAAATGGTAGTTGGGTATCCAGGTGATGTTAGTCGCAGTTTAGCTTAAGTTTATGTCGATGCTCATAGTGTGGTTCTGATAAATATTATATCTTATAGAGGTTTATAATGGATATATGTTTGTAGTGGTTTTTAATGGATTATGATTATTTTACACATATATATTTCTAAATATAGTATCTTATGGGTTATTATAGGTATATTGTGTATGGGATGTGATGGATTGAGGTATAATACTTGACATACAGGCTGTGGTGGCTCCTATAACCTACTCGGTTACTATCAATGGATGTGGCATGGGATGATTTGATGATATGATGTCTAAGTTTCATGGTCTGTGATGATTTGATATGATGCACATGATGTATTAGATGATATATTATCTCAGGTGTATTCGGTATGGCTTACTTTTAGAGATCGATAACTCAGGATGTGCGAAACTAGGGAAAATAGAAACCAGTGAGGAAGTGGTAGAGGTTTATCTTATTTTGATATTATATTATATGATCACTTCTATGTGATAATTGGAGAGAGATATCCATATTGAGGTTGGGAACTTAGCATACCTGATTAGGTGATGAGTTAGCTTCACTTTTTATTCATTGGTCTTTAGTATGATTTCTTTATGTTTTTCATGAGAATCTCTAGGGAAGATCCTACTAGTTATACATGTTATTCTCACCCTATATACATATAAACTAGTTTTTAGGACTATGGGATATGGTTGGTGATCATGCAAGAATATACTAGCTCATAGAGGTTGTCCATGTGATGTTTGGGATTCTAAGTCACTATTAAGGATATATTTGTGTACTTACTGATTTCTTATAGTTTTTATGTTGTATAAAATTACATGCATGTATTGGGATCTCCATTTACATTTTTTATGAGTAGAATTTATTTAATTTTTTTGTCATATTTATCATTTCTCACATCTTAGAGGGAAGTTACTCTCATCTATTTGTATGATATACCCTCAATGATTATCACTAACCCATGGCCTATTGTAGGTGGGATTTATGTGAAATTGTCTCCCTTCTCTCATTTTTAGACCAATATAATTACATTTTGGGGGTAGGGTTCATGCCAGAGTGGTATCAAAGGGTCTGGTTAAGATATGGGATGGATTTTGTATGTAGTAACTGGTGAGGACTACATGGGTTGGTAGGGAAATGGTGTTAGATGAGCTTATCATATGATGTAATCAATAGAGACCATCTAGGTAAATGGTATGTAGGACCCCCCATGATTTGTTCCAAGGAAGTTTAAGTTTACTTATCCTACTAAGCGATGTGATGATGGTTATGGGGTAGAGACTTGGGAAAGTATCATGCATCATTCTTCATTTCACCTATGTTTGAAATGGGTGGAACTTGGGATTAGATTAAACCTTAAATAAATAAATGATTAATTAATATTAAGTATTTCATATTCTAGGTTTAGGAGTCCCTAACCATTTTTCATTTTTTAGGAATGATTCTAGGTCGATGTCCATATCAAGTTTACACTAAGGATGTTTAGAAGGATGTGCCAGCATATTTTTTCAGGTTCAAGTTCGATGATGATAGCACTTATAGGATGACACTTAGAGAGTCTCAATGCTAGAGTATGTAGAAGTACGAGGTCTCTATTTTAGACTCAATGATAGACTACAGGTAAGAGGAGTTGAAGATATCCTTCAGTTTGACTCATACTCAGAAGGAGCACTGGGTTTCATTGTCGGTGATGATGTTGTGTGGGTCATCCAGGTTATGGTAGTTCATATTCCTAAAGTATCATGAGTATCTAGTAGTTTCATGGGAGAAATTATAATATTAGTTTCTAATAGAGTTTCTTTCTTTGACTGCAAAGGTGGCTAGTTTCTAGAATGTGCTTACCCTTCAACAGGGGAGTTTCTATATGTGTGTAGTACCCTCAGTTTGGGAATATCGTCATTTTATGTGCTTTATTTTATATTTATATTCCATGGGTTAATTAACTAGAAGTTTTTAGTAATATAAATGGGAGAAGATCTTGGATTCTAGATATAGATAAATGTTTCCATAAATTTCCATGTTGATAATGGTGGTTTTATGATCTAAATCAACCTCGAAATAGCCATGAAACCCCTTCATATCATGAATTTTTTTCAGGTGTATAGATGAGGAAGTATATGATGTAAAGCTGGTTCAGGATGTGAATTTATTTTTCTATAAAAGAAAACTAAGGCTATGGTTTTTTTTTGTAAGTGGCCTCTTGAGGAATTCACAATGTGAATTTCCAATTCATTCCTTGAATAGACTAGGCCCAACTATTTTTTAAGTGTCCAATGTTGGTAAACCCTCACATGGTTTCTTTTTCCTCCCTCTAAACTTCCAATGCTACCATAGTTTATTTCTAGTTACCTTCAACATTCAAACTCTGATTACAACCAATATTCAATTGTTCTATTTTGGAAATCAAAGGTTAGGATATCATTCTTCATTATGTTGTTGGGTCACCTCATTCTGGCTTGAATGGAACCATATATTGGTGTGTAATAATTAGATATATGGGTTTATATTTATGGTTATGATATTTTCATGGTATTTAATAGGGGAGTGTAATAAATAGTTGATATCTATGTAATCATCTAAGATCCTTTGTGAAAATCATCAATCTTGAGGTGGGTGGCATCTCTCTCACTCTACTATTTTGGAACGTGTTGGCTTGAATTTTTCCTAAATTTTTCTTATGCTTATCTTAGAAATAACTTCAGAACATTTATATAGTAATCTATATTTGATTTTATTTGAAAGGGGTGATTTTCAAAGATGAAATGTATGTGTGAAATAAATGTTTTAATTTGGAGCTAGGAATAATTGTGTTGGTGTGTGTTCATGTGAAAATGGGATAGTGCATGGTGATGAAGTTCCACCATAAAAATGGGATGAAGCATGGTTGTAAATCTCCACTATCAATGTTTTACACCAAGCATGAGTGTGTGGATTTGTGTGTGTGTGTGTGTTTCTAGATATTAGAATTATTATGCCAAGTATCAAGAAAATAGTTTTTAAAATATTTATTCAACGTTTCCATGGAACATTTTTATGAATTTGATATAAACAGATTTTATTCTTCTCTTGTGTTTTTAAATAAAATGTGCTAACATTTTCTTTTACTAATGGTTTGTATTGGGAAGTATTTGGGTAATTTCTACTAAGTGATACAGTCACCCCCTACTTGGGAACTTCGGTGTATTGGTAGATGTCATATACCAAGATATAGGGAAGATTCATTTTTTCTTCATCTCTAGTGGTATTCCTTAATGTAATTGACTTACTTGGTGGTGCTAGAGCTAGGGAGTGTACGCATGTTAGTTTTGAGTGGTGCCACTTTGGTGTCGAATTCTTTACTTTTGGAGTCCTATCCTTGAACCTTTTTTATTTTTCTATTTTTACTCTGATATTATTCTTATATTGGTATTTTATTGATTCATATGGTTTCTTTCTCATTCATCATATAATATTCATGGTTTTTATGTATTTCTTGAAATTTTGTTTTGGGTTCTTAAGGAGAATAATATCTCAATTTTCTCTTAATCCCTTGGTATTTATTGCCAACCATTGGTGTCTTGGGGATGTTACCTCAGGTCAGTGGAATTCCATCTCCTCTCAATCCAATTTTTGGTTCGGGTTATTATAGTGTGAGAGTTTGGGATCCATTTTAGGACCCTCCCTAATATGATTCAAACCTATTTTCATATGAGGAGGCAAGGGTGAGGAATTTTTATGAAGATTTTACTCCATAGATCCAATGACAGGTCTCCCTATTTATTTTTTAGACATATCTCGAGGTGATAGCTAGAGTATAGGTTGTTGATAGGACTCTAGATAGGGTTGTATCATCATAAGAAGGGATTATTCAAGATTCCCCATGCAATAGAGCTATGATCTTGGGTTCTTAGTTATATGGAAAAAAGTTTTTTAAAATAGCTAGGAGTTTGTCCTTGACCCTATTCATCTTGTTTATCCAGAGGTGGCAGTTCTCAATCCCCTACCAAGGGATCAAAAGAATATTTTTAAATGTAAGATAAGGTCACGGTGGTGAGAGTGCCCAACCTTTATGAGAAATCATTGTATGAAAAGTTTTTCACATTAGGTTCCACCATTGAGGTGGTTCCAATTAAGGATATAGTAGGTTGATCCAGCATTGAATCAATATAGGTTCGATGTTGTGATAATAGGATAGTATCATGATTCTCCTAATCCTTATAGAGTAATGAGAATTTGTGGTGTTGGTCATCATTGGGGTCAGAGAAGTTTTGGGGAAGGTAATGGTCTATTGCATTCTTTGGAGTTTCCAACACTAGGCGATCCAGATGTTGTTCGATGCAGCCTTTGATTATTTTTTACTTGGGTATATACTTTTTTTATTCAGGAGAAATAAAATACTTCATATCACTTATCCTAGTCATTTATTTGGGATTTAAGGATGATATGATAATAGTTACCTTATCATTGACTATCCCAGTTGAAGGTTGATCTTATATGTATGAATTCTGTTGATATTGAGATATAATTATGGAAAAGTACCATTCTTGGAGATTTTTTCTATGTTTTTGGATATATACATATGACATAATCCTTGGAATGAATAAGATATATTCATTGTAGAATATCATAGAGTACTTTAGGAGTTAGATCTTGTTCTATGATGATAGAATAAATTATTTCATGTTTGTTGGTAAGTGTAACCCTATAATGGGTTGGAGGTGTGTTTCATCTTTATCTTCCTTGATGGCCAAGTTGATAATGAGTTGATCATATGTTCATACAATAGGGTTTACTAGGTTTTTGGAAGAGTACCTTTATGTAAAGACCCTGAAATTTCAAGGAATTTTTTTTTTCTTAAATACTTTGGAATTTTACGAGTCTGTGGCTTCTGACGGCACTTGATTCCGAGGCCCGGTGTGCCCGAAATCAATTTCCGAAGTTCATCTCGGGTACGTTCAGTGAACGAATGAGCGGGTTTTTCTATCTTTTGAACAGGTGCCTGGAATTGAAATCTGAGGGCACCGATGAACTCACAGTGCCGGTAATTGCTTAAGGAGACTTTTACCACAGTTGCGTTTTAAGTGGGTTTGAAGTTATATTTTGGGGTTTAATTAAGAGGTGAATATAATTGTTTATACAATTTTATTGTAGGGAGGTTAAATTCCTCCCATGGGTAGTTAAGGGTGGTACCCACATCCACCTAACTACCCAAGGGTGGATGTTAGGGAGTTGGGGCCCACACGAGCCCCAACCATTCAATTTCCCTCTAGCTCTTTAAAACCCCCTATTTAATTTTGGAAAACCCTCCCTATTAATTATTTTCCAACGTGTTTAATTAATGGGGATCTACCTCTCCCTTCCTTTAATAAATTTTCAACACGTTATTAAATGTGGTGATTTAAATTTTGGGAGTTTTTTTGCATGTGTAATTAAATAATAGGAGGAGCCTATTATTTGATTTTTTGGAAGATTTTTCATTGGGGGAAGGAATATCGGGAGAGGTCTTGAGATTTTGGAAGAATGTCGGCTTCCAACGAAGAAAGATGCCTCTTTCGACGAAGAAACGCCAGTTCCTTAGAGAGCGACGATGCGCCACCCCTTTATATTCTTCGCGACAAGAGAGGAGACGCCACTTCCTCCTCGGCGCACTCCGACGATGCCTACGATCCCTTTCCCCACGACGCCGTCTACCATGACGTCGACGTTCAACATCAATTTTTGAGGTAAGGAAAATTTTGTATATTTTTCTTTTATGAGAATTATACCCTCGTACTTGGACTTTAAGATTTTTGGGCGAAGAATTGAACCTCTAACGTGGTGGGTGTGGGTTAACGAACAAGACCGGACCCACCGCTATTTTGTTCTTGATGCACGGAATTTTTGGCGACAATGAAGCGGGACCTCAATGGAGATTGGAGGCCTTCGCAGTGATGTACGGGTCCCGAGACTACCGCAGGCACAGACGGGAGTAAAATCGGACCACCGGAATGACTCTGGTGGCCCGCGGAAGCCCCCGGCGGTGCGAATCGTCGGCGCGGCGGCGCTAGTGGACGGAGGCGGTGGTTGGCACCGGTCGGCCACCTGGATGTAGCGGCACCTTGGCGCGCCACCGGCTGAAGCCGCGATGGCGAGGGCGGGATCCTGTGGCTGCGTGGGAACCAGGGGAGCCAGCGGCGTCACGTCCGTGGAAAGGGGGGTCCGCGCCCCCCTGCTCAGCTCACTGGCCGAGCCAGCGCACCCCCCCCCCCCCCCCGCCGGGCCGGGGCAGGTCACGCGGACCGGGCCACACTATTCAGGTCGGGCCACGCCCATCCGGGCCAACCCAGGGGGCTTGGGCCGGGTCAGACCGGGCCCAGACCCCCACTTCGGACTGTTTTTTTTTCGGTCTATTTCCTATAACATGATCTAAGAACTTCCGATCGATGCACCGTCAGTCATGTATAAATCCTTGGATCGAGATGGTCATTTCAGTATATTACAATCAAGGTTTCGGAAAAGTTTGGGTATGGCCAGGTTGGTTCGAACCCGAAACCAACCGAACCCTTGGAGCAGAAACGCATATAACTTAAGGATCGGACGTCCGTTTGAAGTTTCGTCAACTGAGTTGAATCCCTCTTGATGAGACGGTCCTATTGGATTACTAAAATTGAGGTTTGGATGGATCTGGAGTACGGTCAAGTTGGTTTTAGCTTAAAAACCAACCGGGCCCCTGGGACGGAAAAGCCAGTAACTCTCAGACCGGGCGTCCGATTGACGCATCGTCTGTCGTGTTGGGTTTCTTTTGATGAGATGGAACTTTGGGATACATCAACTCTAGACTTCATGATATTTGATGTATCGACTATTTTTCTTGAGGAGCGGACCCTCCCGAAATTGAGCATGCTGTGTGCAGAACCCTAGAGCTGGCTGCGACTACTGTACTGGAATCCTTCGTGGGTTTGACAGCGACGACTACCGTACTGGAATCCTCTGTGGGTTCGACGGTGATGACTACTATTCTTGTATCATGTGTGGGTCCAGTAGTATTAACCTCTATACTTTTATCCTATGTGGGTTCGGTAGAGTAGCTGGTCTTGTATCCTGTGTGGGTCCGACAGCTTAGTTGGTCTTGTATCTTGTGTGGTTCCGACAGCTTAGATGAATCAGTGACTACATCTGATCATCTCTATCGCTATAAAAAATATTTATACCTGTGTGAGCTGAATATTGATTTTCAATCATTATCATCAATGTTATTGACTTTCTTTCCTGTTTGGACTGGGTTGTATGTTCCTGTGTGGACTGGGTTGTGCTTGGGCTCGAGAGTTGGAGACATTTTTTAATTGATGACTTAGGTATATGTATGGGAATATACCTAAGTAAAGTTGGTTGATACTTCTTGATTGTATCTTTACTTTCTGGTTTATCCTTAGTGGATTCTAAGAGACCTTCGGGGGTCTCGGGGTCCCTACTGAGTATCGTATACTCACCCCTGCATGGGTTATGCCCGCACTACATTGTATTGGATGCAGAAGACGGACAGCACTGATCGAGGTGGAGGCTTGTGGAGCTGGACGGTACCCGGAGGTGGACCACTTGGAGGGATGTACACGGAGCGGAAGGCCGAACCCGAGGAGCTGAGAATACTATCTGTATCCACCCTTCAGGTGGGATTTCCAGAGGATGACTCGGTGTTGCTGTTTTACTTTCTGCTGTTGTAATTTCCTTTCAGTTGTACTGCACTTTCAGTTGGTTTTGTATACTGGCCCATTTACTTTTTAGCACTTTCCTTGTACCCAGATTTACTTAGTGCTTATTTCACTTGAGTACTCTGTTGTGTTTGTTTACTTTATAAAGGCAATGTCGTCCCTTTTTTCGGGATTTAACCCTTTGGTGCTAGTCGCTATCCCCTGGCCTATGGGAGGCAGGATTGGGGTAGTCATGGCATGGGCCCCGAGGACGAGTCATGACAAATTGGTATCAGATTAGTCGGTTCTACCACAGAACTTAGGACTCTGGTCTTTCTTTTCTATGAAGCAATAGTATTAAGAGTATTGAGTATGGTTTTTAGTCCATGGAGTCTAGTGTTGGTGCGGCAGCCAACGTATCCATACACCAGGACCCTGACCTCTGATTTCTGACTTAGTGCACGAAAACACTGATTGCATGTGTGTTTAAAAATTTTTCTTTGTGATTACTTTGAGTTAGCTCACTAGGTATACTTTTTTGACCGTGGCGCACCTGTTTATTTTCAGGATGGCCCCACGAAGGAAGTCTGCTAGGGTTCCGAGTTACCTACGAGATGACAACCCACTGAGACAGATTCCCAGGCAGTAGAGGACTGGATAGAGGCGATTTCTGGAGTTTTCCACCTAGTTGAGACACTAGTAGAGAATATTTTGATCTTATATACTAATATTTTTCATTGAGTGACCATGAGGGTGGTTTGCATAATGATGAATTTTCAGTACTTGGACCATTTTCCGAGATGGTACCTCTGGGCAGAGTGCCAACTATATAACTTCCCATTGGTCAGCAAACACTACTGGCGGTACCGGTAGAGTACACTTGTAGGCTTAGTGCCTTACATGTGTTTCATCACCAGATATCCCTCATGTTCCGAGGTGAGCCCGACCCACAGGTGGTTGAGGACTGGCTTGAGGAGGTGGATGAGAGTTTTCTAGAGATTATACAACTTTGGCAGGACGACGTGTCGGTAGCTGAGTATTCATCGAGGTATACCGATCTTTCCTGGTAGTCGATGAATATGATTCGATCAGTGATTTAGATCCTGGACCTCTGAGCGAGATGTGTTTAAGGATATCTAAGTCAACACTTTTTCCTCTATGCATTCCTACTTATGTTAGGGTTCTAGAGAGAACCTTTGTGGTTGAATGTTCATTGGCTGAGCGAATACAGCCAGGGAATGTTAACAGTTGGAAAGCATGAAACTGGCGTCAGTCTTAGATACTTGAGCATGTAAAATGTTTCGAGTAGAGGAATTGTTAAGGACAAATGAATCTATAGGGCAGCAAACGTGGAAGCAAATCTAGGAGAGCAGCATGAGTTAGTGAACATTTCTACATGTTACAACCACCCGCCTTTGTAGTCCCCACTAAGCTCATGGAGCTGGAGGGTATGGGAAGATAGAGTAGTTGCATGCGGTCAAGGAGTGTGACCCAAGGGCTCTAAGAATGATTTGAGGTACGGTCTGTGTCTACTACTAGCCGCCATATCAATAGACATAGGTACCAATCATTCCTTCCTTCCACGAATCTTGTCCCATACCTAGAGTTTCCAGTTAAGCCGTTGACTTGACCCTCATGTATAGATATACCTTTGGGAGGAGACTCGATAATCACACTTATGCCGACGGTGTGATCTGACCCTTGAGGCGAGAGTTTCGGTTGGAACCTCTTGGTGGCAGCATCGAGGCCTTATGACGTTAGTTTGGGTATGGATGGGGAAACCACAGTTCATAAATAGATTGATTGTATTAGGCAAAAAGGTTGTGGTTTATCTATATCGTTGGAATGGGGTTTTCCTTGGTCAGCGAAAAGGAAAACCCAGGCAGCACAGGATGGAATCATGCATAAGAGGGTGCAGTCGATCACTTAGGAGTCGGCCAGACTTACCTTTGTGCCAGACTTCTCCAGGGTTACAGGACCACTTTCAGCATTAATGAAGAATGGGAAACCCTTCATGTGGTCAGAGAGATTCCATCAGAGCTTTCAGGAGCTGAGGTAGATATTGACTAGCGTTACCTTCTTGAGGCTATCGGAGGAGGGCGTTGGGTACGTAGTTTACTGCGACATATCAAGGACCGAACTCGGGTGTGTCCTGATGTAGGAGTGAGTAGTGATCGCCTATGGTTCATGACAGTTGAGACAGCACGAGCAGAAATACGCTACCCATGACCTGGAGTTAGAAGCAGTGGTCTTCGCCTTGAAGATGTGGCGGCACTATCTTATAGGCGAGCATTTTACAGTCTACTCTGACCACCAGAGTCTCAGGTACATCTTCTTGCAGAAGGACATGAACCTGAGACAGTGGTGATGGCTCTAGTTCCTCCAGGACTATGAATTTGAGATTGTCTATACTCCTGGGAAGGGGAACGTTGTGGCTGATGCTCTAAGCAAAAGATCGGGCATTCAGCTACTTGGAGGGGCGACGGAACAGTTAGCCACTTTGCAGATATCCTTCATGGATAGAGATGGGGCAGCCTATCTATAGTCCCTCACAGTCACTCCTCCATTACTTCAGAGGGTCAGAGAGGCATAGCATGGGAACATTGACTGTGAGGCGCAACGTGCTCAGATATCCTCAGGGCTGGCACCCGATGGATTTTTTGAAGGCGGGGAGCACATCATCCTCTTCAGGGGACGTACCATGGTACCAGTTGCACTGTAGGAGGAGGTGTTGAGGTAGTTCCACACTCCCCCTTTAGCGGTACATTCAAGAGTAGCGAAGATGTATAAATACCTCAGATGACAGCACTGGTAGCCGGGTATGAAGAAGGTTGTGGCAGAGTTCGTTTCTTGATGCCTCACTTGTCAGCAAGTAAAGGCAGAGAACCAGGTACCTGCAGGCTTGGTACAGCCCTTATAGGTCTCGGAGTGGAAGTGGTATGGGATATCCATAGATTTCATGACGGGGCTTCCACGTACTTCAAGGGGGAATGACTCTATAAGGGTGATTTTCGTCCGACTCAGCAAGTCGGCCCACTTCCTACCGATCAGGGAGCAGGGATCAGTAGAGAGCTTGGGATGCCTCTACATCTAGGAGATCGTATGACTACATGGTGTGCCATCATATATTTTCTCCGATCGAGATTCTCGCTTTACTTCCCGGCTTTGGAAGGGGTTACAGGAGGCTTTTGGGATGCAGCTACGCCTGAGCACTGCCTTTCACCCGCAGACGGATGGCCAGGTAGAGAGGACCATTCAGACACTCGAGGACATGCTCTATGCATGTGTCCTTGACTTTGGTCGCAGCTGGGAGGATCACATACCCTTGGTGGAGTTTGAGTACAATAATAGATACCACTCCACCATCGAGATGGCACCATACAAGGAATTATACAGCCAACCATGCAAATCACCTCTGTGCTGGACTGACCTGGGGGAGTCAGCACTCATAGGACCAGATATGGTTCTGGCTATAATGGAGAAGATGCAGATCATCCAGGAGTGGATGAGGAATTCACAGAGAAAACGGAAGTCCTATACTGATAGGAGGCGGAGACCACTGGAGTTCGAGGATGGCGACCACGTTTTCTTATGGGTCTCACCTCGACGTGGATTACGGAGATTTGGTCAGGGCGGCAAGTTATCTCCACGCTTCATCGGGCCTTTTCAGGTCCTCAACAGTGTAGGTGATGTGGCTTACCGCTTGTCCCTTCCACCTCAGTTGCATCGGGTGCACGACGTCTTCCACGTATTTCAACTGAGGAGATACGTGCATGACCTGACGCATATCATCGACCATGGGGAGCTGGACATCGATGACGGGGTGAAATTTGCGGAGGTCCCAGTAGAGATCTAGGATCGATAGGAGAGGGTCCTACGTGGGCGGTTGATTCCTCTCATGCGCATTCGTTGGTAGCATGGGAACCTCTGGGAGAGCACATGGGAGCGGGAGGCTTAGATGCATGCTCAATACCCTCATTTTTTTCCCAAGTTTATGTTGTAGCTTTACGGGGATGTAAATCCCTGAGGTGGGAGTAATGTAAAGACCCTTAAATTTCAAAGAAATTTTTTTTTTCTTAAATACTTTGGAATTTTACGAGTCTGTGGCTTCTGACGGCACTTGATTCCAAGGCTCAGTGTGCCTGGAATTAATTTCAGAAGTTTAGCTCGGGTACGTTCAGTGAACGAAAAAGCGGGTTTTTCTATCTTTTGAACCGGTGCCTGGAATTGAGATCTGAGGGAACTGATGAACTCGCAGCGCTAGTAATTACTTAAGTAGACTTTTACCAAAGTTAAGTTTTAAGTGGGTTTAAAGTTATATTTTCAGGTTTAATTAAGAGGTGAATAAAATTTTTTGTACAATTTTATTGTAGAGAGGTTAAATTCCTCCCATTGGTAGTTAAGGGTGGGACCGAGAGCCACCTAACTACCCAAGGGTGGATGTTAGGGAGGTGGGGCCCACACAATCCCCAACCATTCAATTTCCCTCTAGCTCTTTAAAACCCCTTCTTTAATTTTGGAAAACCCTCCCTATTAATTATTTTCCAACGCGTTTAATTAATGGGGATATACCTCTCCCTTCTTTTAATAAATTGTCAGCACGTTATTAAATGTGGTGATTTAAATTTTGGGAGTTTCTTTGCATGTGTAATTAAATAATATGAGGAGCCTATTATTTGATTTTGTGGAAGAGTTTTCGTTGTGGGAAGGAAGATCAGGAGAGCTCTTGAGATTTTGGAAGAACGTAGGCTTCCGACGAAGAACGACGCCTCTTTCAATGAAGAAATGTCGGTTCCTCGAAGAATGACAATGTGCCACCGCTATCTATTCTCCGCGACAAGAGAGGAGACGCCGCTTCCTCCTCAGCACACTCCAAAGACGCCTACTATCCCTTTCCCCGCGACGTCGTCTACCGTGATGCCGACGTTCGACATCAATTGTTGAGGTAGGGAAAATTTTGTATATTTTTCATTTATGAGAATTATACCCTCGTACTTGGCGTTTAAAATTTTTGGGCGACGAATTGAACCTCTAACGCGGTGGGTGCGGGTTAACGAACAAGCTTGGACCCACCACTATTTTGTTCTTGATGCACGTAATTTTTGGCGACAATGAAGCGGGACCTTAATGGCTATTGGAGGCCTTCGCAGTGATGTATGGGTCCCGAGACTACCGCAGGCGCAGACGGGAGTAAAATCAGACCACCGGATTGACTCTGGTGGCCCATGGAAGCCCCCGGCGGCGCGGGTCACCGGCACGGCCGACACCGGCCGGCCGCCTGAAGGTGGAGGCGCCCCGACGCACCGCCGGCAGAATCCCTCCACGGCTGAAGTCGCGGCTGTGAGGGCGGGATCCCGCGGTCGTGCGGGATCCAGGGGAGCCAGCGGCGCCACCCTGGCGCCGCGTCCGCGGAAAGAGCCCCCCCCCCCCCCCCCCCGCACGGCTCACTGGCCGAGCTAGCGCACCCCCCCCCCCCGGCCGGGACGGGGCGGGTCGTGCAGACCGGGCCGCGCCGGCTGGTCCGGGCTGACCCAGGGGGGGTTGGGCCGAGTCGGACAGGCCACAGACCCCCACTTCGGACCGTTTTTTCGGTCTTTTGCCCATAACTTGAGCTACGAACCTCCGATCGATGCACCATCAGTTGTGTATGAATCCTTGGATCGAGACGGTCATTTTGGTATATTACACTCGAGGTTTTGGCAAAGTTTGGGTATGGCCGGTTTGGTTTGAACCCGAAACCAACCGGGCCCTTGGAGCGGAAACGCTTATAACTTAAGGATCGGACTTTCGTTTCACGTTCCGTCAACTGCGTTGAATCCCTATTGATGAGACGGTCCTTTTGGATTACTTCTATTGAGGTTTGGATGCAGCTAGAGTATGGTCGGGTTGTTTTTAGCTTAAAAACCAACCGGGCCCCCGGGACGGAAAAGCCAATAACTCTCTGACCGGGCGTCCGATTGACGCACCGTCTGTCGCGTTGGGTTTTTTTTGACGAGACGGAACTTTGGGATACATCAACTCTGGACTTTTTGACACTTGATCTATCGACTCTTTTTCTTGAGGAGCAGACCCTCCCGAAATCGGGTATGTTGTGTGTGGGATCCCTAGAGCTGGCTGCGACTGCATCGACTACTGTACTGGAATCCTTTGTGGGTTCGACAGCGATGACTACCATACTGGAATCCTCCATGGGTTCGACGGCAATGACTACTATTCTTGTATCCTGTGTGGGTCCGGCAGTATTGACCTCTGTACTTGTATCCTGTGTGGGTCCGGCAGAGTAGCTGGTCTTGTATCCTGTGTGGGTCTGACAGCTTAGCTGGTCTTGTATCCTGTGTGGGTCTGGCATCTTAGATGAATCAGTGACTACATCTGATCATATATATCGCTATATGAAAGATGTATACCTGTATGAGCTGAGCCTTGATTTTCAATCATTATCATCGATGTGATTGACTTGCTTTCCTGTGTGGACTGGGTTGTGCTTGGGCTCAAGAGTTGGAGTCGTTTTGTAATTGATGACTTAGGTATATGTATGGGCATATACCTAAGTAAATTTGGTTGATAATTCATGATTGTATCTTTCCTTTGTGGTTTATTCTTCGTATATTTTGAGAGACTTTCGGGGGTCTCGAGGTCCCTACTGAGTATCATATACTCACCCCTGCATGGCCTATGCCCGCACTACGTTGTGTTGGATGCAGACGATGGACAGCACTGATCGAGGTTGAGCCTTGTGGAGCTGGACAGTATCTGGAGGTGGACCACTTTGCAGGACATACGCAGAGCGGAAGGCCTAACCCGAGGAGCTGAGGAGACTATCTATACCCACCCTTTAGGTGGGATTTCCGGAGGATGACCCAGTGTTGCTATTTTACTTACTGTTGTTGTACTTTCCTTTCAGTTGTACTGCACTTTCTGTTCGGTTTGTATACTGGCCCATTTACTTTTCAGCACTTACCTTGTACCCAGTTTTACTTAGTTCTTACTTCACTTGCGTACTCTGTTGTTTTTGTTTACCTTATAAAGTCAATGCCTTCCCTTTTTTCGGGATTTACGCCTTTGGTGCTAGTCGCCAACCCCTAGCCTATGGAAGGCAGGCTTGGGGTAGTCACGGCACGGGCCCCGAGGACAGGTCGTGACACTTTATGTATTTCCTAAAGAGGTTATGGCATTATACCCTTGATAAGAGATCTAATTTTTGGATACAGCTATAGTAATGAGTTTTTTTTATCTTGGTGCATCCATATAGGATGGTTCCTTCTTATTTTTGAGGGTCGTGGGTGTATAACGATGATATTTTGTAGCACAATTTTGTTTGGCCAAGTTCTTCACCTTGGGGTTATCTAGTTTATTCATGAAGAAGTTCAATGGTATTCTATGTATCTATATCAACTACCATCACTTTAATCAGTTGATACTTAAGAACCACTATCCAATTATGTATATAGATGATTTATTTGATAAAGGAGCTAGTTGGTTCTCAAATATATATTTGTGGCTAGGATATCATCAAATGTGGGTGAAGGTTGAGGATATACTACATAATGTTTTATGTTGTTTTGATGGAAATTATGAGTTTTTTGTGATTTTTTTTGGTGTTATGAATGATCTAGCTATATTCATGGGTTGGTTAATGCAATGTTTTGAGATTTATTATACTAGTTCATCAGGGTTTTCATTGATGACATCCTTTTATATTATACATAAGATGAAGAGAACGCAGAGAATATATGGGTATTTTTGGGAGTTCTTCTTCATCAAAATCTATTTAGGGAGTTGTAAAATAATTTTTTACAGTATTATGAAGTTTATTTCTTAGGGCATGTAATGTTTGGACATCAAGTAGGTATGGATTATTCGATGATCAAGGTAGTTGTTTCTTGGGTAGCCCCCAAGACAGTTGCATAAGTATGAAGTTTCCTCATTATTGTAGGATATTATAGGATGTTTTTACCCTAATTCTATCAAATAGTGACTTGTCTAATATCCCTGAACAAAAATGATCAGGAGTTCTTACGGTCGGATTGGTGTTAGATAGCTTTTGAGTATCTAAAGTAGAAGTTGGTCAGCACTCCAATTCTTCATTTTCAAGAAAGGGGAGTTTAATTTCATCTTTTTTGTGATGCTTCATGTCTTATATTGGGTAGTGTGTTGATTTAGTAGAGATTAGTTATTTCTTATGGGTATCATTAGTTGTGTCCCCATTAATGTAACTATTCTACTCATGATCTCAAGATAGTGGAAGTCATGTTTTCCATGAAGTTGTGGTGACACTACTCATCGATGATCATTTTTTGGTATTCACTGATCGCAAGAACAAAAGTTATATCTTCTCCAGCATAAATTGAACCTATGATAGCAATGGTGGATATAATTCTTATATGATTGTGACTTTGAGATTTCATATACAACAATAAAGGCAAAATTCTAGCTAATAAAATGAGAAGGAAGTTACACCGTGATGTTGTGAGATAATATGAATGTTATTGGAGAGTTATGGAAGATATATCTATGATAAATATAGATATGGGATAGTTTTGTGGGAAATAATTCCATTTTTTGATTATGGTGCAATCATCTCTAGTGCATCAGGTGGAGGAGTCCCATATAGGGGATTCTGAGGTGTGGGTCTAGATAGATTGAGTTGTTTGTGGTGATTACATTGATGGTTGGTCTGAGGATAATCAACATTGAGTATTGTTTTAGAAGAGACTTTCCATTCCTCTAGTGATTCATGAGGTAGTTCTCCATGAGTTCCATATATCACCCTTGGTGGTACAACTTGGTGTGAAAAATATGCATTTTTCTCTAAGAATTTAGTTTTTGTGGCCTAGACTAAAGTGTTTAGTTGTAGAGTTCATGTCTAGATGTTTAGTCTATTAGAAATTAAATTCTTAACACCATGTTCTTGGTGGTTTACTCCAGCCATTATATGTTCCTCATTTGAAGTAGGAGGACATTTCAATGGAATTTTTTACTAATTTTCCTCAATATCAAGGAGACTATAATTCTATATGGGTGATAGTAGACCATTTTAAAAATTCAACTCACTTTTAGTGATCAAGTAGTTGAGATCAGTAGAGTTTTTATTGAGGTAGTATCTAGAGGAGGTGGTTAGGATCCATAGAGTCTCAAGGATGATAATATATGATCTTGATCCTTGTTTTACCTCTAGGTTTTGGATAGGACTTTGGTATTATTTTGGATATTATTTGTGCCTTAGAACTTCCTTCCATTTGAAAAAATATAGTCAAACAAATCATATTATCCAAACTCTTTAATATACGGTGTGCACCTAGGTTTTATATTTTAGAGGTTCATGGATGAGGCACCTAATTCACACATTCAAAGCCTTTTGGATCAGCTCACCCCTCTTATAAAAGGGCACTCCCCCTTCTCACCAATTCACACATTCAAAGCCTTTTGGATCAGCCAACCCCTGCCCAAATACTCTCTCAACGTCACCCACTTCAACCTATAGGCCTTAGTTTGATCAGAAAGCCAACCTAAGGAGCCCTTTTGATCAAATCAAAAGGAAGAACCCAAAGAAGAGGTAATGTTTTCACCACCCTCTTTCAAGTTCCTTTCTTATTCCACTTCTTATTTCTTTGTTATTCCCATTTTAAAATAATAACTCCAGTATATTATATATACTGTGATGTTATTATAAACATGGTACATCCATATTCAGTATTCTATCCATCCTTTGAATGACATGTCACCATACGTGCGTACGTACGGCTTACCATCTCCACGACGTGGTGTAATTGTTATTCAAAACATTATTATTTGGATGGGTATAATAATGATGTGTAATTCATGTAAATAATAAATATAACATTATAACTATTCTATATATATGATATACCATCCAATTATATATTATTTTAATATCAAAATAATGATATTGTCGCTTGTGCGTACGTACGGACTACCATCTCCACGAACGCGATGAGATCTATTACCCATCGTATCCATTCAGGTATAATTCTCATTTAATGATTAAAAATAGTGTTTAATGACTTGATATCATTCTGGATATGAATAAGATACAACCTATCCATAACAACACGGCTTATGTAACAAAACATATAAGTTAACACCTGAAACGACGATAATACTAAGATATTATTAACAAAGCAATGTTAAAAGATCATATATGATATAATATTAATGTATATGATTCTTGTATAATTTAATAACAATTATTTCACCATTATATAGGAGGTTAACTTAACCCAACCAAGGAAAAGTACAAGGTAAGGGTTATTTTTCACAATCTCTTCATTATCCGAGGTTGTTTATACGTCGTTATCTACTGGGACTTCTTTATCATCCACATCCATGTTTCTTAAAAATGTATTTCAAAACATTTTTACTATTTACTAGAATATGGGTTAAAGTAATTTATACCCTTGTTTGACTTTTTATAAGAGTTTTATAAATGAATCTTTCCATCGTTTTCCAAACAAGGTCCTTTTTAACCTTTTCAAAAGAATTAAGGTAAGAATGTCTTTTTTTAAACTTATACGGAGGTTGTGGCTATTTTCCACTGTTATAAAATCGTCTAATCTTCCCTTACAAGCTTATAAGAATATTTTCAAAGTAAATTTTTTATTTTAAAATTATGTGACTTTTAAATGATTTCAAAAAAAGAGATATTTCTCTCAAATAGTTTTGATTTCATCTATGTCAACATCCTTTGATGGATTTTAAGCTTATTTGAAGTTTATTTATTATGATACAACACTTCCATATTGTATTGAAGGTTTTTTGATATGTTTGACTGTGGATGTGTTATTTTTATACCATTCATGGTTTATGGAGAAAGTATTGACATTTAGTATGCTAGTTTTAATACGAATGTTTAGGTTATGTTTAAACATGCTCATATGAGGAATGCATTGGACTTAATATGTGACGGGTGGAGCCTGCTATAGCTCCCCGATGCATCGGTAGGTCTCATGAGACAAACTAGTGTCTTGGCACAAGGCCTTGACAAAATCTTATTTGTAGTCTTTTCATGAGGCCTTGGATATGTAGTTATGATAGTCTGGCATTATGCATTCCATCATTATGAAAGTGGTTATTGATATTTCATGTGATTATTTGACTAGTAGAATATCCATGTGAATAAGTAAATGACATTATTTCATTTTTGTCTTTTCCATATTATGTTGAAGTTTAAGTTTAAAAGGCTTTTGTTTTAGTTATATATTGCCTTAAATGTTTATACTTATTTATGAAAGTTTCCTCTATATTGTTATCCTTACTAAGCATCTGAGCTCACCCCTTTCAATGTTTTATTTTTTCCAGGATTTGAAGACGTAATTTATGAATGACCTGCAGGGATAGTATGAGGGGATATGAATACAATATTTTGTTGTTGTAGTTTTCATTTTATGATGTAATGTAAGACTTATGAATGTATCTAGTGATTCCAAGGCTACTGAACTAATCTGTCTTTCGAGACTTGATCTTTTGTGATCATAACAATGTTATGTAATAACGCACTGACTCTGGGTAACTGGGGTCAGGGCGTTACAGTTGGTATTAGAGCAAGTTTATTACAAACCTTGGAAGCTAGATTTAGGTAAACTCTGATCAGAGAACATAGACCTAAGATGGACTTTGAGGATTAGTATTGAATAATTTCCTAGAATTTTGGTATTATAAATATTTTGTGAGTTTTCTGAGAAATACATCCATGTCTGGATACGAGCAGGTATAGGAGGATCTGACACAGATGTACCTAGGGGTAAAACCCGAAAACACCGCTTTGAGCTAGACTCAAACGGAAACTGGTGCACGGCAACGGGCCTTGCTGCACTCTTGGTTACGACACTCTCGGGGGATATGCTTAGGATAATTCTCATTTTCTTTACAATCCATTACGAAGGGTTTATGAGTATATACTTTCTCAAAGAGAACATTTTTTTATGATTATGGATTATATACATAAATAGTTCAATTTATGTTAAGTGTTTTACAAGTATGGAAATATGTATTTTGATTCATAAACTGATCTAGTTTATGCCATTGTTTAGAAATGGAGCCTAGTGGAAGAAATGGAAACCATATCAATGCACGCACTCCATGTAGGGATTTCCCTCCTGCTCAAGATAATTATAGTGGAGCTGGTGATGCCACTGGTGCTGATCAGCTTATCACCATACTGGGAAAACTCACTCAGGTTATGAATAATAACCTTACCCGTATGGAGCACTCAGATCCACAGCGTGGAGGATCAATATTAGATTGCTTCATGAGGCAACAACCACCAACATTCAATGGGATTACAAATCCATTGGTAGCTGAGCAATGGATAAGTTCCCTAGAGAAAATATTTCAGGCTTTGGGGAGTAGTGAAAGGGAAAAAGTTATCATTGCAGTTTACCGCCTCACTGGAGATGTTGATCAATGGTGGTCATTGATTCAAAACATGAAGGAAGATGATGAAGTATCAAATATGGAGTGGAGGGAGTTCAAAGATCTATTTTTAGAAAAATATTTTCCTCGTGACCATTGAGTAGATATGGAAAGGCAATTTCTGAGTCTGAGACAAAAGGAGGATGAGAATGTCGCAAAGTATGAGGCTAACTTTACAAGGTTAGAAAGGTATTCTGGAGATTATATACATAAACCAAGAAGTAATATTGATCATTTATTTGATGGGTTAAAACCATTTCTTTGTCGAGCATTAGTGTCACAATCCTTCTCTTCATACGAAGATATTGTCTCATGTGTTATCGAGACAGAAAAAGAATTCTCTATGTCTTACGACTTTAAAGTAAAGAAAGAGAGGAAGAGATCTTCTGATCACTCTGGGAATGGAAATAAGGGGAATAAGGGAAAAGTTGAATATCCATCCTGAAGTAAATGTGGGAAGAAACTCCCTGGTACTTGCTTGAAGGGAATGGGTGTCTGTTACAAGTGTGGTGAAAAAGGCCACCAAGCTCATGATTGCAAAGGGAAGAAAGAAGCTATCGATGTTCAATTCTACAACTGCAGGGATATGGGACATTATGCAAATGAATGTCCTAAGTTTTAGGGGAACTTACCTCAGAAAGGTCCAAGGGATCAAGGCCAAGCTTATGCTATCACTACTGCTGAGGTAGAAGCTCCGAAAGATGTGGTGGCAGGTAATTTAATGGTTTCCTTAAGTTTAGAAAATTCTTTATTTGATTCTGGATCATCGCATTGTTTCATATCTTCACAGTTTGCTAAGAAAATTAGATATTTTAAATTTTATTTAACAAGGGATTTGTCAGTTAAAACTCCTAAGGTAAGTATCATTGCAACAAAGTTTTGTGAATCAGTCCTCATTAGAGCACATAAATGTTCTTTATCTACGGATATCATCGTCATACCTATGATTGAATTTTATATAATCCTCGGTATGGATTGGCTTTCGGACCATGATGCAAAGATTTATTGTAAGAAGAAGGAGGTTACGATTTTTGATGATGATGATAAGGAACACCTTATCTTTAGAGCAGAATCGTCACCACCTAATTCTTTTCTAGATCCACCCCCAGTAGCTCAACTAAATTCAATTATTGGGTAGGAAGAGAATGAAATGAATGTGGTTGAGGAACAGAATGTTCAAATAGAGGATGTACCTATTGTGAAAGAATATGTAGATGTGTTTCTGGAAGATTTACCTGGACATCCTCTAGAACGAGAAGTTGAGTTTTCCATTGATTTAATTCCTGGATCAAGGCCTATATCGAAGACCCCTTATATAATGGACACTGTGGAATTAGTTGAACTAAAGAAACAACTAGAGGAATTGAGTAATAAGGGATTTATTCTCCCTAGTGTTTCTCCATGGGGAGCCGCTGTTGTTTTTGTTAAAAAGAAAGATGGATCTATGAGGTTATGTATCGACTATAGGGAAATCAATGCTATAAAAATAACGAACAAGTATCCCCTACATCGCATTGATGATTTATTTGACCAACTGCATGGAGCACAATACTTTTAAAAGATTGACCTTCGATCTAGATACCATCAGTTGTGTGTGAAGAAGGAAGACATTTCGAAGACAGCATTTCGAACCAGGTACGGGCATTATGAGTTTATAGTAATGCATTTTGGGCTCACTAATGCACCCTCTGTATTCATGGATCTAATGAATAGAGTTTTCAAGAAATATATTGATGATTTTGTGGTGGTATTTATTTATTATATCTTGGTATACTCCAAAATCTAAAAAGATCATGAAAATCACTTGTGCATTATCCTAAAGTCTCTGAGAAGAAATGAATTATATGGGAAGTTTAGCAAGTGTGAATTATGGCTTTATGAGATTTCTTTCCTTATCCATATTGTCTCTAAATATGGAATCTCTGTTTATCCTTCTAAGACCAAGTCAATCCAAGAATGGCCTGCACCGACGAGTATAACTGAGGTACGCAGTTTTATTGGTTTAGCAGGTTCTTATTGACATTTCGTCCAGAATTTTGCCTGGTTGGCTAACCCATTAACAAAGCTCACACGTAAATGGGTTAAATTTGTTTGGAAAAAATAGTGTGAAGAATGTTTCAAAGAACTGAAGAGAAGATTAGTCAATGATCCTATATTGACTCTACCATCGGGGAATGATGTGTTCATTATTTATAGTGATGCATCGAAGAAAGCACTTGGTTGTGCACTTATACAGAATGATAGGGTTATTTCCTATGAATCACGACAGTTGAAAATTCATGAGCAAAACTATCCTACACATGATCTCGAGTTAGCAGCTGTGATCTTTTCTTTGAAGATATGGAGACACTACCTCTATGGTGAAAAATTTGAGATTTATACCGATCACAAGAGTTTAAAGTACATTTTCTCACAGAAAGAACTCAACATGAGGCAAAGGTGATGGCTTGAACTACTCAAGGATTATGATTGCACGATACACTACCACCCGGGGAAGGAAAATAAGGTGGCAGATGCTCTGAACAAAAAGGATCATGGAGTTTTGAACAAGATGAGAGTTTAAAGGGATCCTATTTTCATGGATTTAGTAAAAATGGATATGGGAATCACCATGGAAGGTGAAACATCAATGCTTTTTCAAATAGTTTCCAAACCATCTTTACTAGAAAGGATAATGATTTCTCAGACCAATGATGAAGAGTTTCAAAAGAATATTAAAGCTGTGAATGATGGGAGATTGACTGACTTTGTGTATCAAGATGGAATTTTGAAATTTGGGAAGAGACTTTGTGTTCCCAATATACCTGATATAAAAAGGGAATTATTGGACGATGCTTATAGTTCTAATTTCTCTATACACCCTGAGATCACCAAAATGTATAGAGATTTGAAGGAACATTTTTGGTGGGACAACATGAAGAGGGAGATTGCTGATTTTGTGTCAAGATGTATGGTTTGTCAACAAGTGAAAGATGGAAGGCAACATCCTGGAGGATTCATGCAACCTCTTCCCATACCTGAGTGGAAATGGGATAATATCACGATGGACTTTTTCATGGGACTACCAAAGACTCCTAGAAGGAACGATGCAATATGGGTTATTGTTGATCGTCTTACCAAGTCAGCACATTTTCTTTCTATAAGATAAGATCTACCACTGGAACGTCTACCAAGACTATATATTAATGAAGTTGTGAGACTTCATGGAGTACCCCTATCGATTTTTTCTGATCGTGATCCCCATTTTACTTCAAGATTCTGGAAAATTCTTCAGAAAGGCCTGGATACTGAACTTCATTTGAGCACTTCCTACCACCCTCAAACAGATGGACAATCAGAACTGACTATTCAAACCTTAGAAGACATGTTGAGATCCTACTCACTTGAATTTCAGGATATGTGGGATCAATATTTACCTCTGGTAGAATTTTCTTATAATAATAGCTTCCATTCGAGTATTCAAATGGAACCATATGAAGAGTTATATGGAAAGAGATGTCGCACACCAACCTGTTGAGATGATGTTGGTGAAAGAAAACATGTAGGCCCAGAACTGGTGGAGGAAACAATGGAGAAGGTAAAGGTAATCCAAAACTATATCAAAGTATCTCAAAGTAGGCAGAAGAGCTATGCTGAAAACCGAAGGAAGGATTTGCAATTTCAGGTAGGAGATCATGTTTTCTTGAAGGTAACTCCATGGAAGGGAGTTATATGTTTCAGAAAGAAAGGTAAATTGATTCCCAGGTACATAGTACCTTTCGAAATTCTAGAACGAATTGGGGTTGTATCTTACTGTTTGGAAATGCCGCCAAGCCTCTCCAAAGTTCATGATGTGTTCCACGTATCACTGTTGAGAAAATACATGTTTGACCAAACGCTTATACTCACATATGAGGAATTAGAGCTGGAACCCGATATTTCTTATTGTGAAGAGCCCATTAAGATTCTTGATATAAGAGAGAAAGTTCTGAGAAACCGGACGACTCATCTGGTAAAAGTTCTATGGAGGAACCATAAGATGGAAGAGGCAACGTGGGAACCCGAGGAACTTATGATGAAGAACCACCCAAGTATTTTCATGCGGTAGTATTCTAGAAATTTCAAGGATGAAATTATTTGAAGGAGGGGAGAATTTAACACCCCAAGCTTCCACAGTACGATTCTCTTTGAATAATATAGTAGCATGTGTTATACGCAACTTCGAGTTCTAACACACACCACAACCAATCAAACTAGCCGTTATGAATAGTAATACCCACTTTTTGAAATTTTATAAATTTTATCTCTCAAAATGGACTTAATTTTTGGATTTGTAATATCGAAATTATCCTAGGGTGAAATTTTGGTATTTTTCGGATAACTTTTATATTTTGATGAATAGTGAAACTTACTAAATTTTAATTAAAAACAACCTTTTTAATCGAAATAATTAATAGTGATAAATTATGAATTTGAGTGGTTTTAAAGTATATTTATAATATATTTTTACCATTTAATACAATGTTGGTCATTGGACATAATTTCACAATTAAACCGAACATAAACAAGTGTCAATCTTTTGATAGTTATTGTCTCTAAAAAACACGCTTTTTGTTTTAACAACGGGAATTAATTTTAAATTAATTTATGCCACTTCTATGTTATGAATTTGGAAAAATGGATTCCATATTTGGAATCAGGATTTCCAAATTTTGTAAATATTTAACTTTTATCTTTAGACATTTTGAATAATTACTTCGATAAATATTTTATTTACCATGGTTAAAGGGTAAATCCGATAAATAAGGGTAAAAAATAATATTATAATAATAATAAATTACCCTAAAACGTGTCCTAACCTTATTAGTTGATACATTTCCGACCATGGGAATATTTGGGTAGATTTTGTGACCCCATGGATCCACTTGTAAGTGATAAGGACACTTTATATTAATTAAGTTAAAATAAATACAAATATGGAATAAGCATATATCTTTTAGAAAAAAAAATTACATAGGGTTATATATGTTTTATTTTAGACTATAAATATTCATTAGAAAGATAAAACTATTTCCTACATAATGGTATTTTATTTTTAATTTTTAGACATTTAATAATTAATATTATTTATGACACAATAATGATGCATTATTTTCCTTATTAATGAAAGAATCAAATAATTGGTATTATAAATGTTAAAATAAATATAATTTGAAATTTTTGATGACATCCATGAATTTTATTGGTTAATATGACATTATAGTATTGCTTAAATAAATTTGGTTCGAATTAATAAAGTTGTTAATACTTTAACAAAAATCAATTATTGAATAGTGTCAAAATTGACATAAATGAGTTTTTAAAACAAATATTATATTATTAATTGATATTATATTCCTAAAAATATAAGGTTCGTCCAAAGGACTTATATCATGATAGGTGTATCATTAATGGACCACTTGGGGGTCTCTTGGATGTATATAGTAAGTTTATTAACTATATAATATAAAAATACAAAGTGACATGGTAAATGTCATACTAATTAACTAAGAGTTAAAACAAAAATATAAGGTTAATATAATGACCCAAACATGTATAAATTCTATTGGTTAAAACTATTTAGACCCATACCCACCTTATACTTTGAATAATCCACTTTGAAGCCATTATAAATCGAATATGAATTTATTATAAAATAATATTTCTAGCTTTTCCAAAGGTGCCCCTCACCCCTCTTATAAAAGGGCACTCCCCCTTCTCACTAATTCACACATTAAAATTATTTTGGCTCTGCAAAAACCTGACCAAATACTCTCTAAACTTCCCTCATTTAAACCTAGAGGCCTTATTTTGATCTGAAATCCAACCTAAGGAGCCCTTTTGATAAAATCAAAAGGAAGAACCCGAAGAAGAGGTAATGTTTTCACCACCCTCTTTCAAGTTCCTTTCTTCTTCCACTTCTTCTTTATTTGTTATTACCATTATAAAATAATAAATCCAATATCTTATATATACTGTGATGTTATTATAAACATGGTACAGCCATATTCAGTATTCTATCCATCCTTTTAATGATATGTCACCATACGTGCGTACGTACGGCTAATCGTCTCCACATCGTGGTGTAATTGTTATTCAAAACATTATTTTTTGGATGGGTATAATAATGATGTATAATTCATGTAAATAATAAATATAACATGATAATGATTCTGTATATATGATATACCATCCAATTATATATTATTTTAATATCAAAATAATGATATTGTCGCTCGTGCGTACGTACGGACTACCGTCTCCACGAACGCGATGAGATTCATTCCCCATAGTATCCATTCAAGTATAATTATAATTTGATGATTAAAAATAGTGTTTAAGTGATTTATATCATTATGGATATGAATAAGATACAACTTATCCATAACAAACATGGCTTATGTAACGAAACATATAAGTTAACTCCTAAAACGACGATAATACTAAGATATTATTAACAAAGAAATGTTAAAAGATCATATATGATATCATATTAATGTATATGATTCTTGTATAATTTAATAACAATTATTTCACCATTATACAGGAGGTTAACCTACCCCCAACCAAGGAAAAGTACAAGGTAAGGGTTGTTTTTCAGAATCTCTTCGTTATTCGAGGTTGTTTATACGTCATTATCTACTGGGACTTCTTTATCATCCACATCCATGTTTCTTAAAAATATATTTCAAAAAAAATTAATATTTACTATAATATGGGTTAAAGTCATTTATACCCTTGTTTGACTTTTTATAAGAGGTTTATAAAGTAATCTTTCCGTCATTTTCCAAACAAGGTCCTTTTTAACCTTTTTGACAGAATTAAGGTAAGAATGTCTTTTTTTTAACTTATACGGCGGGTGAGGCTATTTTCCACCATTATAAAATCGTCTAATCTTCCCTTACAAGATTATAAGAATATTTTCAAATTAAATGTTTTATTTTATAATTATGTGACTTTTAAATGATTTCAAAAAAAGAGATATTTCTCTCAAATAGTTTTGATTTCATCTATGTCAACATCCTTTGATGGATTTTAAGCTTATTTGAAGTTTATTTATTATGATACAAAACTACCATATTGTATTGAAGGTTTTGTGATATGTTTGACTGTGTATGTGTTATTTTTATGTCATTCATGGTTTATGGAGAAAGTATTGACATTTCATATGCTAGTTTTAATACGAATGTTTATGTTATGTTTAAACCTGTTCATATGAGGAATGCATTGGACTTAATATGTGACGGTTGGAGCCTGCTATAGCTCCTCGATGCATCGGTAGGTCTCATGAGACAAACTAGTGTCTTGGCACAAGGCCTTGACAAAATCTTATTTGTAGTCTTGGCACGAGGCCTTGGCTATGTGGTTATGATAGTTTGGCATTATGCATTCCATCATTATGAAAGTGGTTATTGATATTGCTTGTGATTATTATACTAGTAGAATATCCATGTGAATAAGTAAATGGCATTATTTCATTTTATCATTGCCATATTATTCTTAAGTTCAAGTTTAAAAGGATTTTGTTTTAGTTATACATTGCCTTAAATGTTTATGCTTATTTATGAAAGTTCCCGCTATATTGTTATCCCTACTGAGCATCTGAGCTCACCCCTTTCAATGTTTTATTTTTCCCAGGATGTGAAGAAGTAATTTATGAATGACCTGCAGGGATAGTATGAGGGGATATGAAGACAAGATGTTGTTGTAGTAGTTTTCATTTTATGATGTAATGTAAGACTTATGAATGTATCTAGTGAGTCCAAGGTTATTAAACTAATTGGTCTTTCGAGACTTGATCTTTTGTGATCATGACAATGTTATGTAATAATGCACTGACACTGGGTAACTGGGGTCGGGGCGTTACATTATTGGTTATGTATCACTTTTATAGTAGCTTAAGATGAGTCCGGGAGTACCTATAATTATGGAATTATAATGAATAATAAATGTTCTAACCCATGGGGTTTATGGAATAATATAATTATAAAATGTGATAATCTTGGGAAGTCATGGAATCGATTGGTTTAAGCCTGGAGGGCATGGAAATAATTTGGTAATGTTGTTAAAGTAACTATATAAAATTGTTAATTGTTAATTAAATTAATTAATTTAATGTGAAATGTTTAGTGGAAATAAATGAAATATATTCTTCTTGAATGATTTTATGCTTATAGGATACCTAGTCCTTAGCAGTGGCGATTGGGTGATCGAGTGATGTTAGCTTTAGTTGATCCTAAGACTGGGTAGACACCCATAGTTTGGTTATTATGTATATTATAATGTGTATGTTATGTGATTTCATATGTTAACCCACACATGTCGGTAGGTTGACTATAACTAAGTGGAATCTATGAGTGTGTTTTTCCTAACATTCAGGTTAGTGAGGAATGGATGACTGACTACCCCCTCTTGCTCTCCTCTCTTCTCTAAGTAGTATTTTGTGTTGGTGTACATGGTGGTTAGATTTCTTATATATGTGTGTATAAGGATGAAATTTATTGTGGTTATTTAACACACAAGAATATCTAGATATAGTATAATATTTATTATTATAGGTATTTCATGTATAGTTTGTGGTGGATTGAGGTATAATTGTAATGACTCAAAATTCTAAAATAAGAACATTGTATTCGACAACATGTATGACACGCAACACTAAGCACATAAGGGAATATAATATCCCAAGACTTTACAATGTAATTACTATTTTAAATAAATTAAATATATATTTTTAAATACATGCAATGCTGAGTTATCTTGTGTTACATGCAAAAAAGACTTTCTCTGATAGCTTATGTTACACGCACAGTAGAGTTTTACCAAGAAAAAATATATTATTAAAAATATTATTATTTATAATAATATAAAACCTAGAATTTAAATTATAGGTTATGTATTTTATTAACTAAATTAAGAAAATCTATGGTTTAATCAATTATAAAAATAATTCATTGGTTACAAATTAATTATAAATGAATATAAGAACCAATTGAATATAAAGGAAATGTTTTTATAGAAAACTATTTTAATTCCCACAAATTTGTTTTATCCTAATAGATTAAATTAATTAAAATTAGTGATTTATATTAATTAATTATATATATTACATATTCAATTAAATATTTTTGACATTTATCTAATATATTTTATAGTCATAAGATAAGAGGAAACCTAAAAATTTTCATAAAAATCAATATTTTTCTAAAGGCACTTTTACTGTCTTTTAATGGAAACCCTGTTCTAAATCCAATTTTTGGAACATTTATAAATTTTATATGTAAAAATAAACTTCATTTTTTAATGGAAACATAAAAATTATGTTAGGGTTAATTTTTGGTATTTTTCTATGAGGTTTCATTTTTTTATGAATAGTGAAAAATACTAAATTTTAATTCAAAACGTCATTTGTATGTAATTTATTTTTAATAATAAATTATATTTTTTATTGGTTTTAAAGTTAAATTAGATATATTTTATATCAATTAATTAAATTTAGCTTATTTGAATCGAGTTAAATTTTAAATTTAATAGAAAACCATATCAAACTTTTGAACATTTTTACTTTAAAAACCTGCTTTATCGTCTCATCAATGGGATTAAATTTAAATTAATTTCTACCACTTATGTTATTAGAATTTATAAAAATGGATTCCATATTTTTAATAATAATAATTTTTAATTTTTAATTATTTCAAATTAGTTTTTGACAAAAAATATTAATCATTGTGATTAAAATTAATTGCACTGATTAGGAGAAAAATTAGATTAACAAGGGACTAAACCTTAATATTAAAGGACAAAATGATCTAGAAAATTTCCAAAAATCCATTGTATGGAAATATTTAGACCATTTAATCCCTTTTATATAATTTTTTTTATTATTGGATCCAATTTTAATAGTAAAAACATGGGTGTTATTCCCTTTTCAAAAATTTACAAGAATGTCACTCCTCCACCACTATAAAAAGGCACTCACCCCTCCCACTTATTCACACCTATAAAGACACTTTTTCTTGGAAAATATCTACCCAAATATCTCCTAAAAATTTCTCCCCTAATTCTATAATCCTCACCTTTTTTATAAATCCATCCAACTAAGCCCTTTGGTGCAAACCAAAAGGAGTTACCCAAAGAAGTGGTAACATCCTTCCTCAAGCTCTTTTGTTTTATGTTTATTATCCACCCCCTAAAATATTATTATTACAAGCTTATATAATAACTGTAATATCATAAATATACTAAGATTTTTTATTATAAGTTTTATACCAACACTTACAAAAAAATTCATCTAATGGGTAACAAAATTTCCATTTAAGTGTATGGAAAACGACTGCCTCACAAAACAATGTCATTCGTTTTTTCATTACTACCTCTCATGGTTAGTAATTATGATGGTAAAAATGTTTATATATGATATATATGATATATATAATATTTATAATGTCTTTATAATTCTTTAATTTTTATATAACACATACCCTTATGCTTTCCATTTTGTGTAAATACGATAACATCGGTTGTGGATGTGTGGATTATCACCTCCTCAAAGCGATCTGGTTCATTTATGCTATACATGGAATGTATAAAGTATGGTTTTAATAAACCTATATGAAATATATGAAATATATTTTATTCTTTAATTATAATATATATATATATATATGATTTACTTTTCATTCTCTTAATACAAAAAAGAAAGGAAAGTAGTGTTCATGAGTACATACAGTCTACTGTCTTCATGAACGGTGCATTCCATTTCTTATCTCCAAATATTATGAATTTTTATAAATACATGTATAATGAATATATATGATATTTAAATAATGGTTTAAATTCTATATATTATGAAACCATGATAGTAACAACAAGTAAAAAGTCAAAACATAATTGAAAAACTAGGAAATTAACACCCAAAATAGTGAAAATAATGAAATATTACAAACAAATGAGTAATAAGATATTATAAGAAGATCATATATGGTATAATAAATATTAATATTTTTCTAGAATAATTTATTAACATGTTTAAAACCAATATAAATGAATTTAAAGGACATTCACCCAAAAGAAAATGCAAGGTAAGGGATTTTTATCTTGCTTTTTTACATCTATGAGATAAAATGTAATATTCACCACTTACTTATTTTTTGGGGTATATACTGCCCATTTTGATATATAATATCACGAATTTTTTTATATTAATTTTATTATGAGCTTCAATTTGAATTATTTCTTCGATGAGGATTTGATTTTAAAGTTACCAAGTGGAAAATAATTTCATAACCCAATTTGTTTTCATTGGGTTATATTACATCCTCAGTATCATTAATATTATAAGATTATGTGTGTAATAAATTTTTACTATATATTTTTTTATTTCCACTTTTTTATGTGGATTGAAATTTTACACACATAATCTATTTTTTGATGTATTCTCACATCAACGTTATGATCTTTTCAAGGGTTTACTTTTTAATCTCATATTATTTGGGATTGTCAACACTTCAATTTCAATTAAAGGAAATTATTGGATTGTTATTTAGTAAACCCTTTAATTTTCTTCTCCTATAGTTATTAATGACCTTTTTCAATTAATATTACCAATTTTCCATTCTTTGATACACAAAATTTCTTATAAAATGTTTTTAAGAAAACAAGAATTAATTTATCTCTTTAGTTAGATAACCTGTTTTCTTCTAAAAAACCTTTTTTATAAAAATATTTTTAAAAATGTTTTAAACTTTAAAAAATGATTTATTAAAGACATTTTTACCATTTTTTCTTTTAATTTTTTATTCAAATTAATATTCTTTTCATTTTCTAAACAATTCATTTTTCTAACCTTTTGTAATGTAAAATGAATTTTCTTTTTACTTTGTACAGTACGTATGGATTTACCCACCATCATTTATTCAAATATTTATTTACAATTTAAAAGGTGTACTTTTTATAGAAAATGTTTTAAAATGTTATTTTCAAAGAAGATTATTTTAAAAATGTTTTTCAAAATAAAAATGATATTTTCTTCAAGAATGTTCTGAAATATCTTTTTATAGTATCTTTATTCATAAATTAAAGCAACACTTTATTTTTACTCCACTTAGGATAGGTCTTATTGATACCATCCTTATCCTTCCTCTAGATATTTATGATTTATTTTAACAAGGATATTATTTAAATTCACTACCTTGACCCATTTGTAAGTTCCCTTTAAATATTCAATTTCTTATGATCATTGAACATTAAGTTTCCCTTAAATATCCATATCATTTATCATGGATAGGATTTTTGCCTAAATCGTATAACATATTTACATATATTGTGTACTTGAAAGTTATTTGATTAAATGGGGAAATATTGATAAATCTATACCTTCTAAACCATGAGGATATTTGATAAAGGACATTGTTAAATAGATTATTTGATATATGAGGTATGATTTGAACAATTTTAACATGGGTGGGGAATGATTATAGATATCCCCTTGATGCATTAGTAGTCTCATGGGATGATTTAGTTGGCTAGCCTTAGATGGGTTTTTACCTGATATGATAAATTGTCTTGCGGAAGGTCTTGATGGTAATATTATCATGTACCTAAGAAACATAGCGTCTAATAGTTAAGAATTTCCCTCATTCAAACTCAGTTATTTTTTATCCATTAGATTTTGCGTCAACATATCTTTGGATAAATTTCATTCTCATTTCATTGATTAAATGGAATGTGTTTCGGTTATTTTCTTTTCCATATTTATTATTACTTATCTAATTATTTTAATGGCATATGTTTTCATTTATTACCTTACCATATTTTTTATACATTAATTTTATTGATTATATGGAATGTGTGTCCAGTTATTTTCTTTATCATAATTATTATTCTCATTGATTAATTATTTATTCCTCTATGCTTAACCCTTACTGGGCATTTTATCTCACCCTTATTATATTTCCTTCTCCCATGAATCCAGGAATTTTACTAAGAATGGTATGCAAGGATATTCTAGATGAAATAAAGTTATTATCCAAGAAAGAAATAAAAAAATTATGTTGGAATTAGTGTATTCATTTGTAATGTAAGACTATTGTATGTATCTAGTTTACCAATACTACTAAACTCTTAGATACTTTGGGATTTTATTCCTTATAATAATTTAAATTTAATGGTATTAGAAACCAGCTCTATGATTACTAGGGTGAGGTCACTACAATTAGTATCAGAGTAATATTAGTAGTAACCGTGGGAACTATATTTAAGAAATCATGGATTAGATAACATATCTCTAAGGTAGACTTTGAGGATAAGTATAGAAGAACATCCTAAAGTTTTGGTAAGATATAGATTATTTTTTCTTTACTAGAAATACATCCTTGTATGGATACTACAAGTAGAAATGGTTCTGGAATAGATGTACCTATGGGTAACAATTCTGATAAGATGCATTGGGCCTGACTTGAGCATAACTTGGTACATAACAATAGGCCTTACTACACCCCTAGTTTGACACTCCCAGGGAATATGATTAGGATAATTCACATTTTATTTAAAACCCATTATTAAGTATTTGAATAGATAATTACAATGAATGACCTAGGTTATAACTTAGACCAATGAAGGACCTATTTTGAAATAAAACGAATGAAGTGTTTATATATTGAGGTTTTATTAAAAAACTTGGTTAAAAGGATATTTAATGATTAAATTTAAAATATTTACATAAAATTTATTAATATGAATTTTGAAAAAGAAAAACCATATTCCAGGTGATGACCCATCAAATCTGAGAAGGCCATGGGACTTGAACCCCTGACTGAAGGACGATAAGGATTTAATTCTATCCAATGACCTACACAATGTCCTTGTTAATATGTCATTTTTTCTAGTTTAATAATTTAATGAATAAATATTAATTATGAACTATTAGTATCACTTTTTAGGTTTATAAATTAATGTATTAACCATTTTGGCTTTAGAGAATATTTAGACGCAAATAGTTAGACTCGTCACTATTTTATGGTCCTTACGATCCGTTAAAAGTTTATTTTAGTGTTTCAGGAATCAAAGTTTATTTTTGGATATCCATTTCATGAAGTAATGGATGAATTAAAAAATTTATCAAATTAAAAAAATGGATAAAAATTTTGTTTATAGAAATACGTTATGAATGATTTTTTTATATTCATAGGTAGTAAAAGAATTACTCAATATTAGCAAAATTATCAAAAAAAATGTTGTCCTAATACCTTCGTTTTGGTTGAAATGATGGTCTTTTGAATCAACACAGGTTTATAAATTTGGGGCCCTAAACTATTCACTTATTTGTGATTTATGAACCTAATAACTTCCTATAAATATTTATTTTTTTCTCCATCTACATATCTTCACTTTCCACTAATTTTCTCCTACTTAGAGACCTGGTTATATGTTAGTCCATATGACCTTTGTACTTAACATTCTATATTTTATAGATGATGTTTTACCAACCCTTCTCAAGATGTGGGATTTAAAAATTTCAAATATCAAAAAATTTATTACCAAGGTCAAGTTTAAATTTAAAGGATTCAATTTAATTAGGGTGGGGAGAATGTAACACCCAGAAATTATAAAATAAGAACATTGTATTCGATAGCATGTATGACACGCAACACCAAGTCTGTAAGGGAATATAATATCACTAGAATTTACAATATAATTACTATTTTAAATAAATTCAATCTAAAACTTTTAATGAACATATTTCTGATTTATCTTGAATTACACGCAACAAATAATTTCTTTAATATCTTTTATTACATGCAAGACCGAGTTTTAACAAGCAACAATATATTATTAAAAATATTATTATTTATAATAAGATATAACTGAGTCATTAAATTAGATCATATTAATAGTATTAACTAACTTACAAAAATATATTCTTTACAAAAAAATAAAATTAATTCATTGGTTACAAATTAATTATAAATTAATATAAGAACCAATTGAATATAAAGGGAATGTTTTTATAGAAAACTTTTTTTATGCCCAAAAATATTTTTTATCCTAATAAGTTAAATTTACTACATTTATTGAATGATATTAATGAAATATATATATATATATATATATTATTCAATAAAATATATTTTACATTCATCCAATATATTTTATAGTCATAAGATAAGAGAAAACACAATATTTTGCATAAAAATCAATATTTTCCTAAAGGAACTTTTACTGCATTTTAATAGAGAACCTATTTTAAATAAAATTTTTGGAAATTTTATAAATTTTATATTTCAAAATAAAATTCTTTTTTTGAAATGGAAATATCAAAATTATGTTAGGTTGATTTTTAGTTATTTTTCTGTGGGGTTTCATTTTCTGATGAATAGTGAAAAATACAGAATTTTAATTCAAAACTTCTTTTTCATATAATTTATTTATAAGGTTAAACTATATTTTTGATTATTTTAAAATTTTAATTAGATAAATTTTATATCAATTAATCCAATTTATTTAATTTTAATCAATTTTAATTTTAAATTGAATATAAAAACATTGCAAACTTTTAAATATTTTTACTTTAAATGTCTGCTTTGTCATCCCATCTGCGGGATTAAATTTAAATTAATTTTGGCCAGTTATGTGATTCTAATTTTGAAATATGGATTAAATATTTTGAATAATAATAATTTATAATGTCTAATAATTTAAACTTAGTATTTTATAAAAAAATTAATGAAAGTGATTAAAATTAATTAAATAGATTATGAGAAAAAATAGCTTAATAAGAGACTAAACCTTAATATTAAGATCCAAAATTACTTATAAACATTTCCAAAATCCATTTTATGGCCATATATTGACCCTATAATCCCTTTTATCTAATGTTTTTCATTATTGGAGCCACCTTTCATTGGAAAAATGTGGGTGGAATTCTCTTTTCAAAAATTTACAAGAATGCCACTCCGCTTATAGATCCTCAATATCCATACCTTCATCCTAGAAGCCTCACTTTATACATAAATCTATCCATGTAATCCCTTTGGTTCAAACCAAAAAGAGTTACCCAGAGAAGAGGTAACATCCTTCCTCAAGCTCTTTTGTTTTATTTTAATTCTACATCCCCTAAGATATTCTTATTATATGATTATATAAAAAAACAGTATCCTAGATATACTTACATATTTTAATTATAAGTTTTCTACCTACACTTACACACACTTCCATCTAATGGGTAACGAACTTTCCATTTATGTGTACAGAAAACTACTGCCTCACAAAATGATGTTGTCATGTTTAGGGATTATTATGGAAAAGTTATTTATATATTATATATATGATATTTATAATTTATTTATGCTTGTATAGTTTTTATGTAACACATACCCTTATGCTTTCCATTTTGTGTAAATACGATAAAATTGTGTGTGGAAGTGTGGACTACCGCCTCCTCAAAGCGATGTGATTCGTTAACGCAATACATAGAATATATAAAGGATGGTTTTAATAAACCTATGTGAAATATATAACATAATTATGGTATTTTAATTATAATATACACATATATAATTTAATTTTCATTCTTTTAATACAAAAAATAAATTAATGTATCATTCATGCATACGTATTGCCTACTATCTTCATGAACAGTGCATTCCATTTCTTATCTCCAAATATTATTATTTATTATAAATACATATATAATAAATATATATGATATATAAATAATGTTTTACATTATGGATATGATTAAACCATGATATGAACAACAAGTAACAATTCAAAACATACTTGAGAAACTAGAAAATTAACGCCTAAAATAGTGAAAATAATGAATGATTACTAACAAACGAGTAATAAGATATTACAAGAAGATAATATATGATATAATAAATATTAATATGGTTCTAGAATAAATTATTAAAATTTTTAAAACCATTATTCTAAAATTTAAAGTATGTTCACCTAAAAGGAAATACAAGGTAAGGTATTTTCATCTCACTTTTTACATCTGTGAGATAAAATGTCATATTCACCACTTACTTATTTTGTGTGGTGTATCTACTTACTATTTTGATATATTATACCATGAATTTTTTTATCTTTATTTTATCTTGAGTTTCAATTTTAATTATTTCTTCTAAGGTGATTTAAGTTAAAAGTTACCAAGTGGAAAGGAATTTCATAACCCAATTTCTTTTCATTGTGTTATATTAATTCCTCATTGTGATTAATATTATAAGATTATGTGTGTAATAAATTTTTAATATATATTTTTTAATTTAAAAACTATATATTGATTTACATTTAAAATGCCTAATCTATTCATTGATTGATTCGCACATCAACATTATGGTCTTTTTAAGGGTTTATTTCTCAATCTCATTTTGTTCAGGATTGTTTACACTTAAATTTCCATTATAAGAAATTATTGGATCATTTTTTAGTAAACCCTTTAATTTTATTATACTCTAGTTATTAATGGACTTTTTTAAGTAATATTACCATTTTTACATTCTTTTATACCCAAAATGTTTTAGAAATTTATTTAAGAAAACCTGACTACATTTCTATCTTTAGTCGAAGAACCTGTTTTCTTATAAAAACTTTGTTTTCTAAAAAGGTTATAAAAAATGTTTTAACCTTTCCAAAATTATTTATTAAAGAACTTTTTACCCTTTTTGTTTTTTAGAAATGTTTTTAAATGAATCTTCTTATCTCTTTCAAAAAAAAAATTTTGTAACCTTTTACCGTGTAAATAGAATGTTCTTCTTAGCTTGTACGGAATCTATGGGTTTATCCGCCATAATTTATTTGAAGCTTCATTTTCAAGTTTAAGAGGTTAATTTTTAAATAAAATGGTTTCAAAAGTTATTTTCAAAGAAAAGTATTTTCAAAATAAAAATGATATTTTCCTCTAGAATGTTTTTAAAATATATTTTTATAGAATTTCTATTCATCAACGACAAAAAATCTTTATTTTTACTCTAATTAGGATATATTTTATTTATACCATCCTTATCCTTCTTATGTATTTTTATGATTTATTTAACCAAGGATAGTATTTAAATTCATTAACTTGCCTCCTTTTTAAGTCCCCTTTAAATATTCAATTTCCTATGATCATTGAATATTAAGTTTCCCTTAAGTATCCATATCATTTATCATGGATATGATTATTGCCTAAACTATATACCATTTTTACATATGGTGTGTTCTTGAAAGTTATTTGGTTAACTGGGGAAATATTGATAAATCTGTATCTTCTACTCCATATGGATATTTTATAAGGCACATTGTTAAATCAATTATTTTATATATGAGGAATGCTTTGGACAGGTACAACACAGATGGGGCCCAGTTATAGATAGCCCCTTAATGCATCAGTAGTATCATGGGATGAGTTAGTTGGATAGCCTTAGATGTGTCTTTAACCGATATACTAAACCATCTTGTGAAGTTCTTTATGTAAATGGTACTATGTACCTAGGAATCATGGCATCAAATAATTAATAGTTTCCCTCATTCAGACTCAGTTATTATTTATCCATAAGATTATGCGTTGATATATCTATGGATGCATTTCATTCTCAGTTCATTGATTAAATAGCGTGTGTTTCTATTCTTTTCCTTTCTATATTTATTATTACCTATCTAGTTATTTTAATGGAATGTGTTTTCACTTACTACCTTTCCATATTTTTTATCCACTCCGTTTATTGATTATATGGCATTTGTGTTCAGTTATTTACCTTTGTATAAAAATTATTCTCATTGATTCATTATATCTTCCACTGTACTTAACCCTAGATGAGAATTTGATCTCACCCTTATTTTATTTCCTTTCCCCAGGAATCCAATAAGTGTACTAAGAAAGATATGCAAGGATACGCTAGATATAATAAAGTTATAATCTTTTAAAGAAAAAAATTGTGTTTTAATTAGTTTATTCATTTGTAATGTAAGACTTGTGTATGTATCTAGTTTACTAAGACTGATAAACTCAAAAATAATTCTAGATTTGATTCACTATAATCATTCCAATTTAATGGTATTAGATATTGACTCTGAGCTTACTGGGATCAGGTCACTATAATAATACTTTGTATACATATTGTTGCGGATCTCGGAACCTAGTCGGTTATAATATTAGCATATGTAATGGGATGATGAGATGATATGATGAACGAGACGAATGGTATGTGATGAAATGATATGATTCATGAGATTTATCAGATGATACATTAACCCATGTGTCTTCAGGATGGCCTGCTTTTAGAGAAAGATGGCTCAGGACATGTGACATTGGGGTAGAGTAGTAGACCAATAGGGGATTGTTAGTGGGGTACATTCTTTTGATATTATATTATATGATCACGTGTATGTGATACTTGATGAGAGATATACATGGTGGGCCTAGTAACATTTCATACCTAGTTAGGTGAAAATTTAGAACCACTTATTGATTATTGATATTTAGTATTCTTTATTTATATTTTTCATGAGATACTATGGGGAGGATCCTATTGAGTACACATGTTATTCTCACCCTTCTACATATATGTAAAAAAAATTCAGGACAAAAAGATATTTTGGTGATTAGGTTAGGCTTAATAAGATCATAGAGGTTGTTCATGAAATTTTTGTGATTTGAGGTTGGTGTTAATGATATCTTTTTGTACTTTTAGTTTTTTTATAGTTGTTTATTTGTATGAAATTACATGTATGTATTGGGATATATATTTAATTTTTCTTTGAGAAATATTTGTGGGGTTTTTCTATCTTATCTCTTGATTCTCAAATCATAGAGGGTAATTCCTTAAATATGTGTGTATAATATACCCTCGATTCTTATCTCCAACTTATGGCCTATTAGAGGTGGTCTTTGGGAATCATTATCTCCCTTCTCTCATTTTCTGCCCAGGAGGGGTGCCTTTGGTGGGAGAGGGTCATGAAAAGTGATCAATGTATGTTGAACCATATAATGAAAACATCTTGGCACAAGGAATTGAAAATATATAAAATTTCATGGAAAAAGTCTTGGATAGTAAGGTTCACGATGTCTTTTCATGATTCCTTGAGGGTAAGATCATGATATTTTGACATTATGCATTTACTTCATTAAAATTTTAGTTTTTATTATCCGTGCTATTATTTTTTTGATATTTTCTATGGATATATTATGAATCTCAAGTTAATTATTAAATGGTATATGTTTCGATTATTTACTCTCTCGTATTATTTCTTCTTTTATCTAATCATGATAGATTTTATTGTATGTTTTCCCTTACTTTGCATATATGATCATCATTTATTATGTTTTCCTTTCCCCAGGATATGAAGAAGGAATCTATGAATGATCACCAGGGATGCAATAAAGTACTTGATGATTGTAGATGCCAGAATCCATCGAAGGCCTCAGACCGAAATTTGGGGAAAACTAAAGGTGGATTTTGACTGAAGACACTAGTCTGGGACTGCTCTAAAGGTCCCGCAAAATATCCAAGAAGCACGTATAAAACCATCCTGGGGCATGTAAAATTTCGCGCTAAATAAATCTTTTGTGCGTCGTGTGGAAAACTGCGCGTCGCACAGAAATTTGCATGCATCCGACTGAAGAAAAGGGTTTTCTGTGCCAGCTAAGTTTAGTGCTCCCTCCATAGCTCCCACTCGCCTATAAATAGAAGGGAACCCATTTACTCCTGGGGTGGAAGAATATGAACTGCCTCCCCTGTGCATAATTCACCTCTTCCACGTGCAAAATATGCCTTTTAGGTATGGGATTTTCTGCGACAGGTCTCCCATGGGTCTGTCTTCGTGCGGAACCACTAGGGATTGACCCTCTCCCAAGTCCTTAATTGTTGGGACACTTGCACAAAAACCCTTAGAATTGTGCGCAAACCCTTGGACTTGCACGCAAGCCCTTCCACTTGCGTGCAATCCCTTCTACTTGTGCACAAGCCCTTCTACTTGCACGCAAGCCCTTTTCCTAAACCTCTGCCCCTTTTTTCACTCAAACCTCTTTCATTTGCCTTCACGCCTTGTTTACCTCTCACCTGGCCTTTTATGCACAAACGTCCCCTCTTTGCATGCCTATTGTGTGAAAATATCTTCTTTTTCATGAAAACCCTTCCTCTTGTGTGCGCCTTTTAGCATGTGTTTGATGTTTCTCTCCCAAACACCATCTTCGGGCGCTTCTTACACACAAAAAACCTATGTTACACACCCTTCTCCTGTACGACCCTCCAGGATTGTACGAAGTGATTTCAAGGTCCCTTGGGTGGTGCTTCATGTTACGTTATTTAGCCTTATGATTCTTCGCATAGGCACGCTAAAGGCTATTTCTTCTTCACATAGCCACGCTAACTTGGGCCCCTCAATGGATAACTACATGACACCCCCTAGCCATGGAATTATTGGTGCCTTACCTTCACCAAGGGTTAAAGGGTGTCGGTTATGTAAGTCCTAGGGGTGCGGAGTAAACCTACCTCGTCTGAGTTGCAGTACGTTAAAATTCCAAGAACCATTGTCCTCTATACGTGATGTTAAATTGTGACCTCACCCCGTGCACTTTACATGGGTTGCCCCATCTCAGACATTCTCTATGCCCGCTCATCTCCATGGGAGTGAGATCTTCCTCAAATAGAATGAGATCCTCTTTGCTGGAGCGGCACATGTCCGCGGGGAAGGGCAGCCATCTTAGTGTAATCCCCTAGACTTTCTTACGGGAGGCAGTGTCCCTACTTCCCCTCCTCTCTTTTTCAGTTTTAAGGACTATAGGGGGGGATTGGGACTAGAACATCATATCTTCTATGCCAAATCCCTCTGGGATTTTTCACCACTTGGGCCTCTATCCTGGAGTAAGTCCTAATATCCATCTCCCTGGGATTATAACCATACGTAAGACCTTGTTTCCTCTATGGGATGATAACCACGCATAAGCCCCTGTTTTATTTTTGGGCCACTAACCACATGTAATCCCCATTCCACTTCCCACAGACACACATTTCATGACGTGGTCATCAGGTCTCTGATGCCTCTTGTTTCTCACACCTAGCATGAATCATGTGGGCTTAGAGTAAGCATCGACCATGACATCCTCTCTGGGCCACCCAAGAGTGTAAGCCTCAAACCCTCCAAACTATGTGTAATTTGATCCTTTTTAAGGAAAGGTATGCGGGAAGCCTCAATGAGGTTCAATCCCAACAACCATTGGTCCCGACCCCCTTCACGTCTGTTTACCAACACCTCTCCTGAACTACATAGACTTTGATCCTTGCCAAAGCAAGGTACGTAGGATGCCTCCCTGAGGTTTAAGCCCAACTCCTATCAGTCCTGAATACTCCACGTTGGTCCACCATCTTCCTGCATGAATTTAAACTATATTCCCCTTCTTGTCCCAAATGACACTAACTATCCCTTAATCAATGGTAAGTCGTTGTCAACCCCAATCAGCGGTAAGTCGTTGTCAACCCCAACCATCATTTAGTCTTTATGTTCCCCAACCAATGGTAAGATGTTGTGTTCCCCAATACACGGTAATCCATTGAAGTCCCCTTTATTGGGACCCACATCTCTGGTCTTCCCCTGTGGCGTCAGACCAACCTGGGATGTTAACCACGCGTAAGACCCAATATGTCATCGGGTTAATGTCCTCTGTGTACACCCCGATTCTATGCCCCCATCATGAACTACATGGAATTTGATCCTTTCCGAGGTAAGGTACGTAGGAAACCTCCCTGAGGTTCAATACCATCACCCATGTCTCATCCTGGTCTCTCCATTGAGCCTATGTGTTTTAGGAAGGTCATGCTTCAACCCGGAGGTTCCACTTCCTCCAGGTCCCCTTCATATGGGTCAACTCCTTAGGTATCCCATCACCTCACTAAACTACAAGGACTTTGATTCCCAACCATGAGGATATGTAGGAAGTCTCTTCGAGGCTCAAGCCCAATACTATTGTCACCTTCATGACGGTTACATCTCATTCCCCCACCACTTCATTAAACTCTCCATCATCCACCCTGATTCTTACCCGGGCCACCACATCCCAGTGAGATCATGTCAATTCACCTCTTCACTGCTCTTAACATCACTCAGGTAACTAACCACGTGTTATCCCAATCATCAATGTTCCCTCTAGGGGTTGCACCCATCTGATCAACTCCATTTAGTGTTTTGATTAGTCTAATCCATCTCCGCGAGACATTAAACCTGTGACATACCCTATGTTAAACATGGGAAGCTAATAAAAACCTCAGAGAGATGTCTATGGCATATAATTCCCCACATTCAATGTGGGATGCCTTGAGCTTCCACGCCCTTGATAAGCCTTATAATAAGGAGAAGAAACCTAGACTCACCAGTTTTCCAGTGTCCAGACACGCCAGTGATGTCCAACATGACTACTCCCCCGACCAAAGGTTGCTGCCCTGACCGGACCCCTTGGAATGTCCTGACAGAAGCAGTGTGATTAACCGGCATCCATGAAGATATGGAACTGGAAAGAGTTTCACGAACAACATCTTAATATATGAGGGAAACCCAGACTAGGTAACGAGTTCTGAGGAGGAATCCATGGAAGTAGGAACTGACATCCCATCATCATGTTTCGATCAAGGAGAAAATTTCCCTGAATAAGCGATGGATGCCACTCACCTTTGGAAATTGGGAATGCGGGGAAACAGCTGCACGCCCTCCAAAACAGATGGACGCACACCCTGGAGAAAGTGTTATAAACAATTATATGTTTTATTTTTCAAATATAATATGGAAATCAGGTATATATCTAGTCTCCCAATACTAATAACTTGATTAGTTCCAATTTTTGTGATCCCTTTTATCGTGTACCAATATAATAAAGTAAACACCAACTCTGGGTTATTAGAGTTTAGGTTGCTATAATATAATCTACCATAGAAATAAATAATATCATCATAATGAACATATTCATATATATATATATGAATATATATTAATACAATTAGTAAATCATAACATTACACAACCTGTGTCAAAATTCAAACAACATGGAATCCTAAAACAGACCCCTAAAAACTATTATTAATAAATTTTAGCGTTAATATAATATAACTAATGAAATTAAAAAATGGTTTAATCCTATATTTCACAATAGGTGTTCATTATTTTCATAAATTTTTAAGACAAAACTAGTTTATCTTTTAGATATAGAACATTTTAAGTTAATTTTAAAATGAATTTTAATTAACATAACCATTATTTGGTTATTCTGACCAAAATACATATCTTATTAATCTATGGTATATTCCTACAAGTTAAAAATAGGTTGGCAATAATATTTGAAAAGTTTTAAGATAAACAATGTTTGTTTTTTCATGTATAGAGCATTTCCAGTAATTTTAAAAATGATTTTTTGGTCATTCTTACCAAACTGCATATTGAATGAATGCATGGTTTATTCTTACCTATAACATATAAATCTTTTTTTTTAATAAATTTTTACATATATCTAATCTATTTTTATTTTTTTGATAAATTGATGCATGTTTTTAGCATTAGAAATATTTTCAAATTTTAAAAATATTATTTCATTTATTATGACCAAACTAAATGTAAAATTGACACATATCCCATTCCAAATGTTACATATTAATCAAAAAAAATTAATTTCATGTAAATACATGGTCCCTTTATCATTATATCTATGTAACACATTTTTTTAACATTAAAAACTATTCTATATTTTAAAAATTCACTTTTGGTAATTCTATCCAAAAGAAATGTAGGATTGATGATTAGTTTATTCATATACATCATATATTAATCAATGATCATTATCCAACACATTCATATAAATTTAAATCATTTTCTCAATTTTATAATGTGATTAAATTTTTTCACTAGTAAAACACTTTTAAAAGTAAAAGTTACACTCTTAGTCATTCCTACCAAACCACAGGTCATGTTTACACATGGTTTGTCCCTATAAATTTCATATAAATAAAAAAACATTTTATTACACTTTAAATATAATCCATTATCACTTAATAATTTGAGAATGTGACATTTTATTTTAACATTAAAATTTTTTTAATTTATAAAAACACACTTCAGTTTATTCTAACTAAACTACATGTTAGATTGATATTTAGTTTGTTTTTATTCATTACATATTAATAAATGGTTGTTTTTGTACAAGTTCACAATAATTTTATCTTACATACTCATTTTTTGGGTATGATGGATCTTTTTAACTTTCAAAATAGTTTTAAATTATAAATATTCACATTTTTTCATTTAAAAAAATCAAAATGTTTGATTAAAAAGTATTTTTTCCTAAGGTTTTATATTAATCTAATATTATTTTCCCACTTTGAGTATGAGACACTTTTTTATCTACTAAAACACTTAGAAAAATAAAAATATAATATTTGATCATTCTAAAAATATCTAATACCTTATTCATATATGTTTTATCCCTACGTGTGACATATTAATCATCAATTTTTTCTATAATTTTTATGTCAATCCATGATAATTTTTTCAATTTGAGTATGTGATACAGGTTTTTATCTTTGAAAATAAATTTAATTCTTCAAAATATACTTTGAATCATTCAAAAAAAATTGAAATACCCACATTTTAATGTACGCATCTTTTTAAATTGTGAATGGATTTTTTTAATATGTTTTAAAGAAAATTTAGGTGGGTTAGGGGAGTCTAGGAGGCTATAAATGAAAAGGGGAAAGGCTGGTGGGCATGATGCATATTTTCAAGCTGTAGAAACTCCACCAGCTCACCATTGGGGCTCTTAAGAAAAACACGTTTTTTATAATAGACACCTTCCAACTAGTGGAGTCCATTTTAGTGACTTTTTTTACCCATAATAATTTGGAATATTTATAGGAATACTTCTGAAGTTACGCACTAAGTTAGCGTGGGATTTTGGGTCCCTGGGAGTCTCGGTGTGGTGATATTAAAAATATTAAATATATTTTATCATGCATTCATAGTATATTTTTAAACTTGTAATAACTCTTAAAAGTATTCTTGGATCATAAATCTGATATTGTGGTTGAGTTCAAAACATATAGTTTACCCTAGGTGTGACATAAAATGTTTTGGTGTCGGGTGCTCAGTTGTTGGTGAGCATTGGAAGGGTGTTAAATAGAGGTTATGGATTCAAAAAAAAATTAATACCCCCATTTTTTCCCATGTAAGATATAAAACCCTCCTCTATTTGGATTTATGGAAAAGATGAGGCAAAACCAAGGATAAGAGGCACTATCAATCTTCAATATTGATGGTGATCACTCTTAGATCGTGTTGTAGCATCTCATGAGCATCATTTCAAAACTGAAGCTTAAAAGTTTCTCCATGAGGTAGGAAGATTTTAGTTTTAAGTCCCAATACCCTTTTTGATTCATTTTTTTAAGGTTATATATCCCTTAGATGACTATTAGGGTCCCCATGGTGGTTGATATTTGGATTTTTGAGGAAATTGGGGCATTTTGAGAAGCTCTGAAGGAATTACCATTTAGAATTCCCAATCACATTTTGTGTAGTGAAGTGGAACATGCCATGTGTTCTTCCCATTTGGGGAAGATTACTTTTTGGGAATACACATCATATCACAAGGTTACATGTCATGTGGTGACCCAAGGTTGTATGGCTGGGAGGGACATTGTATCAAGGGACATGGTTTTGTGGTAGAACATGGCCAAAAGGCATAGACCCAGGGTTGTGTACGTGGTAATAGGATGAGGACATGTCTTAAAATCCATTTATCTAGGACACACCATGTACCAGTGGTACACGTCATGTAGAAGACATGGTTGGCCTATCTATATGGGGAAATACATGGCTAAGGGCCCAGGTGAGGCAAGACACGCTGTGTACACCATGTACATGTCGTGTAAGCTCACATGGACATCCAAGCTGTGTAGTATAGATCATAGATAGATGTTAAGGTTTGGTCACATTCCATGTGGTCACCATTACACACCATTTACTTTTCTTGGTAACTTTCAACTTATATACCTCCCTTTTCAGGACACAAAAATAGGTATGTGAGTAGTATATCTTATGTATTTTTTCATGTAGAACATGATAGTATCCTTCATGGTGGATTATGAGATATGAAGTGGTGTGATTAGAGCATGAATCTACAGTAGTGGTGCTAAAACATGTGAATTTATCATGTTGGATCACTTACGAGATATTGAGGTCGGCACCCTTCCCTGACGTCTCAAGAAATGGGTCCCCCTATACACTTTAAGATTATAGATCAGTGCTCCCCTATGATTAGGGCATGGGTTCCCTACTCATGGATGTGTTTAAATGTGAAGTGATGGATTTGGGTCACTTCTGTTAGCAATGTTTGGACTAGAATTATTTGAGTGAGTCCCTTGGTTTATCCCTATGAGGGTATAGTGTGGAATTACATCCTTAGCATAGGATTTTGATCCCCTCAATAGGATTAGCTTGGATATAGTTGGTGTATCCTTTCGGGTGGTCAGGTCTGGATCCTCTATTGAATTCCTTTCCCTAGATTTGGTTTTTGGTATTGTAGTGACCAACACTACATAGTATGTGATCCCTTATCTAACAAGATAGCCCAATGTAGTCTATGGAATCATCGGTTATAAAATCCCCTATATAATGTAAAGTTTTCATAGGGTTTATGGAATCATCAGTAATATGATCCCCTACTCAAAAGATATATCAAGTAGGTTTTGTGGTATCATCAAGAGTATGATCCCCTACTACACAATTTGTACCAAATTGAGTTTTTGGAATCATCGTCACCAACACTACACGGTAAGAGATCCCCTATCTAATTGATATGATCTTCAGGGTATCAAATTAGGATTTTGGTGTTCTCCAAAGGTCCTTTATGTGATCACATATCTAATAAAATAAAGTTTTTTATATTCTATACCGGGTTTATGGTATCCCCTAGTGATTCTAGAAGTGATCCCCACTCTGAGTGATGTGATATTTTGAGGTTCTAGTAGGGTTAGAGGCATCCCCCATCAGGTATGGGTGAGATCCTCTATTTGTGTAACAAGATCCACTAAGTGACAACGTGAATTTTGAGGTAGGATCTGGTGATCATTATCTCTCAGATGTATTCCCTTAGGATAGTATGGACATTCCATCAGTTAGTTATTCCTGATGGAGCATGTCTTTCATATGTACTATCAGGGATGGTAGATTTATTTCTGATAGAGATAATCTCTCAGATGAGTTCCATATGGGATGGCATCACTTGTGGAGTGTATGCTCCTGGATGAACATTACCGTAGAGCCTCAAGTTGAATCCTATAGCTAGTTATGAGGTTGATACCTCATGATACTTCGATTCTAAGAAGATTATATCTTGGCGGCTCTGGGAGTCCTTGTTGGATTCTAATGTATCTTAGTTGAAAAACCACATAAATCGAGATAACTATCCATGTATAGCCTAATTGTGGTCGATATGTATTTTCTATCTCATATGGGTTCCCTCTGGTTTGGGTTGAGAAGACTGTTTCTTTTTAGTTTATCCCTTTATTTTGGGTTTTGAGGAACCTTTTTGGTATTTTTATACTCACCCCTTCATGATCCTTTCCCACACATGTTATGTCTTTTTCTGATGATAGGCCTTTAGACGGAGTCCCAGGAGGACCTGGAGTAGGTAGAGCTTAGTGAGCTAGAATGAATGATGTGTTGGTTGGTTCTTGGACGAGGATCTTCCTAGTTGTTTATTTTGATAGAGTTCCCCTCTATCTGAGTAGGTTAAATGATTTTAATATTATTGGTGGGATTGTATTTTTCCCTTTTTTTACTTTCAGTGCTTTTGTTTTACTCTGTTGTGGGATAGATGTATGTATGCATTGTTGATTTCAACTTTATTATCTATGAACTATTCCATGGGTATGTTTTTTGGTGCATGAGTATAGGTACCATAGGCTAAGGCCTCCCATTTTTGTGTTATTCCTAATCAATTCTGGTTGCCAGCCCCTAGCCTATTAGAGGTGGGCTTGGGGTAGTCATAGATCAAGCCTTTATGGGTCAGGTCATGATTGAGTAGTGTCATAGGAGTTCCTTCCTTAGGACCATAGTTTTTGAGGTTGGTTTAAGTTGTATAGAGATAGTGTTAAGGTGTTTTATGTTCATATTCTAGGATAGGGACTCCAGTGTTGATGTGGAATCTAATGAATCCATTCACCAGAACTCTGATAAACTTCTTGTAGAATCGATACATTTAGGAACTGGTGGTAGGGAAATTTTTTTACATGAATCATATAGGACTAGGTTATGAATTCCATGTCCTTATTAGTTCATCTCCCTAGATATAATCTTTGACTATATCATGTATTGATTCTATTTCAGGATTCCAATATGATGAAATCTAGACAAGGTTTTATAGTGGTATTGTAATGATGATCTAGCCAGTGATGAGGCTTTAGTTCAGGGCTCTAGTATTATGTTAATACCTCTGGGAATTCTTCCAGTTGATCCACCACTCATTAATTAGCAGGTTATGCTGATAGTTTAGGTTGAGGATGTGCATAGGCTGAGTGAACTGCATGAGTTCTAGAGGAAACAACCTATGGGTTATTGGGGTGAGCTGATCCCCCAAGTAGCATGTGACTGGATTGAGGCAGTCACATGCATTTTCTACCTATTGAAGACACCTCCCAGTCTAATGGTGGTCCTAGAAATGAGTCTTTTGTAGGGATCTATGAGGAGATGGTGGAGTCTGGTGATGCAAAACCATGAGGAGATGACTCTCACTAGTGAAAAGTTTTAGTGGATCTTCAAGGTAGTGTTTTATCCATCCATATTGATATCAATGGGTATCCAGGATCTTCTATAGCTTCTGAAGGATAGCATGTCCATTACAGAGTACTCAAAGAGGTTTACATACATTTTTTAGAACTCCCTAGATATTTTTAAAGGTTTTTTTTCCGAGCATATACCATCGAGTAGGGATTATGTTGAGTGGTCCTTGGTGTTGAAGATCTTTTTGGCTGATTATACACCAACTATTAGTATTGGGAACATAGGATCTAATACCTCGGAAGCTGGTAGCCAATGACAGACTTAGGGATCCTGGAATGTGAGATTCTTTAGGAGATGATCCCATTATTTAGTTTATTATGTTTAAGGCTTCCAAGACGGATTTGGATAGCCTCAGTAGAGGTGGTGTTACGCTTATGATAGATGATGAAATTATACGTGAGATTTTATAACTCATTGTGTTGCTAATATGGATACGGTTGATGGACCACCTTTGATAGGGAAACATTTGGAGCATGTAGTTCCTCATTATAGCAGACATGGAGAAGGAGCAGGGAGAGTAGTAGGAAGTGGTAGATGTTTCAATCTATTTCCACCACCACCCCCATGTGATCTATGATGGGATCAAGGAGCTAGAGGATGGGGAAGAGGATAGTGGTAGGCCTCCAAGGCCTATGACCCAAAGGCTCTGAGGGTGATTAGAGTTACGCTCTGTGTCCATTCTTATTTTTTTAGAATTATTATTAGAAACTATTGTGAGGTACTCTATTCTTGCCACTTCATAATTGAGGCTTACACAAGGTGATGTGGGGAAATGTTAAAACCCTATGTTGGTGTTGTTTGAGGAATATTCAAACTCATGAGGAAGAGGGATTCTTCCCCCACCGAGACGTATTATTATGATGTGATATAAAACTATGTGGGAAAGTCAGTGATGCCCAAAGTGGATAGTGTCGAAGTATGGAGGACGAGTTCCTTTGAATTGTGTGTTCAGGTTAGGGTTGTGTGTCAGTGAGGTGCAGTTCATCTAGGTGGGAATGAAAACTATCAGTTTATGTCAGTATCTTATTTAGGTTAGTGATGTGGTGTACCTCTAGAACCTATTAATATAGATGGACGAGGAATTTGGTGTTTCCACCTATCTCAGCCAAGGAGACATGTTCCCACTTTCTTGCACGATGTCAGTCTGGTTTGAGCTATACATTGGGTGTGGTTTAACCTTTCTGGTTCCCCTAAGTGCATGTTTATAGCCAGTACGGGAACCCTTTGATGACCTCACTAGTGTGGGAGTCTTAGTGGAGATATTAGTTCTTCCCATGTGCCTAGGATTTTTCTTTTTAGAGATATAAATCTTTAATGTGGGGAGAGTGTAGAGACTATGGTTTTGACCTGTGATACTTTGAAATATTTCTAAGAATATTTCTGAATCAAGGTGATGAGTCGACATGGGATTTTGGGGGCCGTGGATCCTTGGTGAGGTGATATTATAAATATTATATTTATTTTATCACATGCATGAAGTATCTTTGTAAATGTAGAATAAATATCGAGTGGAGTATCAAATTAGACATATGATATTGTGATTGAGTTCAGAACATGGTGTTCACCCTAGGTGTGATATAAATTATTTTGGCATCGGGTTCTTGGTAGTTGGTGAGAATTGGAGGGGTGTTAATAGAGGTTATTGATTTAAAAAAATCAATACACTCTCCCTATTTCCACATGAAAGATAGGAAACCCCTCCCCCTTTGGATTGATGGAAAAGACAAGGAAAAACAAATAAGAAAAGGCACTTCCAATCTTTGATCTTGATGGTAATCACTCCAGGATCGTATTGTAGGGGATCTTAAGCATAATTTTGAACTTGAAGACTCTACATTTCCCCACAAGTTTTGAGGATTTGAGTTTTAAGTCTTGATCCCCTTTTCAGGCATTTTTTTAAGGTTGTAGAGCCCTCAAATGACTTCTAGGGACCCCTTGGGGTCGATCTGAGGGTTTCTGAGGAAATTATGGCATTTTTGGCAGCTCACATTTAATTCCCATTCACAATTCCTGATCACATGGAATATAGTGTAGTGGAACATGTTGTGTTTTCTTATTGTTTATTAAAGATTACTTTTAGGGACTACATGTTGTGTGTTAGGGTTACACATCATGTAGTGATCCCAAGTCATGTGGCCAAGAGACATGGCCAGAGACATCATTGTAACACCCCGAGATTTTATGAGAAATATTATTTCTAATTTTATTGATGTCTTGTGTTGTAAGATACACCAAGATTAGCTTTCGCTATACACAACACCATATTATATTGTATTATACGCAAACACTATTCTTGTCTTGTGTTTTATGCAAGTGCGACCTTCCTCAATAGTGTTTGTTGTACGCAATATCGAGTTCCACTAAACAACGATATATTGTTATAATATTATTATAAACTAGCCGTTATGAATAGTATTAAAGAAATTTTGAATTTTATAACATTATCATTCATCTTACACATATTCTAGAACATGGTATGAGAAAAAAATTAATTTTTTGGATAAAAGATGTATTTTTCAAAAAAATACAGTTTTGCCGTCTTTTAATGGCACACCCACTTCAAATCTAGTTTTTGACACGTTTATGAGTTCAATTTGATAAAAATAAACTTATTCATTGTAATAAGTATATAAAAATTTACTTTGGATAATTTTTTAATATTTTTCTGTTAACTTTCATATTTTGATGAATAGTAAAAATACGCTAAATTTTAATTAAAAATAACTTTTTTCATCAAGATAATTTATATGGTTAAATTATAATATTGAATGGTTTTAAAGTATAAATAGAATATATTTTTACCATTTAATATAATTCAATTCATTATCATTAATTTTACCTTGAATTCATTGGTAAAAACATTTCAATCTTTTGTAATGTTTTAACTTTTAAAACCCATTTTCTCAATAGCGGGATTAATTTTAAATTAAATACTAAAACTTCTATGTTTTGAATTTGTAAAAATGGATTCCATATTTGGAATCAGTAGGTACAAATTGTTTTAATAGGCTAATTTTTATTTTTAGACATTATGAATAGTAACTACGGTAAATTTTATTTACTACGGTTAAAGGTAAATCGGGTAATTAAGGGTAAAAATAAGATTATAAAATTACCCTAACACCTGCCAAAATTCTATTGGATGAATAAAAGTAGACCCATATCACCTAATGGTCGTAATTCATTTCATGTACTTTTGACCACAAAAAGGATGTAGTTATTATTAAAACCAAAGAAAGTGACAACATGTCACTCTCTTATATCTTATAAGTGTAATAATTTTAATTTAGTGATAAACTTCATAAAACTTCAAACATAAATAGTCACCAGAAATATAATAAAATTATCTACATCATATTAATTTATTTAGAATTTTTAGGGATTAAATAATTGTCATTAATGGTGGCACAATAGTGATGTAGAAATTATTTTATTGATTGAAATATCAAATAAATTGTTTTAAAAATATTAAAATAAATATTATATGAACTATTTAATGTGCTCCACTAATTTTCAAGATGAATATTACATGTTAGGGATCTATTAAATATTTTTCTTTGAATATATCTTCTCTGTGGATTTTATTTAAATTCAAATAATTTAGTAGTGTCAAAATTGACACTATTGATATTTTATAAAAATAACATATTATTAAATTGTTTAAAAATCACAAAAATATTTAAAAATTATAAATTGAAATTTATATGGTATAAAATGTCATAAAGAATCAAACTATGGACAATTCACAGCACATAAGTAAGTATTTATAACAATTTATAATTTATAATCTTATTACCACAAATAAAAATAAATAGATTAAATAAGGATAAAACAAAATTATGAGGTTTAAAATAAATTTCCAACATGTCTAAATTTTATTGGTTGATGAGATTAAAACCCTTTTTCATCTAATATTCTATTTTTAGTCATTTTTTAGGTTTTTAGGTGGGGTTTGAGTTTATTGTAAATTAATATTTTGGAGGTTTCCAAAAGTGCCCCTCTCATCTCTTATAAAAGGGAACCTCCTCCCTCTCCTCTTCACAACATTTTTAACCTTCAATCTAGGCCAAAATCTATCCATTTCTCTTCTACACTTCCCTAGAAACATACCAGAGGTCCTGGTTTTCTTCAAAGACCAGCTTTAGTGACCTAAGAGGAGGTTTAGAAGAGGTGTGTCGAAGAAGAGGTAACATCCTTTCCCAATTCTTTCAAATTTATTTCTTCTTCTACTTATTATTTTTTAGTTGTTTCATTAAAAATTAATGACATAAGTATAAATAATATACTAATATTTTATTATAAATATTAAACAACCCTATTTCACCTTCTATCCATCCTATGAAAAATGAAATCACCACGCGTGCATAAGTACAACTTACCGTCTCCAAGCTGTGGTGTAATCTGTTTTTCTACCACCACCTTAATTGGATGGGTATAATGGTGAAAATAATAACTATATGTGATTATTATAACATAATAATAATTCTGATATATTATATCATCCACTCCAATTCCATTCAATAATTATGGGAACGATATCATCGCTCATGCGTACGTACGGATTACCTTCTCCACGATGCGATGAGATTCATTCTCCATGTTAACCATTAAATAATGATTATAAAGTATATATAATTAATAAAACTGAGATATATTACATAATAATTCTACTAGATTTATGTATATATATATATGTCATCTACTTACTTTTATTCAAGTCAATAAGGAAAGGAAAACAGTGTTCATGCGTACGTACGGCCTACTGTCTCCATGAATGGTGTATTTCGTTCCATTTATTGATCGATTATATATATTTAATATATATGATATATAAATCATGTTTTAAATTCTGGAATTAATTAATCATATGAAAAAATTACAAGTCAACACACATACAATAAATGAAACGATTTTACCCAAAACTCCGCATTAACATGGAATTTACAAATGAACGGGAAATATAAAGTCTTAGTGAATAATATATGATATCATAAATATTATTATGGTTCTATTAAAAGTTAATAATATTTTTAAACCCACTATATAGTAGTCTCAGACACATATGGAAGAAATTGGACATAAGATAAGGGATAATTATTCCAATATTGTTCTTAATTGAGATTGTTTATTCGTAAGTATTTACTGGGGTTATGTTTATCATCCATGTCCATGTTTTCTAAAAATGTTTTGATAAAATGTTTACTATTATTACATGTATGTTTAAAGTTATTTTTACCCTTTTATGACTTTACCACAAGTTATGGAAGGAATCTTTCTTTCGTTTACCATACGAGGTACTTTTTGACTTTTCCGGCAAAAGTACGAGAAGAATTTTTTTTTAACTTATACGGCATGAACGGATTTTTACGGTTTCATAATGCCTTATTTTCATAAATATTCCTCTACATGATTTCATGATTATTTTCAATAAATTCCTTTTATTTTAAAATTACACCGTTGTTTGTGAAAATAAAATGATTTTGAAGAAGAAATGATATTTTTCTCAAGAATTCATTTCAAGTGTTTAATCGAAACTATTTCCCATCTAAGATGACATTATTTAGTATGGTTATGTTTCAAGAATAATGTATATATTATTTATATGGTTTGATTTTTCTTATGATGAAATGATATCCATTTGTTTTATATGGATTGTGTTAATATGGGATGGTGTTTATGAAATTCATTTTATTCTTTGGGTTATGATGAATGATTTATGATTGTTTTGTGGCACACGTAAGAATGATTTAAATATGATATAGTTGGGACATATATCTCCCTCCAATTAATTGGGTAAAGATTTATATCTCATGAGATAGACATGGCTGGAATGGAAAGTAAATCTGATTCGGTAATACAGGGCTGGAATGACAAGTAAACCCGATTCAGTAATGGAATATGTCTACTATAATGGTCTTGGAAGCAATGTGTTGGATACTATGGAAATCATATCATGTGATTAATGGTTTTCAACAATTACATGTTTTATTCCCATGATATTTTATCATGATTAATATTCCTTTTTGATCTATGCCTTATGTACTGCCAAGATTTATGTCATTACTCATGTTTTATGTTTATGTTTTTACATTCAAATGTTTATGTATTGTTTTATGTTCTCCATGTTTACCCTTACTGAGTATTTTAGCTCACCCTTTTTTTGTTTTCTTTTACCCATGATATAAATAAAGGTTTTAAGTAAGTAAAAAAGGGAAGAACTTTGTGGGATATGTTGAAGATCTTTCACCATGATTAGAAGATTTTGTTCCAATATTCCAAAGACACTAAACTATTACAGTCCTTGGGAGTCTGTTTTTGTTATGTATTAAGTATTCTGAAAAATTAATGTAACATCCATGTATTTCAAGCTTTGGGTCTCTATAGTTGGTATCAGAGCAATGGTTTAGTTAACCTTTGGAAACTAGGATGCGAAATCTTTAGTGAGATCCCTAGAGATATTTCTAAGGTATGTCTAGGGATGTCCATAAGGTTAAGTATAAGTATAGGTTACGGTTCTAGAATTATGATAACGATCATGAATAACCTAGGATTAAACCTAAGATGTTAGAGATTGAAATTACTCCCCTTGATTATGTTATTTTCCTAGTATGATTTTTTCCTCACACTATTATTTTTGGGTTTTAGAAAATGGCTGGAAACAGAAAGATTCACGATAATGGAGGATATGATGGAAAATGGAATGATATTCTTCATGAGAAACCAAATGAAATGTGATTTGTAAGTCCAAACATTGTTATTATGCCTAATCAGAAATCTCATAATATGATCAATAATCTCAACTTTTGTAAGTTTCCTAACTCATCTAATAAGATAAAGATGGAGTTTCATGATGATGTTGAAGAGACTACAAATGATATATGAGATGAAAGAAGTATTGAGGAATAAAATGATGAGTCTTGGTCAATGGTTTAAGAAGGTAGTGTAGTGATTGTATGTTTATCAAGAGTTGTGTTTTATAGGTAATTTAATGGTACTATGGAATAAAGAAACATCTAAGTATTGTTACACTATTGTTTTTACTAAAGTATTTGAATGTATATGTTGAATGGTACCAGTAACCATGAAATATTATTCAGATATTTTTAGAAAATAGATGATATGCGCATAATGAAGGGATAAGGAGAAACTAATATGTTGGATATTATTAATGAGCTCATGATTAATATAAGGAAAAAGTGACATCTTGGTTTGAGTATATAGAAATTTTGGGATTTTGGTATGTGGAAATAATTAACTTTTGACAGCATTCATGTTTACACTAAGATTCTATGGTAATTCATGTTTCAAGAGAATGCATGATTAAGGAATTCACATGTTTTGAATATGACCAACAAGATAAATCTTATGATATATGGGGGATAAATGATGGTAATCAGATGCTTGGTAGATGAACTCTCTAGTAATCATTTTCTTTATACTGTGAGTTTGGACAGATGTATTTTGGATAAGCCTAAAGGTTGGAATGGATTAAGTTGGACATCAGATAGTATTTTTTAAGGCTAATACCTTTTTTATATTATTTCTGAAAAGTTATAATGGTGTAGTTTTAGAAAAAGTACAACCCATAGGATGGGAGACAACTCGTCGTATCGGAAAAGGCTGTGGGAATCGAACCCACAACTGAAGTGCGACAGGCCTTTATCGCCTACCACTGGCCTACAAGAAGTCCCTGGTTAGTAGAAATTAGTTTTATTTTATTAAGCGGTATGATAGTTGAATTATAAGTCGATTTTTGGAATCATATACGGTTAATCTCACCATAGATGGACTTATGTATATTTAATAACTTTTGCTAACTTTTCATTTGAGATAGATGTAATAACCTATCATTCTATTGCATGATATGCTAACATTTAAAGAAGGACAAAATCAACTTCATTTATTTAAATAAGAGATGAATTTGAAATTGTTCATGGAATGACCAACGATGATATTACACTGTAATCAAGTAAGTATTTATCCTTATGAAAAAATTCATCAACTTTAGGGAAATGATCCTGAAAACCAAAAATGTTGTCCTAGTACACTCATATCCGATGAATCAGATGGTACCTTAGATCATCACAAATTTTTGGCTTTGTGATTTTTGGCTTTTTCATAATCCATGTTCTCTACCACTCTCCATCAGAACTTGATGGTTAGATTTCTCTTTCATATCCATATTTTCACCTATGTTATCTTATGTGGAAACCCAGTGATGAGTTAATTTGGGTAACCGTTACGTTTCAGACTTTAGTTTTTAAAAATTAAGTTTTATTATTCCTTTTTATGATGTGGGTTTCTATGAAAGAAACTTACAAGTAGTAAATGTTTTATAACCCTGACGAATTTCGAGGGTGAAATTCATTTTAAGGGGGGTAGAATGTAACACCTCGAGATTTTATGAGAAATATTATTTCTAATTTTATTGATGTTATGTTTTGGATGCTACACCAAGATTAGATTTCACTATACACAACACCGTATTAGCTTGTATTATACACAAACACTATTCTTGGCTTGTGTTGCACGCAAGAGCGACCTTCCTCAATAGCGTGTGTTGTACGCAATACTGAGTTCCAATAAATAACAATATATTATTATAATATTATTATAAACTAACCGTTATGAATATTATTAACCACATTTTTAATTTTATAACTTTATCATTCATCTTACACATATTCTAGAACATGGTATGAGAACAAAATTAATTTTTCGGATAAAATAAGTATTTTTCAAAAAAGATGCATTTTTATCGCCTTTTGATGGAGCACCCACATTAAATCTAGTTTTTAACACTTTTATGAGTTCAATTTGACAAAATAAACTTATTAATTTCAATAAGTATATAAAAATTTACTCTGGATAATTTTTTAATATTTTTCTGTTAACTTTCATATTTTGATGAATAGTAAAAATATGCTAAATTTTAATTAAAAACAACTTTTTCATCAATATAATTTATATTGTTAAATTATAATATTTAATGGTTTTAAAGTATAAATAGAATAAATTTTTACCATTTAATATAATTCAATTCATTATCATTAATTTTACATTGAATTTATAGGTAAAAACATTTCAATCTTTTGCAATGTTTTAACGTTTAAAACTCGTTTTCTCAACAGCGGGATTAATTTTAAATTAAATACTGCAACTTCTATGTTTTTAATTTAGAAAAATTTATTCCATATTTGGAATCAGTAGGTATAAATTATGTTAATAGGATACTTTTTATTTTTATACATTATGATTAGTAACTACGGTAAATTTTATTTACTACAGTTAAAGGTAAATCGGGTAATTAAGGATAAAAATAAGATTATAAAATTACCCTAACACCTGCCAAAATTCTATTATATGAATAAAAGTCTACCCATATCACCTAAGTGTTGTAATAGATTCATTTCATGGACTTTTTACCATGAAAAGGATGTAATTATTACTAAAACCAAAGAAAGTGACAACATGTCACTCTCTTATATCTTATAAGTGTAATAGTTTTAATTAAGTGATAAACTTAAAAAACTTTGAACATAAATAGTCACTAGAAATATAATAAAATTATATACATCATATGAATTTATTTAGAATTTTTAGGGATTAAATAATTATCATTAATGGTGACACAATAGTGATGTAGAAATTATTTTAATGATTGAAATATCAAATAAATGGTTTTAAAAATATTAAAATAAATATTATTTGAACTATTTAATGTTATCCACAAATTTTCAAGATGAATATTACATGTTAGGGATATATTAAATATTTTGTTTAGAATCTATATTCTGTTTGGTTTTTATTTAAATTCAAATAATTGAATAGTGTAAAAATTGACACTATTGATATTTTATAAAAATAACATATTATTAAATTGTTTAAAAAACACAAAAATATTTAAAAATTCTAAATTGAAATTTATATGGTCTAAAATTTCATAAAGTATCCAATTGTGGACAATTTTCAACACATAAGTAAGTATTTATAACAATTTATAATTTAGAATCTTATTACCACAAATAAAATTAAATAGATTAAATAAGGATAAAACAAAATGATAAGGTTTAAGATAAATTCCCAACATGTCTAAATTTTATTTATTGAGGAGATTAAAACCCTATATCATCTCATATTATATTTTTAGTCATTTTCGAGGTTTTTATGTGGGGTTTTAGTTTATTGTAAATTAATATTTTTGGAGGTTTCCAAAAGTGCCCCTCTTCTCTCTTATAAAAGGGCACCTCCTCACTCTCCTCTTCACAACATTTTGAGCCTTCAAGATCAGCCAAAAACTATAAATTTATCTTATACACTTCCCTATAAACATACTATAGGTCCTGTTTTTCTTCAAAGACCAACTTTAGTGCTCTAAGAGGAGGTTTAGAAGAGGCGCGTCGAAGAAGAGTAAACATCCTTTACCTATTATTTCAAATTTATTTCTTCTTCTACTTCCTATTATTTAGTTGTTTCATTATAAAGTAATAACATTAGTATAACTAATATATTGATATGTTATTATAAATAGTAAACAACCCTATTTCACCTTCTATCCATCCTACTAAAAATGAAATCACCGTGCGTGAGTAAGTACGACTTACCGTCTTCACACCATGGTGTAATATGTTTTTCCACCACCACCTTACTTGGATGGGTATAATGGTGGAAATAATAACTATATATGATTATTATAACATAATACTAATTCTGAGATATTATATCATCCACTCCAATTCCATTCAATAATTATTGGAATAATATCATCGCTCGTACGTACGTACGGATTACCATCTCCACGATGCGATGAGATTCATTCTCCATGTTAACCATTCAAGAATGATTAGAAAGTATATATAATGAATAATACTAAGATATATGAAATAATAATTCTACTGGATTTATGTATGTATATATATATATATATATTTCATCTACTTACTTTCATTCAAGTCAATAAGGAAAGGAAAATAGCGTTCATGTGTACGTATGGCCTACCGTCTCCATGAATGGTGTATTTCGTTCCATTTATCGATCGATTATATATATTTAATATATATGATATATAAATAATGTTTTACATTCTATAATTAATTAATCATATGAAAAACTTAAAATTCAACACACATACTATAAATGAAACGATTTTACCCAAAATGATATTTTAACATGGAATTTACAAATGAACGGGAAATATAAAGTCTTAGTGAATCATATATGATATCATAAATATTATTATGGTTCTATTACAAGTAAATAATATTTTTAAACCCACTATACAGGAGTCTCGGACACATATGTAAGAAATTGGACATAAGGTAAGGGATAATTATTCCAATCTCGTTCTTAACAGAGATTGTTTATTCGTAAGTATTTACTCGGGTTATGTTTATCATCCATGTCCATGTTTTCTCAAAATGTTTTCATAAAATGTTTACTATTATTCCATGTATTTTTAAAGTTATTTTTACACTTTTATGGCTTTTACCACAAGGTATGGAAGGAATATTTCTTCTGTTTACCATATGAGGTACTTTTTGACTTTTTTGGAAAAAGTATGAGGAGATTGTTTTTTTATCTTATATGGCATGAACAGATTTTTACGGTTTCATAAAGCCTTATTTTCATGAAGCTTATTCTACATGATTTCATGATTATTTTCAACAAAATCCTTTTCTTTTAAAATTACATGGCATTTTGTGAAAATAAAATGATTTTGAATAATAAATGATATTTTCCTCAAGAATTCATTTCAAGTGTTTAATCAAAACTATTTCCCATCTAAGATGACATTATTTAGTATGATTATGTTTCAAGTATAATGTCTCCATTATTTAAATGGTTTGATTTTTCTTATGATGAAATGATATCCATTTGTTTTATATGGTTATGTTAATATGGGATGATGTTTATGAAACCCATTTTATTCTTTGGGTTATGATGAATGATTTATGATTGTTTTGTGTCACACATAAGAATGATTTCAATATGAGATGAATGGGACCTATATCTCCCTACAATGAATTGGGTAAAGATTTATATCTCATGAGATAGACATGGCTGAAACAGTAAGTAAATCTGGTTCAGTAATACAGGGATGGAACGGCAAGTAAACCCGGTTCAGTAATAGACTATGTCCACTATGATGGTCTTGGCAGCAATGCCTTGGCTACTATGGAAATAATATCATGTGCTTAATGGTTTACCATAATGACATGTTTTATTCCCATGATATCTTATCATAATTAATTTTCCTTTCTGATCTATGCCTAATGTACTACCAAGATTTATGTCATTACTCATGTTTTGTGTTCATGTTTTTACGTTCAAATGTTTATGGATTGTTTATTGTTCTCCATGTTTACTATTATTGAGCATTTGAGCTCACCCTTTTTATGTTTTCTTTTCCTCGAGATATAAATAAAGGTTTTAGGTAATAAAGAAAAGGAAGAACTTTGTGGCAGATGTTGAAGATCTTTCACCATGATTAAAAGATTTTGTTCTGAGTTTCCATAGACACTAAACTATTACGGTCCTGGGGTGTCTATTTCTTTTATGTATTATGTATTCTGAAAATGTAATGTAACGTCCATGTATGTCAAGATTTGGGTCTCTACAATCATGTCAAGGGCCATGATGAAATGGGATGCATTTACCTTTATAATAAAGTGGGATCCAGAGATAAGATAAATCATCCACAAGAAACTCCATGATATAATTAAAAAGAAACCAAAACCATCCCACGATGCTTGTATAAACAATATTGGTACAGATAAAAGTCTCCAAAAGTAAATACCAACAAGAAAATCCAAAGCAGCAACACGAAAACTATCCAAAAAGTTTTGAGCTAGTACTATCTATCATAAACCACATAATCCTCATGGAAACATAAAAATCAGTTTATATATGTAGGGTGAGAATACAATTATAGTCAGAAGGAAAACCATATTCTATCATGCACATGTGAAAGAATCATACTAATTCACCCTTGAGAAAATAGTAGAAACAAAAGTTCCTAAATAGATCAACTATACATCACAACCTCACCAAGGAAAACTCACCAAATAACGCAAGCAAAATATAATAACATAATAAGAAGCATACCGATAAAGGGTACCCCACACAACTTTCCTATTGATTTTTCTCTCTCACACCCCAACATCATATGTCTTGGACCATATCTTTCAAATAATATATACCACCACCCCACAACACAGTCACATCACATCATGCCCATAGACACCTAATACATCACATCACAACCACTTACATAACTAGAGTAGTAAGGTATCATGAATATATTGGACATAAATATTGTTCCATCCTCCTACCATGCACGAACCCCACCATAATCCACTTCATAGTATGTTCATATCACATCTCACCCAAAAACACTTGGGCCACCTCCCTACAGCATAGTCATATCATATCCCACCCAAATACACGTGTTCCATAACCTAGTACAATAACATACCTCCGACCATCACAAACTATGCATATATACTCACCTAGAATAGAGATCGAGGAAGAGAGGATAGTCATCCATCCATCCTCATCACTAAGATGTTGGAAAAAACACCCTCTGTATGAAAATACGTGTACTGACACATAGTTCTTGATGCGGGTGGTATGAGTATAGAAATCATAAGGAATATAAAATTAGATATATATATATATCCTCACACAATCCCAACATATGGGTTCAAAACAAAACACTAACTAACTCACAACATCCCCACTTTCACTACCACCTCTAAATGAATAACACCACACAAGCCACAAGCCATATTTTTCATTTATAACCATTTCCAATATCTAACCCATTTGTTTCATTATTTAATAAAAACAAAATTTAACCACACATCCCATCATTTATTTTTTCATTAATAATTTCCATCTCATTAACCAAAACAAACCTGGTTCATTTCAATCATTAATAAATAATTATTCTATCACTACTTGGGCTTCTTGTACAACACAACCATTCTCATAAGTATCTCATCATCCTCATTGAATCATGAACTCAATTCCCAAAAATCATGGAAAAACAAAAAATCACCTCACCACCCCAAAATCATGCCCAAACAAACCATCACCTCACCATCCCAAAAGAACATCTAAAAAAAACTATCACCTCATCGCACCACAAGCACGATCAAACAAACCATTACCCCATCGCCCTAAAAGAACATCCAAAAAAACATTATATAACCCCACATCACATAGAAACCACACATTTCCATCCCATAGTACATCCACACACCACAACACACCAAAGACCATTTTACATATTTAACAAAGGGTATTTTATCACATTTCACATTATTTTTAGGGTTTATCACACAAGCCATAAATTCAGAGGATACCATTTTATTAACCAAATATAAGTGGTTAGCCAATTCCCATTTTGGGGTGGTATAATAATAACATGAAACATGTTTTCCATATCACAACAACTACATCATAGACAAAGGGTCCCAATGGCCATGATTTTCAGTGGGGCATTCAGACTGTACAATTACAACATCCCAATAATATCAAAGTTGTAAAAGTATATGAATCATTACCCCTTCTACTTAAATTTCAATTTACCAATTAATTTAACTTCATTAGGATAGAACAAACCATCCCCCATATATAAAAAATTGAAAACCCCTCCCGCATGATACAAAAAATGAGAAATAAAGGAATTCCATATCTCAAATGAGATTTCCAATCTCATTGCACACCACAGGGTGAATAAGAAATGCCCAAAAACCACAATTGTATGCAAAACCCATGGATCAACCTACACTGCATCAAGGGTTATAAAAAATGCATCCCATAATCACACCCCAAACCAAAACTTCACCATCACAGCATATCTAAAAGATAAAAAAAGATAAAACCATGGGAAATAGAGGAAAACTCACCACAGATCACCAATGGAGATCCACCAAAACCAATAGATCGAAGTAGGTGGAATAAGGGATGGAAGAACATAAAAAATAACCTAGGGTTTACCAAGAAATTACAGATAAATGGTGATGGATGAATTAATAAAAAACACCCTAACAAAATGATTTAAAAACCTTGAACCCAACCCTTCCATATTATGTCAATAATTCATGACGTATAATTCATGGGTTTTCCAAAATTCCAAATTCCACTAAAATTCACATTGAATTATCCTTTAATTAATTAAAAGTCTTGAATTTGTATTTCATGATGGGAATACATTACATGGACACTCCCATTTCCCACAAAAAATTCATGAAACTAAATGGTTATACAAGTTGTGAACCATCAACTCACATCGTGTACCCCTTTCAGGACGTGAGTTTCCCACTGTAGCTCTTTCTCCCCTGTAACCACCACATAACCACCTCAAGCCTCCACTAAAACACATCAAACACCCAAAAATAAAAAAGTAAAGGGTTGGGAAGTCACAATACATTACATAAGATTCATCTCAAATGATTCTCACCCTTGACAATCCAAGACCAAGACTATAATGAAAGGGGTCGGAATAACCACGCTACAAGATACCTCTTAAGGATCTTGTTACTTCTCAATGATACCACTAAACAAGAAATCCAATTGAAATACCCAAAAAAACACACTACATAGCCACAAACTTCCTCCTTTCACACAAATACACTACCACATAACAATATCAACCTACACATATCCCAAACCAACAACCGCTACAATGAAAAAACCGCACCAACCAAAACACTTGAATCAGGGAATTCTATCCTCCATGTAAAGATAATATCAACTCTATGTGGAAAAGACAGACCCACAAGTGTTTAATCACGTCGTATTATAATGATACTTGATTAGGAATTAGGTCCTAACCTTTTCATATGTCGTAACTCTATCACACATCATACATCAAGAAAACACTGCATCTTATAAAATAGTAAGATCCAGACATCACATCATCAAAGAAAAATTGATAAAAGAAAAACTCAAAATATCTCTTGGTATAGGGAACACATATGTGTATCACATTCCAAAATACTCTCCTCCAATCCCCCATGCCTCAACACCACACAAACCAAGGGAATGGGACACCCATGCAACACCTTCTCTTAGTGATCCTAGATCTATACTAGCCGCTCCACAAACGTTGCATCATCCTTGATATCTAACCCCCCCCCCCAGTTAATGACATGGGAGTCATCATAAAGATACTGAATATTCTTAGAGACATGAAATATTTCATGGATCCTCTCCATATAAGGTGGAAACACTAACCAATACGCTACCTCAAAAACTCTCCCCAACACCTCATAAGGCCTAATAAACCTAGGTTAAAGCTTAATCCCCTTACCAAACATTTTCTCCCCATGTAGAGGGGAAACCTTCAAGAAAACATTGTCCCCAACCTCTAACTCCAAGGGAATCCTCCAACAATTAGAAAAATAATTATATCAGTGATGTGATGATTTAATACTCTCATGAACAAGATAAACCCTCATGTGGTAAAATGTGCATTATGATCTGAGATAATAGACCTCATAACTCTATTAAACCACACTACCTCATCCACATACCTCTTAGCCAAATCACCCACTACACCCAATTCCTTGATTACTAAAAAGTGGGATGATTTCATCAACTAATCCATGGTCACTCAGATATAATCACAACCTCCCTGATATTGGGGTAACCCTATGATGAAATCCATCAATATTTCATCCCATATATACTCAAGAAAATCAAAAGGATGTAATAAACTTACAAGGACGTGATTCTTGGCCTTTACCTACTGGAAAACCAAACACTTTTCCATGAACAACTCCACCAACTATTTCATCCTGATCCATAAAAAATGCATCCTAAAGACACGACACATATTGGATAATTCTTGGTGTACCACCAAAGTTGAGCTAAAAAACTCACAAATGAAACCTTTATACATCACTTCCAGAACAAACAACATCTAGTTTGGACCATCCCTACAAATCATCAATATAGACAGCACAATCACATATCACATCTTCCTTCGGGTCTCCTCACTGAGACTCATCCACCTACTACATCAAAGAAGACTACACCATAATCTACAATAAACAAACATCTACCATTAACCACCCTTACAACTAAGTGAAAGGTTGTCAACTACTCTATCACTCTCCATGAATTTTTAGAGTCCTTAGCCACATCCTCTTGGGACATCCGACATAATACATTTGAAACTACATTACACTTCCCTAGGTTGTAGGAGATCTCAAAATCATAATCCTAAAAAAACTTTATCCACCTCCACTACCTCAAATTAAAATCACACTGAGAAAATATATACCTCAAACTTTTTTGATTCATGAAGAGAAAAAAGTGCTTCCTAATGAGGTAATATAGCCACAAATTCAACACAAACACAACTGATGATAACTCCAGATCATGGGTGGCATAGTTTCACTTTTGGGGACATAACTATCTAGATACATAAGATATCACTTACCTTAATGCATTAATATGAATCCTAAGCCCAGATGGGAAGCATCAAAATACACCTCAAACATCACACCCTACTCAAAAAACTAAATAACTAGAGAACTAACCTATATCCCCTTTAGGTAAACAAAAATTTCCTGTCACTGATTAGTCAACACAAAAACATGGTCCTTCATATTCAAAGATATCAATGGGGCTACAACTTAAGAGAAATCAGGAACATACCTCTAATAATATCCTATATGACCAAGAAGCTATGAACTTATGCCACATTCTTAGGTCATTCCGAAGAAGAAAAATTCCTCAACCTTTGATGGCTCCACTTCCACACCATACTAAGAGAACACGTGTCTAATTAAATTCACCTCATGTGTCCAAAACTTACACTTCGTCAACATTCTATAGATATAGGGGCATTAGATAACCTATAATAATGCTCAGAGATGACCGGAATGATCCTCTTATGAATTAGAGTGGATCAATATGTCGTCAATGAAAATGACTATGAACTAGTCTAGGAATTCATGAAATACAGATTTCATGAGTCCTATGAACACAGTTGGTGAATTTGTGACACCAAATGACATGAATAAAAACTCAAAGTGCCCATACATGCACCTGAAGTTAGTCTTTAGGATATAACCCTTTTTCACCCTCAACTGGTGATATCCAAAACATAGATCAATCCTAGAATACCAACTCACCCCTATTAGCTAGTTTAAAATATCATCTATCCTAGGAAGAGGGTAATAGTTCTTGACTGATATCTAATTCAACCTCTAGTGGTCTATACACAACCTCAGACTATCATTATCCTTCTTAGTGAACAACACTGGAGAACCCCACAGTGACACAATATTCTAGATAAAACCCTTCTTCATTAGATCATCTATCTAAATCCTCAACTACCACAACTCAAAAGGTTTCATCTGATAAGGATCCATCGAACTCATAGAATCATCAGGCTGCAAATCTATCTTGAACTCAACATCATATCAAGGGGGTATCATCATAACCTCCTTAGGGAAAACATGTAGAAAATATCCAATGACCTCAGATACCCCCACTATCCTAGTATCAACTAATTCTACTAAAAAAATCATCCATAAAATAAATAAGGGGCTACATATACTGACTGACCACCCAATAACCCTTCTCACTAATAAAAAACACATTTTGGCCATCCAAATCTTAGAACATGAATTCCCTCTAAAATTAGTTGATAATAGAACGTATTACATACAACTAATTGATTACTATGATGACATAATGTGTCTATATCTATAGAAATAAAAGATCTACATGGGACTGATGTGGACCCATCATCATTCTACACCTCTAGTACACATTAAACAAGATGGTGTGGCCTTAAACTGGTGTAGTCAACTCCAGGGTCATGGGAAGCCTCTCTAAGTCTAGTCCTAGAGCATGGACTAGAGTAGGTTATGTAAAGGAGTGAGAAACTCCTAAATGAAATAAGAAAAAACAAGGGTAGATAACAAACTGAGCATGCCTCAAATGATCTCTAGCCCCTTTAGCATTTCTACCTCCACTACATGCAACTGATCATGCATAACTCCTCTACCTCTCTTATAATTACCACCTACATGACCATGATTAGGTATAGGTCCATAAACATGAGGAACACCATGATTTCAGTCTATGCTGACTCCATATCCCCACAACAGATCATAAGCCTACTACACCTATTACTAAAACAGTCTCACTGGAAACTAATACTAAGGATGTAATTGAACCTACCTATCTCCATTAAACTGAGATCAAAGAACCACTGGGAATAAATTCTAATGATGGACAAGAACCCCACAAACAAAACACATTGGTCTGATATCGTCAAGAAAATTATGGAAACCACTATCCCCAAAAGGCTGAAAGGTAATCTATTGAGGTAGACTCCCTGTTGGTTGAAACCTCAAAGGTCCTAGTGCCTAAGACATGCCATTGATAACCCTACTCCTTGAGAAACCATGTTAATTACCATATATAGGTAAATCTACTCGCAATTTCATCCACTCAACCACCTCTACCTTCTTCTGAACCTCTAGATACATTGGAAATGTGAAAGGAGTAATTGTATACTTAATAGAAGGATGGAGTACCTCCTCAAGACCTCTCACATGAGACTCCTAATCTAGAAAAATATATAAGGAAAACACAAAAGGTTCTTGAATATTATTCCCACCCACCCACCCCCCACACTGAAATACTCCCCTAATAAATAAATTGAAGCTCCTACCTATTCACAGCCTTCATGGTAGAAGAAAGGAACTCTTCTCAGAACTCTTTCTAAAATTTTACCCATGAAACATCTTCCTCCTTCCACTCATCTAGATACATTTTCCACCACTGATGCACAACTCCCTTCATATGAATAAATTACAAAGGGACCTTGTATTCTATTGGGGACCAGATCAAACTGAAAGTGATATCGAGCTCCTCCATCCAAATCTCTATCTCAACATCTGAAACACTTCCCTCATACTTCCCTAAATCCTACTGCTAAAAAACACTCAACATCCTCTGCCATGCCTCATCTTACTCTACTGGATCAACCCTATGATAATCAACCAGAACATATTTCTGAAACTCAACTACCTGAGCCACATACAGATTATGTCTAGATCAAAATCTGAAAGAAAACAAGAATTTCCTAAGACTGATAGTATGGAATTTTTTTTAGATTCATTATGATTCACCTATTCATTTTAAACTTCCCCAAAACAGTCCAAATAAAATGGAAACACAAGTCAACATTTTGCATGTACCTCTCTGAGGTCTCTACCCTAAAAATTGATCCACCTCACTTAGTCTTTCAATAAGCTTAGATTATGTTAACTAGATCACATGGGGCCCTAAAATCCCATGTCCAAGCTAATCTCCCTAGCCCATGTCACACACCAAGGTCAACTGGAACTGTTTCCATACCTACCCATGAAATCCTCATAGTGATTAACTATAAAATTCATCCTATATCTCAACCATCACCTCTCATACCAATATATCATGGCCCCCTTCTGATAAATATACTACAATAAGTAGATAAAGATAATGACCCCTGAGTACTACCTCCAGTAAGCCTTAGGTTGGTGACTATCACTGAGGGTATAAAAATCCCATGAAATGGGAGGCATTAACCTCTATAATTATATAGGATCGGGAGATGAGATGAATCATCCACAAGTAAATACATGAAATAATATAAAAAATAAACCAAAAACATTCCATAAAATGTGTATCAATAACACAGGTATAGATAAAAGTCTCTAAAAGTAAATACCCAAAATTAAAGTTAAAGAAGTGACACAAGAACTATCCAAAAAGGACTAAGATAGTATTATCTAGCATGATCCATGTAATCCTCCTGGAAACATGGAAATCAGTTTATGTATATAGGGTAATCATACTAGTATAATTAGTAGTAAAACTAAAGTCTCTCATGCACATGTGAAAGAAGAATACTAATTCACCCATGAGAAAATAGCAGAACTAATGACACCTAAATAAGTAAACAATTCATCCCAACCTCACCAAGGCATGCTCACCAAATAACGTAATCCCAACCATGCATGTACCCCACCATAAGATGTACCAAAGTACATACATATCACATCTCATCCAAAAACACATGGGACACTACCCTATATCATGGTCATATCACATCCCACTTGAAGACACATGGTTCATAACCTAGTGCACTAACAGGCCTCAATCCATCATAGACTATGAAAATATACTCTCCTGGAAGATAGAGTGGGGAATGAAAGGTAGCCATACATCCATCCTCATCACTAAGATGTTGGTAAAATCACCCTCTGTATGAAAATATGGGCTTTTTTAAGTTCTAATCGATGCAGAAAGGGTGCATATAGAAATAAAAAGTAATATAAAAGTAGATACATATAGCCACATGAAAGATCAACCTATGGGTTCACAAAAAAAACATGATCCCACTCACAACATACCCACTTTTGATGACACCTATAAATTCTTAGCACCACACAATCCACAAGTCATATTTCATATTTCCAACCAATTCCATTATTTATCCCATTCATTTCATTATTTAACAACAACCGTATTTAACTGAAAATACCATCATTTATTTGTTCATTAATAATTTACAACATATTAACCAAACCAACCCCAGAAATTTCAATAATTATTAAATAATTATTCCATCATTAGCTGAGATGCTAGAACAATGTAACTATTCTCACAAGAAACTCATCATCCCCATCAAATCATCACCTCACTACCCCAAAATCACGGCAAAATAACCATCACCTCACCACCCAAAAAACATGTAAAAACAAACTATCACCTCACCACCCCAAAATCATGGAAAAAAACCACCACCTCACCTCCCCAAAATCATGGCCAAACAAGCCATCACCCCACTGCCCCAAAATCACATCCAAAAAAACATTACAACACCTCACTCCACATCGCAGCCACACATCACTGCCCCATAATACGAACACACACACTACTAGAAAAATGACCTATAGTCATGGAAAAATATCCATGGTTTAATTGGTCTATAGATATAGGGTGAGATATATCCACAGTTATTTGAAAACCATGGCTTTAGAATACATATATCCATGGGAAAATTCTTCCCATGGAAATAGGTCCTCAAATATTTGATCTCCCATCATGACTTTCCTCTCCTACCCACAATCCCCTCTCTAAAAGCCCTTATACCTTAGCCAATCATTGTCGATCAATCCCTTATCCCTCATATTATACTTATTAGCATCTCTATTCAGTTCCTCCATCCCTCACATGATCCCTCCCATCCCCTTTATCGTGAATTCCTTGCCTCTTTTATCCCCTTAATCAAGCATTCCTCCTCCATTTGGTGCGTCATTCAAATCGAGACCTTCTACGAGCAGGATCTACACAAGCTGACCCCTACCATTTCTGCGAATATTGTTTCAGTTACTCCTTCATGATATCTTATCTCCCAAACAATTCATATTTATCTCTAGTGATCATTTTTTCATAACTCTGTAATTAACAGTGATTTTCTAGGTTCTCCCCCTATTAGAAATGTGTCAATTGCGAAAACAATTACTATAAAAAACTAGGTATTTTTTTCCTAATAAAGTTTTTTTTAGTCTTTTATGCTTAAATATCTATACCCATGAATCATAATTTCTATATGTTTTCAATGTGACCTATTCTCTGCAATAGCGCACCCTGTATTTTTTCATCCAATTTTTTACCACACTAAATTTTCTATATTTCCATATCTAAATCACATCAACCTCTAAACCTTTCACCTAACCTACTGATGTGAGATTTTATCCTAAAAGAAACTGATTTCTCCATAAATATATAATTTTAGCTATATTGATTTCAATCACTCATTCCTTTGGATAATATTCAATACCCATGACTATCTATAATATTTTTTCAAGTGAATCTGGTTTTTTTATATGTATCACCTATATTTAATCAATATATTAGTATTTATGGTTTATTTATGTTCATCCAAAATTTCTTAACTCATTGATAATTTTAATTTCATCTTAAATTACTCTATTATATTTAATGTAAATTCTTTTAAGATCCATATAAGAACATTTGTTCTTGAAATAATATTTTATACAAATTAAATATATTATTAAAAATATATTCTTTCTATTTCAGTTTTAATTTCTTAACTATATATATAGTAACACATCCTTTAAATTAATATTCCTTTTTTAATTACATTTTTTTTCTTTTCAGTTAAAAATGATTTTTTAGAAGGTCATTTTCTTTATCATTTTGTCTTAATAATGTTTTGATAATGTTTTCTTCTTTCCATGCACTCAATACATGGGGTTTTATGAATAATATTGGCTCTCTCTCTATTCTTCACTTTACATAAAGAAGATGTTCCTCAGGAACATGGTTATTATTCAACTGTCTTTGTGAATTTAATGGTTCTATTAATGTAAATATTAAATATTAAATAATCACATTCATAGATTATTGGATCCCAAAGGTATATATTTTCATTATTTCATTTAATGTTTCTCTAAATTGATAGATTCATTTCAAGTATCAAATCTAAATTATGGATTTTAATTTTATAGATATTGAGTTACTATGAAAACGGATTTTCAATATTTTACTTTAGGGAAATCATAACATTGGTGGGAATGATATGTGAACATGTGTCATAGGGAATGATACTGGAAACATCCATGGAATAGTGTAGGCTTAGATATAATAGATTCATATATCATATGGGGAATTATCTTGATGCGAGGATGCACCATTTAAGTAGTAGCCTTCAATTTCCTCTTAAGTGGTATGAGTTGATTTCATGGGATTTTTTAGGGAACAATCTAGATGTGATGAATCATTCAGATGTAGTTTTTTTCTTCAAGATATGGTCTTTAACTTTTTATTTGGTTTCTATGATATTATGATCTATTGGATATTCCTCTTTATAATAAAGGAATATGACATGAAGAAAGTAACTACTACTAGTGTCATAGTGGAATCTCATTATGTACTCCTTGCGAGCAAGTTTCAATAATGCAATTACATGATGACTCGTTTTATGGTTGGTTCGTTGTTTTATATTATGGATTTTCAAGCCTCTATTTGTTTTCATATAAAGATAACTAGAAAAGTTAGTGTTAGTACTCGATGTTCAATTGTGGATTATTTTTTATTGATTATCTCTATTTCGATTGAATCCTTTTTGTTTTTATATTCTTATTTCAAATATGTTGTAATTTTCTTAATACTCTGGAAAAGTTCAGCTACAATTATTATGAGTTCGTGTAAATTTAGTTATAATGAAATGTTTTCTTCTAACATAGTTTACATTAAGATTTTTCTAGAGTATTTGATAATTTTTTATTGCAGTTGTTTGATGTTATGGTATATTCTAATTTATTGTCATTCTGGATTTTGTTGACTGATTTTAAAACTATGATTTTGTAAACTGATTGTATAATCATGTGAACTAACTTGATCTGTAAGCTTAAAATATTTGAATTATTAGATAGCCATGCATTTTTTCTGATTCCAGATATAACAAATAATTTTAAAAAGTATTCATTTTTATATTTTTAAGACAACGCAATTATAGAATCAGAAAGTGCAGACTTTATTTGTTTCCTAAATGCATAGTTAACCAAAAATTATTTAATTGTCCATCTACTAAGAAAGTAAAAATTCCCAATATATAGTGACCAATTTAATTAGCTGATTCCCAATAAATTTTTAGTTACTATTTTTTTAGGTGAAATTTTAGTGCAATGTTAAAGTGAATCCAAAAACTCTATTCAGCTTTATTTTAGTATTACAGGTTTCCCAAAATCCAATTATAGGTACATTATATAGTTCCAAGCATGCAATTTAATATTTTCAAGCATTTTGTTAGTCATCTTGTGAGTTTTACTTTTGAAATTAGATCTCTATGAAGGCACAACTAAAGTTTTTTTATAATTATAGATTCATTTTTTCCAAGAAATGAAATAGGAAAACTTTGAATTGGTGATTGGTTTGGACCTATTTGATCGTTAGCTTGATGTTTATTTATCTAGGTCTGGGGAATGTTGTGATAGAATTTTTTATTAGTTTATCCACACATCACACTATTTTTCAATTCTTCTTCATTTTTCCCCACCACTAATTTTTTTAGTAATTAATTTTTTTTATGCTTTCTAGTTTCAAGATATCTATATTGAATGCTTGGTTTGTAATTTTTAGACTGTTTATTTACCTATTTTTTTAATTCATGATTTTTTTAATCATCTAATATTTCACTGTGTGATGGGATAGTATCTCAAGGCACCACAAAATATAAATGTGTTATTATCGTTGAAAATTTATATTCCACAACCGAGATTGAAATTGTGTGATGAATAATTTGTATTTGATGAAATTTTAAATGAATTTGAAATTTTTGATGAACTTGATATAAAGGTTAGTTTTTTGTATGTGATAGACTAAATTAATTGTTTACCTGCTTTATTGTGTTCTGTAGATATTTTACAAATTTACTTGTATTTTTAAATAATTATATTTATTACTGAAGCATTCAAATTGTAGTTTGTAATAAAATTTGGAAATTTATTTCTTGAATACTAATATTTACTTTTTATTGTTTTAAAATTAAAAAATGTTAGCATGGAGTAACTACTAAAAATTATAAAATCTTATCCATTTATCATATCCTTTAATTACTAAGAATAATATTCAATTTATCTTCTTTTAATTTATTTAAATTTTTCTTTAGGATTCTTAGAAGTCTCTCTAATATTATCTAAGTTTTTCTTTATTTTTTATAGTTTTTTTCTCTGTTTATTTATTTAATTTTTACTCATTCCTTTAATTGTTCACTTTATTTCTATTTTTTTACCTATTTAAATTGTACTTTGATTCGTATTCAAATCTAATTTATTTTTGATAAGTATCAAAAACAAAATGTGTCATCAATTGAAACTCATTATTTTGGATAACCATTTCACATAATTGATTGTATAATTAACACAACCGTGAAATTTTTTTTATAAATTGTTTTTTTATATGGATTTCTTAAGTACAAAGTAATTATTGGTTATTTTGTGTTTTTTTTGTAACATGTCCTCCTATTTGATTTTTTTTTTATAATCGGAGGTGGATTTTAAATTCTTATCTGATGCTCAGTTTTTTTAGGAAAAAATATTTATTCATCTCATACATTTTTTTCAAATATATTATTATTATTATTTTATGAATTTAAAATTACTTCTAAATGTATATTCTTAGAAAAAATATATTAATAATATAATATTTCAAAAAATTGAAATATATTTTGTTTTTTTTTCAAGTTTACACATATTTTTATCCTATTTATAAATATATATTTTTTGAAAATTGATGTGTTTTCATTAAATTACTCATAAATATACATAAAAAAACCATAGTTATGGTTATATAAAATGATGTGCCTCTAGAATGAACTGTATACATTTTATAAAGTCCTCAAGTATAAACTGGATACTTCAATTAAAATAAACTGTTTAATGATTCCAATGAATAAACTATTTATGAATTATATATATTCCTTACAATCCTCTATTATGCATTTTAATTTCTTATATTAGAACTATTTACAATGTTAGTTAAATTTAATCAACTAAAATGAATTTTCTTTTATTTATATAAACTGGTTGGTGCTTTCTATATAAATAAAATCCTTTATAACCTCTCACATTTTTTAATGTGTTATATGTAGATATTTACCTCATGATTTTGATAAATAATGAATTCTTGAAATTAGTAGTCATAAATGATTTGAATCATGGAACTACATCAATAAAGAAGATTCAAAAACAGTTTACTCCAAAAAGATACATAAAGAAAATAAAACTTGAAATGAATGATTAAGTATCATTTGATATATTCAAGTTTTTTTCCTTTACAATATTTAATTTTTACCCAGTTTTATGTTTTTATATTTTTTTATTCCTATTCCAATCTTGGTTTAGTTAATCTACAAATTTATTTACATCAGCTTCAATATTTTCATGGAACACCATAGTTGCAGACATATTGCATTCACCCCTCTATGTTACACACCTAAACTTTATATTTCATTCATTAACATCAAAAACATGAGTAACCTTTTTTAATTTGATAAATTATACAGTATTATATGTAATGTATTTTTCAATATCATTGCCTCTTTTGTATATCCTCATATGTGGAAAATCTATTCTTACTCATATATTTTGAATCCTCTCTATATAATTTTTTACATTCACATACATGAATATTAAATGTTTCAATCATTATTAAGATTCATTCACTAACATAAAATGATAATAAAAATTAATACATTAGGTTATATATAAATCATAAAAAATATTTTGATCATTGTAAAACAAAAATCCAATAATACATACACATTGAAAAATATTAAAATATACAAGGACTCTAAAATATAATTCCTAACAAATACATATTTTCCTTCTTATACTTACATGAATAATATGATACAAAAAGTATCTAAGGTAAGAGGAATAACATAGAGTTAAATCTTAGGTAATAAGTCCCTATCTAAAATGTTATCCCCTCATCTTTTTATCAATGAGAAAATCTTGTAAATGTCATAGAAAGTTCATAAAGTGAACTCAAAATTACTACATGCTAGACTTTTCCTATATAATAACAAATAGATCATGTTTTTTATAACATAAGAATTTATAAAATAAACTCTCTCAAAAAATTCCTAATAATTATTCCCATGACCCCATATATATATTTAAATCTCCATTATAAAGAATTAACCATTTCTTAGAAACTCTATATAATAAAATATCCACCAATGGTATCCAATGTTATACCTATAATAAATTCAAATATAAGAAAATATTAAACTCTTCAATCTAGTGCTTAGTTTCCCAATTAGAAATTGACCCCTCATATCTCAGTAAGATCCATTGTTGGAACTCTTTTAATTTATCACTCAACGTATCTTTTGTTACAGGTCTAATCCTTAAATGAACCACATCATAACCTTATTTACTCTCCTCTAACTAAATCATATATGGATTTTATGAAAAATATATATCTACATTTAAGTAAAAAAACTATCAAATCCCAAAATATGGAAAGTTTTAACTTTATTGCTAAATCCATCCTTCAAATCATTCAAAATCAATTTAACATGCACAATCATCATGTACTAGTACTACATGATTCATTTACACCATAATACAATACCCTAAAATTATTAAACCATCCATAATGTATAATCAGTTGAGAACCAGATTCTTAGAACTAAAATTAATTAACTGTCACACTCTTTGCTGGGTTTCATGGTCTACATCAATTCCTATGTTTGGATATTCCACAATATTACTAAATCAATTAAATCCACATGTTAATACTCCAAAATTCATCCTAAACCTCACTCTAATATTATTCATTCATGTCCCAACCCTTCAAAAACTTTTTTGATTCATTAACCTAAATAAATTCTTCTGGATCCTTTTTTTGGTAAATCATAAAACACTTAACATTTTTCATTTTTCATCTTGTATTTTTTTAGGTTTTTATCTTATTTTATTCAAATTTTCATACTTCTAAATTTTTTCATTAAATACCATCATTATTCATAATATTATACATTATGGATCATCATAGAATCACTTGAACCATATACCAAGGAAAGAATTATTTTTAGATACATCTGAATCCATTTGAGTGACAGCTAGCATCTTAAAGATCCCAAGGAATTTTTTACCACTGATTCTTATAAATATAGGATGAATACTCAATGAAAAATGTGTTTTTGTTCTAATAATATATCATGGAATCTATAATTAAGTGTAATTTTTCTTTGTTTTGTAACTTTTTTAGTGTAAACTTATTCTTTCTGTTCTTGAGAGGTTTTATTATAAAATTCCTAAGTATTTCCCTTTTTAATCCTTTTCCCTCTAATTTCCTATGAACAAATAAGTTATAAATATAGGAACTTGGGTTACTTATATTTTTATCAAATATCAAATTGTGTGGGGACTATCTAGTTCTAGTATTTTATATTGAAAAGGTTTCACATAAAAACATGATACTTCTAGGTCAGATATTGATTTTCCTACTGATTTCAATCAAAAGAAAAGAAATTTGATGATAGGAAAAATTATTTCCTTCTTTAATATAATTTTTTTAAGAGTTTACAGATTTTTTTATAAAATTTCATTACATTGTTTCATTTTTATCTCATTAAATTATTTTATTCTCTTATTCGATTAATTACTTTGATTAAAAGTGTTCATGTACCCTGTAAATTATTAATTTATTCCATTGTGCTATAAAATTTAGTTATTTGTTTAATTTTGAATGTTTTTTGTCCTTTGAATTAATTACTCTATTTATTTCAATTTTAGTTAGTTTAAAATGGAACTTTCTTACTCCAACTGAACTTTTTCAGTTAGTGTAGGGTGTGGCAAGTGCAGGGTGTAGGGTACACTATAGGGTGTTGGGTGCCGAGTGCAGTGCAGGGTTTAGGGTGTTGGGTGCAGTGCAGGGTGCAGCAGGTGCAGTAAGAATGCTGTTTTTTTCTAGAAATTGGAAGATGTATCCATAGTTGTAAACCATGGTAGTAGAGCTAGTATTTTTTTTCTAAAAACAAGAGGTTGTAGCCACGTTTGAAAACTATAAAATTAGACCTATGTCCACAGTTAAAAATAGTGGAAATAAATCTACATGGAAGTAGATAAAGCCACAGTTTTTAACCATGGATATATCCCTATTTCCATGGTTTGAGCTGTGGCTATATGGATATTGTCATGGTTCAAAACTGTGGTTATAGCTATGGCCATGTTGCCACACCAATAGGAGTCACAGTCCACCAAACTATGGCTATTACCTATAGACACGGTTTCATGACCTATATCCATGGTTATAAACCATGGTTATAGCCTGAATTTATACTAGTGACACCACAACACATCAAAGATCATTTTATAGATTTTAAAAAGGGTATTTTATCAAATTTCACTTTATTTTAGGGGTATTGTCATATAATCCATAAATCCAATGGAAACCATTTTATTAACCAAATATAAGTGGTTAGAAAATTTCTAGTTTGGGGTGATATCACAACAACATGAAACAAGGTTTCCATATCACAATAACTACAGTGTAGAAAAAGGTTCCCAACTAGCCTGATATTTAGTAGGGCATTCAGCCTATACAAACACAACATTACAATAATATCAGTGTTGTAAAAGAAAGAAAACCATTCCCTCTTCCTCTTCAATCTCAATTTACCTATTAATTTGTCTTGATTAGGCCATCACAAACCATACCCTATAGATAAAAATTTAAAACTCATCCCGCATTATATACAAAAAGATAAATTAAGGAATTATATAATTAAAAAGAGATTTCTAATCTCACTATACATTGTAGGGGGAAGAATAAATTCCCATAAACTATGACTGCATTAAAAATTCATGGATCAACCTACACCACATCAATAGTTATTAAAAATTCATCCCATACTCACACGCCAAACCAAAACTGCACCACCATAGTGGATATCTAAGAGAATAATAAGATAAAACCATGGGAAATATATCAGAGCATGCTATGAATCACCAACAGTGATTCACCAAAACTAATGGATCGAAGTAAGAGGATGAATTTCTAGAAGATACATCAAAATAACCTATGGTCCACTCAAAAATAGTAGAGAATCTAGTATAGATGAATGAATAAAACCTTTCCAAACAAATGGATTTAAAAACTCATAATGTGTCCCTTTCATGTCATGTAACCATTTCAAAATGTGTAATTCATGGGTTTTCCAAAATTCCAACTTCTGCTTAAATTCATGTCGCTTATTCTTTTAATTAATTACACATCATGAATTTACCTTTCATGACATGAATCCATTTCACAAACAGCCCCTCTCTCACATAAAATCCAAGAAACCGTCTTTTTATACAAGTTGTGAACCACCAATTCATGTTTTGTACCCCTTTCACAATATGAATTCCCTACTGCATCCCTGATGAACCTCCAACCACCACATAACCTCCTCAAGCCTCCTCTGAAATTCATCCAATACCCAAAACCATCAAATTAAAGGGCCAATAAGGCACATGAAATTATAGTAAATTCTAGTAAGGAGATTTATTTCTAGTGAGTTGTAATGTGTGAGAGGTTTCCATTAAATGGTTATATTCCATGGTGGAACTTAGACAGACATGGTGTGATTCTGGTTGATAGAAGGGTGATTTTTCCTTCTTCCATTAGAGATGTACTATTGAAATCCTCTCATGTTTCACTGTGAGAAGTGTACCTAGGATTGACCAAAATGTATCATGATATCAGAAAATAGTTCTGGTTTCCTGGAATAAAAAAGATACATTTTAGGCTTTTTATTTCATTGTTTATTTTGATATAGAATAAATTTTGAGCATCATATAACTGGAGGGTTTTTCCATCCTCTTCCAATGCCTATTTGAAAGTGGGATGAGGTGATGATGGACTTCGTGATAGGGTTTCCCAGGACCCTGAGATTTTGAGATACCATGTGGTTTATAGTGTATTGGTTGACCAAGTTGGCTCACTTATTTATAATCTAAGAGAATAACTCAATGGATAAGCTAGGAAAGGTCTATGTTTAGGAGATCATAAAGCTACATGAAGTTCCATTAAGTGTGGTATCTGATAGATATTCCTAGGTCAAATCATGGTTTTGGAAATTCTTGTAAGATTTTATGGGGAAACAGTTGAAGTTGAGTACTAATTTTCATAATCTAACTGAATGGTGGTCAGAGAGAACAATATATACATTACAGGATATGTTTTGGATGTGTGTTCAAGATTTTATAAGATCTTTTGAAGATCACTTAGCCCTATTAAATTATTCCTACAACAATATATTCTAGTCCTTGATTCAAACGGCTCCATTTGGGACTCTATAATGGTGGACATGTTGCTCAATACTATATTATCATGAGGTGAGTTAATCTTTAGTTCTTGGGCAGATTATGGTACAAGAGACCTTAGAGTTGGTGAAATTGATTCAAAAAAGTATGGTTATGGCTCAGAACAAGAAACAATATTTTTCCAACTAATGAAGATATCCCTTGGATTTCACTTTGGGGGGAAATGTTTGCATTTGAGTGTCACCTCAATTAGGAAATTGGAATTTGATAAAGTAAGGAAATTTTTCACCATGGTACGTTGGACCATTCAAGATCATCAAACACATTAGGATGGTGTCCTACTGGTTTGATCTTCTTCCATGGTATCAAGGTATGTATAATGTGTTTCACGTGTCTCATCTTCTGAGTTATGAGTCTGATCATGTGTATGTGATTGACTAAGAGGATTTCTAGTGGGATCTAAATGAATATTTTATGGAGTGAAACATTAAAATAATTGACCAAAGTGATAAGGTGTTGTGAGGGAGAAAATTTCTACTTGTTTAGGTTCAATGGAAGGATTGACATATTTAGGAAGATTTATGGGAGTGAGAGTCTTCCATTTGTATGCAATGGATTGAGTTATTCAAGAAAACCTCTGGGGATACTTACAAAGGATGATAAGTCGTAATAAAGGATAATTGTGAGACCTAAATTTTATGGTATTCCTCTTTTCATCTTGTGTATATCTTTATGTACATGTTTTAATATAATTTGAGGTGGGTTAGGGGTGTTTGGGAGGCTAAAAATAAAAAGGGGAAAGGCTGGTGGGCATGCGGTATCTTTTCAAGATGTAGTATATCCACTAACCAGCTAGTGGAGATCCTAGGAAGAACCAATTCTACTCGGTGGCCACCATCCATTTGGTGGTATTTTTAAGCCTAGCAGGGGTCTTAAGTTTTAAGGTTTTTTAAAAAAAAATTGACCACCTGTCATTTTCTCTCATTATCTAAATATGTCTTTGATCCTCAACACCCTAGGATCCCTCTTCTAATGTTTTAGAGTTCTCTCCTCCTCTTATTTATCCTCCATTTAACACTTAGAAAATGGTTTTATCCTATGATTCCAATCTAATGAGTTCCATCACCATTTAAATTGATTCTCTTCTCTTCTTATTGGTCAAACCCAATTAGATTCTTGATATTTTGATCAAATATAAGGCTTTTGGCATGTCCTAATGAGGTATTTTTTTATTGTTGATATAAATGGTAGCTATATTCATGGAGTTGGAATCTACACACCATTTGGACCAAGATCATTATTGGTAGTGGATATTATTGAGTATGTTGATCTTGTCCTACATTTTTTGGTATATATTCCCTTAAACCATGATCATATAATTCTAAATTGTGTTGAATTGGGAATGGTTCTAGGATTTTTTGGTGTGGTTGGAATCAAAATAAAAAAATAGCCATCGATAATTATTTCACCTATGTTAGGAATCCATTGACATTAGTACATGTTTTAAATGGGTTCTAGGCATGATTTTTAGTGTGCATGTGTGGAACTATGAGACATATGCTTGTTTTATCTCACATGTGGATTTTTTAGTTGTGATTATTTCTTAATATAAAATGACACTTGATCTATCATTTGTATCTTGTATTTCATGGGTGGTTCTTATCTCCTTGTAGTTGAGCATAAAGGTTGAGCTATATATAATATCCCCAAAGGGGGAAGTGTCAGAATCTTGGTCAAAATGAATTTGGGTTATCCCTTTAAGGGGGATATTTCAGGAATGTTTTTGGGCTATCCCATTGAGGTGGATGTGTTAGGAAGTTGGTCGATGATCCTTCTAGTATGAAGTTGAAGCAGGTCGAGCTAGTCTCTAAGGAACCAACAAATATATTTTTCTTGTGTGATATTCTTGATATTATCTATACTTTGTTACTTTCATTGAATGAACCAGTATATCTTATGCACTTATATTAAGGGTATTTGTTGGTGTCCTACTATGTATTTTGATCACACCCTACTCAAAAATTTTGGGGTGCTTGTATATTTTATGATCAGGAGTCTGATGAAGGGAAAGGGCCCTATGGGGGGTGGTTGAGCAGGTTTAGCAGGAGGATGTAAGAATTGCAGGATAGAATTCCGGTTGGATACTTCCTTATTTTTTTCATTTATTTTCTTTACCTCATACATTGATCCACTACTTGTGGGGATCTATTTTTCCTAGTTTTGTTTTATGTGTCCTACATTCCATGTTGATACTGCATGGGTTGATACTTATTAAGTATGTTATTTCTCATATGATTATTTAATTATTCAATATTTTTTTATTTTTTTATTATTTCATAGTTTATCATACTCTGATGTTAACCTAGTACTGAGGGAATAGTATCCCCATGATTTTCCTTTATCCCTCACCATTAGTTGATAACCTATTGTGTATGGAGGGGCATGTGTGAGGTTGTGTCATTACAACTTGGACCCAGTGATTCGATTGAGGTGTTAAAAAATAAATCATCTTATTATATCATGGAATATTCCTATATGTTACATATTAATAAATCATCCTTTTCCCAAACTTTTACATCAGTATAAGTTTATTTACCAAGTTTGAAAATGTGACATGAATTTTTAGCTTTAAAAACACTATTAAATTATAAAAACACGCCTTTAATAATTTTAACCAAACAATATGTCTAATTGAATCATTGTTTATTCTAACTCATCAAATATTAATCAAATACCATTTATTTACACATTACATTCTATCTAAACTCATTTCTTCAATTTTAGTGTATGTTGAACCTTTTTAACTTTAGAAGTAGTTTTAATTTTGAAAATTCACCTTCAATCACTAAAACCAAACTACATGTCAAATTAAATCATGGTTTATTCATATATATCTTATTTTGATAAATTATAATTTTCCAACACTTTCACATAAATTCAATATTTTTTTATTATTTTGAGTTTGTGATGCATGTTTTTAACTTTAAAAAAGTTTTAAATTATAAAACCATAATTTTACTCAATCTAGCTAAATTAAACAACATATTGACACACATTTTATTCATATGCATCATATATTAGTCAAAGATCATTATTTTACACTTTAACATTAGTCTAAGATTATTTGACCAATTTGATCATGTGATTCATTTTTAAAAATTAAAAACCTTTATAATTTATGAAAATGATCTTTTAGTGATTTTGACCAAACCAAACATAGGTTTTATGCATATTTCATTCCTAAAAATCACATATTAATCAATAACCTTTTCATACACTTTCACATAAATATAAGGTCATTTATATAGTTTGAGTGTGCATTGAAATTTTTTGACATTGAATAGAATTTCAATTTTTAATAAAATATTTAATCAGTCTGACCACACCACATATCAAATTGACATGTCATTTGTTCCTATATATAATTTCACAACCCCCTCCCTCCAAAGGTATACCTATTGGGTTGGTAATGTAGAATGAGTGATAACACTGCCTAAAACTCACCTCAAATAGTCTATGAGTTGGTGACTAGCACTAATGATATATAATCATACATGTGGGAGGAATTACACTTATAAAAATTTGAGAAGTGAGTGATGAGATGAGAATAACCACTAAAAAAATCATGTTAATAATAAATAAAGTACAAAACACAATTCATGATGTGATTTCATACATAATTGGATACAATTGAAATGAAAATAAAAAATAGAGAAATCTTTAGCAGTGATCATGAAGCTCTAAAGGATCCTAAAAAACTCCTCAGACTGGTAATACCTATCTCAATCACCAACATTCTCCTGATGACCTGAAAAATATTTTTTATGTTCATAGGGTGTTCATAACATGTATACTTGGTAGGATCCTTCCTAAAACATCTTGTGAAAAATATGAAATAATTGTACTAAATCCCAGTGAGTAAATAAATGAAACTAATTCATCACCTAAACAGATATATTATTCTTTTCTCATCCTCACTATGACTCACTCACCAAATTGTTGAATCAAATGTTATCTTTTGACTTCTATATTTTGGAAATCACAAATGTCTTTTTAATCGTATCGTACTGACTCTATCAATCATACCGTACTGACTCTGTCAATCGTACCGTACTGACTCAGTCAATCGTATTGTACTGACTCTGTCAAATGTATCATACTGACTCTGATATTCATACGTTCATTACTTGTTTTGGTACTTAGTCAAAAATACTTGTTTCATATGAATTGTACCATTACTTTTCATAGACATATATCTTGTTTTAACCAATACGATGTCGTTGAGTTAGTTAAAAACTAATCAAAACGATGTCGTGCTTTCTGTTTCAATATGACCGTTATGATGCCAGGTGTCCAAGTCCCTCTGAGTTTTTTAGAGAAATATGACCGTTGGAGGCAACATGACCGTTGGAACCTGAGCCCTATAAATAGGTGGTCATTTGAAGCTGATAAAAATAATGAATGAGACTTTGTGGAACAACTGTGATACTTTGCTTCAATCAAGATTCTAGAGAGAGATGCTTTAACTTCTCTCATCTTCTTTGTGCATCCGATCATCGTATTGAGGGATTTCAAGTAATTGAAAGATAGAGGTGTCGATTACCTACAAAATCGAGGGCTTCCAGGGATGCGCAGACAGACGGACCGATCATCGTATCGAGGGATTTCAAGTAATTGAAAGACAGAGGTGCCGATTACCTACAAAATTGAGGGCTGCCAGGGATATGCAGGCGGAAGGACTGATCATCGTATCAAGGGCTGCTGGGGATAGGCAGACAGACGTGTCGATCATCGTATCGAGGGCTACCAGGGATAGGAAGATAGACAGTCTGATCATCGTATCGAGGGCTCACCAAGATGTTGGTGAGACAGACCTTTTATCCTAGGTGAAAGGATAACCCTTCTCTTTGGGTTAAAAGAATTGCAATTCTTTTACATTTCCGCTGCTATCTGTATTAGAAAGGAAATTGTTTTTGTTTCCTTTTATATTTCTTATACATTTGTAATTATTTCAATTACATCCATTCTATTACATATTGTATTGATTGATTCTATACGCTTTAAGGTAGAATCATTCATCTTTATATTACTCTGATTATTGTATTCATCTTGAATATGATTGTTTTACATTTTATTAGTATTACAATACATCATACCTTTTTATATTCAATACAATTGTGGGTGTTTGTTTTTGTATTAGTTTAAGATCATTTAAACTAATCTCATAATTGCTAAGACTCAAAAGTTTTTTTTAACCTACAATTCACCCCCCCCCCCCTCTTGTATTGTTCCATCTAATAGACATACATATATACATATTCGATCCAACAATTGGTATCAGAGGAGGTTTTCCACTGATTTGTATTACTAGATTTATTTCTTTCATATTACTATCTTAACTACTTACTACACTAATGAGTGGAGTGGAAAAGTTTTTTTGTTGTATTAGATGGAAGGAATGAATATTGGGTCAATAGATAATCTGAATCCTTATAGACCACCGATCTTTGATGGAAATGATTATGAGTATTAGAGAGATCGTATGAAGACGTTTGTTATCAACACTGGCGTAGACAATTTTATTATGCTTACTGGAGGTTACAAAATTCCTGACAAAGAAGTCAGCACTTTCACTAACCAAGAGAAGCAAGAATATCAACTGAATTACAAGGTACGCAATACTTTATTATGCTCTATGACCAGGAATATATACAGTCAGATATCTTCATGTGAAGCATCCAATTGTATTTGGAAGAAATTGGAAGTCACTCACTTTGGAACATCCAAGGTTATAGAAACAAGGAGAGCAATGCTTCGTGCAGAGTATCATGGGTTTTTTTTTCTTATGGAGAGCCGGTATGTAAAGTGCAACAAAGGTTTATGACAATTGTCAACAACTTAAAATCAATGGGAGAAAAAGGTCTTGATGATGAAGCTCTTGTTGATAAGATTATAGATATAATGCCAAATGAATGGGATTCAAAAAGAACAACTATTGATGAAAATAGAAAAGTTTCCCAAATTACTCTTGATGAACTCTTTGGAACTCTTCTACAGAACGAAACAAGAATTAAGAGAGATGCTGATTTCAACAAGAAGAAGAATGGGAATGGAAGTGTAGACTTTTCCTCTAAAGCTAAAAGACCTGAAATTCTTACAAGGTCTAAAGCCAAGAAAGTTATTATATCTGATTCAAGTGATTGTAATCTTCCGAATAATGAGTTAGCCAATCTTGCTCGAAGAATGAACAAGATTGTGGGAAAGAAATATTTCCAATATAGATTCAAAAATAAAGATAGGAAGGATAAGAAATATTCAGAAGTAACTTGTTATGAATGTAAGAAAGTAGGACATATAAGGCCTGATTGTCCTTTACTGAAGAAGAAAGATAGAAAGGAGAAACACTCTGAAAGAAACAAGAAAATGTTTTATAAGACAAAGAAATTCTTGAAGGCAAATGATACGTGGAGTGCAAGTGGTAGTGATTCTTCAGATGATTCTTCAGAATATGAGTCCTCGGGACGAAGGAATATTGGACTTATAGCCAGACTACCAATTGAAGATCATTTTATTATGGCTAAGGTACACAATGCTGAAGCTATTACGAATGTCTCTTTGAATTCAAATTATACTGATAATAGATATTATTAATCTTCAAATGATGAACCTTCATCATCAGAAGATGATACTTCGCCTTCTTTTGAAGAAGTATCTAGATTTTCTAAATTACTTGAAAACGAAAATTCTAAACTTAAGAAGAAGCTTGAGAAAGCAAATTCTAGAATTTCAATTTTGACCAAAGAAGTGTCAGATATTTCTAAGGATCTAGATGTGAAAACTTCTGATTTTGAAAATATTTTAAAAACCCTTGAGAAAGTCAAATCTGATAAGGATAAACTTTCTAAGGATCTTGAAACTGTGTTTTCAAAGAAAAATATTTTAGAGCCTAACTCTAGTTCAAATTCAAATGTTTTGGAAAATAAGAATTTAGTTTTAAAACTAAAGTTAGAAATTTCTTCCATGAAAAAATGTTTGTCAAACTTTACTCATGGGAAGGAAAACTTTGGCAGGATGTATTCTCAAATTAGACCTTTGAGAAATCGTTCTGGTCTTGGTTATACTTACTCCAAAACTGTTTTTAGTAACAACTATTTTGTTCCTCAAAAAACCTCTTTTTGTTCTAAGTGTCAATGTGGAGGACACTGGAGAAGAGATTGTTCTCTTAACAGAACTCAATCCTTAGGATTTCATAAAGCTCATTTTTCAAAACAAATGTGGATTCCTAAAATTCTTTTATCTAACCCTTATGGATCCAAACAAGTTTGGATTCCGAAAAACTAATTGTTTCTTTTTCAGGAAAATGAGAAGTGTAACAATAAGAACATTTGGTACATGGATAGTGGTTGTTCTCGACACATGTCTGGAAAAAAATATCTCTTTGAAAAGGTTATCAAAACAAAAGGTGGAAAAGTTACCTTCGGAGATAATTCTCAAGAAAAGATTGTTGGTATAGGTAATATCGTTTTTTCTTGGAAAAGTTCTTATCTGAAATGTTTTGTTTGTTAAAGGTCTTAGGCACAATCTCATCAGCATAAGTAAATTATGTGATGAAGGCTACCTTGTGAATTTTAGAAATGATAAGTGTCTAGTACACAATTCCAAGGATGAGTTCATTCTATCTGCCCCTAGGCAAGAGAATGTTTACACTATTAACATAGAAGACCTTAGGAACCAAAACTTACCCTGATTAAGTGCTATAGAAGACCAATCATGGCTATGGCATAGGAGACTAGGACACTGTAATCTGAGAAACCTTAGTAAACTTTCAAAGAAAAGACTTGTGAAAGGACTACCGGATCTTAGATATGATTCTTCAAAAGTCTGTGATCCTTGTCAATTTGGCAAGCAACATAAAACTAGCTTTAAATCAATTAATGAAGTTTCAACTTCTAATGCATTACAGCTAGTACATATGGATCTTTTTGGTCCTACACAAACTGGAAGCATTGAAGGCAAATACTATGTGTTTGTTTTAGTTGATGACTTTACTAGATTTACATGGGTCTACTTTCTCACAAAGAAATCTGAAGCCTTTTCCTATTTCAAAAATTTTAGATCCCAAGTTAAAAATGAGAAAAACCTACCATTGATAACTATTCATAGTGATCATGGTGGTGAATTTCAAAATTCAGATTTTGAAACTTTTTGTAGTAAGAAAGGTATTACTCACAATTTCTTAGCTCCAAGAACTCCTCAACAAAATGGTGTTGTTGAAAGAATAAATCGTATTCTTCAGGAAATGACTTGAACCATGTTGAGTGAATACTCAATTGCTAAGAACTTTTGGGCTGAAGCTGTTAGTACTGCCTGTTATACTATAAATCATGTTTTAACTAGACCATTTCTTAATAAAACTCCTTATGAGTTATGGACTGGCCGAAAACCTAAAGTTTCATACTTCAAAGTTTTTGGATGCAAAGTATTCATTCTGAATACAAAAGATAATCTACATAAATTTGCACCAAAATCTGATGAAGGAATATTTCTAGGTTACTCCACAACTTTTAAGGCTTATAGAGTTTTCAATAAAAACACTTGTACTGTTGAGGAAACAGTTCATGTGAAATTTGATGAATCTGATCCTTTTGTTTTCAACCAACCCAATCCTACATCCTCAGATGTGTTTTCTAAAAATGTTTATAAACCGTTATTATAAGATCACTCTGATAAGGAAAATGTTCAAGAAAGTGTTCCTCAAACATTTACCACAGAATATTTTCTACCATATGTTGATGAACAGGTTTTACAAAACCCAAATCAATTGTTTCTTAGGAATCATCCCAGTGATAACATCATTGGTGATGTAAATCAACCTGTCAGGACCAGAAGTTCCTTAAGAAATGAAATAGAACATCTTGCTTTTCTTTCACAATTTGAACCTAAAAATCCAAGTGAGGCCTTAGGTGATGATGATTGGATCAAAGCAATGAAAGATGAACTAAATGAATTTGAAAGGAATCAAGTCTGGACTTTAGTTGATAGACCTAAAGAAACAACTATAATTGGTGTAAAATGGGTTTTCAGAAATAAATGTGATGAAAATGGAATCATTGTAAGAAATAAAGCAAGACTTGTTGCTAAAGGCTATAATCGACAAGAGGGAATAGACTATGAAGAAACATATGCTCCTGTATCTAGACTTGAATCTATTCATATTATATTAGCCTTCGCAGCATATTTCAATTTCAAACTATTTCAAATGGATGTAAAATGTGCTTTTCTAAATGGTTTTGTTCAAGAAGAAGTTTTTGTCGAACAACCTCCTGGTTTTCAAGACCCAAAACATCCTGATCATGTTTTCAAACTTACCAAGGCTCTATATGGTCTTAAGCAAGCCCCTAGAGCATGGTATGATAGACTTACAGGATTTCTTTTACAAAACAATTATACAAAAGGTACAGCAGATCCAACCCTTTTTATAAAAATGGAAAATAAAAATGTTTTAATTGTTCAAATCTATGTTGATGACATCATATTTGGATCAACTCAGAAATCTTTAACTGATTCGTTTGCAAATTTAATGAAATCTGAGTTTGAAATGAGTATGATGGGTGAGTTAACATTCTTTTTAGGTTTTCAAATTTCTCAAAAACCAGAAGGAACATATATATCTCAACATAAGTATATAAAATATTTACTCAAAAAGTATGGATATGACAAAACTAAAAGTATTAGCACTCCAATTGGTACCTCAAATACACTTGATCTTGACGAAACTGGGAAACCAGTAGATCAAACAATCTTTAGAGGTATGATAGGAAGTTTTCTATACTTGACAGCTAGTCGACCAAACTTAATGTTTTCTATATGCTTATGTGCGAGATATCAATCTAATCCAAAAGAGTCTCATTTAAAATCCGTAAAGATAATCTTTAGGTATTTAAAAGGCACTATGGATTTAGGTATTTTTTACTCTTCTGGGAATGATTTTGTCTTAAAAAGTTTTTCAGATGCTGACTTTGGTGGTTGTAGAATGGATAGAAAAAGTACATCTAGAACATGTCATTTCTTAGGAGATTCTCTGGTTTCTTGGTCCTGCAAGAAACAACACTCAGTAGCACTATCCACTGTTGAAGCTGAATATGTAGCAGCTGGAAGTTGTTGTGCTCAAGTATTATGGATGCAGCACACACTCACTGACTATGGATTGAGTTTTTTCAAAACTCAAATTCTTTGTGATAATACAAGTTCCATAGCTCTTAGTAAGAACCCAGCACACCACTCTTGTGCAAAACACATAGATGTTAGACATCACTTTCTTAGAGATCACACACAAAAAAGAGATATTATTCTACAATTTATCGGAACACAAGAACAACTTGCTGACATTTTTACAAAGCCATTATCATCCGATAGATTTGAGTTTATAAAACAGAAGCTAGGAATTATTACATTAAAATAATCATTCATATCTACTTCATGTTCTACAATTCTCCTAACATTAAATAACTCCCTTTGAAAGGGGGAGGACATTTATTTCTATGTTTTTTATGTTTCTTTTTATCTTATGTTCTTTATCTATTTACTCTCCTGGTATGTGTTTTTGTTTTTTTGTTTATCGTATTGACAGTTTTATCGTATCATTTACTTTTCTGTTTATCGTACTGACAGTCTTATTATATGATTTTCTTTTCCATCGTATCGACCGATGATGGTAATGATTTTCTTTTCCATCGTATCGACCGATGATGGTAATGATTTTCTTTTTTATCGTATCGACCGATGATGGTAATGATTTTCTTTTTTATCGTATCGACCGATGATGGTAATGATTTTCTTTTCCATTGTATCGACCGATGATGGTAACAATTTTCTTTTCCATCGTATCGACCGATGATGGTAATGAATTTGTTTTCCATCGGCTTGTCAGTTCATGGTAATGAATTTGTTTTCCATCGGCTTGTCAGTTCATGGTAACAAGATTGTTTTCCATCGACTTGTCAGTTCATGGTAACAAGATTGTTTTCCATCGGCTAGTCAGTTCATGGTAATGAGTTTGTTTTCCATCGGCTTGTCAGTTCATGGTAACGACTTTGTTTTCCATCGGTATGAAGTTTGATAGTTTTATTTTATTTCGTATGGTTGTGTATTCGTCTTAGCTCTACTAAAACCAACAACTACCTTACGTTCTCCGGCAGGTACTTTCCATTTTTTTTATTTTTTTCTTTTCGTTTTTAATCCTAACCATTGATCTTTTTTCATTTAATCTTGACCGTAGAAGATCAACGGTCACCCCTTTATCGCCTATAAATAGCCCCCCTCCCCTCCCCAAACCCACATTGGTTTTTCATGTTTTTAGGTGAAGCTCTGCTCCACTGTTTTTAAATCATCGTACGATCTTTCATCGGCATCACCTTTATGTCTCAATACTTTGCTAACACTCCCGCTGAAATGTCTTCAAATACTTTTACAGAGAAAGACTTTAACAGAGAAAGGTTAGTTTCTCAGGACTTTTTTGATTCGTATGATTCCACAATCAGAAGAATCATTCTGTTTCAAGGATGGGAACATTTGTGTGTTGAAAGACCTGTTTCTCAAGATCTGGTTCTCTTTGATGAAGTTTTTCAGTTTTATAAAACCGTATCTTTTGACAAAGATATGACTATCAATTTTTTTGTGTACGATATAAAGCTATCCATGTCTGTGAAATAAGCGGCTCATTTTCTGAATGTCCCAATAGAAGGGGATTCTTTCTGTCCATCTCATAAACTACCAGAGGAAGTTGGTACGTTTAATAGAGAAAGTGCTGAAAAGTCTTTGTTTGTTATTAATGAAGAAAAGAGAAAAGTGTCTCATCTTTCTCCGGACAATCAGTTTGTGACTTTATGGATGCAAGGTTTTCTTATCCCAAGGAAAGGGGATAGAGAAACTCTGAAAGTTTCTGATATTTTTATGCTTGACTATCTTGTAAATATGAGAAAATTAAATCTCATGGGGTATGTTTTTGAAACCATTAAGAATGTCAAGATAGGAGGGATTAAGTCCCAAATGATTATGTATCCATCCATCCTTACAAAGTTCATTCTCAAAAGTATGAAGTTTTGTAACATTACTTTGAAAGGAAACCTGATAGATTTGAAGCCCTCCTGGATTAGCAAAAGTACTATGAAAAAGCTGAATGTTTGTTTTGATCCAAGTTCAAAACTTTTTGTCAGAGATGCAGAAGCTGAATTGGCTCACAATCAATTGGCACCTATTCCAGCCAAAGACATTCAATCTACTGGTATTACTCAAAAGTCTGATCCTCAAACCAGTTCAAAGCCTAAGAAGCCAAGGTACAGTAAGGAGGTTGTAGCCAAATGGAGAAAGGATAAGGAACAGAGAAAGGAAGGTGATCCAAAGTTTGGTCTTGACCCGGCTGAGGATTTTGCAGAAAGGATAAGGGTTGAAGAAACTCTTAAAGCTGAAAAGAAAAAGAAAAATGTTTTGAAAATAAAGGCTCATGACTTTGATATCTCTAAATTCTTGAAAGTAGTTGAGGAAGCTAGTGCTCAACTTACCACAGAAGTGCATCAAGATCCCATCGTATAGAGTCTTCCTAATAAAGAAAAAGGGAAAAAAATAATGTAAGAGATAGAAGAAGTGGAATAAGAGGAATGAGATTTTCTTTTATAATTTCTTCAAAGTTCGAAGAAGAGTAGGGAGGAATCGGTTCAAAAGCTGAGTGAAGGTGTTCAACAAACCCCTCTTTCCGACCAAGCACGAACACCGGATAGATGTTCACCTCAAGAAAAGCAAGGTTCTCAATCCTCTCACACTGATAAAGTTGTTATAGTTAGTGATAAAGTGGAAGAAGAAATAAAGTAGAAAGAAAAAGAAAAAGGAAAACAACCAGTTGTAGATTCAAGCCGATCAAATGAACTGGCATCGTACGATGAAGATACTGATTCAGACCATACAATCTCTCTCAAGAAGAGTGATTACATTGTTCATGTTTTAATAAGGGTTGAGAAGACCATTCCATATTTCCCTAGGCTGGAAGGGAAGATTGATTTTATCACTGACAATCAAAAGAATAAGTTTGGCTCTATAAAATAATTAAGGAAGAAAGTTTTGTCCGTTGAAGCCGATTTGAAAGTCCTCTCAGAAAGTTCGGTTGCGCATAAGAAGGCCTGCAACAAGATGACCAAGTGGTCGTACAAAACAGAGAGCTCAATCAATGATCATGAGATAGCAATTGAAGATATTAGAATATTTTCAAATGAGCTTGCAATTGCTTTCAATAAGCTTGACATAGAAACGGTTGAAAGGTTGAATCTTTTGTCTTCCCAACGAGCTGGTGTTCCTTCAGTAAAAGACTTGCAGGAGAGAATGAATGCCTTTCAGGATGAGTTTTCAAAAGTCTCATCTTTCAAAGATGAAATAGTTCTCTTGAATAAACAGAACTCTGGGTTATCCAAAGATAACAAGAATTTGAAAGACATAATTGATACCCTTGAAGAAGTAATCAGAGTCCAGGAGGAGACTATCAAGAATCAAGATCAGATTTTTGCGGATCAACAAGAGCTTCTCAGGTCTCAGGGTAATTATATTTCTAAAGACAAGAAGAAGATAAAAAAGATGAAGGCGGTTCTTCATGAGTTGATAAAAAAGGAGAAGTAAAGAGAAAACAAGTGACTTGTATTTGTTTTCAAGTTTGGTCTTGTTTGTTACTGAAATGAAATATCTTTTATCCATTGTCTTGTGTTTATTTTCTAACTCTTTCAGACAATCCAAGATTACCCCTTTCTTTTTGTAAATCACAAAGGGGAAGAATGTTTACAAAGGGGGAGAATGTTTTATAAAGGGGGATAATGCTTTACAATACTCTTAAGGAAAATCTACAAATACAATCCTTAGGAAAGTTCATACCTAAGGGGGAGTTAGTTGTATTCAAATTCATATTCAGAAGAGTTTCCAATAACTCAGGGGGAGATAAGTATTCTTTGTTATATTTACTTGGTGTGTTGTGATTTCCAAAAAGGGAGAGATTGTTGAGTCAAATGTTATCTTTTGACTTCTATATTTTGGAAATCACAAATGTCTTTTTAATCGTATCGTACTGACTCTGTCAATCGTATCGTACTGACTCTGTCAATCGTACCATACTGACTCAGTCAATCGTATCGTACTGACTCTGTCAAATGTATCATACTGACTCTGATATTCATACGTTCATTACTTGTTTTGGTACTTAGTCAAAAATACTTGTTTCATATGAATCGTACCATTACTTTTCATAGACATATATCTTGTTTTAAAAAATATGATGTCATTTAGTTAGTTACAAACTAATCAAAACGATGTCGTGCTTTCTGTTTCAATATGACCATTATGATGCCAGGTGTCCAAGTCCCTCCGATTTTTTCGGAGAAATATGACCGTTGGAGGCAACATGACCGTTGGAACCCGAGGCCTATAAATAGGAGGTCATTTAAAGCTGAGAAAAATAACGAATGAGACTTTGTGGAACAACTGTGATACTTTTCTTCAATCAAGATTCTAGAGAGAGATGTTGTAAATTATCTCATCTTCTTTGTGCGTCCGATCATCGTATCGAGGGCTTTCAAGTAATTGAAAGACAGAGGTGCCGATTACCTACAAAATTGGGGGTTGTCAGGGATAGGCAGACGGACGGACCGATCATCGTACCGAGGGCTTTCAAGTAATTGAAAGACAGAGGTACTGATTACCTACAAAATCGAGGGCTGCCAGGGATAGGCAGACGGACGGACCGATCATCGTATCGAGGGCTACCGGGGATAGGCAGACAGACGTGCCGATCATCGTATCGAGGGATGCCAGTGATAGGCAGACAGACAGTCCGATCATCGTATCGAGGGCTCACCAAGATGTTGGTGAGACAGACCTTTTATCCTAGGTGAAAGGATAACCCTTCTCTTTGGGTTAAAAGAATTGTAATTCTTTTACATTTCTGCTTCTATCTGTATTAGAAAGGAAATTTTTTTTGTTTCCTTTTCTATTTCTTATACATTTGTAATTGTTTCAATTACATCCATTCTGTTACATGTTGTATTGACTGATTCTATACGCTTTAAGGTAGAATCATTCATCTTTATATTACTCTGATTATTTTATTCATCTTGAATACGATTGTTTTACATTTCATTAGTATTACAATACATCATACCTTTTTATATTCAATACAATTGTGGGTGTTTGTTTTTGTATTATTTTAAGATCATTTAAACTAATCTCATAATTGCTATGACTCAAAAGTTTTTTTTAACCTACAATTCACCCCCCCCCTCTTGTATTGTTCCATCTAATAGACAAACATGTATACATATTCGATCCAACACAAATTACACATAGAAGTACAATCCCAATATTGAGAACATATATATATATATATATGGGTACCCCACAACAACTTCCCCATTAGTTTGACACTCTCATGTCCCAACGTCACACATCCTAATCCATCATCTATTCCATAAATATTCCATCCTAAAAACACTTGGGAACCCATATCATACCATGCACATCATGAAACACATCATTACAACCACATTCTCCAAAGATTAATGAGGTTTATTTTTGGAAGCCACCACAGACTATGCATTATGAACTATACCTTAATTCATCATAGTCTGTAAATGACACACCTGTAATAATCCTTCAAATACTACATCCATAATACATTCATTAAAAATAATATCAAGATTTTATATCCCATAACACACATGTATGGGGAATCACCCTCATACATATCCACACATAATATTACAGTTGAATAGAGATTAAGGTATATGGGATAGTTATCCTTCTCTATAATCGCTAACCTATATGTTGGGAAAAACACCCGAAAAACCTTTGGTTGTTGGTTTCCCTTTCAACATGGGTGGGGTGCATATAAAATAACAAAAACATACATAATAGATATAGATTATGACCATGCTAAGGTAAACTACCTACCCTTAGACACATCTACCACGATCATCTTACATCACATCCAACTACCGCTATTAAGGTTTAGATATTCAATAAGCATACAAGTATCAAGTTAAATATTGATTAATTCATTATCCATTAATTAATATTATTCCATTTTTATTACATGATTAACATTTTAAACTTTTATTCCAATGTATATGGAACTATTTATTCTTTGTTTTAATTCTCATGTATGTCATCATCATAAGTAAGAATAAAAAACTAACCTCATTCTTTCATTAATTTATTTATCATTTCATAAACATCTGCATACTCTAGGACTCGATCTAACATACCAATTAAAATATGCATTCATTTTACATAGACTAAAAATGTGTCTCATGGTTGGAAACAGGTCATATCAATAATAATTGGTTATTGTACATCATGTAAGCATCAAGATAGAAGTATGCATCAATGAGCGAGCCCTGATCTAAACTCATTTTTACCACCCTAATTTCCCACACCATTTCGCATAATATCATATATAGCATCTCATGTTTCCATTAATATCATAAAAATAACCTCGTTTCACCATAAATCCATCTTCAGGCCTCTATCCTATTTTTCATCAAACCATTCCAACCACACAAGGTTATCAATCAATAACATCAAGGATGTAAATCCATAGAGCATAAATACATATTAAATGTATCATTTCATGCATAATTTTAAAGGTAGTTATAGACATACCATCATGGAATTCAAGCCTCCCATGATCAATAATGGGCTCGCTTACCCCTAATAAATACATCTTTAACAAACAACCATTTTTATTCCATCTTGAATTAACTGTTTATTATGGAGAGGTTTTCAATGTTAATCCACCTATATTTGTAGATATAAGTAGCTACCATAAATATAACATGATTCAGGTATTAATTTCATGTTTGATCAATTCCAAGATAAGAAATAATTATTCTATTTATACCTATTTAATTTAATTAATAAAATCATTAAGTTATATGTTGTTTATCTATTTCAAAAATTTAATCATGATAAACAACAACAAAATATATCCAAGTAGATAGTACAATATATAGTAAATATCAAGAGGTAATATAAAAAATTATATTACAAAACCAACCATTTATTTAGTTCCCACAACATGGAAGATTAAATTATTTTAGCATGTGATAATTCTTATTTAAATTTTCTAATATCCAAAATTATAAAATAATTCTCATAATATTTTATTAAGTAGTTTAACCCTATAACATAATATCATTTTCCTCCATTGAAATTATTAATGACTATATTAATTAAATACCACAATATATGATATCACTTTCTTTCTCTTTTGAAATTTTTTAAATTTATCAATAAATAATAAAAGATGAATTGCATTTGATTTCAGAATTTATGGTAATATAAAATTTATTTTCTGCATGAAATAATCAACTTAATTATTTTATTTCATAAAATAAATAGTCTATATTAGATTCCAGAATTTGAAATATTATCTAATATAATTATTTGCATTTAATAATCTCTTTATTTTAATTATTTAATTTTCAAGTTATGAAATAGTATTTTAGCGACATGTGATAACATTTTACTTTAATTTCCTAGTCATGAAAATAACACAACCACGTGAAATATAAATTTAGAAGGGAAAATATTCTATAAATTGCAGAATGTGATAACATCTCTAATTAAATTATTTAATTTCTAGATTCTAAAATATCAACACTGCAAGAAACAAATTATTTTAAAGCAAAAAAATATTAATATGATTCATAAAACTATCTCTATATTTAAATCCTTAGATTTTTATATTATTTAGATAATAATAGTTTACATGAAATATCATCTATTTCAATTTCATCACATAAACTATTAGCAATTTACACATGTTTTAAATCCCTTCTTCTTATGATTTCTATATTATTATTTGGTTATGGCCAATTGCATCCATTTGGACAAAAGAGACTAAATCAAGGTCCAATCACACTTGAGCATAATATAAAGGATATATTTTCATATCTCCCACCTCAGTTCATAGACCCAACTAGGATAAGAAAAATAACATTCACAAGGCCTAATATGAAACTGAAAATAAAATCTATATCAATCTGAAATCACTATGAGATGAAAAATGGTTCAACTCAATCACTAAACTCATAATCGGATGTTAATCGGTTACAAAAGTGATTCCAATTGAATATATAATTGTTTTATTCTCCATTTTCAACAATTTAAATGTAAAAAAACTATTTTAATTAAGTCTAGAGTTAAATCCTCGATGTCTATGAAAACAAACTTGGGTCTTACCTCATACTCATCAATTAGAATCCAATGGAATCAACAGTACGTCGATCTAATTAGTATTGGATGAGATATATAATAATAATGATTAGAATATGTATTAAATATAAAATAAAGAAGATGAGAGTAGGAGGGGGAGAGAGGGTGTGTACTCCCCCTTAGATCCCCATATTACTGAGCCTCCTCTATCTTCCTTTCCATTTATTTTAATCTATTATAATCACCTCTCTCCTCTCTTATTCTTTCCTTACTTCTCATTCCTGCTCCTATCTTATCTCCTTTTATCTCATTTTTTTCAAGTATTTATCTAACCATATATTTCTCTATCTAATAAATACATTCAAATACCACATTATCATTAATTCTTCCTGTTATTCATCTCAAAGTTTTTTATTTAAAATACTCTTATATTTCTTTCATTTTATTTTATTAAATTTATAAAATCAAAACTCTCTCTCCTGGTCATTACTTCTCTCGTCTCTCTTATATAAAAATTCTCTTAAATTTTTTTGTTTCATTTTATTTATTTTATTTGCATAAATTTTATCTCTCTAATGAAACACACCCATTTTTATTCTTTAATTTATCATTATTTTAAATTTTCTTGTAACAAATTCAACTTTAGTAACCCAGATTTGGTGTCTACTTTATTACATTTCCATAGATACAAGTGGTCAAATCCTGAAGGACCGATCTTTTTAGTGGAATTGGAGATCTATATGCTTATATTATTCCCATTTTACATTAGGTATGAAATATAAAACATAGTAATGGAAAAAATTCTCCATCCTTGAACTCATTCAAAAAATATTCTTTATGTCCTAGGAAATGAAAAAATATAAGGGTGAGATCGGATGATCAATAAGGGTTATGTACAGTGGAATATATCATGAATAAATAATTCATAATCAATATGGAAAGTTAAATAACTAAAAAACATTCTATTTAATCAATAACTTCATCATGAAGAGTAATATAGTAGGAATAAATGATGATCAAAAAATAATCACATGATATTGAAGCCAATACATGGATAATAATAACTAAATTATCAATGAAGGTAATGCTTAATATTGTACATCATTATCTCATAAATCATGATATATATACCATCAATACCTTGCACCAATATAGTTTAAAACAATGGGTAAAAATCCATTTAATTTGGCCAACTAATTTGTCTCATGAGACCCATCGATGCATCAAGGGGATATATAATTCTAGGACTCTAGCATAACTATATTTTCAAATCATTCCTCATGTATAGAATAAATTATTTAATTCATGAATTATATTCTTTATCAAAAAATATCTATATTGATTAAATAAAATGGATGTATTATTATTTTCTCCAGTCAATCAAATAATTTCAATAGTAAAATACCATATGTAAAAATGGTATACATTTTAGGTAATAATAATATCCATGATACAAAGAATAATAATATTTAATAGAAATATAATTCTCAGTGAAAAATTATCATATTAAAGTTATTGTCTCAAGATAAAGTTAACAAACACAAAATTAATCACAAGATGAAAGGTGATCATCAGTTCATCGGGAATATAGGTTTTGTAAAAAAATTGTTTCCTTTATAATAATAAAGGGAATGGAAGTGAAATATTGAAATGAGCTATCATAAAATATTTATCTTTATAAAACCATTTAAAATTTATATAATAATATAAATTTTATAAAATGTTTAAGGTGGTGGGGAATTTCATTATCATCGTATATGTTAAAAATGTTACTTTTGACTTTTTGTAAAGAAAGCAGAAAATGTACCTTTTAGAAAAAAGTAGAAATATTACTTTAAAACATTTTTTAAAATTAAATGATAACTTAAAATTTTCTTAATAGATCATTTGATTAAATAAAAGTACTTTTTTAAAATAATTTTGAACAAACATGGACATGGAAGAAAAATATATCTAATTAAAAGAGAAATAAAATTGGTTTTTCTTTTAAACATTTCTTTGCTTGATTCAAGTACCAAAGAGAGGAAAATTTGGAAGAAAATATGGAAAGTCCTTAAATATATATAGGATAATAAAATTATTATATATTATGAATGATAAATTATAATATTCTTTCAAAGAAAATATATGAAATCCCAAAATAAAGTGAGATTGTAAAATAAATTCTTACCACTTTAGTAACTTTTAAATTATATCCCCTTGAAATAATAAACATAAATTGAAACCTAAATAATCATGAAGAAATTTTTATTCATATTAAATAAATCTATGGTTTATTATATACACTATATAAAATTTAATAGTTTCATAATAATAAATATATCACAATGGAGTGGAAATTGAGATGAAATTCTGTACCTCATGATTCCCTTTAGTTGAATGTGATTTAACCTCATATATAATGGTTTTATGGATATTATTAATATTTAAAAAACCATATTAATATTTATAATATCATATATTATCCTCTTATAACATCTTACCACCTGTTTGTTAATAATATTTCATTATTATTATTATTCCGGGTGTTAACTGCTTTGTTTTCTCATGCATGATTTTCCATAAAAGTTTTAATTCTTGTGAAGAGGATATAGATACCTCACTTATATAATTATATTAATGTTATAAATATAAAATTTATTAATTAGATATATTTTTATAACTATTTTTAAAATTTTAACATGGAAAATGAATCACATCTCTTTGTGGAGAAAGTAGGTTGTATGTACACACAAATAACGATATGATTCCCTTAATAGGTAAAAGGGTAAGGAAGTTAATGATATATTAATTTTAAATATTTAAAATAATTTAATATTTATCAATTATATTCATTATTCCCATCATTATTAATATCCATGAGAGTTGGTGATGGAAACCAAATTACATCAATTCGTGAGGTGGTAGTCTGCCACACACACGAGCGATAGTTTTGTTTCCCATTTGATGGAGGAGGAGATGGATAAATATTATTACATAAAAATAATAACATCTCAATATATGGAATATAATGGTTTTATTATATTGTAAGTGTTAATACATAATTTAAGGTGGTAAAAGAATAATTAAAAAAAGATCATAGTGAAGACAATTACCATCACGTAGAAGAACCTCCATTTGTTCTATTATTAAGGACCATAGGGTTGGTATTTTTGGAATAAAAAAACTATAGAATGTTTATAATTTTGTTGGAAAGATATTTTGGTAGGTTTTGGTCAAGATAAATGTCTTGATAATTGTTAATAAGTGAGGGTAGTGGGTTTCCTTTATAATTGAGGAGTGTAATTTTTGTTAATATCCAAAACTATTCAATAATGGGAAGTCACTCTCACCCTAGGGTCCCCAAAATTGATAAATAACGTTTGGAGGGATAATATATTCAATAAAAACCTCCAATGCCAAAAATAAACATGTTTTAATCATTTTATTCCCTTTACCTCCAAGATTACTAACTTTTACCATTTTAGTTTTCACCACGTCAACTAGTTTTTTAACATAGGTAAATTATCCATTAAACCTAAAATAAAATTATTATTATTAGATAATTTGTACCTAATTATTGTAAATATGAAATAAAATTATTCAAATAAGAAAATATATGTGTCTTTAAAATTAATTTTAACACAAGCACATATAACGTGCAAAACCCGATTTCAAACTTAACTGTGGTAATTAATTTTTTATATTTTTACTATTCATTGTGAAAAAAATTAAGTTGAACTTATTAACTAATATTAATTATTACTATTAAAAATATGGAATTAATTTTATCAAATTCAATTCATATAAGTTTAATAATTTAATTAAAAAATAAACCAACAAATCGGGTCAAAAAACAATTTTTCAAGAAGTGTAATTTTCAAGAAAAAGATGGTCTTATATTAACTATATGGATATTAATAATCATTATATGGATTTAAATTAATATATTTAGATATAAAATATATAAACTTAATTTAAATTATTTTCATTAAAAATTATTATAATTAATTACAATGGATAGACATTATTCCTTTTTTAAACAGCAACAGTTTTATGAAAAAACAGTTTTCTAAAAAATACCTCTTTTACCTCCAAATGATATTATGTTTATTTATATAAAATTGATTGAAAATTAATTTTTAATAATTAATATTATTAAAAATTATTATATATAAAAGTGTTAATATTTAAATACTACATTTTCAATTATTCATAAAATATTATTTCTAAGGGAAAATTTCAAAAAAATCATTCTAGGCTTATTTTGAATAAGTTCAAAATTAATATTAATCATATCAAATTCGAATTTGTTTTCCATGAAACATTAAAAGTTAATTATATTATGTTTTTATTAAAATATAATTTTTACTTAGTATAATTGAGTCTCAGGTGTTACATTCTCCCCATCTATAAATATTTCATCATCAAATTTTTCATGAATATTAACTTTTAAACAAATAAGGGTGGTTATTATTCCTAAATTCTAGTTATCACATCGATTCATCCATTTTATGATTTATTAAAAGTAACTTTACCATTAAAATCATCTAATTACTCAACACTTACTCTCTAGTATCAATAATTTGGAAGGGCTCTACACAGTAAAATAGATAAGGTTCCAATTATATTTATTCAGATGTGAGAACATGAATTGGTATTGGAATGTGATTCCTAAATAATGATATATATAATACATCATTTAATTTAGTGAGGATTAATTTAATTTCTAATTTATGAGACATATATCTAACCCTTTCTAAAATTTCAAAGGGTTTGATATACCTGGGGCTCATTTTTTCATTCTTACGTAACCTTATGACACCCTTTCATGGAAATACTTTCAAGAAAACATGATCTCACACTTGATATTCCAAGTATTTCATCTACATGTTATCATAACTCTTTTTTTTACTTTCAATAGATTTAATATGGGCCTAAATATTATTTTCCTTTTCTCATTTTCTCCTCAACAAGTTCTATACTAGCAATTTTCTTTTCACCAACTTCATCCCAACAAGTTGGATTTTGATATCTCTTTACATATAATTATTAATATGGTGAAATTTTAATACTTGAATGGAAACTATTGTTATAAGAAAACACTTTCAATGGTAAATATTGATCCCACATAACTTTAAAGTTAAGTGAGTATAACCTCAATATGTCGTCCAATGTTTGAATATATTTTCGTATTTTCCATCAGTTTGAGGATGGTGGGAGATGTTCAAATGAAGTTCTGTGTCAAGAGCCTTTTAAATAATCTTCCAAAATTTTGATGTAAACTGAATATCATGATCAAAAATTATTGAAATATGTTAACTCTTAATTCTTATAACTTAATTAATATAGATCCTTTCAAGGAGATCAAGAGTTAAATATTCTCTTATAGTGAGAAAATGTGTATATTTGGTAAGGAGATCAGAAATAACCCATAATAAATCATTATTTCTATGATTCTTTGGTAGTCTTATGAAAAAGTTCATAGTAATTTCATACCATTTACACATAGGAATAGGAAGAGGTTTCATTACTCCTCTAGGATTCTATCTCTCAACCTTCACTTATTAACAAAACAAACAAATGGAAACATAAATTTAAATTTACTACTTCATGTTATCCCACAAAAAATGATCCATCAAATCCATATACATAATGTTGATTGCATAATGTAAAAATAAATTATAACTATGGTAATCATACGATAATTACCTTTTTATCTCAGGTATAGATGGGATATATAATCTCTTTCCAAATTTCATAACCCCATATTCACAAAAAAAAAGTCTTCTAATTTCCCATCATTCATAGAATTACTTTTTTTCTGAAAATTATCATCATCAAATTGAGAACATTTTATCTTTTCCAATAAATATGGTTTTGTAATCATTTGAAAAATGAGTGGTGTCTCCCCTTCCTTAATAATTTTCATATATATCATTACTATATCCATGAATATATAATCCATGTCAATCCTTATTTGGGTCATAACACCATGGTCTTTCCTTCATAATGCATCTTCTACCTTATTTTCCTTCCTTGGGTGTTAGTGTATTGAGAAATCATAATCCTTGAGTAGCTTAAGGCATTTTCTTTTCTTTATTTTGAGATATTTTTGTGAAAATATATATTTTAGGATCTTATAGTGTATGTATACTTCATATCTTTCACCATATAGATAATGACTTCATATCTTCAAAGTAAAGATTGCAGTTTCCAACTCAAGATCATGGGTTGGATAGTTTGTTTCATGACTCTTTAACTTTATTTAATCATATGTAATAACTTTATCATTCTACATAAGGAAAAAATTAATTCCCTTCTTTTACGCATCGTTATATATCACAAAACTATCATTTAGTGATGGTAGATTTTAAATCGGATAATTAACCAATCATCTCTTTAATTTATCAAAACATTATTCAAATTAATTTTTACATATGAACCTAACACCTTTACATGTAAGCTTGGTTAATGGGTTATCCAATCAAAAAAAATTCTGAATGAATCGCTAATAGTAACCTTTCATATTAGATAAATTTCATACCGTGGTTATGTTCATTGTTTAGAACATTATTTGATTTCCTTTTTCTTCACTAGATCAAGTAATATTATATCCTTAGAGACAATGTGTCCAATAAAAGAATCTTCTTAAATCCAAAATTAATAGTTGATAAATTTCCCATATAACTCTTTTCTTATAAGAGTCTCAAGTATGATCTGAAATTGATTCTCATAGTCCTCATGGCACTTAGAATACAGTAAGATATCTTGAATGAATACCAAAAAAATCATCAAGATATTCTTTGAGTACTATATTCATTAGATCAATAAAATAGAGGGTTAATTAGTCAATATAAATGGAATTATTGTAAAATCATAAGGTTCATACCTTATTTGAGATGTTTTCTTCAGAATATCTTTCTTCTTTACTCACAATTTATGATACATAAAACAAATTTCAATATTTGAAAAAAATTGATCTTCATAAATTTGATCAAATAATTCATCAATGTGAGGTATTGGACACTTGTTCTTTATTATAATAGCTTTGATTTTCTTATAATCAATGCACCACCTCATGGATCCATCTTTCTTCTTAACAAAGAGAACAAGGGCTCCCCATGGTGAAATACTAAGGATAATAAATCCATTATCACACAACTACTATATTTTTTTCTTTAACTCCACTAATTACATAGTGTTCATTCTATAGGGAGTCTTTGATATTGGTCTTACATCCATGATTAAATCAATAGAAAACTTGAATTCACACTCTGGTGGATTCCCAATTAATTCCTCATGAAATATATCAATTTATTTTTATATAATAGGTACATCTTCAATTTGAATATTACCTTTTCCATCAGTACACTATTTTTTCTCTTCTTCCCCAAGAATATCATTCAGAAGAGCTACTATAGGTAGGTTTTATAATGACTCAAATTTTACTAGTTTTATTTTTATAAAATTATAAGTAAAATTACGAGACCAAGTGTTGAGACGGTGTATGATTCTAAGGCCTAGTGTGCCCGAAATGGTCCATAAAAAATGTTAAGTTTTAAATAGCACGTATGAGCGGTTTTCCTAAAAAAGTGAAATAACTCTTAAATAGGTTCCCAGATCAGAAATCTGATGGAACCTTTTCATTTAGGATGGTAGTTTTACCTTAGGAATGAATTAACTTTAGTCGGCATGGGCCTCCAGTGAGAGAAACCGAAAATGGAATAACCGTAAATAAAATTATTAAATAAAATTATTTTATTTTTCAAATCCTTATAACTCATGAATGGTGACTCGGATTGAAAATTTGATACCACCTTTGAGTTTGTAATGGGGTGTTTTACTTATGCAGAGACTAACATAGGCTGGTGTGGGTCAAATATGGAAATTAGTTTTTGGGACGTGACCATAAATAAAATAATTAAATAAATATTATTTTATTTAAATCTTATAACTCATAAATGGTAATTCGTATTATAAATCTGAGAGTAACATTGAGCTCAGGAGGGTATGATTTCATTAGGCGGGGTCTAACCTCGAACGGAACAGGTCGAGGGTAAAAGTTAATTTATGGAGGTTTTAAAAGATAATAAAATAAACTTCAAAAAAAGTGTATTTTATTTATTTTAACATTTCATGGTGATGTAGTGAAACTGTGATGCCATGAAAACACAGATACTTTCTTTCATAAATGAAATAGTGTGTTGACACTACAACATAGCAAAATTCGATGCTGAAACGCGTTTCTTTATTTAACAGCTTGATAGGGATACGAGATCAGATAGACAATCCTAGAGAAATTCCCTAAAATATCTGTAAAATAAAAGGTTTTGGTGAAGCCTCTCATCGGTGAATGACAAGTGGCGATGAATTCTAATAGATCATGGATCAAAGACCAAGGATTGGGGATCGATGAATGATGGCGGTGCAACTCCATTCTTCACCAAAGACTAATCCAATCCTCGAGGTAGGGGTTTTATTCTTTCTGTGTGATTGACTTAATCCCCAGTTCTTATTTTCTAAATGATGAACGTGGATCAACTCACTTACAAGTTGACCCATGGATCGGTCATTCATGCAGGATGGGAATTTTCATGCGGGGATTAAAGAAAGCAGATTATGTCTTAGTGATTGTTTGAATGTCTTCCTCTTTCAAATGCGATGGATGAAGACCAAATAAACAAGGCTGATGTTCATTATTTTGGGTGTTCTTTGGGATATCTCTCTCTCTCCCTATGTTCTTTGCTAATGCACCCTTGTGTTTGCATCAGATTCTTTTCGGGGGGTTTTGAATGTGGTTGAACCCTCGAATCGACGGTGACACGACTTGGAGTACATGATAGTAGAGGCGACAACCCAAGGATCTTGATGGTTCTCCCGAATTGGAAACCACTAGCATGGTGGAAACCAGTGTGTGGGAGGTGGCGCACGCTAGTGGAGGAAGCCTGCGGCAGTGCTGGGGGCAGCGAGAAGGGGTCGCTGACAGGTGGGATGAGGTGGTTCATAGCAGAGGTAGGTCGTGGCGGACGTGATCCATGGTGAACAAAGGCCATGGTGGAGGTGGTAGGCGAGCCATGGAGAACACGGCAGGTGATCCATGGCAGACACAGCAAGCAAGCCGCGTTACGCAGCTGGAGGTCGCGGTCCAGTTAGACCGTGGAGGCAACCCGCGGTGCCCGCCGCATCCCGGGTGGAGCAGATCGGCCCACTCCAGCGGCCTGGGTTGTACAGGTAGGTTGGGCTGAACCAGTGGGCCAGGTCAAACCCGGTTTGGGTCGGCAGACCCCGAGCTGTGTCGGGTTGGGTTAGATCGGACCCAGATCCAACCAGCCCCTTTTCACTAAAAAGGCTCATAACTTCTAAACCATATGTCTGATTGATGATCTGTTTGCGAAATTGGGACCCTTGTGATGAGGCAGTACTTTCGATATTATCTCAGTGGGTTTTTTGGAAGTTGAAATATAACTGATGGCTTGAGGAGTATATTATCCTAGAATCAAGCACATTATGATTGGGAATCATGCGGCTGGTTGTGATAAGAAGATCGTGATGAGCAGGACTAAGTGAACAAGCAGACCTAAGTGATGAGTGGGTTTATGTGATCTAGTAGGCCTAAGTGATGAGTGGTTCTAGGTGACCTAGTAGTCATAAGTGATGAGCGGGTCTAGGTTACCCAGTGGGCCTAAGTGACTCATCAGGGATGAGTACCTCAATGGTACAAGGTGTTCAGTGTTTATAACAGATAATATTACTTTTCATACTTTAGTTTATACCGGTATGAGCTAACTCTAGTGACTCTCTTGATTTTACTTCTTAAAGGATACACTTTTTGTACCACTTTGGTAGTCTACTTTGTGTATTTATTTGTGGTATACCCTTGTGGTTTGGGATCTCTAGTGAGTATTATTTTACTCACCCTTGCACGGGTTTTTCCCGAATGTGTTGTGTCTTGTGCATATAATCGACACTTTGAAATATTCCTTAGTGTACTAGGGATAGGTTGTTCTTAGAGTGACCCTACAGACGAGATATGCTTCTGCGGCTTTAGACAGCTATTACTGTACCTACCCTTTAGGTATGGTTTTTTAGGAGGAGTTATAGAGACTTGTACTTTTACTTTTTTTTCAATTGGTCTTGTATTCTAGCCCTATTTACCTTAATTTTTCTACTTTAGTACCTTGTGTTTGTTTACTTAATCTTTTAACCTTACAGAATCTATGTCTTGGAGTTGTGTGTGTGTGTACATGTGCTTAGGAAAATGCCTCCCATTTGGTTAGGATATGACTACTCGGCTCAAATCACCATCCCCTAGCCTATGGGAGGTGGGCTTGGGGTAGTCATAGGACGGACCCTAGGGGAAGGTTCTTGACATATTTAGACATTACTTGGATGATGAAGTATCCACTCTAAAGATAAATAATTTCACATCTTCATCATGAATAGTAATTTACATATCCTTGTATTAAAATTTTTCATCATATTTTGAAAGTCAATCCATACCAAGGATTATATCAAATTAAACCTTTGGTATAATACTTATGTCCTCAAATAGGGCATGTTTATGTGTCGTAATGGGGACTGCCTAACACATCCTTGTTGTAGTGAGCCTTTCATTTGGTGTTTTGACTGACAACTCCATTCTTAATGTGCTAGGGAAATATATAATTTTACTAGAAAAATAGAAGATATAAAAGAGTGATTTGATCCATAAAAAATAATTAATTGGATAAATTTGAGGATATAATTAAAGTACATTCCACCACATCATTTGGAAATTCCACCTTAGTTGTAATGATTACATAAGATCTCATTCTCCCCTTAGCATCTTCTATGGTGTGTTTCCTTGAAACTTGGGTAATTTTTGTGGATAATGCATCATTTCTCTATAGTTTAATAATTGTACATCATTGATTTGTTTTCCCCCTTGAATTCATTATTCAAATTACCCTTATCACCACATTGGTAACAAACTCCCATGCCCTTCAAACATTTTATAGGATGTTTCTTTGTGAAAATTTTACATGATGGAAATTGATTCATTTTCTTCTCCTTTTTCAATTTGTTTAATTTTTCTTGGTGTTCAGATGACCTCTTTTCTCTTGATTCCCTAAGAATATATAGGATCTAGAAAATTCCATCTCTATTTTTATGGAATAAAAAATTATTTCATAGTATGATGAAAAAATTTGAGAAACTAGTCTCCTTTGGATATTTAGCTTAATACCTTCAAATAAATGGTCAATATTTTATTCCACATTTCATATATAATTCATAACATACCTATCTAGTCTTGTAATTGTAGCATCATACTCTGCAATACTTTATTCTTCCATTTTCTTTAAGATGAGGAAATTTCCTTCCATTTCAATTCATTTCTCATGAGGGAGATATTTTTGAACAATGTTTCTTTAAAAGATATCTATTATATGTTTTATATTTATTATTCCTCCCTATTGTTCTAGATCAATGACCACCATTAATCAGAATCACCTTTGAGACAATACAATACAAGTATAAAATTTTCCTTTTCATTTCAGCCCAATGATAGAAATATATTTTCAAGGGACTTAATTCATTGCTTAGTTACCATAGGATTAGTAGTTACACTATATTATATGGGATTATAGCATATAATGTTATCCAAAATAGGATAATAGTACTATGGAATAATTGGTTTCTCAATTTGGTAAAGTTTATTCATCATAACTTGATTAATTTTCCCTAATATAGTCATGATTTTCTCAGTTCCAATATCAATAATGTTGACTTTATTAGTAGGGAAATTTCTACATAGACCATGAGTGTTGATACCATTATTTCTTCCATGATCCATTTATAAACAATGGAATATACTGGATTATATCATAAAATTATGAGTTTTAAATCATAATGTATAGTTCTAAAATTTATGTAACACTAATCATAAATTAAAAATTTATACATTTTTAATCTCAGAATCATAAACTTGATTTCTTTTGGGATATCTTTACTTTTAAATCATTCATAATGGTTTATAAAGAAAATTTGAATTATCTTAAGAATATCCCTTAGGATTTTCAAACTAAGTGCATAATAAATACCATTTGCGTACACCAAGTGATGATCGAGTCAAATCCAAATGTGCCCTTTTTGGAGTTATTACCCCTATGTGCAACTAGGCAAAAACCATGTCTACTTGTAGTATCCAAACAAGGATGTATTGGTAGGAAAAACTAAATAATCTCTACCTTACCAAAAAAATAGGCTATTATTCCACAATTTCTAATATCCTAAAAGTCAATAATATAGTTGTGTTCCCTAATATATGTTTCCCTTAATCTAGTTCTCATGTTTTTTACTAAACTTTATTTAATACCAATTGTAAAAACCCCTAATCCAGTAACCCAGAGTCGGTGTTTAATTTATTGAATTGGCATAGATATAAGTGGTCAAACCCTAAAGTACTAATTAGTTTAGTAGTCTTAGAGATCCATGTACATAAATGATACCCATTTTACATTGTGGATAAAATATAATACATAGTAATGGATAACATTTTTCATCCTTAAACTCATTCAAAAAATTCTTCTTCACATCCTAGAGAAAGGTAAAAAATAAAGGTGAGATCAAATAATCAATAAGGTTTATGTATAGTAGAATATATCATGAATAAATAAGTCATAATCAATATGTAAAGGTAAATAACTTAAAACACATGTCATTTAATCAATAACTTCAGCACAAAGTATAATATGGTAGGAATAAATGATGATCAAATAATATCATATAAATAATCACATGATCTTGAACCTAATCCATGGATAATATCAATACATAAATCTCATGGATAATAATAACTAAATTCATAAAGAATGAAATGATTAATATTGGATTTCATGATCCCGAACATCATGATATCTATACCATCAATACATTGTGCCAAAATAGTTTAAAATTGGGGGTAAAAACCCCATTTAATTTAGCCAACTGGGTTTTCTCATGAGACATGTCAATGCATCGAGGGGATATATAATTTTGGGACCCACCCATCATTTCATGTCCAAATCATTACTCATATATCGAATTATTTATTTAATTCATGAACAATATACCTTATTAAATAATAATTGTATTGAGTAAAGATCACGTATTTATCAAGATTTTTCCTAATCAATCAAATATCTTCTATATTAAAACACCATATATAAAAATGGTATGTGGTTTAGGAAATAAAAATATCCATGATACAAAGAATATGGATATATAATAAAAATTTATTTTATAATCAAATATTATCACAAGATATTGATTGTCTCAAAATTTAATTTTTTATTATATTTTAAGGACCCTAGGGTTGGTATTTTGGGAATACCATCACCTCTATAACATGGATAATGCTTTTTGGAGATAATTTATATGGTTTTTATCAATATAAATGTCTATATAGATGTGACTAAGGGATGTTAGGGGTTCCCTTTTATAATTAAGGAGTATCATTTTTTGTAAATATCTAAAACTATTCAATAATGGGAAGTCACTCTCACCCGAAGTGCCTCAAAAATTGATAAATAATGGGTTTGAGTGATTATAATATTTATAAAAACCTCAACAATCAAAAATAAACATGTTTTAATCATTTTATTCCCTTTACCTCCAAGTTTACTCACTTTTACCATTTTAGTTTTCATCACGGTAACTAGTTTTTTAACTTAGGTAATTTATCCATTAAGCCTAAAATAAAATGATCCTTATTAGATAATTTTGACCCACTGATTAAAAATATGAAATCTAATTTATCAAATATAACATTCTATTTTTTTAGAAAATTAATTTTAACACGGGCACATATAACACGTAAAACCTCGTTTTAACCTTTACTGTGGTAATTAATTTTTTATTGTTTTTACTATTCATTATGAAAAAAATTAAGTTAACCTTATTATATAATATTAATTATTATGATTATAAATATCTAATAAATTTTATAAAATTGAATTCATATAATTGTCATAATTTAATTTAAAAATGAACTCGCAAATCGTGTCGAAAAACAATTTTTCAAGAAATTCATTTTTCAAGCATAAGATGATATTATATTAACTATATAGATAGTAATCATCATTAGATAGTTTTAAATAAATAAATATATATATATATATCTAGTCTATAAATTTCATTTAAATCATTCATAATTGAATATTATTTTTATTACTTAAAATGGATATACATTATGCCTTTTTAAATAAAAATAGTTTTCTGAAGAAAAAACAGTTAACTAAAAAATACTATTTTTTACCTTTAAATGATATTATATTTATTTATATCAAATTTATATTTAATAAATTTTTAGTTATAAATTTTATTACACATTATTATAAATAAAATGGGTAATTGTTAAATACTACATTTTTTATTATTCATAAACGCTTATTTCTACGGGAAATTCTACAAAATTAATTCTAGTCTTATTTTGACCAAGTGAGTTCAAAATAGATATTAATCCAATCAAATTATAATTTTTATTCCATTAAATTTTAAAATTTTAATTTGATTATAGTTTTATTAAAATGTAATATTCACTTACTATAATTGAGGCCTAGGTGTTTCATTTCTTTTCTTCATTTATTCACATGACCAACATCTCTTTTTTTACACCTAAATACATTTTTTTTATCACATAGACCATATAATATATACATATAGTTCATTCATTTTTTTATATCCAAATCATGATATATATATATATATATAAAGTACACACACGCACACACAGATATATATGTGTGTATGTGTGTGTGTAACAATATACACAATTGTAGTATAAAAAATTAAAATATGCATACATATATACATATAGGTGTAACATATAACTATGAAAAACATGTAATTATATATGAAAATATATACATAGATATACATGTGTGAGTGTGTGTGTGTGTGTATGTATACATAATTTTTTATAACACAAATTTTTTTTCAATGCATAAAATCTATGTAATACATGTAAATATATATTTACACACATATATAATATGTTAAATAATGTATATTATTTTTCACTTAATTAAAATTTGGAAAATATAATTAAACCCAAAATAATTAATAGATTTACATAAAATTAATTAAACTTCGTAAAACTCTGAAAACATATCGGGACTTGCTCGATATTTGAAAAATGAAAGAGGAAGGGTTTGGAATAATTTTTTCCCTTGGATATAAAATTTTAATCAATAATATTTTTTCAATATTTTTTCAAAAAACTAAACTCTTTTTCTTAATTTTATCATATAATTTATATTTTTAACTTTAAAAATAGTTTTATGTTAAAGAAATGAAGTATTGGTTATTCAGACCAATTTAAATATCATATTAACATGTAGCATGTTTCTAAATAGCACATATTAATAATTATTTTCCTACATTTTCATATAAATAAATGCCCATTTTTTTAGTTTGATCTTGTGAAGAATGTATTTACCTTTAAAAAAATTAAATTTTGATGCATTGTCAGTCGATATAGGGACAATTGGTTGTTATATTAAAAAGGAGTTTATAGATGGAAATAGAATTTTATAGACCAAACCATACACATATATATTGATAAATTCATAACCCACACATTATTCATGGTTTTAAATTGAACTTATATATAAAAACACTGAATTAGTCAAGTAATAATTAAATTATTAAGTTTTACTTAAAAACATAACATAAAATGTATATTTTATCTTACCTCTTATCAATAGAATTTTATTCATAATTTATAGGGTTGAAGATGTGATGAATTCTTATATACATTTAATTAAAAAATAATGATGCTAAATAAAAAAAGTATTTATTTATTATTGTAAATATAAAAAAATTAATTTAATTTTGCTGAAATAGTTAACTATTTTAAAAAAATAGCTGAAATAATTTTTTCAAAATAATAGTGTGCTTAAATGTAATATTTATTAAAAAATGATCTAAATATATGTAATATTTATTTAAAAAATATTTTTATTTTTTAAAAGTGGTTATTGATTATGAAAATTATATATTACTAATCATTTTATTATACTTCTTGGTCTAATGAAAAATAAGTACAACTATATAATTGAAAATTTTGGTTAAATCAATTATTCATAAGATATAATATGTTCATTTATTTGGAAATAAACAACAATTTCCATATTATATTTCACCTTCATTTATATTGTATATAAAACATTCAAGTTCTCATTTACATAATGTAAGATGTTATGGATAAAATGTAATTTAGAAAGATTCATGGAATATTTGTGTATGAATTGTTTAAACTAGTCATATCAGAATTTACCATTCATAAATTTATAGAAGCGAATATGTCATATAGTTTCATGTCAATATAGTTTGAAATTTTCTTTTCAAAAAAATTGATAGGATATTTTAGGACACCTTTTAGGATAGAAATAGTTAGATGTTTATATCCTACATGATTTGATGAAATATATTGTTAGTATACTTGAAATGGATATTTCACGCTACTTTGACATGAAATTATGTAAAATATTTGATTCCATAAATTAAAAAAAAGTAAATATTCATCAGACTAGATCGAAAATTATCCTTGAAAATTTATTGAGTCTATTAACATGATATTTTTCTATTAATAAATTTCAAATATACATATGGTTACTATAATTGTTTGCATTTAAATATAAATGAAGATGCACTTATAGTTATTTATAGTAGTTTATTTTTGGGATAAACATGCCTCTTTTGTCTTATAACTAATTTATTTGATCAAATTATTCAAAATTATATATAATATCTTTTTTCATTATAAAAGGCAACATAGTAAAATGGTTATTAATATATTATTTCAATAATAAATGAACATTTTTCATAAACAACATGTTTATAATATATATTATATAAAAATGGTTCATTGAATTATTTAAATTTCATATTATTATTTTTATCTTCAAAATTATTCTGAAAATAAAATTTCTGAAAGATTCGCTAAAATAGTTAAAAAAATTGTTAACATTAATTAAACCATTATCTATGAATTTAATGAGAGACCAAGATTTTATAATATTTAAACAAATTTTAAATTTTTATAACCTCCTAATTTAATTAAAACCAGGTTAATTAATTAATTTTTGATAAATTGGATAATTATAGACTTTATTTTTTTTAATAGAATAAAATGTGTACTTTTAGTGATTTATTCATTTTTTTATTTATCCAAAGAAGTCATTATTATATTGATAATTATCAGACAACATTGTTTAAATTCATATAAATCTAAAATTTTATTATCTTATAGAAAATTGAAATTAATCTGGACCAAACTTTGTTTTCACAATATATTGATAAATAAATTTAAATTATTTTTAAAAACTATGAATTTTAAATAGTTCCACATTAATTGGGAATTTAAATCTACTATATATACTAAACTAAGGTTTTCATTTATACACATATTGCATCCACATAAAACATTTTCCCACTAATTTTTTCGTATTTTTTCATTCATGTTCCATTCCCGCAATTCTCTTTTGTATTCCTCTTCCCTCATGTGCACCCTCTCTCTCCCCGACCTAGAATCCACCTCTGGCTCCCTCTCCTTGTCTCCCTCTCCCTCATCGACTCCCCTCTCCACCCACAACTCTGCCTCCACCTCCATCTACCTCTCATCTGTCTCTCTCTCCCTCCCTAACTCCCATATCCACCCCTACCTCCTCTATCTACTCCCTCTAGTCTATTACTCTTCATTTCCCCTATTTTTCCACTATTTCTGACTAAGGGTTTCCTTGCCGCTTTATCCAACATCTAACGGTCTGATTCTGATTGGTTCCCCCACTTAGAATTCTTCTTATTCCCTCCATGTGTGCACCACTCCCAATCTATCCCTTAAATTTTATCTTCCCAATTTGGGACCTCAATCTAGCATCATCCTCATTCCATCATTCGACTCACGTCCTCATCCTCCTTGGCCTCAGCTTACTCGGCTACCAAGCTTCTCATCTTTATGCCTCCAACTCTACCTACCTAACCCCTCAACCTTCCCTCCTCTTCTTCCTCACTTCATTCATGTGATGATTTTTCTATTCCAAAACCTAAATCCTTAATTCCTACCACATCATTTCCATTAAAGGCCTCCATTACAAGATCTCTCTGAATTTCACCTTTCTGGGCTCACACTCCTGATGAATCATCCTTTTTTGAAGTGTGTTGTACCTAGAATTGTTCCAAGGTATGATTTCATTATCAATCAGGGTGTTTTATTTTCTTTTTGAATGAATTGTTATTGGGGTCTATATGATGATTAAAAAATGGAGTTTTTGTTATAGGGTTTTTATATCTTTTCACTTAAACTTTATAATAGTTCCACTTCAATTTATGTTGCTTTATTTTTCATGATAATTTTTAAAAAAAACTATTTTATTGTGGTTAGTTTGTGGTTATTCATTGAAACTTATTTTGTTTTTGTTTTTTGATCTTCAAGTTTTATCCACTCTAATACATTAATTTGGAATTATTTGTTTCAAAATCTTCTAGATTATCATGATATATCTGTACTCATAGTTTGGTTTTGGTTTTATTTCATTCATTTGGGAGTTTAATATTTCATTTTTCTTTCTTTTTTTCTCACGTTTATTTTAAAATAATCACTTAATGGGGAAAATTTGAGAAATTTGAAGTGTAGTTGTATTATTGAGATTAATTTTTATTTCTTTATTTGAAATGTTATAACAAACATAAAATTAAAATAACTATGTTTGACGGTGGTTGTTAACAATTTTTTACAATATAATATTGATAAATCATTTTTCTATTCTTGATAAATGGTGTCCATTTTGATTCTAAAAAACACTTACACTTATACATTAAATTCATTTTATATTTTCACCACTATATATAATTTTTTATCTTCATATTTAATTTTATATTTTTTAAGTACCACTTCCAGGAACCTGACTATGGTACAACTTTAAGGGAAATATTCAATCAATTTTTTTAACCAATACATCTTCTCTATGTATAACATCTCATTTCCCACTTTTAGGTATTTCGTTTCTCTCATTTTGTTTCCCTCTTTATTTGGGTGTGTTTTGGGACTCCCAAAGATGGAGAGAGTTTGTTGGGGAAAATGACCTAAAGTTTGGGGATGTATATTTGTTTTAATTAATGGAGTAAGGGTATAAATGTGTTAAAGGATTTTTAGGGTTTTCTATGAGTTTGGAGAACACTGGTAGTGGTTTGGGTTTTTGAGAAGAATCTAGAATTTTCCCTATATGTAAGAGAAATACATGTTGTCTAATGATTAGACATCATGAAATAGTTTTACACATCCTGTAAAATATTCACACCATGTATTGGGTGTCAGGAAGATGTCGTGGATAGTTACAATGCTTGAAAGAGTTTAAACACTATGAAAACATTACACATTATGAAAGTTAAAAAATATGGATTTTTAATTTGAGGTGATGTGTTTTTTAGGGTTTTTGGGTTTTTTGGATTACAAGACATGAAAAGGGATTACGCATCATATAATTATCTTGTCTTGGAATTTTAGGGCACTGCATGGATGATTTTTATTTAATTCGGCTTCAGGTCTCTCCCCTCTCAACCTAGGAGCTCTCCCAAGTGATTTTGGAGACCTATGCTCCTTTCGAATCATTTTTTTAGTGATTTATCTCTATTTTGGTTGTGATGCATTTCTCTGGGTGAGTAATCCTTATGGTTCTTCATTGTTGTTGATCATTGTATCATCATTATGTTGCGTTATTGGATATATTTATTTGTGATGATAATATTCTTGATACTTTTTAGATTTTTTGTGTAATATTCCTTTTGAGGTTAAACCTTAAGTTGGTTATGGTGCGGTGTGTGAGTTTCTTTAAGGTATGTTGTGTTCTATCCTCTCCACTAACTGCTTTTCTTATTGAATTGATTTTGTGATCTGAGGATTGATTCTAGGACCTCGATTGTTTTCTTTTCATTCTTACTTGTTGGTGGATTCCATTATAGGTGTATTCGAACTAAGTTTGAGGTAGGTGGTTCCATATCTATCCAATGTTGTATGAACTATATTTCTATTATTTTGATAAAAAAAATTATAAATGAAATTGAATGATTAATTGATTGATTTGTGTGTGTGTGGAAATAGATTTTGAGAAAAGATGGATTTCCTTTGTTTGGGTTAAAGAAATGGTTTTTTTCAAATATTTATGAAATGGATTTCTAAAATGGTTTTAAAAATTTGGTTTTAATGAATTTTTTTTCGAAAATATAGCACATGGGAAGCCTTGGGTACTTAGTTGGAAGGTATAGCTTAGTGCCACCATCCATGTATTATCGAGGGGATCACTCATGTGGTGAACTTATGTTTCCTAGGACTTTTGTTCTAAGGAATTGATATTCACATCATTGGGAGTTCAATCATGTGGTGTTCCTATACTCCTTAGGCTTGTGTTCTAAGGACTTCATTGTGCACTAGTAATTGATTTTGGTACGAGTAGTCTACTAGCATGATCTGGAGTGGTCATTGGAATGATGTTACATGTTCTTTGGATGATTTTGTCTTATACTATTTTAGCATGTACTTACATAGATTTGATATAATATTTGATGCATGTTTTGATTGATTTGACTACTTTGAGGTATATTAAATGATTTGGAACTGTTTTACCTGGATTATTTCAGAAATGTGGGAAAATGGGAAATTAAATGTTTTTCCATGATTTTGATATAAAAACTGTTAAACTATTTATCATGCCCTATTTTCATTAAAGTTGAGCATGTTCATGTTATTTCACTAAGACATGTTATAGAACTCCTAGGTGAGATCCTACCGAGCCTTTTTAGCACACACCTTATACACCCCTTCGATGATGCATAGACCTTTGTATGTATTTTGATGTAGGGAAAGAAAATGTGTTGCAGTATGGTTGTAATTTTTCTGTCAGTTGGGTCTGGGTATCTAGAAGTGAGATGGTGGGAGTTTTCCCATGTTATCACATGGAATATTCAGCTTTTTATTTTAGTGATCCTTTGATATTAGACTTGTACTTTGAGATGTTCTGACTTATTTTGAATTATATCGTTTCTGTTATCTTATTTTAGTTATGGAATATGTTTATATATTTCTATGTTTCTCTCTTTTGTATATCTATATATATTATATGTTTTCTACTTCATTTTTGGAGAAATCATTCCATCTGGTTATTTTTGATTCCCAGGTGGTAGTCTCCAACCCATGGGGATTGGGAATGCTCTTCGAGTATGTGTAAAATTTTGGGTCAGGTACTAGTTTGAGAGGGTATTTAGGTTAGGTTTATCAGAGTTTGGTATTAGAGGTGGTATGTCCTCAAGAGTCCTTTTCTTGGAATTTTTGGTAGACTAGTGATATGATTTTTGGAACTTAAGATGTAGGTTGTGGTGAGTGGTTGGCTAGATCTTGTTGTGACGATACTCAAGTTACCATGGGATGCTGGGATGTTTGTCACCTATTTTGAGTTCTTGATCTTAATCTCGGTTTTTTATTACAGTTTTATAATTTGAACTGATATTATCTTATTATCTAACTGTTTATTTTATTTTGGTTTGCAACAGTATGCCTCTGAGACATATTCCACAAGTTCCTCAGGAGGGTACAGTGGATGATCCTAAAGGGAATATGTCAATAGTTCAGAATATCATTGATGATATCATGCAGGCAGTTCAGGTTGTTGATCAAAATTTACCGTAAGTCTAGAATGCATTTGTTGAGGTAAAACTAGGAGCTGAAGGATATAGGGATCTATCATGGTAGTTCTTATGTGAGAAGCCACCATCCATTAATGGAATGAATGAACCTCAATAAATAGAGGATTGGATTGACATAATTGATCAGATCTTTGACTTCCTAGATACACCTGAGAGTATCAAGGTGAATTGTGTGGCATTCAAACTTGAGGGTCTCGTTAAGAAATGGGGAGGTTCCATGGTATTGGTGGATAATCATGTGGGATTATACTAGAGGGGTTTCAAGACTCTCTTCTTTCAAAAGTTTTTATAGAGTTATTATTGATGGAAAAGTCATTGGAATTACTATCTTTTAAAAAAGAAGATCATTCAGTGTCGGTGTACTCCAATCAGTTTATTGAGATGATTCATTTTTCTATAGAGGTATTGAAGAATGGCCATATGAAGTCTTAGAAGTACCTATAAGGTTTTCAACCAAATATCATATTTCAAGTATTTATACTAAATCTTTCAACCTATTTAGAGATAATAGATAGATATATTATGGAAGAGATGAATATAGAAGGTGTGGTTAGTTATTCTTCCCCTCCTCTTCCACATATTGGTATATTAAATGGAATGAAATGGAAAAAGAGGGTGTGGAAATATCATCACAGGAGTGGTGTAGGTGGTTCTCAGTAGAAGGCCTCATCTACACCTTGAGTAATAGTTAGTAGTGTGTCCCTAACTTACTATCAGTATGGCACAGTTGGGCATTCTCGGTGTTCTTTTCCTTCACCTGAAAAGATGTGTAACAGTTGTGGAAATTATAATAATCTATAGTGTTTCTTTTGGGCTATGTATATGCCTTGTTATGGTCAAGGATCATTGGCTTCAAAGGAAACTGTAGCGCAATCAGATGCTTCCAAGACTATAGAGCTCCAACCACAGATCTAATGTCCCAACCCCAGAAGCTCGGAGCCGGTGCATTATTTTAATACATTGGCATGATTTCAAGGAATAAAATCTTGAATAATTGAGTAGTTTAGTAGTTTTGGAAACCCAGATATATACATAGGTTCAACATTACAACTTGAAAAGAAAAACAACATATAAGTTTTATTAAGAACATATACAACTCTAAGTTTATCCCTGTAGGGTAGTCATAAAAGCATCTTCATGTCCTAAAAAAATGAAACATAAGAAAGGGGTGAGCTCAGATGCTTAGTTATGGTAAGAAATACAATGGAAGATATCATAACATAAACATTATACATGGTGAATAACTAAAAACACATGCCTTTTATAAATAAACATGAACATAATATGGTAAGAATATGAGATGAGTAAATATTTCCATAATAAAACATAATCATGGGTATTCTAATAGTTGAATAACCACATGAACTATAAATTTCTAGCTTCATAATGAGGTAAATACATATGTCAAACATTATAAAACATACCGTTAGGGCCTCATCTAGGACATCTAAAAATGATTAAGGCCTCGGTCAAAACCATATATCAAATTGGGAAAGGCCTCGGTCAAGTCCACGTATATTTGTCTCATTAGACCTACCGATGCATTGATGGGTTGTAGTGGGCCCAACCCATCACATAATAATTCCAATTCATTCTTCATATGAATGGGGATAAATGCAAACAACATATACATTCATATTGAAACTAATATATGAATTGCAAATAACTATCCCCGAATATTAAGCATAAACAGTAACCATTCGAAGTAAATTAGTTAATGGTTTTAAGATAGCACATACATAGTCAAACTAATCATAAACCATTCAATAAAACATGTTGGATGATATCATAGGAGATAAACCTCAATGAAGTAAAAGATTCAACAAAGTTTGTTGACATAGATGAATACCATTGAAAAATACTTTAGGGAAATAATCCTTAGACATTTTAAAGTGTCCCATACCACATTGAAACATTCAATTCATAATACCTTATAATATCATGAGAATAAGGAGACTCTTGATATGTTATTAAAAAGGTAATTACATACACCACAATGAAGAAATAAGTGGTTAACAAGGTATATATCTCATAAAATTTAATGTGAGATGAGAAAAATCCTTTTTACTTTTGAAGGAAGAGTTCTTTTGGAAAATCATTTATATTTTCCATGAAATAATATTTTAAGAATTAATATCCAATAAATTAAATACTAGGACATTGAAATTTTATTTTAGTCATAAATGATGTCCCAATGAAGTGAAATCATGTAAAAAATAGTTCTTTAGATTCTTTAGAAATAAAACATTTTAGAGAATTTTAAGGAAAATATTAAAGAGGTTTTTAAAGTGGAAAGGCACGTTTGTTCTCTTAAATCTATAAATTATCCAAGATCATTTTTCATGATAAAATTATTGTTTTTATAAAAATAATTTTGGATTAAATTAGATTCTGGTGTACACTTGAAAATGGGTAATAATTTGAAAATATCCCTTGAATTGGGTTTGTTTATCAGGATAAATTTTTGAATGATCCTTTTAAAACATGTAAATACACATAAAATAAAGATGGATTATGGATGGTAAACATATATAGGAAATTAAAACAGAATTTATGTGGAGTGAATAATAATAAATAATAATTTAATTGAGGTAAGTAGATAATAAGAGTAACCCGAATGAAAATGGTGGTTCGGGTAGAAATCGCTTACCACTTTGTAATCAATCGATTTGTATGCCCCAAAATTAATAATATTAAAATGATACATTAAATACCATGAAAATAAATATATTTATGATATGTTACATAAATTTTCAGTATAAATATACCATACACAAGTATTAGTAGTGAATATGGAAAATATCATAAAAATGGAAGTGAGATGAAGAAACCTTTACCTTAAGTCTGATGGTGGTCTTCACTTGATCTTAATGTCCTGGATAACCAAATTAAATTAAATAATTAATATTTTATTAACCTATTCTAAATGTAATTGATTTATTATAACCTTATTAAGTTTATTCATGGCCTTTTTTATGGGTAAAGAGGTTCAATTTCATTGTTCAGTCCGTTTGTTTCATAATCGATATACATGAATAGAGAATCATGTAAAATGAGGATTTTTGTACATAATTGAAGTTATATGTTGTTGCTGAACATACTTAAGGTTAAATGGTTTTAAAATTCATTTATTTACTTATATTTAAGATGAATCATTATATAAATTATTTAATGATAACTGTTTGGGTTAATTTGTGCTTTTTGGACAACACAAACTCATTTGCTTTACAAATCAAAACCATATGTAAAAAAAGATTATAGAACCATATATTAGACATAATACATATATTATAGTATATGTAAACCATAATAATGGTTTAATTACCAGAATTTTAGATGGTAGTAGAAATTGAAAACCCATCGTCCTTGAATGTGGTAAATTAGCACATCTCGGATGGTATTTTGATTTTTAGTATAAAAGAATTGGAAATGGGAGATGATGAAGAAATATTACATTAGAATAATAAAATTCTAGTTCATGTAAGTTACCAGAATTATCATATAATTTGGATGGGGGTAATGAGGAAATAAAAATAAAATAAAGAAATTCAAAATAAAAGAAAAGTCGAGAAATCCCTCATGAAAATTTGGCAACCTAACGGTGTCGCTTAAAATTTCATAAAATATTTTGATGAGAGAAAAAGGGTATCTCATCATTAATAAATAATATAGAAATTAATGGGGATATGGAATGTCATATCGCAGAATAAACTAATTTAAATTAAAATATAATAATATAATAAGAGTGATTAGAAAAAGAGAGAGATTTTTAGACGAAAATTCTGCAACATAACGACTATGCAACATGGTTTTAGAAAACATTAAAAAGAGAGAGGATAGGGGTAAACCATTAATAAAAGACTCATAAAATAGTATAGGTACATAATAATATGTAAATAAGAACATGGTATGAAAACTTTAAATATATACCACATAAAAGATAACTTGAAATAAAAGAAATGAAAAGAGGATTTTACCTCTTGAAGTAATCTTCTTTGAGAGCCTCTTTAGGGGAGAGGTTTTGGACTTTTAGAAATAAAAACAGCTCCTGGAAGTGGGAAGTGACTAATTAAGGGTATTTGGGTAGATATTAGACAAGGCACAAGTCTTGAGATGAGTGGAGAGAATAGGGAGTGAGTGGGGGTTTTATAGTGGAGGAGAGGAGTGAATTTTGAATATTTTACTCATTATTTTATTATTTCCCTCAAGACTACCAATAGTGTTGTTTCATGTGGCCCATAATAGTAATAAGTTCATGTGAGTTTGAACCAAGTGGCCTTACATCACCCATGATGTCATAAATATTATATTTAATAGATAATTTGTATATACGGTATTTTATCGTATTTCACTATTCATAAAAAATCAAGAATTTTATAAAAATCCCAAAAATTCACCCCAACCATTTTTCAGAATTTAGAATCCAAAAATGAACTCCGTTTTTTTAAAATAATTTTCTAATTTTTTTTAATTTAATTTTTAAATAAAATCATAATTTATTCCAAAAAAACAACTTTAAAACTATAACTCGTTTTATAATACCTTGAGAAATTAATCAGGGACCCATAAAATTATCTTATAACCATAAGAAAATAAAGTAAAAATTTATGATTAAATTTTATGAAAATAAATTTCCATTTTAAATTATTAAATTAAACAAAAAATTTTAATTAAAATAATCATGACATACAAAAATACTAATACATATACTATGATCATTTTTTCACTTTTAAGATGTCTAAATTTTATTTATACATTAATGGGTTAATTTTCTTCACCTAGTTACTATTCATTACTATTAATTATTATTCATAAGGGTATTTTACTATTCATAAGGGTATGTTACTATGCACCAAAAATTAAGTTTGTCTTATCAGACGCTAAATATCTTACTGAATGCAACTTTGTATGTCAGTTTTTTCAAAATTAAAATCATAGAGGTGGAAAAATTTTGTTTACTTGGATAGGTTATAACAAAGTGGTGTTTTTCAGAGACTCAGTATTTCATGCATTCTATATTAAATCTATTTATAAATTCTTGGGGTGTTACATTATCCCCTCCTTACAAAAATTTCATCCTCGATATTTGAAATTGAACTTTGAAAGTTAATGGTTGATACTTGAAAATTTCCTTGTGGGAAACCCACAACAATAATATGGTTAAAATGTCCTATTAATAAGAGGAAAGGTAAATGCATCAATTACTTCAAAAAAACACATTCTAATTGGACAACATGGTCATGGAAGAATAATCAAACCATCATGTAGTGACATTAAACTCTAAAACCCCATACAAAGATCAACTTAAAACATTTTGTAAATGCTTAAAATTCCAAAATATAATGATCCAACACATTATAATGAAGGTTTCTAAATTTCCATGATGAACATATCATTAACCCTTAATCAACAAGAAGTAGCTCTAAAATTCATATTATAAACATGTGAATAACTTTATCATGTATCCTCTTGAAATATGGTAATAACTTGAATTACCATAAAAACCATATTAGAAACATGAATTCTTCCATATTCTTTAAGTAGGATACATGTTATTGGATATATATCTTAAATACAAAAGTGTTTTAAAATCCATCGATGATAGCATAGACCACTTCTCAACAAGTCAATAATCACTTCTAAGGTAGTCAGTATTTATCTGAATCAATCATTTATTCATCATTATCTCAACATCAGATATATATTAAGGGTTGTCTTTCCCTCAATCATATTTTTTTATAAAATTTTAACTTTCTACTGAATCACTTTTTCTTTGTACCATTCATCATACAACCTCAAATCCTTAATGAAAGAGTACTATAGTACAATCCTTATATATCTCATAATTCATACAACCAGTACATTACTGACAAAATATTCAAATGGCATGATTCTTTACTAGGCATGTTAGTCATTATACTTCATCTGCGGTAGCATCATAACTTTATTAGTATCCAAAATCATCATTTGGGTTATATTCCTTTGATGCATGGGTCATTGATTCGCATAGAGTCCCAACTCTTTGCAGTTAAAGCATCATACATTGGAAACCATTTTCTTACCCTTTTGATCATGAAATTGGTGTCCTTTTTCTCCTCACTTATAGAAAATACCCATTACCTTCAAAAATTTACCAGGGTGATTCTTTTCACAGTTATCACATGTGGTAAAACACTTATTTACCTTCTTCCCTTTATCCCCATATCACTCTATCATCCTCTTATTATTTTTATTCCCTTCAAATACATAGGACTCAGAGAAGTCTTTACATACCTTGTTAACATGTGATATTATTTCATCATATGATGAGGATACTTGGGAGACAATCTTCCGTTGAAAAGATGGCTTAAGGCCATTAGATATATGATCCTTCTTACTCTTCTCATCATGTGCATTAGTGAAGTTACCATTCCTTATACTAGGCACCATTTCTAATCAAATACATATTATATATTAGCTCATAAAATTATGAAATCGTTATAACTCTAAACATGGTATAGAACATAGCATAAACTTATTCATCGTAAATCCTAGAACCATATAATTTGGTTACTTTGGTGGAATAAATCCTTCACAATGGTGGGTAAATAAAAATGTGAATTATCCTAATTATATCCCCTAGGAATTTCAAACCAAGAGTGCATCAAGACCCATTTTCGTGTACCAAGATACCCTGGGTCAAGCTTGAAACTCCTTGTCAGAGTTTTCACTCCTAGGTGCATTTGTGCCAGATCCACCTCTACTTGTTTGTATCCAGATATGGATGTATTTTCTAGAAAGATCCACATAATCTATTCCTTACCAAAACTATAGGAGGTTCTTGTTTGTTTATCCTCAAATACCATCTTAGGGATTTGTTCCCTAACCTACATTTTCTAAATCTAGTTCTCAAGGTTTCTACTAAACTTTCTTTGATACCAATTGTAATGATTTGACCTTAGAAGCTCAGAGCCGGTGCATTATTTTAATACATTGGAATGATTTCAAGGAATCAAATCCCGAAGGACCGAGTAGTTTAGTAGTTTTGAAAAACCAGATACATACATAGGTTTAACATTACAACTTGAAAATAAAAAAAATATAAGTTTTATTGGGAACATCCACAACTCTAAGTTTATCCATGTAGGGTAGTTATAAAAACTTCTTCATGTCCTGAATAAAAATGAAACATAAGAAAGGGATGAGCTCAGATTCTTAGTAAGGGTAAGAAATACAGTGGAAGATATCATAAACATAAACATTAGACATGGTGAATAACTAAAAACACGTGCCTTTTAAAAATAAACTTGAACATATTATAGAAGGAATATGATCTGAGTAAATATTTCCATCATAAAACATAATCATGGGTATTCTACTAGTCGAATAACCATATGAATTATGAATTTATAGCTTTATAATGAGGGAAATACATATTCTAAACATTCTAAAACATATAGTCAGGGCCTCGACCAATACGTCTAAAACTGATTAAGGCCTTTGCCAAAACCATATATCAAATTGGGAAAGGCCTCAGCCAAGTCCACGTCTATTTATATCATGAGACCTACCGATGCATTGAGGGAATATAGAGGACCCCACCCATCACATAATAATTCCAATTCATTCCTAATATGAATGGAGATAAATTTAAACAACATATACATTTATATTGAAACTAATATATGAATTGTAAATAAATTTCCCCAAACATTAATCATAAACACTAACCATTAGAAGTAAATTGGTGAATGGTTTTAAGATAGAACATCCACAATCAAACTAATCATAAAACATTTAATAAAAATGGTGGATGAAATCATAGGAGATAAACCTTAATGAAGTAAAATATTAAATAAATTTTTTTGGCATAGATGAAGATACTTTTAAATGAGACCATTGAAAATTCCTTAAGGGAAATAATCCTTAAACATTCCAAAGTGTCCCATACCACCTTAAAACATTCAAATCATAATACCTTATAATATCATAAGAATAATGAGACTCATGATATGATATAAAAAAGGTAGTTACATACACCACAATAAATAAATAAGTGGTGAACAAGGTATATATCTCATAAAAGTTAATGTGATATGAGAAAAATCCTTTTTACTTTTGAAGGAAGAGTTCTTTTGGAAAATCATTTATATTTGCCATGAAATCAGATTTCAATCATTAATATCCAATAATATAAAAGACTAGGACATTGAAATTATATTTTATTCATAAATTATGTACCACTGAAGTTAAATCATGTAAAAAATAGTTCTTAAGATTCTTAAGAAATAAAACATTTTAGAGCATTTTAAGGAAAATATTAAAGAGAATTTTAAAGCAGAAAGGCATGTTTGTTCTCTTAAATCAAAAAATGATCCAAGATAATTTTTCATTATAAAATGAGTGTTTTTATAAATATAATGGTGGCTTAAAATATATTCTAGTGTACACTTGAAAACTGGTAAGAATTTGAAAATATCCCTTAAATCGGGTTTGTTTATCGGGATAAAATTTTTGAATGGTCCTTTTAAAACATGTAAATCCCCTTAAAATAAAGAATCATTATGGATGGTAAACATATATAGTAAATTCAAAAATAATTTATATGGAGTAAATAATAAATAATAATAATTTAATTTAGGTAAGTAGTGAATAAGAGTAACCCAATTGAAAATGAAGGTTTGGGTAGAAATCCCTTACCACTTTGTAATCAATTGATTCGTATGCCCCAAAATTAATAACATTAAAATGATACATTTAATAACATGAAAATAAATATATTTATGATATATTACAGCAATGGGCAGTATAAATACATCATAAACAAGTATTAGTAGTGAATACAGAAAGTCTCACAAAAATGGAAGTGAGAAGAAGAAACCCTTACCTTAAGTCTGATGGTGTTCTTCACTTGATCTTAGTGTCCTGGATAACCAAATTAAATTAATTAATTGATATTTTCATAACCTCTTATACATGTAATTTATTTATTATAACCTTATTAAGTTCATTCATGTCTTTTTTTATGGGTTAATAGGTTCAATTTCATTGTTTGGGTCCGTTTGTTTCCTGATCGGTATACTTATATACATGAACGGAGAATCTTGTAAAATGAGGATTTTTGTCCCAAATTGAAGTTATATGTTATTAGTGAAAATCCTGAAGGTTAAATGGTTTTAAATTTCTTTTGGTTTCTTAGATTTAAGATGAATAATTATATAAATTATTTAATGATAATTGTTTGGGTTAATTGGATGTTTTTGGACAACACGAACTCATTTGCTTTATAAATAAAAACTATATGTAAAAAAAGATTCCAGAACCATTGATGAGACATAATACATATATTATAGTCTTTTTCAATCATAATAATGGTTTCATGATCATAATTGAATATGGTAGTAGAAATTGAAAACCCATCGTCCTTGAATGTGGTAAATTAGCATAACTCAGATGGTGTTTTCATTTTTAGTATAAAAGAATGGGAAAGGAGAAATGATGAAAAAATATTCCATTAGAATAATAAAATTACAGTTAATTTATGGTATTATAATTATCATATCATTTGGATGAGGTTTATGAGTAAAGAAAAATAAAATAAAGGAACTCAAAATAAAACAAAAGTTGAGAAATCCCTCATGAAAATTCAGCAGCCTAACAGCGTCGCTTAGAATTTCATAAAATATTTTGATGAGAGAAAAGGAGTATCTCATAATTCATACATAATATGGATATTAAGGGGGATATGTAATTTCATACACAGAATAAACTAATTTAAATTAAAATATAATAACATAATAAGAGTACTTGAAAAAGAGAGAGATTTTGAGACAAAAATTATGCAGCATAACTACTATGCAACATGGTTTTAGAAAACATTAAAAAGAGAGGGGATAGGGGTAAATCATTAATAAAAGACTCATAAAATAGTATAGGGAAATAAAAATATGTAAATAAGAACATGGTATGAAAACTTTAAATACATACCACATAAAAGAGAACTTGAAATAAAAGAAATGAAAAGATGAATTTTCCTCTTGAAGTAATCTTCTTTGAGAGCCTCTTTAGGGGAGAGATTTTGATCTTTTGGAAAGACCAATAGCTCCTATACATGGAGATTGAATAATTAAGGGTATTTGGGTATAGCTTATACAAGTCACAAGTCTTGAGATGAGTGAAGAGAAGAGGGAGTGGAGGGTTATAGTGGAGGAGAGGAGTAAATTTTGAATATTTTACTCATTATTTTATTATTTCCCTCAAGAAAATCAATATTGTTGTTTCATGTGACCCCTAATAGTAATAAGTTAATTTTAGTTCTATACAAGTGGCCTTACATCACTCATGTTGTCATAAATAGTTTATTTAACAGATAATTTTTATATACGGTATTTTACTGTATTTCACTATTCATCAAAAATTCAAGAATTTCAAAAAAATCCCAAAAATTCACCCCAACCATTTTTCGACTTGTAAAATTAAAAAATGAACTCCATTTTTTGAAAATAATTTTCTAAATATTTTTAATTTAATTCTTAAATAAAATCATAATTTATTCCAAAAAAAATAACTTTAAAAATATAACTCGTTTTATAACACCTTGAGAAATTAATCAAGGTCCCATAAAATTATTTTATAACCATAATAAATTAAAGTAAAAATTTATGATTAAAATTTATGAAAATAAATTTACATTTTAAATTATTAAATTAAACATAAAATTTTAATTAAAATATTTATGACATACAAAAATTCCAATACGTATACTATGATCATTTTTTTCACTTTTAAAATGTCTAAATTTTATTTATACATTCATGGGTGAATTTTCTATTTTCTTTTTCTATTTACTATTTATTGCTATTAATTAATATTCATAAGGGTATGTTATTATTCATAAGGGTATGTTTCTATTCACCAAAAAATAAGTTTGTCTTATCAGAATCTAAATATCTTACTGAGCGCAACTGTGTATGTCAGTTTTTTAGGAATTCAAATCATAGAGGTGGGAAAATTATGTTTACTTGGCTAGGTTATAAAAAAGTGGTGTTTTTTAGAGACTCGATATTTTATGCATTCTATATTAAATCTATTTTTAAATTCTTGGGGTGTTAAATTACCTCAGGAGTAAAGAACCTTCATATAGTAAATGAGTTTCCATTGGAGGTAGATGTGGGTCCACTGACAGTGAGAGGTTCCATATTTATTGAATCTTCAGTAGATATTACTTTATTTGATACTAGTACTTCCCACTCATTTATATCTTGACATTTTTTTGATATGATTAAACTTCAAATGGAGCTCATGTATTTTTTATGGAGTTAGTGAAACCTATTGGAAAGAGGAAATAGTAGGGGGGTTTTTTTCCTTCTTTTTTGATATCGATAGCTAATGTGGAGTTAGTCTGGGATCTTCTCATTCAAGATCTAGATCTGTTTGACATCATTATCAGGATGGATTGGATTATCTCTCACTATTATAAGTTTGATTGTTATCATCATCATTTCTTGTTTGATATGGCTAATGGGATATCCCAGGTGTTTAAAAGAGAGTGGGATCCAAGGTCAGGTCATGCAGGATCATACCACCCAGAGATCATTAGTTTTTTTGTCTACTATAATAGTTGAGTTCAATGATGTTTATTCTATTTTCTATCTTCACGCAATTGTGAGGAATTTTCCTGATGTTTATTCAGTCAATTTATCCAGAATTCCTCCATAGAGGGAGGTAGAGTTTACGATTGACCTGGTTCTAGGTACACAACTGATTTAGATACCTTCTTATCATATGAAACCATCAGAGACAAAAGAGATCAAGATTCAGTTGGATGATTTGATGAAAAAAGGTTTTGTTCTCCCAAATGTTTCTCTTAGGTAATCCCCTATTCTCTTTATAAATAAGTTAGATGGTTCACTCTGATTGTATATATACTAATGGAAGTTAAACCAGTTAACGATTAAGAACATGTATCCCTTGCCTCTTGTTAATGATTTCTTTGATCGAGTAATGGGGGTAAAGTGGTTTTCAAAGATTGATCTTCGGTCGGGTTATAATCGGATCAGATTTTGGGAATATGATATACCAAATATGGATTTTAGGAGAAGGTGTGACCATTATGAATATATTGTTATTTAATTTGATCTTACTAATTCTCTTTTAGTTTTCATGGATTTGATGATTGGATATTCAATCAGTATCTCAACACTTTTTTGGTCGTGTTCATGAATGATGTTTTAGTCTATTTGAGATTCAAGCATGAGCACCATTTTATTTTGGTTTTGGAAATCTTAAGGTGTCACCATTTATATGGAAATATTTAAAAATTAAATTTTTTTTATCCAAGAATTGGATTTCTTGGGGAACATTATTTTTTAACATAGATTATAAGTTGATCCTGAGAAGGTGAGGGTTGTCTTGTCATGGGAAGAGTGACGAAACATTTTTGATGTCCGTAGCTTTCCTGGTCTTGCTGAATATTATTGATGGTTTTTCAAGGATTTCTCAAAGTTTGCATCACCTTTTAAAACTCTTACTAGGAAATGGGTGAAATTCATATGGGATGAAAAGTGTTAGTATTATTTCAATGAGCCAAAATGAATTATGACATCAGCTCCTATTCTAACTTACCTGATCCCGATAAGGGGTGTGTGGTTTTTTATGATTCTTCAGGTATAGGTTTGGGTTGTGTGATTCTACAGGATGATCATGTGGTGGAATATGTCTCTTACTAACTTCAACTACATGAGAATAATTACCCTGCTCATGATTTAGATCTTGTCACAGTTATGCATGCGCTTAAGTATTGGAGGCACTATCTATTTGGGGGTAGGATCGTAGTATTTTCTAAGCATAAGATTCCAAGATATATATTTTATTAGAAATACTTGAATCTAAAACAAAGGTGGTGGGTTTCATACCTTCAAACATTTGACTTCAATGTCGCCTATACCCCAGGGAAGGGGAATTTTTTTGCAGCCACTCTCAGTAGAAAAGTTTCATCGTAGGCTATTCTATAATCAAAGAAAGAGTGAGAACTTGTGGGGTTATTCATTCAGTTACATCTGGATAATCAGGAGGATGTTTTTGGTATAGTTATGGCTAGTGTTCATTTATCATCATATCTCCTTGAGTATACTCTATATAGTCGTTAGTATAATGGTGAGTTCAAAGGAATACAAGAAACTCTATATGGTGGGGATACTGTTTTTAGTTGGTCTCTCTCTTCAGATGGTATTCTCTATTTTGGGATTAGTTCTTCATCCTAGAATTAGTGAGGATCTCAGTTTTTTTATTTTCATAGTTCTTCATGGGTCATTCATTCGGGCACTATGAAGATGTATTGTGCCATGAGGCGGTGATTATGGTGACAAGGTATGAATTGTGACATTACTAATTATGTATCCCATTGTTCCACCAGCCAATAGATAAAGGTAAAGTATATGAAACCATCTATTTTGATATATACTCTTCTTATTCTGGTTTTTAAATGGGAAGAGGTGTTCATGGACATTGTTGTGGGATTACCATGGACTCCTCAAGTGAGTAATTCTATCTGGGTGGTGATTGATTGATTGAACAAGTTAGATCGTTTCATTCTAATCAAGGACACCACTAAAGTTAAAGATCTGGGTAATTTCTATGTGCAGGAGATCGTGAAGTTACATGGGGTTCCTTCTACCTTTTTTTATAGAGATACTATTTTTACATTTAGGTTTTTTAGGATTATCCAAGAGGTGATGGAGACTTAGGTTAGGTTGAGTACATCTTACCATCCACATACAGATGTCTAGATAGAGCATGATATTCTGATCCTCAAGATATTTTTTGTGCTTGTGTCTTGGATTTTGGTGGATCATGAGATACACATCTAAGACTGGGTGAGTTTCCTTATAAAAACATTTATCATACATCTATTTTAATGTATCCTTTCAAGGATTTGTATGGTCACTCGTGCAAATCACCTCTTTGTTGAGCAGAGGTGGGTGAGACCTCTTAGGTGGTATCGAGTCTCATTCAGGAAATGTCATCCAAGATTCAATATATATATCGATGTCTTGTTATAGCTTAGAGTCAATAGAAATCATATGTGGATCGGAAGTGGTGTCCTTTAGTGTTTTCTATTAGTGACCGGTTTTTCTTAAAAAGTTTCTCCTCGGTTGGGTTCACCATCAACTTGGAAAATAGGGAAAGTTGACTGTGTGATATGTTGGACCATTTGAGGTCACTAAATAGCTTGGGAAAGTTTCTTATCAGTTTGAATTTCTAGTTCTGTTGATGGGGATTGGTGATTTTTTCAACATATCATAGATTAATAAATATCATCATGATCTCTCTCACATTTTGAGTTACAAAAAGATCAAGTTGGAGCTATAAATTTCTATTGTGGAGCATCTAGTGAAGATCGTTGATTTTTATATGAAATTATTGCATGTTAAGTCAATTTTGTTGGTCTAAATGTTATGGAGACATAGATCACATTCTCATGATACTTGAGAGCATGAGTCGCTGATGAGGGACTGGTGGCCTCACCTTTTTATAGACACCATTCTTCCACATGAATTCTCAGGGATGGAAAGTCTTATAGTGGGGAGTTTGTAACATACCCTTACCTAATTTCAGGTATTTATCTTCTCTATTTTTGTTTCCCTCTTTATTTGGGTTCATTTTGGGACCCCTAAAGATATATATCATTTTCTAGGAGAAATGACCTAAAGTTCAGGGATGTATGTTTGTTTGAATTAATAGAGTCTAGGTAAAAATGTTTTAAATGGTTTATGGGGTTCTCCCTAAGTTCAAAGAACACTGGTGGGGGTTTGATTTTTTAAGAATAATCTACACTTTTCACTATCTGTAGGAGAAATACACATTGTGTAAAATATTCACATCGTGTAATGGGTGTTGGGAAGATGTCATGAACTGGTATAAGGCGTGAAATGGTTTACACACGGTTAAAATATTACACATTGTGAAAGTGAAAAAATCTATATTTTTAATCCGATGTGAGGTGTTTTTCAGTTTTTTTTGGTTTCGTGGATTACATGACAAGAAAAGGGATTACACACCATGTAATTCATGAAACATGGGATTTTAGGGCACTGAATGACTAATGTTTATTTCATTTGGTTGTAGGTATCTCCCCTATCAACCTATGATATCTCCCATGCGATTTTGGATACCTCCTCTCCTTATGAATCATTTTGTTCAGTGATTGATATCCATTGCGGTTGCGATTTTTTTCTCCGAGTGAGTAATCCTTTTGTTTCTTAATTTTCATTAATCATAGTAGTACTAATATGTTGAGTTATTGGATCCATTGATCTGTGATGATAATCTTCTTGGTCCTTTCTAGATATATTTTGTGATCTTCCTTAAGTGTTTAACCCTTGTGTTGGTTGTGGTGCAGTGTGTGAGTTTCTTTGAGGTATGTTATGTTCTGTCCTCTCCACCGACCACTTTGCTTGTTGAATTTATTTTGAGATGTGAGGATTGATTCTAGGACCTTTTTTTATTTTTGTTCTTACTTGTTAGTGGATTCAGTTGCAAGCATGTGTGACCTGTGTTTTAGGTACGTGGTTTCTTATCTAGCTTATGTTGGATGAACTTTATTACTCTAGTTTTGATAAATTGTTTTATAAATAAAATGGAATGATTGACTGATTTATTTGTGCGTGTGTGTGTGTGGAAATGGGTTTTTTAAGACAATATGGGTTTCCCCCTGTTTTGGTAAAAAAATGTGTTTTCAAATCAATATAAAATGGATTTATGAAATGGTTTTCAAATTATGGTTTTAATGAAATGGTTTGGAAAATGTAGCACATAGGAAGCCTTGGGCACTTAGGTAGAAGGTATAGCTTAGGGCCATCGTCCATGTATTATTGGGGGGTTCACTTATGGGGTGTTCCTCTATTTACTAGGCTCATTGTTAAATGGAATTGATATTGAAAGCGTTTGGGATTTCACTCATGGGGTGTTATTCTGCTCCTTAAGCATGTGTTCTAAGGACTTGATTATGAATTATTCATTGATTATGGAACGATTAGTCTGGTATCCTGACCTGCAGTGATCCTTAGTGTTACCTGTAATTTGGATTATTTTGATTTGTACTATTTTAGTCTCTACTGTAATGGATTTGATAGGATATATGATTCATGCTTTTATTGATTTGACTTCTTGAGGTTATATGAAATGATTTGAAACTATTTTACCTGGATTATTTTGGAAATTTGTAAAAAGGGAAATTAAATTTTTTTTCATGCTTTTGATATGAAAAATGTTTAACTGTTTATCATGCCTTGTTTTATTTAAAGTTGAGCATGTTCAGATTATTTTATAGATACTTGTTATGGAACACCATGGTGAGATCTTACTAAGCCTATTTATCTCACACCCTATTCACCCCTTCAATGGTGCATAGACCTTTGTATGTCTTTCGATGCAAGGAAAGGAAATGTGCCACAGTGATTCAGAGAGGTTTATATCAAATGGGTTTGGCTAGTTGGTGGTGAGATGGTGAAAATTTTCCAATGTTATCACACGAAGTAGTCAGTTTTCTGTTTTATAAGTCCTTTGATGTTGGACTTATACTTTGGGATGTTCTAAATGTTTTTGAGTTGTATCGTTTCCATTATTTTGTTTCAATTATATCATATGTTTATCTCTTCCGTTGTTTCTCTTTGTTGTATATCTATATATTTGTCATGTTTTCTACTTCAGGTTGGTCAAAATCATTCCCTCGAGTTGTTGTTAATGCTCAGGTTCTAGTCACTATCCCATGGGGATTGGGAACACTCTTTGGGTATGTGGAAAATTTTGGGTTAGAGTACTAGATTGAGAGGGTATTTGGGTTGGGTTAATGTAAACTACCATGTTTTTTAGTCGGGTTTAAATTACGAAGGTTTTCGAATTTTATTTTCTATTTATCGACGGGTCAATTTTTAAACCGAGCTCTGGAACATTATTTTGAGTGTTGGAATACCTAAAGGTGTCATTTTTGGACTTGCGTAATTACCTGATAATTTTTGCGGGTGTCCTGATGAGTCTCGGGAGCATTGAATTCGGAAAAGTCCACTTTAATGGATCTGCACAGGATGTGCACGGTTGTGGTCCAACACGTGCAACTTACCCAGTTTAATATTTTATTTAATTTAATTAAATAATATTAAATGGGAGTTTTAGGTTTAAATATAATAATGTGTTAATAATAATAATGTTATTATTATTATTATTTTGGTGTCTTAAATTATTTAGATGTTAAAATATTTAATTGCATGATTAATGGGGTGTAACATTTATGTCAAAAGATTTTAATTTCATGATTAATGGGCACTACTAGAAATATGATATATACCAACAGTTTTGGACAACCCGTTGGTATAGTTCACTAATTTGGACCTATACTAACGATTTGGCCAAAACTGTTGGTATAGGTCACTTATATGAACCTATACCAACGGTTTTGGACAAACTGTTGGTATAGGGGGGACCTATACCAATGGTTTGGCCAAACCGTTGGTATAGGTTCACTAATTTGGACCTATACCACAAACCGTTGGTATAGGTCCATTATAGAGACCTTATACCAACGGTTTGGACAAACCGTTGGTATAGGTCCCCCCTGTACCAACGGTTTGTCCAAAACCGTTGGTATAGGTCCCAAAATCAAAGAACCTATACCAACAGTTCTCGAAACCGTTGGTATAGGTACATGTATTTTTAATGGAATCTTCTTATAGCGGACATTAAATAAATCAAAATTTAAAATACTAATGATAATACATATATATATTTATGAAATTATGTTCACAAAAGTAAGTTAAGTTAGTGGTTAGGTCGTTCAATCACAAACGGGAGGTGCTGGTATCAAAACCAACTGAATGATTGTTTTTTGAATTATATATACCAACGGTTTATGGAACCGTTGGTATAGATTTTCATATTACTTATACCAACGGTTTTCCCAAAACCGTTGGTATAGACCTATCCTCATGGCTTACTTGGCAACGGTTCTCCAAACTGTTGGTATAGCATATACCAACGGTTTGTAGGCCTATACCAATGGTTCCAAACCGTTGGTATAGGGTATTTTTCCAGTAGTAGGGGTGTAACACTTATGTTAAATTAATGTGGATTTTGGGTATCTCAAAGAAACGTTTAATTAAATAACGAGTTTCAGAATTATTGAATAAGCATTATTGTTAAATGGAGGTTTTGGGTTATATTAAATGTTTGAGTGATAATAACAAGATTATTATTATTATGGTTTAATGAGTGTTATAATTGTTATTAATTATGGTTGTTATTATTTTATAAATAATAATAGTAATGTATTTGGGATTTTTGGTTAGAATTGAAAAAAAATGATTTTTTAAATAATAATAATAATGAGGATGTAATTATTATTACTATTGAGTTAATTAATTAAATTCAAGGAAAAGGCGAATTTAATAAATTGTGGGAATTATTTTTTTTTTTTGATTTATTTGAAGTCATGCATTTTTAATTAAATGGTGAGTTTTATATTTAATGAAAAAAAAATTTAATGGTGACAATAATAATAATGGTATGACAATTGTTATTATTGTTATAATAATAATCATCATTATTAATTATTGCAATTAATTTATGGATTTTATTAAAGTTTTAAGTTATAGGTTAGAAAATAAATTTAAGGGAGGACTCTTTTCCCTTTCCCCCACACTAAAGCGTGCACCCCCCCCCCCTTTGAGGCGCAATGCACAGGAGGTGCAGGCTTCCTCCATGGCGCAGCCCTCCTCCTCTAGACCACCTGCAGTGCCCCTCCAAGGCCAATCCTCCCTGTGGTGCACCACCTGCAGTGCGACCCCCCTCTTTGGCACGCCACCCCCTCTCCCAAACTCCACTTTGAGCGTGATGATTCCTTTTAGAATCATCAAAAATCTTGTTTGCCTCGTCAAGGTGAGTCTGTCTGCGTATAACTTGTGATTTGCATCGGCCATTTGACTCATCTCTCTCACCTTGTTTTCTCGGCTGAAACCCTAAGGTTCAAGTTTAATCTGATTGTTGTGTTCCTCTGTTTTTAGGGTATGTGAATGTTGACTCGAGACCCATCAATCCATAATCTAGCATCCACTGCCAAGGGCGAGGTAGATGGACTCGATTTTCCTTGTCATCATTGCTTAAGGTAAGGATATACATTTTCTCTATTTTTTTTGCACCATATAATTTAGAGTCTGACAAATTATGCAAGTCTTGGTACTTTATATGAGGTGTGTTTAGTCTTGTCATTGTGTTTTAGTGATTCTAAGTTATGTTGCAGTGGGTTTTGATCAATGTAGAGGGCACACACATGTATATATATATATATAAAGTCTGTGTGTGTGGTTATAGACCAGTTGTGGATTGGTTGTCATTGTATGTCAAGCTGCTAAATATTGAATTGGTTCCATCCTGAGGGAGGGTCCCCTTTTAAGTCCTCAACTTTAATAAATGCAATAATAAAATACTTGTTGCACTTTTTATGGTATTTAAATTATGAAGTGAAGTATTTATATTGAATGATTTTCAAATGTGAATTTAGTAAATTTGATTAAATTGCTAAATATGATATGTGATGTGTTGATGCATAGCTTTGGATGTTATTAAATGATGCGGCACACGTGAGATAAATGATGACATGACTATGTGTTGGTTTTAAGCTTGTATTTATGAATTTGTTGAAGTGAAACAATTAAATAATTAAATGATGTTTTATTTTAGCTAAGATAAGATGAATAATTTTGTATATTAATTATGTGCTTCGAGACTGTATATAAAAAAATAATCAAAGGATTAATTATAATATATTGATTTAGCTGGGTGAGATAATTTATTCAGGAATTAATTGTGATATATTGTTTTGGCTAAATCAATATAATTAATGATGGATTAATTATTGCATGTTAATGACATGAAAGGTTATTCAATTATTGAATTGATTAAAGGGTATAAATAAATAAATAAATTATTGAATTAATTAATTGTAATGCATTAATTTAAATGATGAATTTTTAATGCTCAAAGTTATGTATCGTGATGTTGATTTAAGACTTTTAATCGTGGGTTTGATTAATAAATGTTGGAATCAGAATTAGATAATTGATCCAACAATTAATTGTGATGCGTTGTTTTGGATAAATAGAGATATTTTAATGATGGATTAAATGATGTGCTTTTGCAGTGATATTTTGGAGAATTAATTATCATGTTTTTTATTAAGGAATGGGGATAATTAAATGTCAAGTGATTTATTTAGTTGACTTTCTTGTGGTTGATAATAATTAATTCTTAATTAATTATTAACTATTGAGGTGTTTAATGGTTAATTAATTGTAGAATTATTTGATGGGATTTTTATGTTGTTGATTAGTTGTTGAATTAATTAACGAATTTGATTAATTAATTTATGAATTAATTAATGGATGGTTTTAGGGTGTTAGACATAGAATTCTACACCAATGATAAATATTTATGTATGATTGATAAATGAGTTGTGAGATAGAGACTGATGCTCCAAATACTCACGGGGTGAAAGACATGGTGTTCTACACCCAACTTGCATGCAAAAATTCTTTTATGGGACAAGAACTGATACTCCAAATACCCATGGGTTGTGAGACAAGGACTGATGCTCCAAATACTTACGAGGGTGCTAGACATGATGTTTAACACCCATTAATTGACATTAGACTGTGGGTCCAATTGGTCGTACATGAAATGAATTAATTGGTTAATGAAAAATGTTGTGACATAATGACTTGTGAATTGAATATGAGAAGGGGTTCAGGCTTATTGATGAATGGGGTGAATCACTGTTAGTGGACGGACCTAGGAGCGAAACACTATTTTTAGTGGATGGGCTCGTACATAGTATATGAAATATTAAATTGAATATCTTATGACGCGTTATCCAATCCAAAGCACAAGTTTGGATTCGGTTTTTACTTTGATTACTTAGAAGGTCTTTAGAGACATCTGTGCTGAGTGACTTATACGAGGGATGTCGGGCTGAGGCCAAATCTCGAGACTTTCATAATTTAATGAGGTTAAAATAATTGATAAATGAAAATGATTGTGTAATGATTGTTGAGTATGCATGACAAATGTATATTGTAGGTTCAGACACCAGTTGAGGGCTGAAGCAGGTACTTGGGTATATAGTTACATTGTGCTGCTTTATTTATGCATGCTTTCACACGGTTTAAATTAATTATTAAATATTTGGATTTGGGGTAGACATCGGTGGTCCCGACCTACTGAGATTTATATCTCACACCCTGCTCGAGTCGTCATTGCACTGGGGTACCCGAGTAGATTCTATTTGATTGCAGGATTGTGCTGTTTGCATTTACTTGGGAGATAGGAGCAGAGGACCGAGCAGAAGCTCGGGATGCTTGAGGAGACCGCCCTCGGGGCTTTGAGTCATTATTTATTTATTTATGTATTGGAATGTAAAGCATGTTGTTTTGTTCACTGTTTCCATTTTTGTAACATTATCATGTCATGCATGCATTTGCTGTATAATTGGCGTTGACCACTTTTATAAAATTAGTACTATTTGTCTTCCACTCCATTGTCAGTTATATATTACTGCTTCCGTTATTGATTGTTATTTACTCTGATATATCGTTTTGCAACTTTGTTAAGAGGGTATAGTCACCCCACTAACTAACCTTAGACCCTCGTTACTAGTCGGCAGCCTCTGACATACAGAGAGACGCGTTTGAGGTCATGTGACGACCGGTCCGGCCACCGGTTCAAGGGTGAGCCGGGTCAGGATGTTACAGTTAATCACACCAAATGGAATACCAATGGTACTTGCCTCCTCTCTTAACTATATTTTTTTCATTCAAACTGTGGATCATATTATTTATGTATACAATAAACTGTATAAGAATACTCTCATAAACCAAATTCCAATTTTTTTGATTTAATTACAGTCTAATATGTTTTTATTTAAACTACAGTGTTGGTGTAGCTTGCTTATATATTCCTATGACACCATCCTCTTAAATTTATATTGTATTGACTCTTTATAAATGATGTTCAAATCATTTATGAATAGTAATTAATGAAGGCATTGGAATAGATTTACCAATATAAGCCCCCACAAACAGTTTTCCATTAAAACAGTATTTGTATAACTGCATGAAATGTTTGCAAGTAATTATTAAGAAAATGTGTTCATTAAATCATGTTTATAAGTTTTGATGAATAACCATTTTGTAACTAACTTATTCAAATTTCTTCAGCTATAATGGATTGTATTTATTCATTATAAAAGCTGTATTGAATTTCCTAGTGAAATGCATGTTTTTACAACCTTTTGATACGTACAATCAAACTTACTATTATTTGTTTGCATTGAGAGTCTGTTTGAATGTAATGCTCTAATGAATCTAGAGGTGATTTCAACTGCATGTTCCTTAATCATTGCAGACATATTTTTGTCTTTTTTTACTGCATTCTAAAGGATGTGAAGCGGTTTTCTACATGGTCGCTCCAGATTCTGTAGTTAGTGATTATCGGCTCCATCATTGTATTAATGTAGTAGGTGAGCCTAACATTTATACATTTCTCGAGTAGGTGACCAGTTATGGTGTGGGTAGAGTTGTGTCGGTTACTCTTTAGTAGTTACTAGAGCATTATGAATTCAATTGAATTTTACAACTCTAAGTTTTTAAGAGGCGGCGTGTGCTCTGTAATCATTTGTTCATTTCTTCTCCCTCTCCTTATGTCTATGGGAACAAAGGACATAATCAATGCATCTATTGATTTGCCGATAAAGATAGATGGTATAGTATAAAGACCATTATTTCATTGGAGGGAGGGGGTATTTATTTCTTTTGAGATTTGATGTAAGGATCGATTATTTTCCCATGTGTCGTTTAAAATATATTGTTTCTACAATACAAAACCATTGACAAATATTAATTACATTCATTCCATTTAATGTTTTTTTAAAATACAATTTTTAACACTAATCTATGTTTGAGAATGAAAAAGTGTCCATAATTTCATGTATGAAACAAGACTTCCAAATACACTATTCATATTACAATATGAATGACCAAAAAATACGATTGACCGATATATCATTGGTTCATTTTTTCTTGAGAAAGTAATTTTATGAGCCAGAAAAACCATGTTTTTTTGGTGATATTCATTGATTAATATTATTTCTACCATTTATATATTCTTTTATGGATTATTAATCTAGATTTTATCAAATTATAATATATAATAGTTTAAATATACTTTACAATTCTTTCGACCTCACATTCATGTTAATATTTTCTTTTTGTTGCATTGTTGTGTTGCCTCATTTGTTGGGCTTATCCTAGTGTTTGAGTGGGTTCGCACCTTTAATGATGTCTTCTTTTCCATCTAGGTTTTCAAACATAATTATTAATCTTAACAAATAAATAGTCAACATACTTGTGCATTAAGTACCAGTGTATTTTTAAATAATGAAAATTAATTGTGTTTTGTAAAATATAATTTAAATTGATTGATTAAAAATGAATATGAATTTTAATTATTTAAAGGGTATTTGAGCCCAGTTGTGATCCAATTGCCGAAATAGAAAAGTAGCTGAAGCTGATCTCGGGTGAAGATCGGAGCTATGAAAGATCCCAAGTTCACTGTTGGTCACCGACGATGCTGAGTTTGACCAAACTGGAGACCGATCTTAAAGAGGACAATAAACCAGTGATGCATTCGGGGGTTTGAATCTGCCTGTTGATGAAGACGATGATGTTGATTCATTTGGGAGTAAGAATGGAGCCAGGGACGAGATCCAGATTTTGAAGCCAAGATCGTTCTTAGAAGAAGGTTAAACCGAAGCTGCCTCCCGTGACTGGAGCTCATCAATTCACGATTGAAATCAGGCCGAAGCAGCGAGGTGATCCGATTTTGAACCGTACTCGATTTCTCTTGCTGTTGAAGCTCGCACCAATGACCGGACGAACCTGATGGATGAAAACTGCGACTGCGGATCGATCAAATTGAGTTCTAGTTATTGTTGATTGCTAGTTTGTTCCCTGTGCAGAGACGAAGACGACGGAGGAGGGGACCTCGACTCTTCCCGATGCACCAGTGGCCGGGTTGGAAGAGGACGCACACAAGGTGCTCGATGTAATGCCTAAACCAAGTGTTGTACCTCCTTGACAAACTGTAAAGCTCCACAACCGCACCTACCGCATTCCAGCCCACTTGCACGAAGCCAGCCCATCCTTCACACCCAGTTCGGCCAGCACACCTGCTCCAAACAGCATGACCAATTGTCCAATCCTAGCTGCATGCATAGTGCTCTACAAGAGTTCCCAAGGGAGGCAATATGCCTCAATGAACACAAATGCTCAAACACGACCACTCGGCCTTGTCCGAATCATCCTCAAAGGCTAAGCCTGCTTCGAGCCGACCCTGGCCATGATCAAGATCCGGCCTTAACAGAACATAATCTCATGAAGAATCACCTTGTTTGTTGCTATATTTCAACCCTGGTCGAGCTCTCTCTCCACATAAATTTAGCATGCCAGCACATGCAACCCCAAGGCCTGCACAACCGAGATGGGACTAGACTCGAGCTCGCAGCACACCAAACAACTATTCTTTTCAAGACACATTTCATTTCTGAATAAACTATCTTGAAATAATTTTTAATTCTTGTTTCTGGTTGCAGGATTTAATGAAGGAGACAACCAATCAGCGACCACTCCGAGGTTCCCCATGATCAAAGTCCTGCTATGCCCAGTCAAAAACCCCACTGCAGGACCAACCAAGCACACCAAGCCGAACCATAACATGTCTACCCAGAACAGTCCAAGGCCATGTCCAGGCAGGAAGACACTAGACTGGTATGTTGATTTCCAAGTACTTCACCAAGCAAAGCCCAAAGACTCATGAAGAAAATGAAGGAATTCCAGACTTTGGCATAAGCGTGAAATATGGTATATTAAAATTTTCGGGTATGAATCTGTATCAAAACATCAAGTCCACTATACCCTAGCTCGGATTCACCCATTGATCATGTGCAATTTAATTAAGCATGAAGAACTATGAATGAAAAAAACAATTCGAAGTCGTACCTCATTCAATTTCGATCAGAAACATGTTTTGATTATCGGCGACGATTGTCGCTCGAATGAACTAAAATCAGAACCCTCTAGATCATCCACCGTGTTCCATAATCTTGATCGATCAATGGCTTTCGAGATCCGAGTACTAGCACGGAGAATTGGAGGCTCTTTGTCATCATCTCGATCACGGGAGATTAAGCTAACAATCCATGAACTTGGATCGAGCAATCTTTGATCTCCCTTTCGCTTTCTCTCTCTAGAACTTGACAGAGGAGAGGAGAGAAAATTCATGCAAACCCTTCTCACACATTTTGGGTGTAAAAAATGCTTTTATACTTACGTTATAACTTTCATAAATTGAATTTACATCCTTATGGAAGTTAGCCCTTGAAATGTACCAAAAACGACACAAACAACACATAAAACATGCTGGAAATGTCGTGAACATTTTATCATCTGCTTGTAACAGATAAACAATGTTACATGATAAAATAAGTCATTAACTCAACTCAGCTTCCTATAAATATTAAATGAATCCTTGAATATTAAATATTTAATATTCATTCAAACAATATTTTTCATCATATTAATTGAATAACTTGTGAATATAATAAGTAAATATATTTAATGGATATTATTCTAAACTTGAATAATATTGAATTTATTTATTTCCTTTATGATCATATAAAATTGGACATTACCTGGACACCACCGTAGGGTCCACCCTATTCTAAACTATAATTCACTATAATTGATTAAGCTTCTAAATACAATTTTTATGTGACCATCTATGCATTTATCTTGATAGAAGTGAATAATGTTCACAAATTAGGAGTGGAGGGTGGCAACCCATAAAGACCCCTAAAGTGATAAGGAAAATTCATAGCAATGAAAACCTTTTCTGCGAACACACGTTGTGAAATATTATCTCCTTGTCTCACAATATCTCATAAAGTAGGTTCCACACATTATGTCATTATCATTTCTTGATTTATTATTTGTTGACATTACTGGATGGAAATACCATAAATCACCATGGCCACATGTTTAATAAAGACACTATTATCTTGTTTAACTGGGTTCGAGACATCTCATCCTTTCGGAAGTGACAAAAAATATTATGATCATTCAGTCAATGTCATACTATCAATGACACCCAACACAAATTATCTTGTCATGATGCAAATGTAATTGTTTTTTTTTTGCATCAAAGTATGTAATCAAATGATACACACTGATAATGATCTTAATTCAAGAGACTAATACATATGTTCATAGATAAGAACTACCAATGACACCCAAAACATATGGTGTTCCTATTGGCGGGTCAATTCTCATGATCTCCTCTACTTGAGATCACCAAGTATGAACGTCTTGAGAAGAAGTCCCAATGATTATGATCCCTCAACATCTAATAGTTAGAAATCATCTTTATCCAGTCAGTATGATGTATCTAGATTATAAGACATGTTTAAAATTAATGTCATAGTATCTCGAGATTCTCATTATAGCTGAGAACTGCTATAACACATTGATACGAAAAATAATCTATGGATATTAGTATTTAAATATTGGACGCAGAAATATCCTTATTAGTATGGTATGAATACATCATGTATATATCTTTGTATACACGATTCATTAATAAAAAAAAGTACTGTTCAAATTGGGTCCAGAGCACCCACTTTCACTGGAGCCGATTTGCTAACGATCAACTTGTTAGCTCTCACATGATAAGATCATGCTTCTACTGAGTTATGAGTTTAGTCATTGGGTCTTCCACGTTTTCCTACATGGCTACCATGTTATTTGTGATTTCACCTTCTTGAGTGAATCTTCTCACGAGATGATATCACCGAGTATAACATTTTTTCTTCTCTCTAATCTTGACATCTTAGATAGTACCATTATAGTAAACTTATCATGATAATGATAATACTTTACTTACTAAGTGTGATTCTAAGAACTAGAACAAATTGTTGCGAATTTTAAACTACTTCTTCACCTGCATCAAAAGGTGCAACATACTCGATATTTGTTGATATGGATACCACTGGCATGAATGACCTTCATTTTCTCATTACCTTAGCCTAACTATGATATTAGATCATATTGATCCAAAGGAATACTATTTTGTGTCTCCTAATAACAAGTGTCTCTTCCTAGCCAAGTAATAAAAACATATCCCTTATACTCTCTCAAGTAAAATTGGATAGAACTGACTGCTTCTCGTACAATTCTCTTGGATTTAAGTAATATTTGGCTACCATAAAGTAAATGTTGGCAATATCTATTACATGACATGACATGTGATAAATCCATTAATGATTCATATGGAATTATACACTGTTGGAGTTGGTGCCCTGGAGGAAACTTCTTTGTACTTTATGATAAATATATATTCATTGTATAGATATCAATAAACTCTTTATCACATCATGATTGTTCTTCTACGTAACATTACATGTGATAATGTCCCAAGAGTAGTTGTTGCACTAAAAGGTCACAACAGTTCCCCGCTATGATGAGAACCCAGAAGTGCTATAATACAATTCATAGATATATGTTTTATAGTCGGATGATATCATTTGAGGGACACAAATGATACATGCTATTAGGGGTGGAGACTCACAGGATTTTGAGACACCTTCTCGTGGTGTACGCCCTTGGTGATATCCAATAGGATATTATGAGAACGAGACCTGATAGTAGGAAATCCACATTTATAAGTGTCATTGGATGTTCCTATCTACAGACGTGTGTATTGGTCCTTAGACTTTAAGATTATTATTAATGAGTATTATAAATCGCACACTTAGATGTATTGGCAAAAACCGTGATGACATATGTTCGCAGCGAGGTAGGATGTGTTGGGTGTGTCACAAGTAATACTGCATTAATGAATAATGTGAGAAAGGATTTGTACCTTCTGTTCCATAATGGAAATTGATATTTCATACCCTTTAATGGAAATGATATAACCTAAATAAATCCATGGTCATGGTGTTCTATAGGCAAGTTCAATTTCTGGGATGTCAAAGAATAAGAAATCACACACATGGGTTGATGACACTTGCATGCAACCTGCTTGATTGGAGATATCGAGACAAAGAGATTATGTTACACAGTAAGTGTTCGTATGAGGTGACATGTTGTGGCGGCATTAACTTCTTTCTCTATGGGTGTCTTGGCATGTCGCTAGACGCTAACCTTGGACTTTAGGCTGCTCCGCCTAATGCCATTGAGAAAAAGGCATATAGGGCCACACACTAAGTGTATCAAATATCTCAGTTAAATAATATATTATTTATTATTTAACAAGTTGAATAATGATTATTTCTGGTTGTGGTTTAATAATTATTCATGGATGTCTAATCACATATATTTTAACACTAGTTATTCAAGAGAATATATTATGGGTAGAATAATTAACAAATGTTTATTTTCTATTTAGTAAATATAATATTTATATATTTATTGATGAATAATGCAGTGATATTTATTTAATAAATAAATAGTCATTATTCAAGGTTCAATAAATATTGTAGAGGATTGGCGGACTGAGTTAAGGGTTCGGTGAGAAATAATAATATTGAATATTATTTGATTAAATAGTATTTAATTATAACTCGCATGTTAATCACATTTCAGTAAATAATAATTTTGATGTTATTATTTAACATGGGGGTTTCGCTAAGATTAATAAAATAATTAAGGTATTTGTGAAAATTATTTATTATTACCCTGGATAATTGAATACCCAGATATATTATTCTCTTATTAGCCAAGCGCAAGCCAAGCGACACCTGATTGTGGTTGTGCGCAATGAATTGGAGAAAAGCTCTCAAGCTTAGAGAGTTCATCCCTCTCCAAGAATGCTCTTAAGAACAAGAGTGATCCTCCTCAACCGGATAAAGGAGAACACTATGGAAGCGGTTCTCAAGGTGATTGAAGGCGGACATCGCAAGCGCAAGGATCTTCCATGATAGCATTCAGAGACTCCTTCAACAATGTTTGGAGATACATGGAACACATGTGGATCACCGCTAGAAGATATCTACCCTTGGTCTCTATAACGCAACGAAGACACACAAACAGATCTCTGGTCGAATGCATAAACAGAGAAAGAATCACCTTGGAGATAATCCTTTAATTAAATTAAATTAATTATAAACAAAATATGTTGTTCCTCTCTCTTGGTTCTAGATTGTCACGAACCAAGTCGGGTCACCATCCGACCCGGTGCCCGACCCAGTCCGCGACATGGCCCGAAGGGCGTTCCTGATCCCCACGGGCTGGCACAAGTGCCCGGGTATCAAACATTACATGGGAACGATTTACCCGAAATAAAAGACAGAAAAACAACTAACCAGATAAATAAACTGAAACTAGAAATAGACAACCAAACATGCCTTTAAACTATGAATAGGTTTAAAGTCTACAACTTAAACCAATAACTAAAAAGAAAAGACAACAGCGGAAACTAAAACTCTTACTCAAACCTCCCAGCAAAAGAGGGGCCACATCAACACCACTATGCACAACAAGACCAACTGCAACCTGAACCACCATCATTGAGCACGAAGTCACAACCTGGAAAGCAGAAGAAACAGAATCTGCATACACCCAAGGGTGTATGTAGGGTGTGAGCTAAAAGCCCAGTAGGATGCCACCGAGAAAAGGTTCCACACATAATTATTAAAATACAAATACATTTGCAATTTAACAAAAAAAAATGCTTAAAGAATTTTAATGAAAACCGTTTTTTTAGGGGAAATTTATCTAAAAGGAAAACAACTTAAATTAACTTACACACGCACGCACGCACGCACGAACACACACACACACACACACACACATACGCACACACACACACTTTTCTTGGTAACACCAACGTCACACCGTGTGCCGGCGGTGAGCAGAAAGCAAAGAAGAGCACAAAACATGGGAGAGGCCCTAAAGATACTAGCGAGAAGTGGGACCCTAGAACCTCGTGTCTTGGTGAACAATGGTACAGTAACACAACAATATACGTTCTCGTGCACGAGCCACTAGTAGGGAAACACATCCATAACCTAGTGGTCTCCAACATCATCCAAAAGTTTAGTTAGTGTTGTAGTCGTCAATCCAGCTAAGTGAATCCGGGCCGAAGCCACTTCCGAATCACTAGCACACTAGTCCTAGTCCGCCCACCTAGTACCCAGGCTTCCCATTTGTGCTCAAGTAGTTCAGAGTTCTAGTTTTATGCCATAATCACATACTCAAACCAAGAAAGACATCACGCACACCAAAACCACCATTTGCACACACAAAAGCCATTTGAAATAATACACACACTAAAATATTTCAAAACTCAATCTTCATTTCTTACACAACCAATTAAAACAACTTGCATCCTTAATAACTATTTAATAAGACATTTAAGATTTTAAATAAACAAATTTTGAAGGGCAGAGCATGAATTTACACACAAAACCAACCCAACCCTTTTTCGTAACCGAACACACACGCCACATCAAGAGTTCAATCCACACCACTTACACCAATTAAAAAAAAACCGTTTGAGTAGTTTAACACAAGCGCTAACAAACGATGCAATAATGTTTTCACTAACGATAAATTTGGTTTTATTTAAAATGCCACTTTAGAACCAAACACACGACGTAATCTTATCAAAACATGATTTGCACCACAAATATCATTTAATTAAAAATTTCACAATTTATAAAACACTAACAACCAGCTTGACATGGTTTTCCAGAAAATCACACTAATATCACATAAACACATTAATAAAAAATCAATGCATATGAGATCTCAAGAGAATAAAATAACACCACTTAGCACCATGAAAACTAACTAAATAATATGCTGAATTAATTAAACACACAAATAAATTCATAAAACAATAATTATGAGCGGAACCACCTACCTCGACGTGTACAAACATCCGACAACGAAGCGAATCTCATTCGCGCTTCAATCACATCACCAAGAGACCAAATTGATCCCTAAAACAAGAAGATCAAACCAAAAGACCTAAAATTAAACCCTAAAATTCTAACTATACCCGCTGGAATCTCAAACCCCCAAAAAGAAGAAACCAAGCCATACCCGATGGTAGATCGCACCTGCGGCGGAGTCGCACGAGGAAAGGCGGTCGGCGCGAGGTCGTCGGAGGGTCTCTGGGGGGGCGCCGACAGCGATGGTCATGCCGGACAAGGCAAGGGGGGCCGGTGGCTGAGGGAGAGGGGAAGTCAAGGGGGACGGTGGCTGGAGGAAATGCGATGAGCGGAGGGAGGTCGTTCGGGGTTCGCCGGACAAGGGGTTGCGGCTGTGCGACGGGGTGCTCAAAGGGGAGGTGGCGGCGGCCTTCGGCGCACAACAGGGGGAGGCCGAGGTTGAGGGTGGTTTGGCGACTTGATTTTGGTGCAGCACGACGGGAAGCCGGAGAGGGGTGTGATGTGGCGGGGTAAAGGAGGGGAGAGGGCTGCGACGGGCTGAGGGGGAGAGTCGGAGGGAAGGTGCGGGGGTTTCGAAGGGGAAGGAGGCACCGGCGAGCGGCGCACGCGGCCTGGGCAGGGGGGAGCAGAGGGGAAGACGGCCGCAGGAGAAGAAAAAAAAAAGAGAGGGGGGAGAGGCGCGACCAAACCCTAACAAGGGGCAAAAAAACAATGAAATAAAAAAACAATAATAATTATAAAACAAAATCAAATAATAATAATAATAATAATAATAATAATACTCAATAATAATTAATATTATCCTCAAAAAATAATACTATCATTATCAGTGAAATCGTCTTATTTTTATTTTATTTTTATTTTATCACTCATTTAATTTTATTCATTATTAATTCATTTCATTTAATTTCCTGAACATTGGGCAGGTGTGCGGAGAACCTGGCGAGGCTGCGCGACGGCCTAGGCGAGGTCGCCCAGCTTCGACAGCGGCGCACTGAATGTTGTCAACGACAAAACGCTCAATTATAAGTGCAAGAGTGCAAAAACTCCCGTTAGGCTCGGCCCACACTTTATATATATATAAATAAAAATAGAAATAATCTTTTGAAGCAGATAAAATTATAAGATAAAACATAAAAATTAGAAACATGCCGCAGCGCGAAGACCGGGTGTGACAATTATCCCCACCATAAAGCTTTCCGTCCCCGGAAAGCCACAACTAAGGCTGAGACCCAAAGTAGGAAACGGCACTCCCTTGGGGTTCAGAAGGTATCCCCGTGAAAAGCAAGTGAAAAGAGGCAAACACACCATGCTCAGAGATAGCGACTAAAAAAAACAACCTCAAAGAACCCGTAAAACACTTCCCGCTAAGTGTCACCCGCCCCAGAGTGCTAGAACACCTCCAGTTGATTTCTTAAGGAAAAGAACTCTCACACCCACAGAAACCAACTTCACAAACCGAAACACCTCAAGCATTATTGAACGAAAAACAAACCATTTTACTGGAACGAAAAAACAAGACCCACCCATATCCAAAGAATACTCCAATAATCTACCATTGAATCATCTCTAGGAATAAAACTGAAAGGTCCAACACGGGAAAGCCCGATGAGGCTCCCCACCATTAAAAACTTTCCAATGTCCGAGACGAGACTAGAAAATCGACGCGAGGAGGCCCGGGAGGACTTCCCACCATTATGAGAAAGGCTAACACCAACTCATTCTAGAGACATTTGTGTGAGACCCATCGTGGGTCTCCCCACCATTAGAACTGACGGAGGGTACATAACATTGAAAATTCTCCAACGGTGACCAAACACCCCACCACATGGGGCAGGGAGGGAGGGGCCCGACCACCGGGCGTCAAAACCACTACCTAAGACCAACCAACATCGCCACATCCCGGGATGAGCACTATTCAAATTTGGGACTGATTTACCCATCAGAATATCAAGGACCACTAAAAGTGATTACATCTGGTGGGACGCAACCCTCAGGACTTTAAGGTGACGAGTCGAACATGCCTCCACACAATCACAAAAACCTTACGCAACCAGACGGTTCGTTCGGAATGGAACAACCATGGAAAACAATTTAACCCTCCTTCACCTTCAATACCGACGACAGAAATAAGGTTGGGGTCCCGTACACTCCCGGGGTTCCTGACCACGCGCCAGCTTCACTCCGAGACCTATGGTTGGAGCCCTGATGTTTGAAGCATCTCCTACCTCGCAGTCAAGTATTGAAGACTCCCGAGCAGAGCTTCTCCTTTCGGTGCCACACGCAATCATACTGCACCCGAGGCAACACCATCAGACACAACACACCATGACATCTAATTACTCTCACACTGAACATTCACCAGAACGAGAGCTTAGACGGTACACGCGCATCACCCCTTGTTACACTGAATGAGAACATGACACCACAAATTGTCACCGAGCATGATCATTATTGTCGAGAGAAACATTACGCTGAGAAAGACTTCGAACCACGTCTTGAACAACATGTGATTCCTGCAAACGACCATAGCAGCCTCATATGACTGGGTCTGCCAAACTAGTAGCCTAACACGAACCTTTTTCTAAAACGAAACAAACCAAAGACCAGAGGTCATTTAGAACAATAGACCGCACCAAAAACTTCGGGTTGCTTCCACCTTTTCCCCACTGGAGTCTCCTTTACCGCTTCCAAACAATCGTTGACTATCAAAGGGACCTCACTCTGCAAGACATCACCAAACATGACCCTTGCAGCCGATGAAAGTACTACAAATCCCTTCAAGATACTGGTCAACACTAATAATTCCGAACCGCCTTCAACTTTCCCAACTGGAATTCCTTTCACCATTTCCAGGGGGACCTTCAGACACGACGGTGTCAACCTCATACCCGACGAATCAGACAACTCAAATGACCAAAACTCCCTTCAACTCCCCTCGCATCTGTCATCCCACTACGAGAGGATCTGCTTAGTTGTAAAAAGGAAAGGTGGGTTCAATTCTAAAATTTAAGAAGATATTCCTCTGATCAACTGGAGTGTCGGCCAACGACGAATTGCATGTGGCCACACTTTGTTCATATGTCAACGCTTTATGGGGGGCATACACTAGTCAAGAGAGATAACCGCAGACCCAATCAAACTAGTCCAATGGCCAAGACATAACACAAGCGAACACTAAACGTTTAGGGGGAACCACTGCAAGGGCTCCCTGATGTACTCTTCAAAATAATTCACTAACCACACGCTTGCATACCAACTTACAAATAAAAATTCAAAATCAAAACACAAATTAGTCAAAAAGGATTCTCGGCTTGAAATGCCTCACATCCAACACTTCCAAAACACAAGGACACACCACACAATCACCGCTTATTTAAAACACAAACTTTTTCATTTAACAAAACTTCTTGAAAATAAGCAAGACTTGTGGGTTGCACAAACACCAATGGTGTCCCATGGGTCTCGCACATGCATGTTCCCGTGCCACACTGGCACCCACCTCATATCCATCCAGGCACTCATCCACTCGTGCCATTAACCATTTCTCTTTCCCATATACATTCATGCACGTTGTTGCCCATGAGAACATCAAGAATAAAAACCAAACCTTTCCATTTTTCAAAACCAAAAAAACCCAACCCACACTTTTCAAACCTCACACGCCATTTCATTTTTAAAGCGCTTCATTTGAAAACATTTTCCAAGACCAAAACATTTTTTCTTAAAAACCAAATTTCCACAATTCCAAAACAAAGTAATGAGGGATGGTGCAAGAGAAAACTAGTGTCAGCGGGATACTGGAACATATGGTTGGCGACCATACGCCAATCACGCCACCGCCATAGAGGGTATTCTAGGACAGCGTCCCCAGCTCCACATGGCTTTCCAGACCCTGCGAGCTCACTAGGACCACTGACCCTACTCTCTTTTCATTTCCCCTAAACAAGATTAATCGCAAAGACTAAAAACTCAGACAAACCTCAACTTACTTTCGTAACTCGAGTCCCGCCACGAGGTGTGCTGGCCAGACACCTTACTCGTAGCCAGAACGTTGAGTCCCGACAACCTTAACTCAAGTCTACCGTGACTCTATCCTGAAAGAACATGACCCAAGAGAGAAAACCTGCCCTCTGATGCCATTTTTTCATGAACCAGGACGGGTCGCCATCCGACCCGGTGCCCGACCCAGTCTGCGACATGGCCCAAAGGGCGTTCCCGATCCCCAAGGGCTGGCACAAGTGCCCGGGTATCAAACATTACATGGGAACGATTTACTCGAAATAAAAGACAGAAAAACAACTAACCAGATAAATAAACTGAAACTAGAAATATAAAACCAAACACGCCTTTAAACTATGAACATGTTTAAAGTCTACAACTTAAACCAATAAATAAAAAGAAAAGACAACAATGAAAACTAAAACTCTTACTCAAACCTCCCAGAAAAAGAGGGGTCACATCAACACCACTCTGCATGACAAGACCAACTGCAACCTGAACCACCATCATTGAGCACGAAGTCACAACCTGGAAAGCAGAAGAAACAGAATCTACATACACCCAAGGGTGTATATAGGGTGTGAGCTAAAAGCCCAGTAGGATGACACCGAGAAAAGGTTCCACACATAATTATTAAAAGACAAATACATTTGCAATTTAACAAAAAAATGCTTAAAGAATTTTAACGAAAACCGTTTTTTTAGGGGAAATTTCTCTAAAAGGAAAACAACATAAATTAACTTACACACTCACGCACACACACACACGCACGCACACACACGCACGCACGCACACACATACGCACACACACACACTTTTCTTGGTAACACCAACGTCACACCGTGTGCCGACGGTGAGAAGAAAGCAAAGAAGAGCACAAAACATGGGAGAGACCCTAAAGATACTAGCGAGAAGTGGGACCCTAGAACCTCGTGTCTCGGTGAACAATGGTACAGTAACACAACAATATACGTTCTCATGCACGAGCCACTAGTAGGGAAACACATCCATAACCTAGTGGTCTCCAACATCATCCAAAAGTTTAGTTAGTGTTGTAGTCGTCAATCCAGCTAAGTGAATCCGGGCCGAAGCCACTTCCGAATCACTAGCACACTAGTCCTAGTCCGCCCACCTAGTACCCAGGCTTCCCATTTGTGCTCAAGTAGTTCAGAGTTCTAGTTTTATGCCATAATCACATACTCAAACCAAGAAAGACATCACGCACACCAAAACCACCATTTGCACACACAGAAGCCATTTGAAATAATACGCACACTAAAATATTTCAAAACTCAATCTGCATTTCTTACACAACCAATTAAAACAACTTGCATCCTTAATAACTATTTAATATGACATTTAAGATTTTAAATAAACAAATTTTGAAGAGCATAGCATGAATTTACACACAAAACCAACCCAACCCTCTTTCGTAACCAAACACACACAACGCCACATCAAGAGTTCAATCCACACCACTTACACCAATTAAAAAAACTGTTTGAGTATTTTAACACAAGCGCTAACAAACGATGCAATAATGTTTTCACTAAAGATAAATTTGGTTTTATTTAAAATGTCACTTTAGAACCAAACACACGACGTAATCTTATCAAAACATGATTTGCACCACAAATATCATTTAATTAAAAATTTCACAATTTATAAAACACTAACAACCAGCTTGACATGGGTTTCCATAAAATCACACTAATATCACATAAACACATTAATAACAAATCAATGCATATGAGATCTCAAGAGAATAAAATAACACCACTTCGTACCATGCAAACTAACTAAATAATACGCTGAATTAATTAAACACACAAATAAATTCATCAAACAATAATTATGAGCAGAACCACCTACCTCGACGTGTACAAACATCCGACAATGAAGCGAATCCCATTCGCGCTTCAATCGCATCACCAAGAGACCAAATTGATCCCTAAAACAAGAAGATCAAACCAAAAGACCTAAAATTAAACCCTAAAATTCTAACTATACCCGCTGGAATCTCAAACCCCCTAAAAGAAGAAACCAAGCCCTACCCGATGGTAGATCGCACCTGCGGCGGAGTCGCACGAGGAAAGGCGGTCGACGCGAGGTCGTCGGAGGGTCTCTGGGGGGGCGCCGACAGCGATGGTCATGCCGAACAAGGCAAGGGGGGCCGACGACTGAGGGAGAGGGGAAGTCAAGGGGGCCGGCAGCTGGAGGAAATGCCCTGAGCGGAGGGAGGCCGTTCGGGGTTCGTCGAACAAGGGGTTGCGGCTGTGCGACGGGGTGCTCAAAGGGGAGGTGGCAGTGACCTTCAGCGCACAGCAGGGGGAGGTCGAGGTTGAGGGTGGTTTGGCGGCTCGATTTTCGGTGCAGCGCGACGGGAAGCCGAAGAGGGGTGTGATGCGGCGGGGTAAAGGAGGGGAGAGGGCTGCGACGGGACGAGGGGGAGAGTCGGAGGGAAGGTGTGGGGGTTTCGAAGGGGAAGGAGGCGCCGACGAGCGGCGCACGCGGCCTGGGCAGGGGGGAGTAGAGGGGAGGACGGCCGCAGGAGAAGAAAAAAAAAGAGGGGGGAGAGGCGCGACCAAACCCCAACAAGGGGCAAAAAAAATGAAATAAAAAAAACAATAATAATTATAAAAAAAATCAAATAATAATAATAATAATAAACTAAACAAGAGTGATATAAAAAAAACTTATTTGTCATCCCTAATATACATAATAATAATACTCAATAATAATTAATATTATCCTAAAAAAATAATACTATCATTATCAGTGAAATCGTCTTATTTTTATTTTATTTTTATTTTATCACTCATTTAATTTTATTCATTATTAATTCATTTCATTTAATTTCCTGAACATTGGGCAGGTGCGCGGAGAACCTGGCAAGGCCGCGCGGCAGCCTAGGCGAGGCCGCCCGGCTTTGACAGCGGCGCACTGAATGTTGTCAATGAAAAAACGCTCAATTATCAGTGCAAGAGTGCAAAAACCCCCGTTGGGCTCATCCCGCACTTTATATATATATATAAATAAAAATAGAAATAATCATTTGAAGCAGATAAAATTATAAGATAAAACATAAAAATTAGAAACATGCCGCAGCGCGAAGACCGAGTGTGACATAGATTGTATCACATTGCCTAAATCCTTTATTCAATTCCATGGATACTGGAGTTCATCGTCGTATTGATCTCAAATTGTTCATTGAATATGGAAAAAATTAATGTTGGGCACCGACCCTCCCGTGCTTTCGCTAAGCTCGAAACCTACAAGTGGTATCAGAGAAAGAATATAATTGTTTATAATTATTTAAATAATTTGTTGATGATTTACAGTTTGATAATTTAGTTTGTCAATTTAAGTTTAATCGTTCTTTTTTATCTGAATTACGAGATCTGTTCTTCCTCTATCGTTTCTCACAGATCTAACAGAAACAATTAATTTTTTGATTAAAATTAAATCATGGATCTCATCTGGAGGTGCCAAGTGTTTTGTCCAGGTAACACAGGAGTACACGTTGTGTAGTCAGATTTACATGTCGTGTAGTTGTGTTCAATGCATCAAGAGTAGTTCGGAAATTAATCAATCTGTTTGCATTAATGACACGCGATGTTGCTAATTCATACACTGTGGGTCGACCAGGACAGACTGGCGCATGGTCAGCTGCACTACACATCGTGTGGCCCACTGGACACGACGTGTAGTCCCTTTCGGTTCAGGGTCGGGGCGTGTATCCAATATACAGATTAGCCATCTGGTGACCATGTAATGTGGAGTCAACACGGCGTATGACCCACTAGACACGCCGTGTACAGTGAAGATTTCCGAAGTACACCTCACACATTGTTTCCCTATGCATGTATTTCGGATGGATGGTGAGGAGGGTACACGCCGTGTAGTCGGATCTACACGCCATGCACTTTTTCCAGATTGTGCAGATTTAAAATTTATTATTATATTATGTAACCCTTGATACATGTACCTTCGTGTGGGCATAAAGTTGTGACATAACATGTGAGAGGTGTTTGATATATATATATATATGTTTAATTAACATCTACGTAATGTTCAAAGATCTTCACATCATGTATGAATTGTATTACAATTATAATTCTGTGTGCATGGTACTTGTCATAAAGAATAAAGTGTATACAAGTATAATACATGTTGGGTAGTTTTGGACGGGTATTCACCAGGTTACCTTCAAGGTACATGTTATGTACACAGTTAATTTTAAATGAATGCATTAATTTTTCTTAAAATTATAATGGATGAGAATATCAAGGAAATTCAAAAAAGGTTTAAGATATAAGGATTGATTAATTAAAGATAATAATTAATCAATTCAAGCGTGATTTATCTTAAATAAGATCAATTAAAGAATTGAATGATAGTTTTATTAAATTCGTAAATTCGTTGAATGCATGTGGATGATCACGAGAAACAACAGACCTTTTGAATGTGATTGGTTTCCTTTTAATTTATTAAATTAAATTGTTCTCCTACATGCCTTCTCTCCTCATTAATATGTAGGGCATGAGTGCCCATAGTTTCTTTTATGTAAACCCCCATTTACCCCTCACTTATGTGTGAGTAAAATCATATATAATGTATCGAGCTCCCATGTTAGTGGAGGCGGTTCAAGTTAAGAGTCGAGCTGAAACTAATTTAAGGGGACACAAAGGTGGATAGGTGGAAAACTATAAGCACAAACCAAATTAGTTCAAGGTGTTTCTCCTCTAGTTCAGCGGTTTTTTTTATCAACCGCTCGATAAACTAACCATTAGAACAAGCTCATGATCATACCCTTTATTTTATTTCTGTCAGTTGCATGGTTTGTTTATTATGGATGTATTGTTGCGATCACATAATTAATGAATTAAACAAGCATGCAATATGGAACTAAAATAAAATGGCTTATGCGTAAATATTATCTAATACATGGTTAATTACTTAATCTTATCCCACTTAATATTAATAAGTATGTGAAAAGATAATAAATGGAAATTTACGCATAAAGGATAAAATCTCTCAATAAAATATTAAGTCGGTATAGCCTTCCATTACTTCGGTTAGAATCGAACTATGGTTCAAAGTGATTGACTAGAAAAAGTTGGGGTGCCTTCAATTATCGAGGAATTATAATTTGAGGTTTTGGGTTGACTTGACTTAGTTTACGTCACATGTTGATTGCCAAAGAAGAACTTGGTATCATTGAGAGGAAAAGGTCGAGGAAATCCAAAATTAAGAATTTCAAGATTGGGGAGTCCACTCAACGGATCAAGGAGCTACGAGTTAATGCAGTTGGCATTTGGAATGCCTACCTAAAACCTTTCAAATTGCTTGACCAGCCAATGTTGGGGTAATTCGAAGGGAAATATGGACCCTTGTTGCTAAAATTTCCAAGAAACATGATAATATGAAGCCAATACTAAATGCTATTAGGTTTCAATAAAATAGTGGGATACTAATGAATATTTATTTATATATTTGTCTTTATTTTATCAGATAAATTACTAAAACTCTGTTCATCTTATTTGTAGAAATGGCATTAAAAATGACATCAAACATGTCTTTGCAATCCATACTTGAGAAGGAAAACCTTCTCACCGACAGTAATTTCCAGGTATGGAAAAAGTGCCTTCGGGTCATCCATCGCCATGAAAGGAAACTATATATGCTAGAATAACCTTTACCAGTTGTGCCCCAAAATGAGGCTAGTGATAAGGAGCTCTTTGTGTATGAGAAACATCTGAATGACGCTACGAATGTTTAGTGCCTCATGCTATCATTCATTACCAATGAGCTTTTGAAGCAACATGAGGAAATGAATGCTTATAAAATAATGTGTCACCTTAAAAATCTCTATCAAGAGAAGGTGAGACAAGAGAGGTATGAGATTTCCAATGCTTTGTTCACCACTAATCTTGTTTCCTCTCTTCACTATATTTTTTTCATTCAAACCATAGATCATATTATTTATGTATACAATAAACCATATAAGGGCTTGGGGGGGTGAGGGGCAGGTCGCGGGGTCAAGTTCCCAAGCTTGCGATTTACGTGTAATTTTCTTACTTGCGTGTGTGCCGCTTTCGCGGTTGTACCCAATTTTTTAATAAACCGTATAAAAATACTCTAATAAACCAGATTTCAATTCTGTTGATTTAATTACAGTCTAACAAATTTCTATTTAAACTACATTTTTGGTGTTCCTTGCTTATATATTTCTATGACACCATCCTCTTAAATTTTTATTGTATTGATTCTTCATAAAAGAAGTTCAAATCATTTATGAATAGTCATTAATGAAGGAATTGGAACATATTTACCAATATAACCCCCCAATAACAATTTTCCATTAAAATTGTATTCGTATAACTGCATGAAATGTTTTCATGTAATTATTAAGAAAATGTGTTCAGTAAATTCTATTTATAAGTTTTGGTGAATAAGAATTTTGTAACTAACTTATTCAAATTTCATCAGCTGTAATGGATTATATTTATTCATTATAAAAGCTGTATTGAATTTCCTGGTGAAATGCATTTTTTCCAGCCTTTTGATAGATACGATCAAACTTACTGTTATTGGTTCTCATTGAGAGTCTATTTGTATGTAATGCTCCAATGAATCTCGAGTTCATTTGCAGCTACATGTTCTTAATCATTGCAAACATATTTTTGTATTTTTTTACCATATTCTAAAGGATGTGATGGGGTTTTCTACATGGCCGCTCCAGATACTGCAGTTAGTGATTATTGGTTCCATCATTGTATTAATGTAGTTGGTGAGCCTAACATTTATACATATCTCGAGTAGGTGACCAGTTATGGTGTGGGTAGAGTTGCATCAGTTACTCTTATTAGTAGCTAGTAGAGCATTATGAATTCAATTGAATTTCGAATGCTATGTTTTTAGGAGGTGGAGCGTGCTCTGTAATCATTTGTTGGTTTCTCCTCCTCATGTTTGTGGGAACAATGGACATAATCAATGCATCTGTTTATTTTCCAATAAAGATAGATGGTATAATATAAAGACCATTATTTCATTGGAGGGAGGGGTATTTATTTCTTTTAAGATTTGATATAAGGATTGATTATTTTCCTATGTTTCATTTAAAATATATTTTTTCTACAATACAAAACCATTGATAAATATTTATTACATTGATTCCATTTAATGTTTTTTTAATACAATTTTTAACATTAATCTGTGTTTGAGGATGATAAAAGTTTCCATAATTTCACGTCTGAAACAAGACTTTCAAATACAGTGTTCATATCACAATATGAAAGACTAAAAATTATGATTGACTGATATATCATTAGTTCATTTTCCCCCAAAAAGTAATTTTATACAAGCTAGAAAAACCATGTTTCTTTAAATACAAATTCCATGTTTTTTTCTTGATGTTCTCTGCATACTATTATTTCTTCCATTTATATATTTTTTTATGGATTATTAATCTAGATTTTATCAAATTATAATATATAATAGTTTTAATACACTTTACACTTCTTTCCACCTCACATTCATGTTAATATTCTATTTTTGTTGCATTGTTGTGTTACCTCATGTGTTCGGTTCATCTTAGTGTTTGGGTGGGTTCACAACTTCAATGATGTCCTCTTTTCCATCTAGGTTTTCATATGCAATACATAATAAACATAATTATTAATCTTAAGAAATAAATAGTCAACATAATTGTGCATTTGTACGGGGAAGTACCACTGTATTTTTAAACAATGAAAAATAATTGTGTTTTGTAAAATATGATTTAAATTGATTGATTAAAAATGAATATGAAATTTAATTATTTAAAGGGCATTTGAGCCCAGCTGTGATTCAATTGCCGAAATAGAAAAGTAGTTGAAGCTGAGCTCGGGTGAAGATCAGAGCTATGAAAGATCCCAAGTTCACTATTGGTCACCGACGATGCTGAGTTTGACCAAACTCGAGCCCGATCTTGAAGAGGACAATAAACCAGTTATGCATTCGGGGGTTTGAAACTACCTATTGATGAAGACGATGACGTTGATTCGTTTGGGAGTAAGAATAGAGCCGGGGACGAGATCCAGGTTTTGAAGCCAACCTCGTTCGAAGAACATGGTTAAACCGAAGCTGCCTCGTGAGACTGGAGCTCATCAATTCACGACTGAAACCAAGCCGAAGTAGTGAGCTGATCCGATTTTGAACCGTACTCGATTTCGCTTGCTGTTGAAGCTCGCACCAATGACCGGAAAAACCTCATGGATGAAAACTGCAACTGCGGATCGATCAAATTGAGTTCTAGTTATTGTTGATTGCTAGTTTGTTCCCTATGCAGAGATGAAGATGGCGGAGGAGGGGACCTCGACTCTTCTCGGTGCACCGGTTGCTGGGTTGGAAGAGGACGCACACAAGGTGCTCAATGTAATGCCTAAACCAAGTGTTGTACCTCCATGAAAAACTTTAAAGCTCCACAACCACACCTCCAGCATTCCATCCCATTTGCACAAAGCCAGCCCATCCTTCACACCTAGTTCGCCCAGCACACCTGCTCCAAACAACATGACCAATTGTCCAATCCTAGCTGCATGCATAGTGCTCAATGAACACAAATGCTCAAACACCACCACTCGACCTTGTCCGAATCATCCTCAAAGGCCAAGCCTGCTTTGAGCCGACCCTGGCCATGATCAAGATCCGGCCTTAACAGAACATAATTGTTGGGGAGAATCCCGATTCCAGACTGAAAATTGCTTGCCAAAAATATCGTGAGAAACCCGACGAAATATGGAAGCGATATGAGCAGAATAAAAGAAATCAGCACGCATAATTTTTTAACGTGGAAAAACCCTCTCATGCGGAGGATTTAAAAACCACGGGACAATTCCCAAATATCCACTATGAATCAGAGAGTACAAAGAATCCAAGTAATGCCCGAACTTGAATTACAAATGAGAGAGCGTAGAAAACCTGTGTGAAAACCACACCCTGATTCGCCTCTGCCTTCTCTCTGATAAACATACCACTCGCGCCATGTATCAGAAGATCAATCTGTGACAAAAGGTCACCCTTCTGTCGACGAAACATCACTACCACGAAGATCTTCACCCGAACATGCGTCAACCTCGCACCAGCTTGCGACACCCAAATGATCTCGCCACCATAATGTACCGTCGATTTGCAATCGGGACACGACACCTAATCACCTCTATCAGTAAGACTTTCGATACGTGGCCATGATCATCAATTCCGTAGTCTCTACTCTGCACCTATCAAACACCGACGCGTCATCGTCGTCGTGCCACACGGGCCACCGCAAACGCGACAACCCCTTCCCGGGTTTCCCTTGCCGGCTACATCTTGCTGGCACACCTCATGTTTGCCGCCAGCCGCTTCCCCTTTTAAAGCCTTTGATGTTTCCTTTTTCAAATACAGATAAGATATGAAATATTATATCTTATATCTCCAAATCACCATGTATCTTCCATGTTAAGATTTAAACATTTATCTGATCTAAATAGATAAGATATATCTCCCCATGAGATACACATGCAGTCTTATTTGTGTGATATGATAAAAGATATCTAATATTCAAAAACATATCTTATCTCAAATCTGGAAACACCAAGATGCGGGCTGAACCTCAACAATAATCTCATGAGGAATCACCTTGTTTGTTGCTCTATTTCAACCCTGGTCGAGGTGTCTCTCCACATAAATTCAGCATGCCAGCACATACAACCCCAAGGCCTGGACAATCGAGATGGGACTAGACTTAAGATCTCGGAACACCAAACAACCATTCTTTTCAAGACACATTTCATTTTTGAATAAACTATCTTAAACTAATTTTTAATTCTTGTTTCTTGTTGTAGGATTTAATGAAGGAGACAACCGATCAGCGACCACTTCGAGGCGCCCCATGATCAAAGTCCTACTATGCCCAGTCAAAAACCCCACTGCAGAACCAACCAAGCATACAAATCCAAACCATCAACATGTCTACCCAGAATAATCCAAGGCCATGTCCAGGTAGGAACACACTAGACTGGTATGTTGGTGTCCAAGTACTTCACCAAGCAAAGACCAAAGACTCTTGAAGAAAATGAAGGAATTCCAAACTTTGGCGTAAGCATGAAATATAGTATATTAAAATTTTGGAGTATGAATTTGTGCCAAAACATCAAGTCCGCTATACCCTATCTCAGATTCCCCCATTGATCATGTGAAATTTAATTAAGCACGAAGAATTAAGAACGAAAAAATTAGTTCGAAGTCGTACCTCATTTGATTTCGATCAGAAACACGTTTTGATTGTCAGCGATGATCGTCACTTGAAGGAACCAAAACCAAAACCCTATAGATCATCCACGCGTGTTCGAGAATCTTGATCGATCATTGGCCTTTGAGATTTGGGTAATAGCGCGGAGAATTGAAGGGTCTTCGTCATCGTCTAGATCACATACGATCAAGCTAACGATCCGTGAACTTGGATCGAGCAATCATTTATCTTCCCTTCGCTTTCTCTCTCTAGAACTTGAGAGAGGGGAGAAGAGAGAGAATTCGTGAAAATGCTTCTCTCACACATTTTGGGTGTAAAAAATGTATTTATACTTAAGTTATAACTTCCATAAATTGCATTTACATCCTTATGGATGTCAGCCCTTAAAATATACTAATAAACGACACAAATGACACTTAAAACTTGTTGTAAATGTCGTGAACATTTTATCCTCTACTTATAATAGATAAATAATGTTACATGATAAAATAAAGGTTAATAACTCAACTCAGCTTCCTATAAATATTAAATGAATCCTTAAATAATAAATATTTAATTTTCATTCACAAAATATTTTTCATCATATTTATTGAATAACTTGTGAATATAATAACTAAATAAATTTAATGGATATTATTCTAAACTTGAATAATATTGAATTTCTTTATTTCCTTTAAAATCATATAAAATGGGATATTACCTGGACACCATCGTAGGGTCCACCCTGTTCTAAACTACAATTCACTATAATTGACCAAGCTTCTAAATGCGCTTTTTATGGGACCATCTAGGCCTTTATCTCGATAGAAGTGAATAATATTCACAAATCAGGAGTGGAATCTAGCAACCCATAAAGAACCCTAAAGTGATATGGAAAAGTCATAGCAATGAAAATCTTTTCTACGAACACACGTTGTGTAGTATTATCACTTTGTCTCACAATATCTTATAAAGAAGGACTCACACATCATATCATCATCATTTATTACTTTATTATTTGTTGACATTACTGGATGGACATACCATAAGTCACTATGGCCACATGTTTAATAAAGGAACTACTATCCTGTTCAACTAGGTTCGAGACATATCATCCTTTCAAAAGTGATAAAAAATATTATGATTATTCAGTCAATGCCATACCATCAATGACACACCCAACACAAACTACCTTTCCATGACACAAATTATTGGAGTTGGTGGCCTATAACCAACTACTTTGTACTTTATTCATTAATAAATGCCTTATCACATCTTGATTGTTCTTATGTGTGACAATGCATGTGATAATGTCCTAAGGACAGTTGTTGCATTAATGAGTCATAGCGGATCCCTGCTATGATGAGAACCCAGAAGTTCCATAACACTGTTCTTGAATATATGTTCTATGCCCGGATGATGTTATTTGAGGGACACAAATAATACAGGTCATTAGGGGTGAGGACTCATAAAACTTTGAGGCACCTTCTCATGGTGTGCGTCCTTGGTAATATCCAGGAGGATATTATGAGAACGAGACCCGCCAGTAGGAAATCCACATTTCATAGTGTCATTGGATGTTCTTATTTGCGGACGTGTGTATTGGTTTTTAGACTTTAAGATTATTATTAATGGGTATTACAACTCGCGCACTTAGATGTATTGACGAAAACTGTGACGACACACTGTTCGCAGCGAGGTAGAATACGTTGGGTGCGTCACGAGTAATACCACATTAATAGATAATGCGCGAAAGGATTTGTCCCTTATGTTCCATAATGGAAGTAGATATCTCAAGCCCTTTGATGGAATTGATATAGCCTAAATAAATCCATGACCATGGTAAGGTATGAGCGAGTTCAATTCTGAAAAGTCAAAGAAAGAATAATCGAGCACGTGGGTTGATGACACTAGCATGCAACCCGCTTGATTCAAGATATCATGACAAAGAGATTATATTACACGGTAAGCATTCGTATGAGGTAACTCGTCATTGCGGAGTTAACTTCTTTCTCTATGGGTGCCTTGGCGTGTTGCTAGATGCTAACCTTGGACTTTAGGCAGGCTCCGCCTAATTTCACAGAGAAAGAGGCCTAGAGGGTCACACACTAAGTGTGTCCATGTATCTCAGTTAAATATTAATTTAACAAGTTAAATAAAGATTATTCCTGATTGTGGTTTAATAATTATTTAAAGATGTCTGATTGCATTTATTTCGACACTAGTTATTCGAGAGAATATATTGTGGGTGAAATAATATATTTATTAGCGAGTAATGCAGTTACATTTATTTAAGAAATAAATAGCCATTACTCAAGGTCTAATAAATGTGGAGGAGGAGATAAAGAAAAGTGGAAAATAAAAGTACACGCCATATATATTTAATATACACGCCGTGTAGTTTTATGGAAAACAAGTACACGTCGTGTATTAATGATTACACGGCGTGTAGTTTTTCTAGGCGGGATTTTGAGGATATAATATTGTTTTATTAAATGATATTAATTATAATCAGCGTGGGCGCATGTCAAGGAATTAATAATTCTACATGGGGGTTTCAATAAGAGTTAATGAAATAAATAAAACACGTAACACGTTTATTTATTGTCATAACTCTATAACCTCAAACCCAATTATAAATATCCTCACAACCCCAACACTTTTCCTACCAGTCATTGTGCACAACAATTTTGGAGAATTATGTCAAGGCCAAAAGAACTCCTTCCTCCAAGAACGCTCTCAAGACCAAGAGACCAAGGTGATCGAAGGCGGACATCGCAAGCGAAGGTTCTTCCGCGCTAGCACCCGGAGATCCCTTCAGCGACGTCCGTAGATACGTGGCACACGTGTGGATCACCGCTAGAGGAATCCTACACTTGGATTCTACGACGCAATGACAGATCACAGGATCATGAACAGAGACATCAATGAAGAAAGAATTCCACAAAGGTAATTCTTGTGAATTGATTAAATTAATTATAACCAACATATGATGATCCTATCTCTATGGTTTCGGGATTCCCTCTTAAGTTTTTCGTTCTTCGTTCTATTCTGAAGATTCGGAGTTTTAAATCGTGACGAATCTCGGATTGAACGTTGCTTAATGTTAAAATTAAAGTTGGGAAAACCCACCAATGCGCTTCTCTGCGCCTGGAACCTACACAAATGCCATGGTTTTTTTCCTGTATCAATGTATGTAATCACACAATACTCACTAATAATGATCTCACATCGAAAGAACAATACATATGTTCATAGATAAGAACTGCCAATGACACCCAAAACATATGGTGTTCCTATTGGCAGGTCAATTCTCATGATCTCCTTTACTTGAGATCACCAAGTATGAACTTCATGAGAAGAAGTCCCAATGATTAAAAGCCCCCAACACCTGATAGTCAGACATCATCTTTATCTAGTTAGTATGATGTATCGAGATTATAAGACATATGTTTATGATTAATGTCATAGTATCTTGAGATTCTCATTATAGCTAGGAACCTCTATAAAATATTGATACGAAAAATAATCTATGGATATAAGCATGTAAATAGTGGACACAGAAATATCGTCATTATTATGGTACAAATACATCATGCATATATCTCTGTATACATGATTCATTAATAAAAAAGTACTGTTCAAATTAGGTCCAAAGCACCCACTTGTACTGGATCCGACTTGCTAACGATCAACTTGTTAGCTCTCACATGATAAGATCATGTCACGAACCAACCCCGGTCGACCCTGAACCAGTCACCCATGCCGGTCCGCGACATGGCCCGAAGGGCGTTCCCGATCCCCACGGGCTGACAACCAGTGCCAGGCATCAAAATTTTAATCGTTGGGAATGATTTGGTCCATGAACAGAAATAATAAACAAGCAACAGATAAATATAAATAGCCGATAAACATAACGCAATCAGCTGAAAGAGAATAAAACCGAACATACCTCCACGTGACATTTGATGTCACCTCCCAACCAAAGGCCAAATTTTCTCCAATAACGAGCAACTCAGCCGAGAAAACCTGAGCAAGGAAACCTGCAACTGAAATGATAAAAATAGGCATGAGCATTAAAAATGATCAGTAGGGATGACAAAATAAACCACATAATCCCACATCTCCTTTCCTGAAGCAATCCACCAACACAAGTTTGAAATACAATTATAAAAGTAGGGTTTCCACATTTGAAAAATAAGTAACGTTTTCCTATTTAAAACCCAACACACGCTGCATACCATTTTCCAAAAAAAACATTTGTCATTTTATAAACAAAGTCCAAAACAAAATATACCAAAGTTGTGCTAGAGTAAAACAAGTAAGAGTGCAAACTGAAAATAAACCAGTACATGGAAAGTAAACAAGAAATGGAAATAATCCAGTAACCATGGGTGATCCTAAACATCCCTAAAAGACCCCTGGACGTACTCGGTTTCGAAACCACCTGCCGGCATGTGGTGAAGCTCCTAAGTCTATAATCAACCGGCCGCCCTAACTGACCAATCCAGTGGCAAAGCCCGCATGACATAACAACAAATCCAGGGGGTACCAACCCATCTAATCGGGGTTGGTCAGCAACCGTCACTCGATCTCTAAAAGACGCCTAGGAACCCATGGTGGTTACAATAATATTGTGTAAGTAGGAGGCCCTCGCACGTGTGACTCATCTCACCGCACTTGCCTACCCCAAACACGAACACTCCACATGATAACCCATAATGGATATCCCCCATATGGAGGTGCCCCGGTATACACACACACACAAACACACACACACACACACATAGATATATATAACATATCATCAAAGGTGCCAACCGGGCCTTCATGCCATGAAATCATTAAAACCATTTGATACCTTTTTCAAAATACTAAAGTTGTTATATGGGTATACAGTAACCAAAACATCGTCATTTCAAAGAGTCAACACAAACATTACATTAAAGCTGAAAGTGCCAAACGGGACATCACGACACACCCATGTCGAAATCATTATTCTAAAAACATTTAAAGTTCCAACCAGGCACACACAATTTCCAAACACAAACCATTCAAAAGGTTAACACAATTCCATCCATGAACTGGAAGAGCCAAACATGCTTTTAAGTTGTTATGTCCAAAAAAATTACCGAAAACATTACACAAATACAACTTTTATATTTTCAAATCCAAAATGGCACACCCTTGAGATCACACTTCAAACCTTTCAAAAAATCCACCCAAAGGACCGAATCTTACTTAGGAAACAAGAACCAATTAGTAAACCAAGGTTTTAAAGAAACACTAGTTTAAAGATGTCATTGTCACTTGAAGGCACATCCATGGGTGCACCGAGTGCACCCATAGATGTGCCAACATCCAATGGCACACCTGCGTTCCAAGAAAATGACCAACACTATTCCCACAAAACTACAATTTTGAAACTAAAACCAACCGTTCACTTTATTTGAAAAGAACTCACACCGCCACATTCAAAACCAAAGAGCCCCCTTTTTATTTTAACACCTTAACATAATTAGCATGTTATACCAATACCAAAATTATAAACCAAACCAAGTTCACAAATAACCAATGTCGACACACAACAAAATCAAGGCTAAACATTCCATAAAAACCCTCAATTCCACTTTGAAAACTATAGTATTTTATCAATGCGCCAAGTGCACCTAAACATTATCATAATCAAATATTCACCTTCAAGGTATTATTTTCTTTTATCAAAATGTGTTAACATATAAAGAAACTCCCCAAAAAAATAGCCATACACAATATCAAAATAGGATTTGACACATAATTAAATAACTGCAGACTCGAACCAGAAATTGACTCAAAGCATGCTTTTGACTAATTCTAAAAATTTAAAAAACACTATAGTAGGAAAATTATGGGTATATCAAAGCTGCGAATCACATAAAATAAAATTATCGAAACAACCAAGCATCAATTAGATTGCGAGAAGGAAAACCATGTAATTATCTACCTCAGTCCAAGAGCGGACGTGACGAAACCTCAACGGAAGGAGGAACGACGCCCCGCAAACCAAACACACAACCTGAACCATGATCAAAACGCGCGAACACGACCCCAAAAGTCAGGGTTTATCCAAAATAGATAAAAAAATCAAAAATGAAAGAAAAAAATATACCCCGGGTGAGGTCGGAGTAGGATGGCCAGACCGGGGGAGTCACCGGCGAGGCCGACCGACCATTTCAGGAGACCGGCGAGGGAAAAAAGGGCCCGAGTCGCTAGAAACCGCGCGCGCAGTGGGCTCAGGGCAGCGGGTCGCCAGAACGTTGCCTGGCCGGAGCGGAAGAAAACTGGCACGGTAGGAGGCCGGTGCACGGAGGGTTGTGAGGGGTCAGAGTGGCCAGAGGGCAGAGCGGCAGCCGGCCGGGGTGCGCTGAGGGGGCGCCGGTGAAGGGTGGTGCAGATCTGAGAGCCGGAGCCGGGGCGTGAGCGGCGAGGCTGGGGTGCGAACGGCGCGCAGGGGAGGAGCCGGGTAGGGGGGCCGAGGCGGAGGTCGGTCGAGGCACAACAGGGGGCGCCAACGGGGAGCTGCAGAGAAGGGTAGGAGGGGGCTGGGTCGCGCAGGAAAAAAACGAGGAAGGGAGGGGGTTGTGACCTGCGACGCGGAACATGCAGACGGGGGGGGGGGGTATTAGGGTTAGGTTAGGTGTTTTATTTTCTTCTCATAATAATAATAATAATAATAATAATAATATAAAGAATAATAATAATAATAATAATAATACAAATAATAATAATAATAATAATACTAATATAAAGAATAACAATTTCAATTACAAAAATTATAATGATAATAATCAAATAATAATAATAATATATATAAAGAAGAATAATAATAATAATAGCCCACTAATAATGGAAATAATAATATAAAGAATAATGACAAAATAAAATAATAATAATGATCAATTGCACGACACCAGGGCCGGCTGCGCGGCTACCGCCAACTACGCAGTGACCGCGCAGGGTCCAAAACTTAGTAAAATATTTAAACATTGAAAATTTTAAGTTGGGACTTGACCCGGATCTTGGCGCGAGGACCCAGAGCTAATATTTAATAAAAAAAAATTAATTTAAGATGGCAGGTGTGAAAGGTCACGCTTCTACTGAGTTATGACTTCAGTCATTGGGTCTTCCACATTTTCGTACACGTCTACCATGTTATTTGTGGCTTCACCTTCTTGAGTGAATCTTCCCACGAGATGATATCGATGAGTATAACATTTTTTCTTCTCTCTAATCATGAAATCTTAGATAGTACCACTATGGTAATCTTATCATGATTATGATAATACTTTACTTACTAGGTGTGATTCTAAGAACCGGAACAAATTCTTGTGAATTTTAAACGACTTCATCACCTACATAAGAAGGCTCGACATACTCGGTATTTTTTGACATGGATACCACTGGAATGAATGAGATTCATTTTCTCATTACCTTAGCCTAACTATGATATTAGATCATATTGATCTAAAGGAATACTATTTTGTGTCTCCTTATAACAAGTGTCTCTTCCTCTCCATGTACTAAAAACATATCCCCTATACTCTCTCAAGTAAAATTGGATAGAACTGATTGGTTATCATATAGTTCTCTTGGATTTAAGTAATATTTGGCTATAATAAGGTAAATTTTGTCAATATCTAGTATATAACATGACATATGTGATAGATCCATCAATGATTTGTATGTAATTATACACATTTGAAGCTGGTGCCCTATAAACAATTTCTTTGTACTTTATGATAAACATATATTAATTGGATGGATATCAATAAACTTCTTATAACATCATGATTATTCTTCTACGTAACATTGCATGTGATAATGTCCTAAGAGTAGTTGTCACACTAAAAGGTCATAGTAGTTTCCCGCTATGATAAGAACCCGAAAGTGCTATTAAGCCATTATTATATACATGTTCTATAGTTGGATGATATCATTTGAGGGACACAAATGATACGGGCTATTAGGGGTGGAGACTCATAGGAATTTAAGACACATTCTCTTGGTTTACACCCTTGGTGACATCTAGTAGGATATTATGAGAACGAGACCCGACAGTAGGAAACCCACATTTATAAGTGTCATTGAATGTTTCTATCTATGGACGTGTGCATTGGTACTTAGACTTTAATATTATTATTAATGATTATTATGACTCGTACACTTAGATGTATTGGCGAAAACTGTGATGACATATGATCGCAGTGAGGTAGGATCTGTTATGTGTTTCACGAGTAATATTGCATTAATGAATAATGGGAGAAAGGATTTGTCCCTTATTTTCCATAATGGAAGTTGATATCTCAAGCCCTTTGATGGAAATGGTATAGAATAAATAAATCAATGGTCATGGTGTTCTATAGGAAAGTTCAATTTCCAGGATGTGAAAGAATGAAAAATCAAGCACATGGGTTGATGAAACTTGCATGCAACCCGCTTGATTGTAGATATCAAGAAAAAGAGATTATATTACAAGGTAAGCATTCGTATGAGGCGAAATGTTGTTGCGACATTAACTTCATTCTCTATGGGTGCCTTGGCGTGTTGCTAGATGCTAACCTTGGACTTTAGGATTCTCTGCCTAATTCCATTGAGAAAGAGGCCTAGAGGGTCACACACTAAGTGTATCCAATATCTTAGTTAAATAATATATTATTTATTATTTAAAAAAGTTTAATAAATATTATTTACGGTTGTGGTTTAATAATTATTCATGGATGCCTAATCGCATATATTTTAACACTAGTTATTTGAGAGAATATATTATTGGTATAATAACTAATAAATATTTATTTTCTATTTAGTAAATATAATATTTATATATTTATTAGTGAATAATGTAGTGATATTTATTTAATAAATAAATATTCATTATTCATGGTTCAATAAATATGGTGGAGGATTGGTGGACCGAGTTAAGGGTCTGGTAATAAATAATAATATTGAATATTATTTGATTAAATAATATTGAATTATAACTCGCAAGTTAAGTGCATGTCAGTAAATAATAATGTTATTATTATTTGACACGGGGGTTTCGCTAGGATTAAATAAAATAGTTAAGAAACTTGTGAAAATTCTTTATTATTACCCTAGAGAATTAAATACTTAGATATATTGTTCTCTTATTATCCAAGCACTAGCCAAGCGACGCATGATTTTTGTTTTTCACAACGAATGAGAGAAAATCCCTCAATCCTAGAGAGTTCACCCCTCTACAATAACACTCTCAAGAATGAGAGAGATCCTCCTCCACGGGATCAAGGAGAACACTTTGGAAGCAATTCTCAAGTTGATCAAAGGTGGACATCACAATTGCAAGGATCTTCCTTTCTAGCACCTATAGACTCATTCAACGATGTCTGGAGATATGTGGAATAGATGTGGGTCACCGCTAGAGGATATCTACCCTTGATCTCTACAACGCAAAGAAGGCACACAACAGATCTATGGTTGAACACATTAACAGAGAAAGAATCACCTTGAAGGTAATTATTTAATTAAATTAAATTAATTATAAACAAAATATATTGATCCTATCTATTGGTTATGGGTTTCTATTATTTTCCCTAAATCCTTGATTTAATTATGTGGATACTGGCATTTATCATCATATTGATCCAAGATTTCTCATTTAATATGGAAAAAATTAAACTTGGGCACCGACCCTTCCGTGCTTCCACTGAACTCGGAACTTAAAACTATTATCAGAGCGATCATATAATTGTTTATAATTATTTAAATAATTCATTGATGATTTACGCTTTAATAATTTAGTTTGTCAATTCATGTTTAATCATTATTTTTAATCTGAATTACAAGATGTGTTCTTCCTATATCATTTCACACAGATCTAACAAAAATGATTATTTTTTTTGATTAAAATTAAATCAAGGATCTCGTATGGAGGTTCCAAGTATCATGTCTAGGTAACACAGCAGTACACACCGTGTAGTCAGATCTACACACCATGTAGTTGTGTTCAATGCATCAGGAGTAGTTCGGAAATTACTCAACATGTGTGCATTAATGACATGTAGTGTAGCTAATTATTACACTATGTGTTGACCAGGATAGACTGGTGCATGGTTAGCCGCACTACACGTCGTGTGGCCCACTGGACACAGTGTGTAGTCCCTTTCGGGTCAGGGTCGGTCCGTGTATCCAATACACGACTTAGCCGATCAATGACCATGTAATGTGAAGTCAACACGATGTGTGGACCACTGGACACATCATGTACTCCAAATATTTCTAATGTACACCTCACATGTCATTTCCCCATGCGTGTACTTTAGATGAATGGTGAGGAGGGTGCACACCATGTAGTTAGATCTACATGCCATGCACTTTTTCCAGATTACGCAGATTTAAAATTTATTATTATATTATGTAACCCTTGAGATATGTACCTTTGTGTGGGCATAAATCTGGGACACAACATGTGATAAGTGTTTGATATATATATATATGTGTGTGTGTGTGTTTAATTAACATCTGCGTAATGTTCAAAGATCTGCACATCATGTATGAGTTGTGTTATAATTATTATTCTGCGTGCATACTACATGTCACAAAGAATAAAGTGTATACAAGTATAATACATGTTGGGTAGTTTTGGATGGGTATTCACCGAGTTATCTTTAAGGTACAAGTTATGTACACAGTAAATTTTAAATGAATTTATTACTTTTTTTTAAAATTATAATGGATGTGAATCTTAAAGAAATTCAGAAAAGGGTTAAGATAAAAGGTTTGATTAATTAAAGAAAATGATTAACCAATTAAAGCGTGATTTATCTTAAATAATAATGATTAAAGAATTGAATTCTAGTTTTATTAAATGCGTAAATTCATTGCATGCATGTGGATGATCATGAGCAAGACCAAAACTTTTGAATGTGATTGGTTTCCTTTTAATTTATTAAATTAAATTATTGTCCTACATTCCTTCTCTCCTCATTAATATGTAGGGCATGCAAGCCCATAGTTTCTTTTATGTAAACTCCCTTTTACCCCTCACATGCGTGTGAGTAAAATCATATATAATATATAGAGCTCCCAAGTTAGTAGAGGTGGTTCAAGTTAGGATCCTAGGTGAAACCAATCCAAGGGGTTACAAAGGTAGATAGGTGGAAAGCTATAAACACGAACCTAATTGGTTATAGGTGTTTCTCCTCTTGTTCAGCTGTTTGTTTATCATCCACTAGATAAACTAACCATTAGAAAAAATTCATGATCATAACCTTCATTTTATTTTGGTCAGTTGCATGGTTTGTTCATTATGGATGTATTGCTGCAATCACATAATTAATGAATTAAACAAGCATTCAAGATGAAACTAAAATAAATTGTCTTATGCATAAATATTATCTAATACATGGTTAATCACTTAAGCTTATCCCATTTAATATTAACAAGTATTTTAAAAGATAATAAATGGAAATTTACACATAATGGATAAAATCCCTCAATAAAATATTAAGTCGATACAGTCTTTCATTACTTCAATTAGAATCAAACCATAATTCAAAGTGCAAGACCATCCAATGTTGGGGTGCATTCAATTATCGAAGAATTATAATTTGAGGGTTTGGGTTGATTTGACTTAGTTTACATCAAGGGTTGACTACCAAAGTAGGTCATTCTGTAACTGAGAGGCAAAGGTTGAGGAAATCCAAAATTAAGGATTTCAGGATTGGGGAGTCCACTCAACAGATCAAGGAGCTGTGAGTTAATGCAGTTGGCATTTGGAATGCCTACATAAAACTTTTCAAATTACTTGACTAGCCAAAGTTGGGGTAATTCGAAGGGTAATACGGATCCTTGTTTCTAGAATGTCCAAGCAACATGATATTTTAAAGCCAATGGTGAGGACTATTGGGTTTCGATAAAATAGTGGGAGACTAATGAATATTTATTTATTTATTTGTATTAATTTTATCAAATAAATTACTAAAACTATGTTCATATTATTTGTAGAAACAACATTAAAAATGACATCAAACATATTGTTGTGATCCATACTCGAGAAGGAAAACATTCTCATCAGCACTAATTCCCAGGAGTGGAAAAAGCGCCTTTGGGTCATCCATCACCATGAAAGTAAACTATATGTGCTAGAATAACCTTTACCAGTTTCACCTGGAAATGTGGTGAGTGACGAGGAGCTCTCTGTGTACAAGAAACATTTGAATGATGATAAAGATGTTCAGTTCCTCGTGCTATCATCCATTACTAATGAGATCTTAATGAAAAATGAGGAAATGGGTTCTTATAGCATGATGTTGCATCTTCAGGATCTCTATCATGTAACGACTTGGGTTTTACCTTGTCAGACTTTGGAATATTCCTATGAATAATTCCAAAGTTAGGCGCGAAGACGATGTGTGATTCTAAGGCCCGGTGTGCCCAAAATAAATTTTATAAAAATATTAAGTATTTTTATACTACGCACATAGCGAAAATGGGTTATCTCCTAAATGGTCGATTAGGTCAGAAATCCAAGGGCACAGTTACATCAGGAGCATGCTGTTTACCCTAGGAAGGGTATATGTTTTGTCGGTGCGAACCTACTGTGGAAAAATATGTTGAGAGAATTTTCGTAAATAAATTCATTTATTTATTTTAAAGCTGGATCTTGAATAACTTCTGAACGGAGTCTCATATTGAAATTATGAGCGTGTGGTTGAGTTCAGAATGCTATGTTTACCCTAGGGGCAACTTAATCTTTGTCAGCAACAAGCATCGGGTCGGAGGCGAGATGGGAGTCGTGTTGTTAAGTAGAGGGGATTTAATTAAATAAAAATTAAATACCCCCTTCTTCCTTGTTGTGTAGTAGGAGAAACCAAATCTCTAATCCTCCTCCTTCAACGAACTGGGCGAGCAGGAGCCGTTTTTAGCGCGAATCGTCGGTAGATCGAGCATCAGCGCGTTGGAGGCATCGTTATGCACTTGAAGCTTCAGGATTTCACTCACAAGTTAGGTGGTTTGATTTTTGATCCCATACCCCAAGTTTATGCTTCATTTTTCTTCATTTTTTCACAGAGTGTATGTAGATCTTATTTTGAAGGTCTCAGAACAAGTTTCAGATCTGTTTTTGGAGCACTGGGATGCTCCCGGTGGTCTGTGGAAGCTCCGACAACGTTTTCCAGGGCAGCGTAGTGGTTTACGGCGAGGACGAAGGTTTCAGAGGTGGTTCGGAAGGCGGAATGGCAGTCTGGTCAGGCAGTGGTGGCTATTTCTGGTGAGGTGGTGGCAGTCTAGCAGGCATCGGTGGGGGTTTCCAGTGAGGCAACGGTGGTCCGACCAGAATTTTCCGAGGGTTCTTTAAACCCTGTAAAATGAAAACCGGAAGTCCAAATCACAAGCTGTCAGTAGAGAAGTGACCCTTTCATTAAGACAGACCCATTTTAGGTTGTTTTGGGAGTTTAAATAATCAGGATTGTGGACCACAGGCATAAAAATTTGAAATAATAACAATATTATATTATTATTCAACCTCAACCCATTATAACTTTTGGTCGGAGCATCAGATTGACATGCCATTAGTGGCATTGTGACCTTGATGGTGATACAGATGTTTCAATATAAATTTTGGGTTCGTAAACTGAAATTGGGGTGTGGGCCCCACAAGGCCTTTTTTGGGCAGTTGCGCTGAAATGTGACCTTTTCACCGAGAGACCATTTTGGATGAATGAGTACTCAATCCCGTATGTTTTTATGTGAGGATTTCAGTAGTGTGATCCATTTGATGTGTTCTAGGATCGATGCGTGGGTCCCATGATGACCCGTTTGGGCATGTTGTGGTGAAGAGTACTCTTTTCACCGGGTGTCCGTTTTGGAAGTACGAGCAGTCGATCTCATGAATTTTTCTGAGGGGATCACAACTGTGCGATCATCTTGATGAGTTTTAGAACTGAGGTGTGGGCCCCAAGAGGTTCCATTGTAGCATTTTATGACTTTTGCATCAGATGCCTGTTTGAGGTAAGTGTATAGCTTATACTGCGTGTTTTTTCACGTAGAATGCGATGGTGGACTCAGTTTGGGCCTAGGAGGTGCAGGGTGAGGCGATGTTGTGGGTCTCTTGGGTTAGCAACATTTGGACCAACAACGGTTGAGTGAACTCCCATGGTTCATTACTGTGAGGGTTCATGTGGAATTACAACCTCAGTACAAGTTTGTAATCCCCTCGGTAAGATGAGTTGGATAGAGTTGTTGTATCCCTCTAGAGTGGCCGGGGTAGGATCCTCTAGCATATCGTTTACCCTATATTGGGTTCTTGGAATTGTCCTGGCCAACACTACATGGGAAGCGATCCCCTATCTAGCATAATAGACCTATATGGTTTGTGGTATCATTGGGTATATGATCCCCTATGTAGAAGGCGGTTTCATTCGGGTTTTAGCATCATCAGGTATATGATCCCCTACTCAGCAGATGTTTTAGGTAGGGTTTATGGTATCGCTGGGTGTATGATCCCCTACTACATGAGTTATCCCGGATGGAGTTTGCAGTATCATCATGAACAACATTACATGGGTGAAGATCCTTTATCTAAGTGAGGTGATCTCCAGGATGTTATATTGGCTTGTGGTATCCCCCAGTGATTCCTAGGTGTGATCCTCTCTCTGAGAGATTATGGGCCATCAGTTAGGGTCATGGTATCCACTAGCGGATCCTATGAGTGATCCCCTATCTAAAGAGTTGTGGATTATAGTTTTCCAATAGGTTTTGTAGTATCCCCCAGTGGATCTTGGGAGAGATCCTCTATCAGAGTATCGAGAACCACTGAGTTTCAACGTGTCATGCTTTGTGGCGATATCCGACGAGCATTTTTCTCCTGGTTATGTGTATTCCATAGAGTCTCAATTTGAACCTGTCATTGGTGTTGAGGTCGGAACCTCCTGGGGCTTGGTGCCTGAGTTGAGTATATCTGGTGTTTTTTCTAGGTTTCCCTTGAGGTGTTTTAACATCTTAGATGACACACCCAATTGTTTGAGCTGACTGGTTGAGTTTAGCCAAGGATGGTCTCGTGATGAAGTTTCTCTCTCATTCGGGTTCCCACTAACTGGGATGAGCATACTGATACCTTTCATTTTATCCCTTATCTTTTGGGGGTTTTTTGGGTGCCTAATGATTATATTTATACTCACCCCTACACGGGATTTGCACGCACATGTTTTGTATCTTGTGTAGAACACATGCCTTTCGACGGAGTCCTAGGAGGACTCGGAGCAGGCATAGCATAATGAGCTCGACCGACTGAGGTGTTTATTAGAGCTGATCCGAGGATCTTACCAGAGAGAGTTTGTTAGCGATCCCCTTATTCTAATAAGGTTGGATACTTTTTTGGTTTTCTTTTAGTGGGCCCTATATTTTCCCTTTTGTACTGTTGTTGTACTCTGGTTGTGGGATATATGTATGCATGCATTTCTTTTCAGTTTTTATATATCTCTACACTGTTTCATGGAGGTTTATGTGGGTGTGTGTGTACATGTACCTTAGGATAAGGCCTCCCATGCGTGTGATAGTCTACTCAGTTCTAGTCGCCAAACCTAGGCCTATAAGAGGAAGGATTGGGGAGTCGCGGCTCAAGCCCCATTGGGCCAGGTTGTGACAGAGTGTTATCAGAGAAGGTTCCGGCTATGGGATCTTAGAGCGTAGTTGGTTTAGCTGTGATCTTGGTTTGGGTTGCATAGCAAAAGCGTTAGGATATTTCGAGTTCAAATTTCAGGCCAGGGACTCTAGTGTTGGTGCGACGACTGACATATCCATTCCCCAGGACTTTGATAACCTGCCTTTCAACTTGGGACATTAGTACATTGGTCGTAGGGAAATAATGGTACATGCATCATATAGGATTGGATTTTGGGTTTTCCTTGTCCTTCTTGAGTCATCTCCCCATATATACTCTTTGACCGTGATGCATTTTGATTGTATTTTAGGATGAATCCATGACGATAACCAACGAGGGTTCCTCAATGGGATTATGGTGATGATCCTCTCTGAGTAGAGTCTTTGGAGAAGGGCATAGGTTATAAGGCTGGAAATATAGGTGGTCCAACAGTTGACCCACCACTTGTCGAGCAGCTGGTTGTGCTGGTAGTAAAGGACAGGGATGCACGAAGGCAGAGTGCGCTACATGAGTTCTAAAGGCAGTGGAATCTGAGGTACTGGGGTGATCCAGACCCCCAGGCAGCTGATGATTGGCTCAAAGTAGTCACCCAAGTTTTCTTCCTGGTGAGGACACCTCTAGATTAGATGGTGGTCCTAGCGGTGAGCATTCTGCATGGTTCGGTCGGGCGATGGTGGAGTCTGGTGACGCTGTCCCACGACGAGGAGACGCTTACGTGGACAGAGTTTGAGTGGCTCTTTAAGGAGGAGTTCTACCTGGTCACGCTGAGATCAGTGCAGATCTAGGAGCTTCTGCAGCTTCGGCAAGAGGGAATGACTGTGTCAGAGTACTCAGTGAGGTTTACAGACCTACTGAGCTACTCCCTAGATATTATTCGAGACCTATTCTTTAGGGATAAGACCTTTAAGCATGGACTACATAGATACATCTGGCCAGGTGTGGTTTTCTTGTTCTTTCCCACCTATACTGGAGTACTGGATCGGGCCTTGGTGGTGGAGAGATTTCTCACTGAGTAGAATCCGACCGTCAGTGTTGGGCACGTGAGAGCTGAGACCTCAATAGCTAGTTCAGTAATTGGTAGCTGAAGAAATTATCAGGGTTACAGATGTGCTCGACATTTTAGGAGGCGACCCCATGATGTAGGATCTGAGGTTCAGGTATCTCAGGGCTCTCAGGATGGTTTTGGTCAATCGCAGGAGATGAGGTGTTACGCTTGCGAAGACCGGGGACATCTTGCTAGATATTGTCAGACCTGTCATGCTATTGAGAGGGAGCCGGTCGACTGGCCGCCTTGGCAGAGGAAACATCTCAAGTATGGAGGTCCATAGGATGACAAACATGGAGACAAAGCTGGTGCAGTAGTGGGAGGTGGCAGGCAGTACGATTTACCCTCACCCCCACCACCACCAGGTGGTCCATGCTAGGATCAGGGAGCTGTAGGATGGGGGAAAGGACAACTGCAGGCCTTAGAGGCCATTGACCCAGAGGTTCTGCAGATGGATAGAGGTATGCTCTATGTCCTTTATATTGTTCTACAATAGTTTTGATATACACTGTTAGGCGGTACTCTTTCCTTTCTGTTTTTGCTTGAGGTTTGTTCAGGGTGTTGGTAAGAACCTATGTTGGTATTGTTTGACATTCTTTGAATGCATGAGGAAGATGGATCTTTCCCCCACTAAGACACGTTTTTGTGATGTGATTAAAATCATGTGGTCAAGTCAGTGTTGCCCAAAGCGGATAGTGTCAAGGTGCGGTGGATGAGTCCCTCTAACTTGTGTGTTTGGGCCAAGGTTGTGTGTTGGGGAGTTTGTATGAAAGGTCTTGGGTTCCTCATAGTGTGTGCTAGTTAGCATCACGGGAACCCTTGGTGGCTTTGTGGTGTTTTGGTGAACTAGATGGCGTGGGAGATCATGTGAAATTATTTTCTTTCCCTCATGCCTAAACTTTTTCTTTTCAAGGAAGAAAAACATTAAAGTGGGTAGGGTTTAGTGACTTAGGTTTTACCCTATCAAACTTTGGAATATTCCTACAAATAATTCCAGAGTTAGGTGTGAAGACGGCGTGCGATTCCAAGACCCGGTGTGCCTGAAATAAATTTTATAAAAATATTAAGTATTTTTATACTATGAACATGGATAAAATGATCTATCTCCTAAATGTTCACTCGGGTCAGAAATATGAGGGCACAATTGCATCTGAAGTGTGCTATTTACCCGAGGTGGGGTATAAGTTTTGTCGGTGCGTGCCTGCTGTGGAAAATATTATCAAGGGTGTTTTCATAAATTTATTTATTTATTTATTTTAAATTTGGATCTTGAATAACTTTTGAATGGAGTCTAGGATCAAAATTTTAGTCATGCAGTTGAGTTCAGAACACTGTGTTTACCATATGGGCAACTTAATCTTTGTCAGCAACAAACGTTGGGTCGGAGGTGAGATAGGAGCCGGGCTGTTAAGAGGAGGGGATTTAATTAAATCAAAATTAAATCACCCCCATTATTCCTTGTTATGTATCATAAGGAACCACATACCTCCTCCTCCTCCTTTTTCAATGAACTAGGAGTGTATGATCCGTTTTCAACATAGATCATCGGCAGATCGAGCATCAGCGTGTTGCATTCGTTGTTCTGCACCCGAAGCTTCGGCGTTTAACCCATGAGGTAGGTGGTTTGAGTTTTGATCCCATTTTCCATGTTTATGATTTTTTTCTTTGTTTTATCATTTATTCTATGTATATTTGGTCCCAAATGTCTCAGAACAGGTTTCAGATCTGTTTTTGGAGCACCGAGGTGCTCCCAGCAGTCCACGAAAGCTCTGACATCGTTTTTCGGTGCGATGTGGTGGTTTCCGGTGAGGCATATAGCTCTGAAAGTGGTTCAACAGGTGGTGTGGTAATCTAGTCAGGAGGCGACGATGTTTTACAGTGAGGCGTCGGCGGTCCGCCAGGCGTCGGTGGGGGTTTTTGGAGAGGCAGCTGTAACATCCCAGGTAAATAAAGAACATGACATTTTAATATTTATTAATATTTGTGGATTAAGTATTAATTTTACTCTAAAGGGGATTCTATGTTCGATGGCGTACCCAATACACAACAACAGGTTTTTTGAAATCTTACGTTGCACACAACATTGAGTTATACTGAAAAATAATAATATATTATTATTATTTTAAATGGTAGTTACGCCTAGCCATTGTAATGGAGAGAATGAACAGAACTAAATACAAAATTATTATACATGTTTGTTAAATGTTTTTACATTTATCCAATAAAATTTAGGGGCTTCAAATATGAATGAATCAAATTTTAAGCATGAATACTCTGATATTCAGTAAAAGGTCGATTTACCACCTTTTTATAGAGAACCCTCTTTAAATATATTTTTGGTTAATTTTATATGTTCTATTTGACAAAATAAAATTCTTCTTTATAATCGGGACATTAAAATTTACCTTGGGTAAAATTTTGGTATTTTTCTGACAAAATTCATTTTTTAAATGAATAGTGAAAAATACTGTATTTTAATTCAAAACTATCTTTTAATATAACTTATTTATATGGTTATATTATCTTTTTAAATGGGTTTAAAGTGTAATTAGATTATATTTTTACCATTTTATCCAATGCTGGTCATTGGAATTATTTTTACTTTGAAATTGGACATAAACAAGTGTCAATCTTTTGATAGATATTGTTTCTTAAAAACACGCTACTTGTTTTGACAACGAGAATTAATTTTAAATTAATTAATGTAACTTTTATGTTTTTAATTTTGTAAAATAGACATAATTTTTGAATTCGGGATATCAAATATAGCTTAGGCTGAATTTTTGGTATTTTTCTGAAAAACTTTAATTTTTGATGAATAGTGGAACCACTTAGTAGTAGTTAAAAAAAACTGATTTTTTCATTTAAATGAAAATTTACCACTTCTGTAAATTGAATTTCAAAAATCCGACATACACGGTTGTTATTATTAAGTAAAATGTGGTTCAATAAGATGAAAATAAATTTTGGTGAATAGTAACTATTGACTTTTATTTACCGCGGTTAAAGGTAAATATGGTAATTCAAGGTAAAAAGAATATCATAATAATACCAAATTACCTTAACACTTATCCTAACCTTATTATATGGGTCATGGACGACCATGGTAATCTTTGCGTCGATTTTGGGACCCCATGGAGCCACTTAAGAGTGATAATGACACTTTAGATTAATTAATTTAATGTAAAGGCAAAAATGACACAAACAAATATCTTTTAGTAAATTAATTTTTACATAGGGTTATATAAGTTATATTTTAGAATATAAATATTCATTGGAAATATAAAAAGATTTCCTACATCATGGTATTTTTTTTATAATTTTTAGAATAGAATAAATTAAATTATTTATGACACAATAATGATGGAGTGTTTACCTCATTAATAAATGATTTAAATAAATAAGATTATTAATATTAAAATAACATCCAAAACCTGTCCAATTCTTATTGTATGAATTTATTTCTACCATGATTCATATTATCTTTGACTTTAATTAGTTTTTTACCTTTAGAAACCGAATATCATTATATAATAAAATAATATTTTCACACTTTCCTAAAGAGCCCCTCCTCCCCCTTATAAAAGGACACCACTTCTAACCAATTACTAACACCTATAAATCCTTTTGGCTCGTCCAAACTCTACCCAATTAATCTCCCTACATCCCTATCCCCCTCCTAGAAGCCTTACCTTAGGAATAAGGCACTTCAAGAAGTCCTTTTGGTTCAAACCAAAGGAAGTTACCCAAATTAAAGGTAACAATTCCTCTTAACTTCTTATCTTTTATTTTACTTCTCCAACCCTGAAACTCTTTTTATTACTTTCTTTTATAACAAAAACAGTATTATAAATATACTATTATTTTTTTATGAGAAGGATTATAACTGAACTTACACACACCTCCATCTAATGGGTAAAGAACATACTGTTTCTGTGGACGGTGAACTACTGCCTCACGAAACGATGATTGTTCAAATATCTCCTACCGCCTCTCATGGTGAACATTATTATGAAATTATATTTATATATGATATATATATTATGTTTATGTTTTCTTTATGCTTCTGTATTTTTCATTTATATCATACCTTTATGGTTTCCATTATGGGTAAACGCGATAATTTCATTTGAGGAAGTGCGGACTACTGCCCCCTCAAAGTGATATGACTCTTTAATGCCATATGTGGGATGTATAAAGGATAGAGTTAATGATATTATATATTATATTATACTGTAATTATAATATACCTATGTATAATTATTCTTTAATTCCATTAAAATACGAAATAGAAATGAAAGTAGCGTTCATGCGTACGTATGACTTATCGTCTCCATGAACAGTGCATTTCATTTCTTATCTCCAAAATGTTATTTACTATTATAAATACATATATATACTGGATATATATGATTATATGATATCTAAATCATGAATATTATTCTGGAGATAATGGACTATTGACCACATGGACAACTTGTAATTATAACGTGTTTATTTTTGACTCAAGTACCAAATATCGACCAAACGACCATTATTAACATAAATGATCACATAATGTTTATAAAATGGTAATAAGTGATATAAAAAGGATAATAAACTTGAAAAAGGTTCTTAAGTAAGTATAAATTAACTTCAGTTTATTATTCAGGAAGAACAAGGAACAAACGAGTCAAGTCAGACATGAGGTAAGAGATTTTCTTATCTCACTTTTAATTTCATGAGATTTCCATTGTTCGCCACTTATTCATTGCATGTGGTGTATTGTGTACTTCTATTTGATATATATTATCACTAATATCATTATATTCAGGGTATTATGTGATTCATTTGGTGGTTATTAACTTTTGGTCATACGACTCAGTTGATTACAACATGGTAAAGGGTTTCATCTCACTTTTTATTCCCGTGAGATTCATACTATATTTGCCACTATTTCCTTTTGTGTGGTGTATGTACTGCCCATTATTGTACTCTTTGTGTAATATAATTTAATTTATGAGCATTTAAATCTTCATTGTATGATCCTTCTTTCATGTGGCGTACGTTTTGTAGGTTACCAAATCGGTAAGGAAACCTTTCACCCTCCTCTTTTTAAAAGACTTATTTTTGGTATGTCTTTTAATTTACATATTATTATGTTGGGATATGTTCTTATATATCCTTATTTATGTAAAATTTATTTACAAGTGATGAGATACCCTTTTCACCTCATCAACTCATTTTCTAAATTTTAAAGTGACGCCGTTAGGCTGTCAAATTTTTACAAGGGAACTTCTTAACCCAATTTCAATTCTTTGGGTTCAACTTGTACATCTTGAATATGTCATCCTATGAATATGTGCTAATGACTTATGATTGTTTTACACTTAATATCCACTTATATTGGGTGTATTTATATTTTTCACACATAATTATGTGATTGATTTATCCTTAATTTAAGGATACCATCTTTATAAGGAATTTCATCTCAATTTATATTTCCTCTGAGACTTCATTGTTGTTATGAACCAATTCACTCTTATATGGTGTATATACTGTCCTTTTACATATTATATCATGAATCCCTTTATTCTCATGATATTATAAAGTTCAGATTAAATGTTATTTTTCAATTATTTGTATTCAAGTGTCTCTCTTTTTATTAAAAAAACTATTTTTAAATGTTTTAAAGATTTATTCTTCTAAATATTTCTCATTAATGTCCATGTTTTCAAAATGGGTTTAAGGATTTATTTATATGGACATTAATGTTTTCAAATGATAATTCATTTAAAGGCTTCAAAGTGGTATGTGACACTTTGATTCAAAAATCTATTTATTAAATGTTTTAAATGGTTTTGAAAATGGTTTGATAAAGCATTGATTATGTCAATATATTGATATTATATATTGTGATTGGAAAGTGGAAATGATATATTTCCTTTATGCTTGTGTTATTTGTTATGATTATGTTATGGTTATTGAGCATTGTTTACTTATACGGGTGGTTCCGTGATAAACCTAGGGCGGGTGAGCTCGAGATTTCTCTCCAATGCATTGGGTAACGTGATAGAGGTAAACATGATGTTTCTCATAAGAGATTTAGGGAATATACAGTGATGGGTATTCCAAGTGTAACTCTCTACGTATCTGTGATAACTACAATTTATGTTTGATATGGATTCCATAAGTAACCTTTATGATTTATGATTTGGGTGTGTTATTCATAAATCTTATGATTTCACAAGGTATGTTATGATTGAAAAGTATGGTTTCATAGATTTGTATTTATTGATGGGATAATGTTTTCCTTCCTTATTTTATAACCCATACTAAGCTTTTTATGCTCATCCCATGTTTTTGAAATGTTTTCCACATACTTAAAGATGAATAGGGTCAAGGATGGGATCAAGTAAAAGTAATGATGTCTAAAACATGGAACTAGACATGTTTCTTTTTAAGAGTTTTTATTTAGTGAAAAAATGGATACTGAGTAGTATTGACTACATGTAATATTCAAGTTGTTATGTAATATTTATGGCCTAATTCTCTAAAACTCTAAACCTTAAAAGATCCTCAATGTGAATTATTCATTTAATTCAATATTATGTAATGTTTTAAGGTCGGGTCCTTATAGTTGGCATCAGAGGTCGGTTTAGATAACTTTATAGGTTAGGGTGTAATTTAAGTATAAGTGACATAAACATAATGGTTAACATAATAGAAAGAGTCATAGTTGTTTTAGAAGTGATAAATGGTTATTACATTTTGGGGAGCAAAATGAAAGGTATTAGATAACCTTTGAGGATAAATTATGTTATGGTTATTTTTGAGGAATTTGCCTCTTTTTTTGGAATGTTATGAAATTGTATAGTTTTTTGAAAAAGGACAACATGCAGACCTTGTGAAAACCTGTCGCGTCGGACAAAGCTGCGGGAATCGAACCCACAACCAAAGTGTGATTGGTATTTATCGCCTACCACTGGACTACGTGAAGTCCCTGGTTAGTATGACTAATTTTTTTTAGTTAAATGATTTTATTGATCAATAGTAAGTTTATTTGGGATTATATGTTTTATCAAATAGAAATTATTAGTATAGGAAAATGATTTGGTGATTTAGTGATAAAGGTTATTTTGGAAGACATTCTCTCTTTTGGGAACACTATATGCTTAAGGAAAATAGAATACCTTGGAATTTAAATTGTGGAGTAATGGTTGAAATATTATTTTGGAAGAATATATGTTTTTATTGTGGACATTTGGTGATTTGGGTTATTTATGGAAATGATTAACCTATCATAGAGAATATGTCATTAGGTTAATTACACTTCAGTATGAGACATTAAGAGTAGTCGATTTTATTTGGAGATAAATGTTAAGATTTACTGTGGAATACTATGTGATAAAATATTTCTGAGTTTTGGGTTTTAATCTTATTTTGGATTATTTTGAATAATTTTAAGGACAATTGTATATTGAATTATCTTTCTTGAACTTTGGGTACTTTTGGTTGAATTTTAGAGATTAAGAGTAGTACTTCTTTTTATAAAGGATTATCCTTTTGAATATTATCTGATCACGTACTAACCAATTTTAGTTTTGGTTAATGTATAAAGATAGGAGAAATATATGGTTCATATTTTTTGGATCATTTTATTCTCTAGAAGTTGATTATAGTGCTTTCAATTTGAACAAGTCATATTGAATACTTACCATTTGGAGAAAAGATGAGTTTGTGGTAGAATTTTATTAAAGGATAACACTCTACATGACGAGTAAGTATATTTCCTTACGAAATTGGTCTAGTTATTAATAAAATTATTCAACTATATTAAAAGGATCTTGAATTAAAAATTTTATAAGCCCTCTTTTATCATCATACTTTTACCGAACCACAAATTTATGGTATTGTGGTGGTTAACTTTCTATGATCAAGTTCTTTATCACTCTCTATTAATCTATGAGAGTTAGTTTCTCTTCCATATCCATGTTTTCATGGAATCCTAGTATCTGTTGTCTCGGGTAACCTTTTTTACTTTTATACATTTATTTTAAAGCGATAGTTTTATTGAATCTTTTTACGATGTGGGACTTTCAATGATGTTTCCGAGCCCAATTTTAAAATTATGAGGACATAATTTCCAAAAGGGGGGAAGGATGTAACATCCCAGGTAAATAAAGAACATAACATTTTAATATTTATTAATATTTGTGGATTAATTATTAATTTTACTCTAAAGGGGATGCTATGTTCGATGGCATACCCAATACACAAAAACAGGTTTATTTAAAATCTTACATTGCACACAACATTGAGTTATACAGAAAAATAATAATATATTATTATTATTTTAAATGGTTGTTACGCCTAGCCGTTGTAATGGAGAGAATGAACATAACTAAATAAAAAATGATTATACATGTTTTTTAAATGTTTTTACATTTATCCAATAAAAGTTAGGAGCTTAAAATATGAATGAATCTAATTTTAAGCATGAATACTCTGATATTCAGTAAAAGGTAGATTTACTGCCTTTTTATAGAGAACCCTATTTAAATATAGTTTTTTTCACTTTTATATGTTCTATTTGACAAAATAAAATTCTTCTTTATAATCGGGACATTAAAATTTACCTTGGGTAAAATTTTGGTATTTTTCTGACAAAATTCATTTTTTAATGAATAGTGAAAAATACTGTATTTTAATTCAAAAATTTCTTTTAATATAACTTATTTATATGGTTATATTATCTTTTTAAATGGTTTTAAAGTGTAATTAGATTATATTTTTACCATTTTATCCAATTCTGTTCATTGGAATTATTTTCACTTTGAAATTGGACATAAATAAGTGTTAATCTTTTGACAGATATTGTTTCTTAAAAACATGCTATTTGTTTTGACAACAGGAATTAATTTTAAATTAATTAATGAAACTTTAATATTTTTAATTTTGTAAAATAGAAATAATTTTTTAATTCGGGATATCAAATATAGATTAGGCTGAATTTTTGGCATTTTTCTAAAAAACTTCAATTTTTGATGAATAGTGAAACCACTTAGTAGTAGTTAAAAAAAATTAACTTTTTTATTTAAATGAAATTTTACCACTTCTGTGAATTGAATTTCAAAAAATCCGACATACACAGTTGTTATTAGTAAGTAAAATGGGGTTCAATAAGATGAAAATAAATTTTGGTAAATAGTAACTTTTGACTTTTATTTACCGCGGTTAAAGGTAAATAGGGTAATTCAAGGTAAAAAGAATATCAAAATAATACAAAATTACCTTAAAACTTTTCCTAACCTTATTAGATGAGTCATGGATGACCATGAGCATCTTTGGGTCTATTTTGGGACCCCATGGAGTCACTTAAGAGTGATAATGACACTTTAGATTAATTAATTTAATGTAAAGGAAAAAATGACACAAACAAATATCTTTTAGTAAATTAATTTATAAATGGGGTTATATAAGTTATCTTTTAGACTATAAATATTCATTGGAAAGCTACAAAGATTTCCGACATCATGGATTTTTTTTTATAATTTTTAGACATAGAATAAATTAAATTATTTATGATACAATAATGATGCAGTGTTTACCTCATTAATAAATGATTTAAATAAATAAGATTATTAATATTAAAATAACATCCAAAACCCATCCAATTCTTATTTTATGAATTTATTTCGACCATGAGTCATATTATATTCGACTTTAATTAGTTTTGGACCTTTATAAACCAAATATTATTATATAATAAAATAACATTTTCACACTTTCCTAAAGAGCCCCTCCTCCCCCTTATAAAAGGACATCAATTATAAAACATTCCTCACACCTCTAAAGCCTCGTGGATCGTCCAAACTCTACCCAATTAATCTCCCTACATCACTATCTTCCTCTTAGAATCATTACCTGAGGCATAAGAAACTTCAAGAAGTCCCTTTGGTTCAAACCAAAGGAAGTTACCCAAATTAAAGGTAACAGTTCCTCTTAACTTCTTTTCTTTTATTTTACTCCTCCAAACCCCAAAATATTTTTATTACTTTATTTTATAATAACACCAGTATCCTAAATATACTATAATTTTTTTATGATAAGGATTCGAACTAAACTTACACACACCTCCATCTAATGGGTAAAGAACATACTGTTTCGGTGGACGGTGAACTATTGCCTCACGAAATGATGATTGTTCAAATATCTCCTACCGCCTCTCATGGTGGACATTATGATGGAACTATATTTATATATGATATATATATTATGTTTATTTTTTCTTTATTATTCTATATTTTTCATTTATAGCATACCTTTATAGTTTCCATTATGGGTAAACGTGATAATTTCATTTGAGGAAGTGCGGACTACCGCCCCCTCAAAGTGATATGACTCGTTAATGCCATATGTGGGATTTATAAAGGATATAGTTAATGATATTATATATGATATTATACTGGAATTATATTATAACTATGTATCATTATGTTTTAATTCCATTAAAATACGAAATAGAAATGAAAGTAGCGTTCATGCGTACGTACGGCTTACCGTCTCCATGAACGGTGCATTTCATTTCTTGTATCCAAAATGTTATTTACTATTATAAATAAATATATATACTAGATATATATGATTTATATTATATATAAATCATTAATATCATTCTGGAGATAATGGAATATTGACCACATAGACAACTTGTAATTATAAGGTGTTCATTTTTGACTCAAGTACCAAATATCGACCAAACGACCATTATTAACTTAAATGATTGCATAATGTTTATAAAATGGTAATAAATGATATAAAAAGTATAATAAACTTTAAAAATTTTCTTAATCAAGTATAAATTAACTTTAGTTTATTACTCAGGAAGAACAAGGAAGAAACGAGTCATGTCAGACATGAGGTAAGGGATTTTCTTATCTCACTTTTAATTTCGTGAGATTTCCATTGTTCGCCACTTATTCATTTTATGTGGTGTATTTTTTACATAAATTTGATATATATTATCACTATTATCATTATATTTAGGGTATTCTGTGATTAATTTGGTGGTTATTAACTTTTGGTCATACGACTCAGTTGATTACAACGTGGTAAAGGGTTTCATCTCACTTTTTATTCTCGTGAGATTCATACTATATTTGACACTATTTCTTTTTGTGTGGTGTATGTAATGCCCATTATTTTACTCTTTGTGTAATATAATTTCATTTATGAGTATTTAAATCTTCATTGTATGATCCTTCTTTCAAGTGGCGTACATTTTGTAGGTTACCAAATCAGTAAGGGAACCTTTCACCCTCCTCTTTTTAAAAGACTTCTTTTTGTTATGTCTTTTAATTTACATATTATTATGTTGGGATATGTTCTTATATATCCTTATTGATGTAAAATTTATGTCCAAGTGATGAGATAAACTTTATCTCATCAACTCATTTTCTGAATTTTAATGTGACGCCGTTATGCTGTCGAATTTTTACAAGGGAACTTCTTAACCCAATTTCAATTCTTTGGGTTCAACTTGTACATCTTGAATATGTCATCCTATGAATATGTAAAAATGACCTATGATTGTTTTAAACTTAATATAAAATTATATTGGTTGTATTTATATTTTTCACACATAATTATGTGATTGATTTATCCTTAATTTAAGGATACCATCTTTATAAGGGATTTTATCTCAATTAATATTTCCACTGAGACTTCATTGTTGTTATGAAACAATTAACTCTTATATGGTGTATATACTATCCTTTTAAATATTATATCATGAATCCCTTTATTATCATGATATTATAAAGTTCTTATTAAATGTTATTCCTCAATTATTTTTATTCAAGTGTCTCTCTTTTTGTTAAAAAAACTATTTTTAAACGTTTTAAAGATTTATTCTTCTTAATAGTTCTCATTAACGTCCTTGTTTTCAAAATGGGTTTTAGGATTTATTTATATGGACATTAATATTTTCAAATGACAATTCATTTAAAAGCTTCAAAGTGGTATGCGACACTTTGATTCAAAAGTCTATTTATTAAATGTTTTAAATGGTTTTGAAAATGGTTTGATAAAGCATTGATTATGTTAATATATTGATATTATATATTGTGATTGGAATGTGGAAATGATATATTTCCTTTATTCTTGTGTTATGTGTTATGATTATGTTATGGTTATTGGTCATTTTTTACATATACGGGTGATTCCGTGATAAACCTTGGGCAGGTGAGCCTGAGATAGCTCTCCAATGCATTGGGTAATGTGACGGAGGTAAACGTGATGTTTCTCCTAAGAGATTTAGGGTATATACTTTGATGGGTATTCCAAGTGTAACTCCCTACATATATGTGATAGCTAAAATGTAAGTTTGATATGGATTCCATAAGTAACCTTTATGATTTATGATTTGGGTGTGTTATTCATAAATATTATGATTTCACAAGGTATGTTATGATTGAAAAGTATAGTTTCATTGATTTGTATTTATTGATGGGATAATGTTTTCCTTCCTTATTTTATAACCCATACTGAGATTTTTATGCTCATCCCAAGTTTTTGAAATATTTTCCACATAATTAAAGATGAATAGGGTCAAGGATGAGATCAAGGAAAAGTGATGATGTCTAAAACATGGAATTGGACATGTTTCTTTTTAAGAGTTTTTATTTTATGAAAAAAATGGATACTGAGTAGTAGTGTATACAAGTAATATTCAAGTTGTTATGTTATAGTTATGGCCTAATTATCTAAAACTCTAAACCTGAAAGGATCCTCAATGTGAATTATTCATTTAATTCAATATTATGTAATGTTTTAAGGCTGGGTCCTTATAGTTGGTATCATAGGTCGGTTTAGATAACTTTAGAGGTTAGGGTGTAATTTAAGAATAAGTGACATAACCATAATGGTTAACATAATAGAAATATTCACAGCTTTTTTAGAAGTGATAAATGGTTATTACATTTTGGGGAGCAAAATGAAAGGTATTAGATAACCTTTGAGGATAAATTATATTGTGGTTATTTTTGAGAAATTTGTCTCTTTTTTTGGAATGTTATGAAATTGTATAGTTTTTTGAAAAAGGACAACATGCAGACCGTGTGACAACCCGTCGCGTCGGACAAAGCTGCGGGAATCGAACCCACAACAAAAGTGTGATTGGGATTTATCTCCTACCACTGGACTACGTGAAGTCCCTAGTTAGTATGACTAATTCTTTTTAGTTAAATGATTTTATTGATCAAGAATAAGTTTATTTGGGATTATATATTTTATCAAATGGAAATTCTTAGTATAGGAAAATGATTTGGTGATTAAGCGATACAGGTTATTTTAGAAGACATTCTCTCTTTTGGGAACACTATATGCTTAAGGAAAATAGAATACCTTGGGATTTAAATTGTGGAGTAATGGTTGAAATATTATTTTGGAAGAATATATGTTTTTATTGTGGGAATAAGTTGATTTGGTTTATTTATGGAAATGATTAACCTATCATAGAGAATATGTGATTAGGTTAATTACACTTCAATATGAGACATTAAGAGTAGTCAATTTTATTTGGAGATATATGTTAAGATTTAATGTGGAATACTATGTGATAAAATCCTTCTAAGTTTTGGTTTTGAATATTATGTTGGATTATTTTGAATAATTTTAAGGACAATTGAATATTGAATTATCTTTATTGAACTTTGGGTACTTTTGGTTGAATTTTGGAGATTAAGAGCAGTACTTCTTTTTATAAAGGATTATCCTTTTGGGGATTATCTGATCACGTACTAACCAATTTTGGTTTTGGTTAATGTATAAAGATAGGGGAAATATATGGTTCATATTTTGTGGATCATTTTATTCTCTAGAAGTCAATTATAGTGATTTCAATGTGAACAAGTCATCTTGAATACTTACCATTTGGAGAAAAGATGAGTTTGTGGTAGAATTTTATTAAAGGATGACACTCTACATGACGAGTAAGTATATTTACTTACGATATTAGTCTTGTTATTAATAAAATTATTCAACTCTATGAAAAGGATCTTGAAGCAAAAATTTTATAATCCCTCTTTTATCATCAGACTTTTACCAAACCACAAATTTATTGTATTGTGGAGGTTAACTTTCTCCGATCAAGTTCTCTATCACTCTCTATTAATCTATGAGAGTTAGTTTCTCTTCCATATCCATGTTTTCAAAGAATCCTAGTATCTGTTGTCTCGGGTAACCTTTTTACTTTTCTACCTTTATTTTAAAGTGATAGTTTTGTTGACTCTTTTTACGATGTGGGACTTTCAATGATGTTTCCGAGCCCAATTTTAAAATTCCGAGGACACAATTTCCAAAAGGGGGGAAGGATGTAACATCCCACATAAATAAAGAACATGAGATTTTAATATTTATTAATATTTTTGGATTAAGTATTAATTTTTCTCTAAAGGGGATGCTATGTTCGATGACGTACCTGATACACAACAACAAGTTTCTTTGAAATCTTACGTTACAGAAAACATTGAGTTATACTGAAAAATAATAATATAATATTATTATTTTAAATGGTAGTTATGCCTAGCCATTGTAATGGAAGGAATGAACAGAACTAAATAAAAAATTATTATATAGGTTTGTTAAATGTTTTTAAATTTATCTAATAAAATTTAGGGGCTTAAAATATGAATGAATCTAATTTTAAGCATGAATACTCTGATATTCAGTAAAAGGTCGATTTACCACCTTTTTATGAAGAACCCTATCTAAATATAGTTTTGTTCACTTTTATATGTTCTATTTTAAAAAATAAAATTATTCTTTATAATTGGTACATTAAAATTTACCTTGGGTAAAATTTTGGTATTTTTTCTGATAAAATTCATTTTTAATGAATAGTAAAAAATACTGTATTTTAATTCAAAACTATCTTTTAATATAACTTATTTATATGGTTAGATTATATTTTTAAATGCTTTTAAAGTTTAATTAGATTATATTTTTTCCATTTTATCCAATTATGGTCATTGGAATTATTTTCATTTTGAAATTGGACATAAACAAGTGTCAATCTTTTGACAGATATTGTTTCTTAAAAACACGCAATTTGTTTTGACAACGAGAATTAATTTTAAATTAATTAATGAAATTTTATGTTTTTAATTTTTTAAAATAGATATCATTTTTAAATTCGGGATATCAAATATATCTTAGGCTGATTTTTTGGTATTTTTTTGAAAAACTTCAATTTTGATGAATAGTGAAACCACTAAGTAGTAGTTAAAAAAATTGACTTTTTCATTTAAATGAAATTTTACCGCTTCTGTAAATTGAATTTCAAAATTCCTAAATACACAATTGTTATTAGTAAGTAAAATATGATTAAATAAGATGAAAATAAATTTTGGTGAATAATAACTTTTGACTTTTATTTACCATGGTTAAAGGTAAATAGGGTAATTCAAGGTAAAAAGAATATCATAATAATACCAAATTACCTTAAAACTTGTCCTAACATTATTTTATGAGTCTTGGACGACCATGGGAATCTTTGGTTGGATTTTGGGACCCCATGGAGCCACTTAAGAGTGATAATGAAACTTTAGATTAATTAATTTAAAGGCAAAAATGACAAAAAAAATATATCTTTTAGTAAATTAATTTTTACATGGGGTTATATAAGTTATATTTTAGACTATAAATATTCATTAGAAAGATACAAATATTTCCCACATCTTGGTATTTTCTTTATAATTTTTAGACATAGAATAAATTAAATTATTTATGACACAATAAAGATGCAGTGTTTACCTCATTAATAAATGATTTAAATAAATAAGATTATTAATATTAAAATATCATCCAAAACCTGAACAATTATTATTGGATGAATTTATTTCAACCATGAGTCATATTATCTCTGACTTTAACTAGTTTTGGATCTTTATAAACTGAATATCATTATATAATAAAATAATATTTTCACACTTTCCTAAAGAGCCCCTCCCTCCTTATAAAAAGACACCACTTCTAACCAATTCCTAACACCTCTCAAGACTTTTGGCTCGTCCAAAATCTACCCAATTAAGATCCCTACATCCCTATACTCCTCCTAGAATCCTTACCATAGGTAGAATATACTTCAAGAAGTCCTTTTGGTTCAAACCAAAGGAAGTTACACAAATTAAAGGTAACAGTTCCTCTTAACTTCTTTTATTTTATTTTACTTCTACAATCCCTAAACTCTTTTTGTTAATTTATTTTATAACAACACCAGTATAATAAATATACTAGGATGTTTTTATGAGGATTATTAGAACTAAACTTACACAAAACTTCATCTAATGGGTAAAGAACATACTGTTTCTGTGGACGACAAACTACTACCTCACGAAACAATGATTGTTCAAATATCTCCCACCGCCTCTCATGGTGGCCATTATGATGGAAATATATTTATATATGATATATATATATATATATTATGTTTATATTGTATTTATTCTTTTTTATTTTTCATTTATAACATACCTTTATGGTTTCCATTATGGGTAAACATGATAATTTCATTTGAGGAAGTGCGGACTACCGCCCCCTCAAAGTGATATGAATCGTTAATGCCATATGTGGGATGTATAAAGGATAGAGTTAATAATGTTATATATGATATTATACTATAATTATAATATAACTATGTATCATTATGTTTTAATTCCATTAAAATACGAAATAGAAATGAAAGTAGCGTTCATGCGTAAGTACGACTTACCGTCTCCCTGAACGGTGCATTTAATTTCTTATCTCCAAAATGTTATGTAATGTTATAAATACATATATATACTGGATATATATGATTTATATGATATCTAAATCATGAATATAATTATGAATATAATGTACTATTGACCACATGGACAACTTGTAATTATAAGGTGTTCATTTTTGACTCAAGTACCAAATATCGACCAAAGGACCATTATTAACTTAAATGACAGCATAATGTTTATAAAATGGTAATAAGTTATATAAAAAGAATAATAAACTTGAAAATTTTTATTAATAAACTATAAATTAACTTTAGTTTATTATTTAGGAAGAACAAGGAACAAATAGGTCAAGTCGGACACAAGGTAAGGGATTTTCTTAACCCACTTTTAATTTTGTGAGATTTTCATTGTTCGCCACTTATTCATTGCATGTGGTGTATTGTGTACTTACATTTGATATATATTATCATGACTATCATTATATTCATGGTATTATGTGATTCATTTTGTGGTTATTTACTTTTGGTCATACGACTCAGTTGATTACAATGTGGTAAAGGGTTTTATCTCACTTTTTATTCTCGTGAGATTTATACTATATTTTCCACTATTTACTTTTGTGTGGTGTATGTACTACCCATTATTGTACTATTTTTTTAATATAAATTCATTTATGAGTATTTAAATCTTCATTGTATGATCCTTCTTTCATGTGGTGTACGTTTTTTAGGTTACTAAATTGGTAAGGGAACCTTTCACCCTCCTTTTTTTAAGACTTCTTTTTTGTTATGTATTTTAATTTACATCTTATTATGTTGGGATATGTTCTTATATATCCTTATTGATGTAAAATTTATGTCCAAGTGATGAGATACAATTTTTATCTCATAAAATCATTTTCTTAATTTTAAAGTGACGCCGCCGTTAGGCTGTCAAATGTTTACAAGTGAACTTCTTAACCCAATTTCAATTCTTTGTGTTCAATTTGTACATCTTGAATATGTTTTCCTATGAATATGTTTGAATGAACTTTGATTGTTTTACATTTAATATCCACTTATATTGTGTGTATTTATATTTTTTTCACATAATTATGTGATTGATTTATCCTTAATTTAAGGATACCATCTTTATAAGGGATTTCATCTCAATTTATATTTCCACTGAGACTTCATTGTTGTTATACAAAAATTCAATATTATATGGTGTATATAATTTTATTTGACATATTATATCATGAATCCATTTATTCTCATGATATTATAAAGTTATGATTAAATGTTATTCTTCAATTATTTGTATTCAAGAGTCTCTCTTTTTTTTAAAAAACTATTTTTAAATGTTTTAAAGATTTATTCTTATAAATATTTATCATTAATGTCCATGTTTTCAAAATGAGTTTTAAGATTTATTTATATGGACATTAATGTTTTCAAATGATAATTCATTTAAAATCTTCATAGTGGTATGTGATACTTTGATTCATAAATCTATTTATTAAATGTTTTAAATGGTTTTGAAAATGGTTTGATAAAGCATTGATTATGTCAATATATTGATATTATATATTATGATTGGAATGTGGAAATGATATTTTTTTATTCCTGTGTTATGTGTTATGATTATATTATGGTTATTTGGCATTGTTTACGCATATGGGTGGTTCTGTGATAAACCCAGGACAGGTGAGCCCGAGATAGCTCTCTAATGCTTTGGGTAACGTGACAGAGGTAAACGTGATGTTTCTCTTAAGAGATTTACAGAATATACTATGATGGGTATTCCAAGTGTAACTCCATACCTATCTATGATAGATACAATTTAAGTTTGATATGGATTCCATAAGTAACCTTTATGATTTATGATTTGGGTGTGTTATTCATAAATCTTATGATTTCACGAGGTATGTTATGATTGAAAAGTATGGTTTCATTGATTTTTATTTGTTGATGGGATAATGTTTTCCTTTCTTATTTTATAACCCTTACTGAGATTTTTATGCTCATCCCAAGTTTTTGAAATGTTTTCCACAGGACTTAAAGATGAATAGGGTCAAGGATGGGATCAAGGAAAAGTCATGATGTCTAAAACATAGAACTAGACACGTTTCTTTTTAAGAGTTTTTATTTTATGAAAAAAATGGATACTGAGTAGTAGTGTCTACATGTAATATTCAATTTGTTATATAATAGTTATGAACTAATTCTCTAAAACTCCAAACCTGAAAATATCCTCAATGTGAATTATTCATTTAATTCAATATTATGTAATGTTTTAAGGCTGGGTCCTTATAGCAGCGGTGGTTCGACCGGAATTTTTCGGGGGTTCTTTAAACCCCTATAAAATGAAAACCAAGAGTCCAAATCGTGAGACATCAGCGAAGACATGACCCTTGCGTCAAGAAGGCCCCCTTTAAGGTTGGTTTGGGAGTTTAAATAATCAAGATCATGGATCGGGGCAACAAAAAGTTGAAATAATAATAATATTTTATTATTATTCAACTTTAACCCGTTATAACTTTTGGTCGGAAACCCGATTGACATGCCATCAGTGGAATTGTGACCCTGATGGTCAGAAAGAAATTACAAAATAAATTTCGAGTTCTTAAACCAAAATTGGGGTGTGGGCCCCATGAGACCCATTTTGGCCAGTTGTGATGAAATGTAACTTTTTCACTGGGAGTCCATTTTGGACAAATGAGTAGTCAATCCCGTGTGTTTTTCTTGAGAGGATCACAACAATGTGATCCATTCAATGTGTTCTAGGATTGATGTGTGGGTCCCACGATGACCCATTTTGGATGTACAAGTAGTTAATCTTGTGATTTTTTCTAAGGGGATCGCAAATGTGCGATCCGATTGATGAGTTTTGGAACCGAGGCATGGGCCCCACGGGGTGCCATTGCAACATTTTATGACTTTTGCATCAGATGCCTGTTTGAGGCAAGTGTATAGACTATACTGTGTGTTTTTTCTCATAGAATGCGATGGTGGCCTCGGTTTGGGCCTAATAGGTGCAGGGCGAGGCAATGTTGTGGGTCTCTTGGGTTAGAGACATTTGGACTAGCTGTGGTTGAGTGAACTCCCTTGGTTTGTTCTTATGAGGGTTCGTGTGACATTAAAACCTTAGTACAAGTTTTTAATCCTCTCGGTAAGATGAGCTGGATAGAGTTGTGGTATCCCTCCGGAGTGGCCAAGGTAGGATCCTATAGCATCTCATTTACCCTAGATCTGGTTATCAGAATCTTCGTGACCAACACTACGTGGGAAACGATCCCCTATCTAGTAGAATAGCCTTGTAGGGTTTGTGGTATCATTGGGTATACGATCCCCTATGTAGTAGGAAGGTTCAGTAGGGTTGCGACATCATTAGGTATATGATCCCCTACTCAGAAGATGTTTTAGGTTGGGTTTATGGTATTTTCGGTTGTAAAATCCCCTACTACACGAGTTATCCGAGACGGAGTTTGTGGCATCATCATGAACAAAATTAAATGGGTGGAGATCCTATATCTGAGTGAGGTGATATTCAAGATGTTAGTTTGGGTTGTGGTACCCACTAGTGTTTCCTAGGTGCGATCCTCTCTCTGAGAGATTATGGGCTATCAGTTAGGGTTGTGGTATCCACTAGTGGATCCTAGGAGTGATCCCCTATCTGAGGAGTTGTGGATTATGATTTTTTCAATAGGGTTTGTAGTATCCCCCAATGGATCTTGAGAGGGATCCCCTATATGAGGAACAAGAACCACTGAGTTTCAGCGTGTCATGATTTGTGGTGATATATGATGAGCATTTTTCTCTTGGTTATGTGTATGCCTTAGAGTCTTGAGTCAAACCTATTTTTGGAAATGAGGTCAGAACCTCCTGAGTCTTGGTGCCTGAGATGGATTTATTTGGTGTGTTTTTTGGGTTTCCCTTGAGGTGTTTTCACATCTTTGATGAAACACCCAATGTTTTGAGCTGACTGGTTGAGTTTAGCTGAGGACAGTCTTGAGATAGAGTTTCTCTCTCATTAGGGTTCCCTCTGGCTGGGATGAGAAAAATGATACCTTTAAGTTTCTCCCTTTTCTTTTGGGTTTTTTGGGGAGCCTACTGAGTATCTTTATACTCACCCCTTCATGGGATTTTCCCACACATGTTTTATGTCTTGTGAAAACCACATGCCTTTCAATGGAGTCCCACTAGGACCCAGAGTAGGAGGAGCATAGTGATCTTGACTAAACAGGGTGTTTACTAGAGCTAGGTCGAGGATCTTACCAGCATGATTTTGTCAATGATCACCTCCTTATGAGTAGGTTGGATGATTTTTCAGTTTTCTTTTGGTGGCGTAACATCCCAACTCGGATCACCCCTAAACCAGTGTCCGGACCGATCACCACATGACCTCAAGCACGCCTCCTTGTATGCCAGAGGCTGCCGACTTACAACGAGGGTCTTAGGAGGTGATATTGGGGAGACTATACCCTCTTATCAGAGTTTCACAATAGTATATTAGAGTGTATAACAATCAATATAGGAAGTATCAATACATAATTGAAAAAGTAGCGAAAGACAGATTTCATATAACAGATTAACGCATGACATGTTATTAATACATATTTGAAAGCAGTAAACAAGAAAACATTATTTACATCTCAGTACAGAAATAAAGAAAAGACTCAAATCCCCAAGGGAAAACTCCACGAGCATCCTGAGCTCCATCTCATCCCTTTGATCCTATCTCTAGGTACTAGCATACAACAACAAGCAAGGTCCAAGGTCCATAGTCCTATGAACAAGAAGGTCTACATGTGTACCTTGGTGAAATGGCAGCCTGAGTAGGGTGTGAGATATACATCTCAGTAGGCTGGAACCACCAGTGTCTATCCTTATCCAGATTGTGAAATATAAATAGTGTGCAGGTATAATGAAGTAACAACTGAATTGAATAAATAAACTACAACCTGTCCTAGTTCCTAAGGGACACCTGACGGTGATACCTGTTTCGGCTCGTAGCTAGAAATAAGAGTCTAAACAGGAACTATACATATATATATCATAAATAAACTATTTAACACATTAATTGATAATCTTTATTTAACCTCATAAATCCCCAGGCTCCCCTGGTCACCCGTATCTCAATACTTGCTTCGGACGTGCTAGGGTCTGAACCACTTCCCATATTCAATTCACAAATCATTACATCACATTGTCTTTCATTAATCATTTAATTCAGTTTATGTATGACCAATTGGGACCACATTCCAATGTAAATTAATGGGTGTAGAATATCATGTCTAGCATCCTCGTGAGTATTTGAAGCATCAGTCCTTGTCTCACAACCCATGGGTTTTTGGAGCATCAGTCCCTATCCCATAAAAGAATATTTATATGAAAGTTGGGTGTAGAACACCATGTCTAGCACCCTGTGAGTATTTGGAGCATCAGTCCCTATCTAATAACCTGTTTATCAATCATACATATATATTTATCATTAGTGTATAACACCATGTCTAACACCCCAAAACCGTCCATTAACTAATTAATCAAATCCATTAATTAATTCAACAACTAATTAACAACATAAATCTCCTGTAAAATAATTCTACAATTAATTAACCATTCAACATCTCAATAGTTAATAATTAATAAACAATTAATTATTCTTAACCACAAGCAAGTCAACAAGATAATTAACTAAACATTTAATTATCCCAATTCCTTAACCAAATACATGATAATTAATTCACCAATCAATTATACTTATTCCCCTATTAATCCAATATATTTGTTAAATATACCAAATCTATTAGTTAACAAAAAAATTAAATAATCACACATTACCATTAATTAATCCATCAATTAATTAATCTACAAAAAAATCACATCCCATCATTAATTTTCCAGAGTTAATTATCTCATTCTAAATATAAACTCTCCATAATTAATTTATCACATCATTTCCATTTAATTAAATCACAATTAATTAACTTGGTTCAACAAGGTCAACATCCCTTACTTAATTCAATAATTAATTAACACTATTCAAGAACCTCATCATCCCATGATTAATTCAACAATCAAATATTCATTCTATGGCATCAACCTGTCATATATCAGTATTAACAGAATGATATATGGAAAAACTCAAACCACTAGCAAACATGATATAACAATACTACTACTTTTTGGTTTGAATTCAACACACATCGATTGAGGGGTTTTATTACAAAAATATGATATTACTTATCACAAAAATCACTTATGACATTTAACATTTTAAATCATTAAACATGCTAAATTCACATTAAGAGTAATTCAATATAAATAATTCACTACATGGATTTAATTTCTAATAAAAGTGCAGTAAGCAATTTTTAATGCATTTATAAAATTTAGGACTTTGAAAGAGAACCTTACCTCAGGGTGGAACCAAAATAACATATAGTACTTTGACATATGGAGACAACAGATCCATAGTTGTACACGCACACTTATATATATATATATATATATATTTATGTACATACGTGCCCTGTTGAACTTCAATAGAAAACAAAAAATTAAAAAGGTAACCAGAATCAATGCAGTAAGGACCAATGCACTTAAAACTATAAACCAGGGACTCATATAAATTAACATACACTAAAACAGATGGTGCAAAACCAAACAACGGTGTAAATACTTACCTTCGAATCAACGTATTCAGAGAAAATTGAGCCTATCCACATTTCCCTTGGTGGTGGATGCTGGAACATGGACCAACAGATCCCCAAGAATCAATTGTACATCCCATTGAAGGAAGAACACATATAAACAAGTATTATCCCAAAACCCTAAAATTATCCAAAACCAAATCGAGTGCCGAAAGAGAATTAAATCACAAAAGAGATCAATAATATCACTAAATAATATCCTACCTTGAAGAATCAGACTAAACCCATGGATAAAACAAGAGGAATTGTCTGCAGAAGGAGATCTCAGAAGAGGGGGTCGCACCACACAGATCCCGCACTACGAGGGTTACACACCTACTGTAACCCACGACCAGAAGAAGATCGCACAACTACGAGGAGGTTATGTCGAGGGAGAAGCCGTACATGGAAGATATGAGAAGATTACCACATACATAGAGGAACCAAGGAGGAGCATCGTGATATGGGGTCGAACACTATAGAGGAAGCCCCCCAGGGTCGCATGTTGCTATAAATTGCATCCAAGAAGGTTCGCTCAAAGGTGGAGCTCCTGCCATGGAGAGGATAATTTGGTGCACATCACACATAGGGTTACAAGGGGACTCGCACGCCTCATATGAAAAGAAGGTGGGAGGATATCCCTTTAGGTTTTCTAAAAACCTAAATAAAAGAAAAAACCCATTATAATAATAATACCATTAATATGTTAATAATGATAATAAATATAACCATAATAATACACATAATAATAATCATTATAATATCATTATTATTTGTTCCATTAACCTTCATTTATTAAAACCATAACCTCTAATTTAATTACTATTAATAATAATAATATAACACTCATAAAACCATAATAATAATAATCTCATTATTATTATTATTTAAACCTTTGATAAAACCAAAAACCTCCATGTTAAAATAACTCTTTTTCATAAATTCCGAAACTCCTCATTTAATTAAACTATTTTTTGGTAAACCCAAAAGCCTCATTAATTTCACATAACTATTACACCTCATTAATCATCCAATTAAAATATTTTAACATAAAAATAATTTATGACACCATAATAATAATAACATTATTATTATTAACAAATTCTTATATTTAAACACAAATCTCCCATTTAATATTATTTAATTAAATTAAATAAAATATTAAACTGGGTAAGCTACATGGGTTGGACCGAAACTGTGCATAGCTAGTGTAGATCCATTAAAGTGGAATTTTCCAGATCGATGCTCCTGAGACTTATCGAAACACCCGTGAAAATTATCAGGTATTCACCCAATTCCAAAAACAACACCTTTAAGTGTTCCAATGATCTGAATAATTTTATTGAGCTTAGTTTAAAAACTGAACTGTCAATAAATAATTTTTTTGAAAAAATTCGTATTTAAACCTAGTTAAAAAACATGAGACTTTATAATCTACCCACCTTAAAAAATTATCATCTATGAGAATCCATCAAGAACTACTACAAAAACCCACGAGGTTCATTTAATCAGGTTAGAACTATCATGTTGCTTTCCCAAATTCCAAACGCACCTTAAAACATTTCACAAGACTAACATCTTTAAGCCTTTAAAACTCGAGCCAAAGCTCACTTTATAGCTTAAACACCAAAAAAAATCTTATATCTGAGGCCATTAGAGGGACATCATCAATGAAAATGGTTGAATCTAAATCAACCAATAGAAATAGGTTTCTCATTCTTTCCTCAAAAGACATCACAGACCCAAAACCCACACTCACCCTTTAATTGATGACCTACCTTTAAAACTATTCCAAAACCATCAGCATTTACACTGAAGTCCTTACCCGACCTCTGGTGAAATTCCTAATTCAAGCCATCACAAGGCTATTTTAATAACAACCGTGCCCCACACGAATAAAGGCGTAGCCTCAAAAAACCACACATCCCATGTACCACCTAGAAGGAGACTACAAAACAGACCCACAACTTTTAAACTTTAGCACGACGTATAACCGACGCTATCTTAGTGCCTCTAGAATGAGTTCAAGATAGGGGGAATTCTCGTTGTATTTAGAAGAGCACACTAAGAGAAAACCCAGGTCACCATGATGATCATCCAGACTACCACCAATCGACTTTGTTAAAAAATCTCGGTGTCATCTATCAACGCATCATCAACCAAACCTCGATGCCTATATCACACGAGGAATATGCTTAATTTCAAATATTACTACTGAAACTCTTCCAAAACTAAAGAATTTTCTAAAGGGTTTCGCGCAACGCTAACCTTATCAAAGTCGTTCTTTCAAACAAACACCAAAACGTTTATAGAAACCAATACGAAACTAGCCAGATTAGGATTTTCCATGATTTCGAAAGAAAAAATTAGCTGCTTACTAGCACACTATTTCCGAAACACCTTAAACACATGTGTGATGTTCCTTAAATTTTGATCACCACTTCAAACATTTTTCATAAAAGCTGAAAATTAAACTTACCAGTGTGTCAAAACACTTGAGTCCCAAAATTCCTCCCAAGCAGTGGGATGAACATACTTTAATGGCCCAATCACTCTATTCTAGAGTTGACCCAATTAAGTCTTCAATATCATGAATCCCTACAATCAAACCTAACTCAACTGGTTACATCACTAAACACTTGATTATTACCCACATCAATAGCTCACATTGGAAAAAAGTCTTCTCAAAGCTCTAAGGGTGATATCTACCACGAGATATCCCCTTATGAAGAATATGCATTGACCCTATCTCTTGGTCACGCAAAACTGAAATCATGAGGATCAAAGAACCATTTTTCATTTTATCCATTTTAATTAATTCATTTCAACATTTTAACATTTTAATGAATTTTAACAAACACACAAGTACATTTTTCACAACAAGTAACTTGTTTTTTCAATCAATGCTCCACTGGAAAACATGCATGCTATAACAAACATCCTCATTAAACATTTCAAATTTAGTGTGATTTTATTTTAAACAGGTAATTTATCATCTAAATTCCTTTTACCAAAAAGGTGACCTCTGAGGGTCCCATTTATTCAATATGGGTTCTTCAAAAAGAAACCCAACAATAGTTCATTTCAATCAAAACTCAATAGTTTTAGATCTATAACCATTTTCAAACATACTATGGTTATATAAGGTTCAATCACTTGGATGTCCATATACCAATAGATAAGGTGCCCATACACTTTACCACTGTCATTTAGATCCCATTCATGATATCCAATTTTCATTTAACATTTTAACTTTATTAGTCCTTTTTAATCGTTTGAATACACAAGTTACCTTCTTCCCAATTATAAGGCTCCCATACAACTTACAACTAAAAACTGGTTCTGTTGTAATCGCAATAAAATAAATTTATCCAAAGAAACCAATCATTTATCAGCAAGCTAACATGTCACTACAAGTAACTAACACAAAGTAACATGTTAAAACCACTAGAACATGATATAACACAGAAGTATGGAACATAAGAAAGATAGGAAGCATGAAATATTATCACCCAAGAATGTTAATTATATAACCAAAACATTCTATCTAAAAGGTATGCTAAATAAGTACAGGGAACAACATATATTCAAGGCACACAATCTATATTAGCTGGAATCCTACTAATGCAATTACATGGCATGGAATTTATGCATGGAAAGTGAATCTCTAAGTGCCTAATATGATGCATGTAATGAAACTTCCTTACCAATCAGGTCAAGGAAAATTTTCAAAAGTTTCATAATAAATAAGCTCTTGAAAATACACCAGTCACTCAAGGTGAAATCATATCAACTATAACCTCAAACAGTATAAAACACAATTGTCATCCCTGGCCACTTGGTCATTTACTGTACATGGGGTGATCAGTCCCAAGAACGACTATTAACCCAAGCGCCGAAAATTTATTAGTCTCATATATAACAACCCAAAATAGAAAGAAAAAAGGAAAACAAGCCTTTTATTCAACTTTGTAACATCCCGACCCGGCTCACCCCTGAACCATTGGTCGGACCAGTCGCCACATGACCTCAAGCACACCTCCCCATACAACAGAGGCTTCCGAATAGCAATGAGTGTATTAAGAGGTAATAGTGGGGAGACTATACCCTCTTATCATAGTTGCATAATGGTATATCAGAGTATATAAAAATCAATAGCGGAAGCAGTACTACATAATTGAAAAAGCAGCGGAAGAAATATTTCATATAAAATATGAATGCATGAAATGTTATTGATACATATCCAAAAGAAGTAAAAAAATAAAATGCTTTATATCTCAGTAAAAAAATAAAGAAAAGAATCAAAGCCCCAATGGAAGACTCCATGAGAATCCTGAGCTCCATCTCAGTACTTTTCTCATATCTCCATGTACTAGCATATAGCAACAAGCAAGGTTCAAGGTATGCAGTCCTATGAAAAAGAAGGTCTACTCGAGTACCCCAGTAGAATGATGACATGAGTAGGGTGTGAGATATATATCTCAGTAGGCGGGCACCACTGGTGTCTAGCCATATCTAGACAGTGAAATATAAATAGTGTGTAGATATAACAAATTAACAACCAAATTTAACCCATCCAGGTTCCTAAGGGACACCTGATGAAGATACCTTCTTTGGATCGTAGATGGAAATAAGAGTCTGAATAAGAACTATACATATATATCACATATATAAACTATTTAACATGTTAATTGGTAATATTTATTTAATCGCAAAAATCCCCAAGTTCCCATTGACACCTATATCTCAATACTTTACTCGACCATGATGGGGTCTGAACCATTTCCCATATTCAATTCACAAATCATTACATCACATCGACTTTCATTAATCATTTAATTCAGTTTATGTATAACCACTTGGACCCACAATCCAATGTCTATTAATGGGTGTAGAACATCATGTCTAGCACCCTCATGAGTATTTGGAGCATCAGTCCTTGTCTCACAACCCATGGGTATTTGGAGCATCATTCCCTATCCCATAAAAGAATATTTGCATGCAAGCTGGGTGTAGAACTCCATGTCTACCACCCCATGAGTATTTGGAGAATCAGTCTCTGTATCACAACCCATTTATCAATCATACATATATATATATATATATATATTTATCATTGGTGTAAAACTCCACGTCTAACACCCCAAAACCATCCATTAATTAATTTATAAATTAATTAATCAAATATGTTAATTAATTCAACTAATTAACAACATAAATCTCCCATAAAATAATTCTAAAATTAATTAACCATTAAACATATCAATATTTAATAATCAATTAACAATTAATTATTCTTAACCACAATCAAGTCATCTAGATAATTAACTCAACATTTAATTATCCCAATTCCTTAACTGAAAACATGATAATTAATTCACCAATAAATTATCCTTATTCCCTTACTAATCCAATTGATTAGTTAAATATACCAAATCTATTAGTTAATGCAACAATTAACTAAGTACACATTACCATTAATTAATCCATCAATTAATTAATCTACAAAACAAATCGCATCCCATAATTAATTTTCTAGAGTTAATTATCTCATTATAAATATCAACTCTCCATAATTAATTTATCACATCATTTACATTCAATTAATTAAAAAATAATTAACTGGGTTCAACAAGGTCAACATCCCTTAATTAATTCAATAATTAATTAACACTATTCAAGAACCTCATCATCCCATGATTAATTAAATAATCAAATATTCATTATGTGGCATCAACCTGTCATATATCAGTACTAACATAAAGATATATGGAAAAAATCAAACCATAAGCAAACATGATATAACACTACCACTACTTTTTGGTTTGAAGGCATCACACCTTGATTGAGGGGTTTTATTACAAAAACATGATATTACTTATCAAACAAATCACTTATGACATTTAGCTTTTTAAATCATTAAACATGCTAAATTCAAATTAAGAGGAATTCGATATAAACACTTCACTGCATGGATTTAATTTTTAATAAAAGTGCAATAAGCAATTTATTAATGCATTTATAAAATTTAGGACTTTTAAAGAGAACCCTACATTGGGGTGGAACCAAAATAACATCTAGTACTTTGACATGCGATGACAACTGGCCCACAATTTCATGCACACACTTATATATATATATATATATATTTATTTATTTATATACACGCACGACCTATTGAACATCAATAGAAAACAAAAAATTAAACAAGTAACCAGAATCAATGCAGTAAGGACCAATTCACTTACAACTATAAATTAGGGACTTATATAAATTAACAGACACTAAAATAGTTGGTGAAAAACTAAACAGTGGTATAAATCCTTACCTCTGAATCAACATCTTAAAATAGAATTGAGCCCGTCCACCTCGCCCTTGGCGGCAGATGCCGAAATATGGACCAACGAGTCCCCAAACATCAATTGTATATCCTATTGAAGGAAGAACACATATAAACGGGTCTTATCCCAAAACCCTAAAATCATCCAAAACCAAATCAGGTGCCGAAAGAGCGTCAAATTGAAAAAAGGATCATGAATAACACTAAATAAGATCCTACCTTAAAGAATCATACTAAACCCATGGAGAAAACAAGAGGAGTCATCTATGGAAGGAGATCCCAGAAGAGGGGGTAGCACCACACAGATCACATGCTATAAGGGTTGTGCGCCTGCTGTAACCCATGTCCGGAAAGAGATCGCGCAATGGGGAGGAGGCTCTTCTGAGGTAGAAGTCGACCATAGAATATAGGAGAATATTACCACTTCCATGGAGGAACCAAGGAGGAGCATCACACCATGGGGTCACGCGCTATAGAGGAAGCCGCCTGGGGGTCACACATTGATGTAAATTGCAGCCAAGAAGGATTGCACAAAGGTGGAGCTCCATCCATGGAGAGGAGAAGCTGGTGCACATCACACTCAGGGTTCTAGGGGGGACTCATACACCTCATATGAAAAGAAGGCGGGAGGTCTCCCTTTAGGTTTTCTAAAATCCTAAATAAAAGAAAAAACCCCTTATAATAATAATACTATTAGTATATTAATAATTATAATAAATATAACCATAATAATTCACATAATAATAATAATATCATTATTATTATTTCTATCAACCTTTATTTATTAAAACCATAACCTCAAATTTAATTACCATTATTAATAATAATATAATACTCATAAAACCATAATAATAATAATATAATAATTATTATTATTCAAACCTTTGATAAAACCCAAAACCTCCATGTTAAAATAATGTTTCTCTATAAATTTTGAAACTCCTCATTTAATTAAACGATTCTTTGGTAAATCCAAAAGCCTCATTAATTTCATGTAACTATTACACATCATTAATCATCCAATTAAAATCTTTTAACATCAAAATAATTTATGAAACCATAATAATAATAACAACATTATTATTATTAACACATTATTCTATTTAAACACAAATATCCCATTTAATATTATTTAATTAAAATAAATAAAATATTAAACTGGGTAAGATGCACGGGTTGGACTGAAACCGTGTGTATCCCGTGAAGATCTATTAACACGGATTTTTTTAGATTAGGTTCTCCCAAGACTTATCAGAACACCCATGAAAATTATTGAGTATTAACCCAAGTCCAAAAACAACACCTTTAAGTGCCCCAACACTTAGAATAATGTTCTAGATCTCGGTTTAAAAACCGACCCGTCGATAAACGATTTTTTTTGAAAACCTTCATATTTAAACCCAGTTAAAAAAATACGGGACTTTACAGGTGGTCCTTTTATTTTCCCTTTTGTACTACTATTGTACTTTGGTTATAGGATATATGTATTCATGCATTTATTTTCAGTTTTTATATATCTCTGAACTATTTCATGGAGTTGTATGTGGGTACGTGTGTACATGTACCTTAGGCTAAGGCCTCCCATGTGTGTGATGGCCTTATCAACATTAGTTTCCAACCCCAAGCCTCTTAGAGATGGGCTTGGGGAGTCACAGCTTGATCCCCATTAGGTTGGGTCGTGGCATATCAAGAAAAGGTGAGATAAGTGAGGCATGAGATCTCCAATGCTTTGTTCACCATTAATCTTGACTCCTCTCTTCACTATATTTTTTTTCATTCAAACCACAAACCATATTATTTATTTATACAATAAACCATATAATAATATTATCATAAAACATATTTAAATTCTGTTTATTTAATTACAGTCTAATATGTTTTTATTTAAACTACAGTTTTGGTGTACCTTGCTTATATATTCCTATGACACCATCCTATTAAATTTGTATTATTTTTATTATTCATAAAAGAAGTTTAAATAATTTATTAATAGTCATTAATAAAGTCATTAGAATAGATTTACTAATATAAGCCCCCACAAATAGTTTTCCATTAAATTTTTATTCGTATAACAGCATGAAATGTTTACACATAATTGTTAAGAAAACATGTTCATTAAATTTTGTTTATAAGTTTTGGTGAATAACCATTTTGTAACTAACTTATTCAAATTTCTTTAGTTATAATGGATTATATTTATTCATTATAAAAGCGGTATTGAATTTCCTGGTAAAATGCATGTTTTTTTACAGCCTTTTGATACATACGATCAAATTACTGTTATTTATTCTCATTGAGAATTTGTTTGAATGTAATTATCCAATGAATCTAGAGGTTATTTGTAGCTACATATTACTTAATCATTGAAAACATATTTTTTGTTTTTTATTTCATTCTAAAGGATGTGATGGGGTTTTCTACATGGCCGCTCCAGATTCTACAGTCAGTGATTATTGGTTCCATCATTGTATTAATGTAGTTGGTGAGACTAACATTTATACATATCTCGAGTAGGATACCAGTTATGGTGTGGGTAGAGTTGCATCAGTTACTCTTATTAGTAGTTAGTAGAGCACTATGAATTCAATTGAATTTTCCAATGCTATGTTTTTAGGAGGTGGAGCGTGCTTTGTAATCATTTGTTGGTTTCTCCTCCTCCTACTTATGTTTGCGGGAACAATGGACATAATCAATGCATCTGTTTATTTTACAATACAGATAGATGGTATAATATAAAGACCATTATTTCATTAGAGGTAGGGGTATTTATTTCTTTTAATATTTGATGTAAGGATCGATTATTTTTCCATATTTCATTTAAAATATATTTTTTCTACAATAAAAAACCATTGAAAAATATTTATCACATTGATTCCATTTAATGTTTTTTAAATAAATTTTTTAACATTAATCTGTGATTGAGAATGATAAAAGTGTCCATAATTTCACGTCTAAAACAATACTTCCAAATAAACTGTTTATATTACAATATGAAAGACCAAAAAATATGATTGACTGATATGTCATTGGTTCATTTTTTTTCCCTATAATGTAATTTTATATGAGCTAGAAAAACCATGTTTCTTTAAATACAAATTCCATGTATTTTGGTGATATTCCATGATTAATATTATTTTTACCATTTATATATTCTTTTATGTATTATTAATCTTGATTTTTTCAAATTATAATATATAATAGTTTAAATATACTTTACAATTTTTTCCACCTCACATACATGTTAATATTCTATTTTTGTTGCATTCTTGTGTTACCTCATGTGTTTGGCTCATCTTAGTATTTGGGTGGGTTCAAAACTTTAATGATGTCCTCTTTTCCATCTATGTTTTCATATGTAACATATAATAAACTTAATTATTAACCTTAATAAATAAATATTGAACATACTTGTGCATTTGAATTGGGAAACACCATTATATTTTTAAATAATGAAAATTAATTATGTTTTGTAAAATATGATTTAAATCGATTGATTAAAAATGAATACAAAATTTAATTATTTAAAGGGTATTTAAGCCTATATATGATCCAAGGGAGGAAATATGACTCAATTAACACAAATTATCTAACACCACCACTTAGACTTGTCTGAATCATCCTCAAAGGAAAAGTCTGCTTCGAGCTGACCCTGACCATGATCAAGATCCAACATTAGAAGATATGAATATCATGAAAAATCACCTTCTATATAGCTCTATTTAAACCCTGGATGAGCTCCCTCTCCAGAAAAATTTATCATGCCAACACATGAAGCCCCAAGGCCCGCACAACCGATACGGGAATAGACTCAAGCTTTCAGCATGCCAAGAAAACCATTCTTTTCAAGACACATTTCATTTATGAATAAAATATATTGAAATAATTTTTAATTATCATTTCTGGTTATATGATTTAATGAAGGAGACAACCAATCAGTGACCACTCTGAGGTTCCCCATGATCAAAGTCCTACTATGCCTAGTCAAAAACCCCACTGCAGGACCAACCAAGCACACCCAGTCGAACTATCAACATGTTTACCCAGAATAGTCCAAGGCCATGTCTAGGTAGGAAGACAATAGAATGGTATGTTGATTTCCAAGTACTTCACCAAGAAAATCCCAAAGACTCTTGAAGAAAATTAATGAATTCCAGACTTTGGCGTAAGTGTGAAATATAGTATATTAAAATTTTCAAGTATAAATCTGTTTCAAAACATTAAGTCTGCTATACCCTAGAATGGATTCACCTATTTATCATGTGAAATTTAATTAATCACGAATAATTAAGAATGAAAAAATTAATTCGAAGTCATACCTCATTCAATTTCGATTAGAAACATGATTTGCCTGTCGGTGACGATCGTCGATCGAAGGAACAAAAACCAGAACCCTCTAGATCGTCCACACACATTCCAAAATATTGATCGATCATTGGACTCCAAAATGTACTAGAGAAGATAATTAGAGGCTCTTTTTCATTGTATCGATCATGAGAGATCAAGATAATGATCCATGAAATTGGATTGATCAATATTTGATCTTAATTTCTCTTTCTATGTCTAGAACTTGAGAGAGGAGAGAAGAGATATAATTCATGAAAACCCTTATCTCACACATTTTGGGTGTCAAAAATGTTTTTATACTTAGGTTATAACTTCAATAAATTTCATTTATGTCCTTATAGAAGATAGCCCTTAAAAGACACTAAAAACGAAAAAAATAACACGTAAAACTTGCTGTAAATGTTGTGAACATTTTATCATATTCTTGTAACAGATAAACAATTTTACATGATAAAATAAAAGTCATTAACTCAAATCAGCTTCCTATAAATATTAAATTAATCCTTGAATATTAAATATTAAATATACATTCAAACAATATTTTTCATCATATTCATTGAATAACTTGTGAATATAATAAATAAATAAATTTAATTGATATTATTATAAGTTCGAATAATATTGAATCTATTTATTTCCTTTATGATTATATAAAATGGGACATTACCTGGCCACCATCGTAGGACCCACCCTATCCTAAACTACAATTCACTATAATTGACAAAGCTTCTAAAGAAACTTTTCATGTGACCCTCTAGGCCTTTATCTCGATAAAAGTGAATAATATTTACAAATAAGGAGTGGGGTTTAGTAACCCATCAAGACCCCTAAGGTGATAAGGAAAATTCAAAACAATGAAAATCTTTCCTACGAACACACGTTGTGTAATATTATCTTTGTCTCACAATATCTCATAAAAAAGGACTCACACTTCATGTATTCATCATTTATTGCTTTATTATTTGTTGAAATTATTGGATAGACATACTATAAATCACCATGTCCACATGTTTAATAAATTCACTACTATGCTATTCAACTGGGCTCAAGACATCTCATCCTTTTGGAAGTGATAAAAAATCTTATGATTATTCAGTCAATGTCATACTACTAATGACACACCCAACAAAAACTACCTTAACATGACACAAATGTCATGATTTTTTTTCTTGCATCAAAGTATGTAAGCAAATGACACACTGATAATGATCTCAAGTCAAGAGACCAACACACATGTTCATAGATAAGAACTACCAATGACACCCAAAAAATATGGTGGTGTTTCTATAGGCAAGTTCAATTTCTGGGAAGTCAAAGAATAATAAATTAAGCATATGGGTTAATGAAACTTGCATGCAACCCGCTTGATTAGAGATATCAAGACAAAGAGAATATATTACACGGTAAGCATTCCTATGTGGTGATGTATTGTTTCAAAATTAACTTCTTTCTATATGGGTTCCTTAGAATGTTGCTAGACACTAACCTTGGACTTTTGGCTGCTCCACCTAATTCCACTAAGAAAGTAGCCTAGAGGGCCCCACACTAAATGTATCCAGTATCCCAGCTAAATAATATATTATTTATTATTTAACAATTTGAATAAATATTTTTACCAGTTGTGGTTTAATAATTATTCATGGATGCATGATCATATTTATTTTCAAACTAGTTATTCGAGAGAATATATTGTGGGAAGAATAATTATAAAATATTTATTTTCTATTTAGTGAATATAATATTTATATATTTATTGGTGAATAATGTAGTGATGTTTATTTAATAAATGAATAGTCATTATTCAAGGTTTAATAAATATGGTGGAGGATTGCGGGGCTGAGTTAAGGGTTTGGTGACAAATAATAATATTGAATATTATTTGATTAAATAATATTTAATTATAACTCACAAGTTAAGAGCATGTTAGTAAATAATAATGTTGATGTTATTATTTGACATGAGGCTTTCTCTAGGATTAAGAAAATAATTAAGGCACTTGTGCAAATTATTTATTATTACCCTAGTGAATTAAATACCTGGATATATTATTTACTTATTAGCCAATATCTAGAAAAATGACGCATGATTGTGGTTGTGAACAAAGAATTTGAGAATAGATATCACGCCTAGAGATTTCATCCCTCTCCAAGAATGCTCTTAGGAACAAGAGAGATCCTCCTCCACCAGATCAAGGAGAACACTTTAGAAGCGGTTATCAATGAGATCGAAGGCGTACATCGCAAGCGCAAGGATCTTCCGTGATATCACCTAGAGACTCCTTCGGTGATGTCTGGAGATATGCGGAACACATATGGATCACCTGTAAAGGATATCTACCCTAGATATCTACAATAAAATGACGGCGCACAACTGATCTGTGGTCGAACACATCAATGAAGAAAGAATCACCTTGGAGGTAATTCTTTAATTAAATTAAATTAATTATAAACAAAATATATTTATCCTCTATCTTGGTTCCCAGTATATCTTCCTTTTCCAAAATCCTTGATTCAGTTATGTGGATACTAGTGTTCATCACCGTATTGATCATGGATTGTTCATTGAATATGGAAAAAATTAAAGTTAGACACTGACCCTCCCGTGCTTCTATTGTGCCCGGAACCTTCAAGTGGTATCAGAGAGAGCATATTATTGTTTATAATTATTTAAATAATTCATTGATGATTTATGCTCTAATAATTTAGTTTTTTAATTCAAGTATAATCTTTATTTTTAATCTGAATTATAATATTTTTTCTTCCTCTATTGTTTTCACAGATATAATAAAAATGATTAATTTTTTGATTAAAATTAAATCAAGGATCTCACCTGCAGGTGCCAAGGGTTCTATCTAGGTAACACAGCAATACACGCCATGTAATCGGATCTATATTCTGTGTAGTTGCGTTCAATGCATTAGGAGTGGTTAGAAAATTAATCAACCCAAGTGAATTAATGATGTGTAGTGTAGATTATTCTTACAGTGCGTGTTGACTAGGAGAGACTGGCACACAGTTATCCACACTACACATCGTGTGGCCCACTATAGATGACGTGTAGTCCCTTTCGTGTCAAGGTCAGGTCATATATCCAATACACGGCTTGGACAACTAGTGACCATGTAACAAAGAGTCAAAAAATCATGTGTCCCGCTGGACACACCATGTACTATGAAGATTTTTGAAGTAAACCTCACACATAATTTACCTATGTGTGTACTTCAGATGGATGGTGAGGGGGTATAAACCATATAGTCGAATCTACATGCTGTTCACTTTTTCCAGATTACGCATATTTAAAATTTATTATTATATTATGTAACCCTTGAGACATGTACTTTCGTGTGGGCATAAATATGGGACACAAAATGTGATAGGAATTTGATATATATATATATATATATATATATATATATATATCTGTGTGTGTGTGTGTGTGTTTAATTAACATTTGCATAATGTTCAAAGATCTTCACATCATGTATGAGTTGTATTACAATTATAATTCTACGTGCATGATACTTTTCACAATGAATAAAATGTATACAAGTATAATACATGTTGGGTAGTTTTGGATGAGTATTCACTAGGTTACCTTCAAGTTACAAGTTATGTACATAGTTAATTTTAAATGAATTTTTTAATTTGTTTAAAATTATAATGGATGAGAATATCTAGGAAATTAAAAAAGGTTTAAGATAAAAGGATTGATTAATTAAAGATTATAATTAATCGATTAAATCACGATTTATCTTAAATTAGAACAATTAAATAATTGAATGTTGGTTTTATTAAATTTGTAAATTTGTTGCATGCAAGTGGATGATCACGAGCAAGACCATACCTTTTATATACGATTGGTTTCCTTTTAATTTATTAAATTAAATTGTTGTCCTGCATGAATTCTCTCCTCATTAATATGTAGGGCATGCGTGCCCATGATTTATTTTATATAAACCCCCTTTTACCCCTCAACTTCATGTGAGTAAAATCATATGTAATGTATGGAGCTCCCAAGTTATTGGAGGCAGTTCAAGTTAGGAGTTGAGGTGAAACCAATCCAAGGAGATATAAAGGTGGATAGTTGGAAATATATAAACATGAACCTAATTGGTTTGTAGTGTTTCTCCCCTAGGTCAGTGGTTAGTTTATCAACCGCTAGTTAAACTAAACATTAGAACAAGATCATAATCATACCCTTTATTTTATTTTTATTAGTTGCATGGTTTGTTCAGTATGGATGTATTGTCGTGATCATGTAATTAATGAATTAAATAAGCATGAAAGAGGAAACTAAAATAAACTGTCTTATGCGTAAATATTATCTAATACTTGGTTAATCACTTAAGCTTATCCCACTTAATTTTATCAAGCATGTGAAAATATAATAAATGGAAATTTATGCATAAAGGACACAATCTCTCAGTATAATATTAAGTCAGTATAATCTTCCATTACTTTGGTTAGAATCGAACCATAGTTCAAAGTGTTTGACTAGCCAAAGTTGGGTTGCTTTCAATTATTAGGGAATTCTAATATGAGGTTTGGGGTTGACTTGACTTTGTTTACATCAAGGGTTGACTACCAAAGTAGGACTTGGTACAACTGAGAGGAAAAAGTTGAGGAAATCCAAAATTAAGGATTTTAGGATTGGGGAGTCCACTAAAGGGATCAAGGAGCTACGAGTTAATGCAGTTGGAATTTAGAATCCCACCTAAAACCTTTCAAATTTTTTTGACCGTCCAATGTTGGGGTAATGCAAAGGGCAATATGGATCCTTGCTGCTAGAATGTATACACAACATGATATTTTGAAGCTAATGGTGAGGGCTATTGCGTTTGGATAAAATAGTTGGAGACTAATTAATATCTATTTATTTATTTTTCTTAATTTTATCAAATAAATTACTAAAAATCTATTCATCTTATTGTAGAAAAGACATTAAAAATGAAATCAAACATATATTTTCGATCCATACTCGAGAAGGAAAACCTTATCACTGACACTAATTTCTAGGAGTGGAAAAGGCACCTTCTGGTCATCTTTCTCCATGAAAGGAAACTATATGTTCTAGAAGAACCTTTAACAATTGTGCCTGGAAATGAGGAGAGTGATGATGAGCTCTCTATGTAGAAGAAATATCTAAATGATGCTGCAGATGTTTAGTGCCTCATGCTATCATACATTACCAATAATATCTTAAAGAAACATGAAGAAATGAATGCTTATAGCATAATGTCTCACCTTCGTGATCACTATAAAGATATGGTGATACAAGAGAGGTATGATATCTCCAATGCTTTGTTCACCACTAATATTAGAGATTCAGTGCCAATATGGCCACATGTAGTCAAATTTATTGGCTATATTGAATGTCTATACATCTTAGGGATTAAATTCTAGGAATATTTGTGTAAATATCTCATACTATCATCACTTCCCAACACCTTATATAGTTTTATTATGAATTATAATATGAGCAATAATGAAAAGAGTATATCAGAACTTCTTAATTTAATTATCCAAGTGGATAAGGACATGGGGCATGAAACACCCATAGTATTTATGGTGGATAGGAAGAAGAAGGACAAGGAAAAGGGGCCTAAGACTTATAAACAATATAAAGCCCCCGATCACTATCTGACCAAGAAGAATAAGATCCAAAGGTAGGGCAAAGAAAAGGAGGTGGTATGATTTGCATGTGGCAAGTCAGGCCACTAGAAGAGGAACTTCACTTAGAGGCAAGGGGAATCCAAAGGTGCATTGTTTATCAAGTGAAATATTTCCATTTCTACAAATTGGGTATTAGATAAAACTTGTGGTGCTCACATATGTATTGAAATGAAAGAACCAATTAGATTTTTTAAAATTACCAGAGGAGAGGTGGATCTGCGAGCTGCCAACGGTGCGAGGCTGGCTACTTATTCCATTGGTGAATACCATCTCACATTGACAATGAGAATGATTTTGGGTTTAAATGGCTGTTATTATGTCCTTAGTGTTACCAAATACATAATTTCTATGTCAATTCTGAATACATATGGGTTTATTTTCATGTTTGGAAATAAAATTTGTTTATTTTATAATGACAACATATGTTATGGTATGACACATTTAAATAACGGTCTGTATGAATTAAATTACCAAAACCAAGTGTTAAAAATTGACAACAAATAAATTTCACATGACTCATATAACACCTATTTGTGGTATTTCTGTTTCGGTCATGTAAACAAGAATTATTTAACAAAGATATGTAAAGATAATTATTTAGAATCTTCTGAGCTAAAACCACTTTATATATTTCAATCTTGTTTACAAGAGAAAATGAACAAACCTCCATTTGGTGGATAGAGTGAAAGGTCCACAAATATTATAGGATTTTTACATACTGATGTATGTGAACCATTTATAATAGAAGCTAGAGGTGAATATTCTTACATCATAACTTTTACTAATAACTTGAGTTGATATGGTTATATTTATACGATGTGGTATAAGTACAAGTATTTTAAGAAATTAAAGGAATTCAAAAATGAAGTAGAGAATCAGTTTAGTAAGAATATAGAGAAACTTCAATAGGATCGAGATGAAGAATATCTTAAACAAGAGTTCATTGAATTTTTTTGAGAGTTTGAGATTCTATCTCAACCCAATCCACCTTATACACCATAGTGGAATGGTTTTACTAAAAGGAGGAACCATACCTTATTAGACATAGTAAGGTTGATGAAGAGTCCTGAAGATATTCCATTATCCTTTTGGGGATATTCATTACAAACTACAACATATAAATTAAATTGAGTACAAAATAAGGAGGAAAATAGAATTTCTTATGTTTATGGAGTGGAAGGAAACTCATTTTATCGCATACACATGTATAATGATGCGAGGCGTTTGTTAGTGCTTTCTCAAGAAACAAACTAGCACCCCAGAGCATGAGGTGTATCTTTATAGGGCATCGTAAGGAAACAAAGGTATACTACCAATAAAACCCCTTATACAAGAAAGTAACTATCATCAGACATGCCATCTTTCTTGAGAGAGATAACATTCTCAAAAAGGATATTGGGAGAAAGATTGACTTCGATGAAGTTGATGCTCAATATATATAGGAGTTGAAACAAGAACAAGTTACACAGGTCCCCATGGAAGAAGTAGTTCCTTAAACACAAGTACTACATAGAAGTGTAAGAAAAGAAAGGGGACCCTAGAGATATGGTTTTCTTGTCACCAAGTATGGTGACTCATTATTGTTGGACAATTATGAGCCTCTCTTCTAAAAGGTGGAAGTAGAGAGCTTAGAAGATACAATATGGATAGAAGATATGAATTATGAGATGGATTCCATGTATCATAACCAAATTTGGGTTTTGGTCAATGCGCCATTTGACGCAAAGCCTCTTGGACGTAAATGAGTATTCAAGAGGAAAATGGACATGGGAGGTAAATTAAGTACCTATAAAGCAAGGCTAGTGGCTAAAGGGTTTTAAAAAAATCAACGAATTGGCTACAATGAACCCTTTTTGCCAGTTTCCATGTTTAAATCCATCAAAATCATATTTTCCATAATAACTTACCATTATTATAAGATTTGGAATATTTATGTCAAAACTGAATTCTTTAATGGGAATCTTCAAGAAGATGTCTATATGAAATAACTAGAATGGTTTGTGACACCATGTGATTCCAAAAGGATTTTCAAGCTAAAAATATCCATTTATATATTGAATCAAACATATAGGTTATGGAACATTCAATTTGATGAATCCATAATAGAATTTAGTTTCATTAAAAATGAATGTGAGTTGTGTATTTACAAAAGGTTTAATGGGAATGCAGTCATTATCCTAGTAGTATATGTTTACGACATATTACTTATTGGAAATGAAATACTAGTCTTACAGTCTGTTAAAGAATGGTTGAATAAGTGATTCTTCATGAAGGAATTAGGTGAATCAGCCTATATTCTAGGGATCAAGATAATTTGTGATAGATCCAAGAGGCTTATTGGACTAAGTTAAAGTACATATAATGACTAGATAATAAAGATATTTAGTATGGAAAAATTCAAGAGGGTATTGGTTCTAGGGTCACATGGTTTACATCTTTATAAGAAAATGTGTCCCCAGAAACAATAAGAGAAAGATAGAATGAATAAGATCCCATAAAATTCAGTGATACGATCTATCATGTATGCCATGTTATGTACTAAACTTTATGTTTCCTATGCAATGATCCTGGTAGTTAGATATCAATAAGATCCAGGAGAAAAGTATTGGACTATTGTTAAGACTATAATTAAGTATATGAGAAGAACTAAGGATGTTTTCTTGGTGTATGGAAGAGATGATGAGATTGTTATTAGAGGGTATGCTGATGCTGGTTTTCAAATAGATCAGAATGATCTGAAGTCACAATTGGGATATGTTTTCTATCTCAACAGAGCAGATTTGAGATGGAAGAGTTCAAAGTAGCCAGTTGTCACTGATTTTATAGCAGAGTCTGAGTATATAATGGTGTATGATACAGCCAAGGAAGCTGTCTAGATTCAAAAAATTTTCTAGGATCTTGATGTGGTACCTAGAAGTAAAGACCCTATCACATTGTATTGTGATAATACTACAGTGGTGTCTCTTGTGAAAGAGCCAAGGTCACATCAACATAAAAAGCACATAGTTTGTATGAATCACCTCTTGGGTTTTTTTATCAAATGGGTTAAGTTGTAGTGAGTCGAGTATCCACGGAAGAGAATGTGGAAGACCCCCGGACTAAAGGCATATCTCAGCAGAAGCATAAATATCATGAGAGAGCTAGCAGACTGAAAATTGTTAGTAGTTGGATCTAGTGTAAGTGGGAGTCTGTTGGAGTTGTTTCCCTAGAACCAACTTATTTTTACTTTATGATAAACATATATTCATTGGATATATATAAATAAACTCCTTATTACATCATGATTATTCTTCTGTGTAACATTTCATGTGATAATGTCTCAAGAGTATCTTTCACACTAAAAGGTCATATTAGTTCCCCACTATGATGAGAACCCATAACTACTATGACACTATTCTTAGATATATATTCTATAGCTGGATTGTATCATTTGAGGGGAAAAAATGATATAGGATATCAGGGGTGGAGACTCATAGGACTTTGAGACACCTTCTCATGGTGTACACCCTTGGTGATATCTAGTAGGATATTATGAGAATGATACCTGACAGTAGGAAATCCACATTTATAAGTATCATTGGATATTCCTATCTGTATATGTGTGTATTGGTCTTTAGACTTTAAGATTATTATTAATGAGTATTATGACTCATGCACTTAGAAGTATTGGTGAAAACCGTGATGATATATATTCATGGTGAGATAGGATATGTTGAGTGTGTCATGAGTAATACTGTATTAATGAATAATGCGAGGAATAATTTTTCCCTTATATTCCATAATGGAAGTTGATATCTCAAGCTCTTTGATATAAATGATATAACCTAAATAAATCCATGGATATGGTTTTCTATATGCAAGTTCAATTTCTAGGAAGTCAAAGAATGATAAATCAAGCACATGGGTTGATGGCACTTTCCTGAAACCCACTTGATTGGAGATATCGAGACAAAGAGATTATATTACATAGTAAGCATTTGTATGAGGTGACATGATGTTGCAGTGTTAACTTCTTTCTCTATGGGCGCCTTGACTTGTTGCTAGATACTAAACTTGGACATTAGGTTGCTCTGCCTAATGCCATTGAGAAAGAGGCCTAGAAGGTCACACAATAAGTGTATCCAATATCTTAGTTAAATAATATATTATTTATTATTTAACAAGTTGAATAAATATTATTACTAGTTGTGGTTTAATAATTATTCATGGATGTATAATTGCATTTATTTTGACACTAGTTATTTAAGAAAATGTATTATGGGAAGAATAATTATAAAATATTTATTTTCTATTTAGTAAATATAATATTTATATATTTATTGGTGAATAATGTAGTGATATTTATTTAATAAATAAATATTCATTATTCAAGGTTCAATAAATATAGTGGAGGATTGGGGGACTGAGTTAAGGGTCTGGTGAGAAATAATAATAATGAATATTATTTTATTAAATAATATTTAATTATAACCCACAAGTTAAGAGCATGTCAGTAAATAATAATGTTTTTGTTATTATTTAACATGGGAGTTTCACTAGGATTAATAAAATAATTAAGGCACTTGTGAAAATTATTTATTATTACCCTAGTGAATTAAATGCCCGAATATATTATTCTCTTATTATCCAAACTCTATAAAAGTGACACATGATTGTGGTTGTGCATAAAAAATTGGAGAAAATCTCTCAAGCCAAGAGAGTTCATCCCTCTCCAAGAATGATCTCAAGAATGAGAGATATCCTCTTCCACCAGATTAAGGAGAATGCTTTAGAAGAGGTTATCAAGGCGATTGAAGGCAGACATCTCAAGTGCAAGGATCTTCTATGATTCCACTGAGAGACTCCTTCAAAATGTCTGGAGATACATTGAACACATGTGGATCACCTCTAGAGGTGATATACCATTGATATCTATAATGCAACGAAGGCGCATTGCAAATTTGTGGTTGAACACATTAATGAAGAAAGAATCACCTTGGAGGTAATTTTTTAATTTAATTAAATTCATTATAAAAAAAATATGTTGATCCTCTCTATTGGTTCTGGGTTTCTATTCCTTTGACTAAATCCTTGATTCAATTCCATGGATAATGGAATTCATCGTCGTATTTATCTCGTATTGTTCATTGAATATGGAAAAAATTAAAGTTGGGAACCGACCTTCCCATGCTTCCACTATGCTTGGAACCTACAACTGGTATCAGAGTGAGCATATTATTATTTAAAATTATTTAAATAATTATTTGATTATTTAAACTTTAATAATTTAGTTTTTCAATTCAAGTTTAATAATTATTTTAATCGAAATTACAAGATCTATTCTTCCTCTATCATTTCTAAAAGATCTAACAGAAACGATTATTTTTTTGATTAAAATTATATCAAAGATCTCATCTAGAGGTTCCAGGAGTTCTGTCTAGGTAACATAGTATTACATGCCGTGTAGTCATATCTACACGCGATGTAGTTGTATTCAATGCATCAGGAGTAATTTGGAAATTTATCAACCTGTGTGCATTAATGACACACGGTGTAGCTAATTCTTACACCGCATGTTGACTAGGATAGACTGACACTCGGTCAGCCGAACTACACATTATGTGGCCCACTGGACATAGCATGTAGTCCCTTTCGGGTTAGGGTTAGACCGTGTATCCAATACACGACTTAGCTGACTGGCGACCGTGTAACGTAGAATCAACACGACATGTGGCCCACTAGACCCACCGTGTACTATAAAGATTTCTAAATTACACCTCACACGTCATTTCCACAGGCGTTTACTTCAGATGGATGGTGAGGAGGGTACATACCATGTAGTCGGATCTACACACCATGAAATTTTTCCAAATTACGCAGATTTAAAATTTATTATTATATTATATAACCCTTGAGACATATACCTTAGTGTGGGCGTAAAGTGGGGACTCAACATGTGATATGTGTTTCATGTATATATATATATAAATATTTAATTAACATCTACGTAATGTTCAAAGATCTGCACATCATGTACGAGTTGTATTACAATTATAATTCTACTTGCATGCTACATGTCATAATGATTAAAGTGTATACAAGTATAATATATGTTGGGTAGTTTTGGATGGGTATTCACTGGGTTTCCTCCAAGGTACAAGTTATGTACAGAGTTAATTTTAAATGAATTTATTAATTTGTTTAAAATTATAATGGATGAGAATCTCATGATAATTCAGAAAAGGTTTAAGATAAAAGGATTGATTAATTAAAGATAATAATTAATCGATTCAAGAGAAATTTATCTTAAATAAGAACAATTAAATAATTGAATGCATGTTTTATTAAATTCATAAATTCATTGCATGCATGTGGATGATCATGAACAAAACTAGACCATTTGTATGTGATTGGTTTCCTTTTAATTTATGAAATTAAATTGTTGGCTTGCATGACTTATCTCCACATTAATATATAGGGAATGCATGACCATGGTTTCTTTTATGTAAACCCCATTTTATCCCTCAATAACATGTGAGTAAAAGAATATGTAATGTATGGAGCTCCCAAGTTAGTGGAGCTGGTTCATGTTAGAAGATAAGGTGAAACCAATCCAAGGAGATACAAAGGTGGACATGTGGAAAGATGTAAACATGAACCTAATTAGTTCATGGTGTTTCTCCCCTAGGTTAGAAGTTAGTTTATCAAACACTAGATAAACTAACTATTAGACCAATATCATGATCATACCCTTTATTTTATTTTTACCAGTTTCAAGGTTTGTTCAGTATGGATTTATTGTCACGATCACATAATTAATGAATTAAACAAGCATGCAAGATGAAACTAAAATAAACCAGTTTATGTGTAAATATTATCTAATACATGGTTAATCACTTGATCTTATCTCACTTAATATTAACAAGAATTTGAAAAGATAATAAATGGAAATTTACGCATAAAATACAAAATCTCTTAATATAATATTAAGTCGTTATAGTCTTCCATTAATTCGTTTAGAATCGAACCACAGTTCAAAGTGCTTGACAAGGCAAAGTTGGGGTGATTTCAATTATTGGTGAATTCTAATTTGATATTTGGGGTTGAATTGATTTTATTTACATCAAGGGATGACTACCAATGTAGGGCTTGGTGTAACTGAGAGGAAAAAGTGGAGGAAATCCAAAATTAAGGATTTTAGGATTGGAGAGTCCACTCAACAAATCAAGGAGCTGTGAGTTAATGCAGTTGGAATTTGGAATGCCTACCTAAAACCATTCAAATTGTTTGACCAGAAAAATTTGGGGTAATGAAAAGGGCAATATGGATCCTTGCTGCTAGAATGTCCAAGAAACATGATATTCCAAAGCTAATGGTGAGGGATATTACGTTTGGATAAAATAGTGGGAGAATAATGAATATTAATTTATTTGTATTAATTTTATCAGATAAATTACTAAATATCTATTCATTTTATTTTTAGAAATGATATTAAAAATGAAATCAAACATATCATTGAAATCCATACTCAAGAAGGAAAACCTTCTCACCGACACTAATTTCTAGGAGTGGAAAAGGTGTCTTCAGGTCATCTTTCTCCATGAAAGGAAACTATATGTGATGAAAGAACCTTTACCAGTTGCACCTAGAAATGAGGCTAGTGATGATGAGATCTCTGTGTATGAGAAACATCTGAATGATGCTACGAATGTTCAGTTCCTCATGCTATCATCTATGACCAATGAAATCTTGAAGAAAAATGAGGAAATGAATGATTATAACATGATGTCACACCTTCGAGATATCTATCCAGATAATGAGAGGCAAGAGAGTTATAAGATCTCCAATTATTTGTTCACTAATAATATTGGAGAGTCCACACCAACTAGGCCACATGTAGTCAAGCTTAATGGATACATTGAGCATCTATACATCTTAGGGATTAAATTCCTAGATGAGTTTCATACAGATCTCATAATATCACCACTTCCCAAGACCTTCTCTAGTTTTATTATGAATTATAATATGAGAAATAATGAGAATATTCTATTGGAACTTTTTTACTTTAATTCTCCAAGTGGATAAGGACATGGGGCATGAAAACCCACAGTTCTTATGGTGAATAGTAAGAGGAAGGACAATGAAAAAGGTACTATGACTTATAGACAATCTAAATCCCCTGAGCACCATATAACCAAGAAAAAGAAGATATAAATATAGTACAAGGAAAAGGTGGAAGTATGATTTTCATGTGGAAAGTCAGGTCACTAGAAGAGGAAATGCACCCAGAGGAAAGGGGAAGCCGAAGGTGTGTTCATTATCAAGTGTAATATTTCTAATTCTATACACTGGGTATTAGATATATCTTCTGGTGCTCACACTGGTATTCAAATGTAGGAACCATGCAGATTCTATAAAATTTACAGAGGATAGGTGGATCTATGAGCTGCCAATGGTGCAAGGATGGCTACTCATGCCATTGGTGACTACCATCTCACATTTCCAACAAGAATGATTTTGGTTTTACATGGATGTTATTATGTACCTAGTGTTACCAAAAACATAATTTCTATATCAATTCTAAATATAGATGAGTTTATTTTCATGTTTGGAATTAAAAGTTCATTCTTTTATAAGGAAAACATATGTTATGGTATGACACATTTAAATAATGGTCTGTATGTATTAAATTACAAAAACCAAGTGTTGGAAATTGAAAATGAATCAAGTTCACATGACTCATATAACACCCAATTGTGGCATCACCATCTAAATCAAGTAAACAAGAAGAATTTGAAAAATCTCTATCAAGATGGCTATTTAGAGTCTTCTAATATAAAACCACTTGATAGATGTCACACTTGTTTACAAAAGAAAATGGTCAAACCACCATTTGGTGGACATGGTGAAAGGGCCACAGAGCTTCTAGGGTTGGTACACACTGATGTGTGTGGACCATTTATAGTAGAATCTAGAGGTGTATATTCTTACTTCATAACTTTTACTGATGATTTGAGTAGATATACCTGATGAGGTATAAGTCCGAGTACTTTGATAAATTAAAGGAATTAAAGAATGAAGTAGAGATTTAAATTGGTAAGAAGATAAAGAAACTTCAATCAGATCGAGGTGGAGAATATCTTAACCAAGAGTTCATTGACTTTCTGTGGGAGTTTGAGATTCTATCTCAACTCAATCCACCTTATACACCACAATCAAATGGTGTTAGTGAAAGGAGGAACCATACCTTGTTGGACATGATAAGGTCGATGATGAGTCGTGTAGATCTTCTATTATCTTTTTGGAAATATTCATTACAAACTGTGTAATACACATTAACTTGAGTACCAAATAATGTGGGAAATGGAATTAAATTCGAGTTATGGAGTGGAAAGAAACCCATTTTGTCACATACAAGTGTATGGGGATGCAAGATGTTTGTTAATGATTTCTCAAGAAACAAACTAGAACCCCGAGGCATGAGGGGTATCTTTATAGGGTATCCCAAGGAAACAATGGGATACTACCTATACAACCACTCAGATAATAAAGTAACCATTGCCAGACAAGCCTTCTTTCTTGAGGGGGAGCACATCCTCAAAAAAGATAGTGGGAGCAATATTGACTTCGATGAAGTTGATGCTCAATATACGTATGAGTTGGTACAGGAATAGGTTCCACAGGTCCCCATGGAAGAAGTAGTTCCTCGAACATAATTACTATGTAGGAGTGTAAGAGAGGTAAGGAAGAGATATATGGTTTTCTGGTCATTGAGGATGCTGACTCATTATTATTGGAAAATGATGAACCTATCTTTTAAAAAGAGGTAATAGAGAGATCAGAAGCTACAAGATGGATATAAGCTATGAATTTTGAGATGTATTCCATGTATGAGAACCAAGTTTGGGTACTTTTTGATGTGCCAGTTGATGTAAAGCTTGTTTGATGTAAATGGGTATTTAAGAGGATACTGGACATGAAAGGTAATGTTAGTAACTATAAAGAAATTCTAGCTGCTAAAGGGTTTAAAAAATGTCAAGGAATTGAATAATATGAAACCTTTTCATCATTTTCCATGTTTAAATCCATCATAATCATATTTTATACAACAAATTACCATGGCTATGATATTTGGAAGATGGATGTCAAAACTGCATTCCTTAATGGGAACCTTTAGGAATATGTCTATATGGCACAACCAGGAGGGTTTATGACACTAGTTGATGCCAAAAGTATCTCCAAGTTTCATAGATCCATTTATGTATTGAAGTAAGCATTTAGGTCATGGAACATTTGATTTTATGAATCCATAAAATAATTTCGTTTCATGAAAAGTGAATGTGATCAATGTGTTTACAAAAGGTTTAATGAGAATGCAGTCATTATCCTAGTAGTATAGGTTGATGACATATTACTTATTGGAAATGAAATACCTGTCTTACAGTTAGTTAAAGACTGGTTGAACAAGTTCTTCTCCATGAAGGAATTAGGCGAAACAACCTACATTCTAGGGATCAAGATCATTTGTGATAGATCCAAGAGGCTTCTTGGATTAAGTCGAAGTATATATATTTACCATATACTAAAGAGATTTAGTATGGAATAATACAAGAGGGTATTGGTTCTAGTGCCACATGGTTTACATCTTTATAAGAAAATGTGTCCCCAAACACAATAGGATAAATATATAATGAGTAAGATCTCATATGCTTCAGCGATATGATCTATCATTTATGTCATGTTATGTACTAGACTTGATGTTGTCTATGCACTGATCATGGTAAGAAGATATCAAGAAGATCTTGGAGAAAAAAATTGGACTACTATTAATACTATCCTTATGTATCTGAGAAGAACTAAGGATATGTTCTTGGTGCATGGAAGAGATGAGGTTCTTGTCATCAGAGGGTATGCTGATGCTGGTTTTCAGACAGATCAGAATGATTTGAAGTAAAAATAAGGATATGTTTTCTATCTCAAAGGAGGAGCTGTGAGATAGAAGAGTTCAAAGAATCCAGTTTTCACTGATCCAACAGCGGAGTCCGAGTATAAAACAACTTATGATGTAGCCAAGGAATCCATCTAGATTCATAACTTTGTCTATAGCTTTATGTGGTACCTAGAAGTAAATACCATATCACATTGTATTGTGATAGTACTACAATGGTGGATCTTGAAAAAGAGACAATTTCACATCAATAGATAAAGAACATATTCTATAAGTATCACCTCTTGAGTTATTTCTATCAAAGGTGTGAATTTGCAGTGAGAAGAGTATCCACAGAAGAGAACATGGCCGACCCCCTGACTAAAGGTCTATCTCAGTAGAAGCATGAATATTATGTGAGAGCTAGCATACTGAAAACTGTTAGCAGTTGGCTCTAGTGCAAGTGGGATTCTATTAGAGTTGGTTCCCTAGAATGAACTTCTTTGTACTTTATGATAAACATATATTCATTGGATTAATATTAATAAACTCTTTATCACATCATGATTGTTATTTTTTGTAACATTTCCTGTGATAATGTCCCAAGAGTAGCTGTTGCACTAAAAGGTCAAAGTAGTTCCCTGCTGTGATGAGAACCTGGAAGTTCTATGACATTATTCTTAGATATATGTTCTATATTACGATGATATCATTTAAGGGAAATAAATAATATAGTATATTAGGGGTGTATACTCATATGACTTTAAGACACCTTCTCATGGTGTACTCCCTTGGTGATATCTAGTAGGATATTATGAGAACAAGACACAGTAGTAGAAAATCCACATTTATAAGTGTCATTAGATGTTTCTATCTGAGGATGTGTGTATTGGTCCTTAGAATTTAATATTATTATTAATGAGTATTATGAATCTTTCACTTAGATGTATTGGTGAAAAAAATGAAGACATATGTTCAAAACGAGATAAGATATGTTGGGTGCCTCACGAGTAATACTGTATTAATGAATAACGCAAGAAAGGATTTTTCACTTCTATTCCATAACGGAAGTTGATATCTTAGGCCATTTGATGGAAATGATATAGCCTAAATCAATCCATTTATATGGTGTTCTATAGGAAAGTTCAATTTCTGGGAAGTTAAAGAATGATAAATCAAGCTCATGGGTTGATGGCACTTGCATGATACCCACTTGATTGGACATATTGAGATAAAGGGATTATATTACATGGTAAGTGTTTATATGGGGTGAAATTTCATTGCTGCATTAACTTCATTCTCAATTGGTTACTTTGTCATGTTTTTAGACACTAACCTTGGAATTTTGGCTGATCCACCTAATGCCACTGAGAAAGAGGCCTAGAGGGTCACACACTAAGTGTATCCAGTATCTCAGTTAAATAATATATTATTTATCATTTAATAAGTTTAATAAAGATTATTCTGATTATGGTTTAATAATTATTGATGGATGCCTGATCACATTTATTTTGACACTATTTATTCGAGAGAATATATTTTGGTAATAATAATTAATAAAAATTTATTTTCTACTTAGTAAATATAATATTTATATATTTAATGGAGAATAATGCAGTGATATTTATTTAATAAATAAATATTCATTATTCAAGGTTCAATAAATATGGTGGAGGACTGGCAGACCGATTTAGGGTCCTGATGAGAAATAATAGAATTGAATATTATTTGATTAAATAATATTTAATTATAACTCACAAGTTAAGCACATGTCATGAAATAATAATGTTTCGGTTATTATTTGACATGGGGGTTTCACTAGGATTAATAAAATAATTACAACACTTATGAAAATTATTTATTATTACCCTAGTGAATTATATACCCAGATATATTATTCCCTTATTAGCCAAGTTCTATCCAAGAGATGTGTGATTGTGGTTGTGCACAAGAAATTGGAGAAAAAATTTCAAGCCTAGAGAGTTCATCTCTCTCTAGGGACACTCTCAGGAATGAGAGAGATCCTCCTCCACTAGATCAAGGAGAATGTTTTGGAAGCGGTTCTCAAGGCGATCAAAGGAGGACATTAAAAGCACAAGGATCTTCTGTGATAGCACCCAGAGACTCCTTTGATAATGTCTAGAGATACTTGGAACATGTGTGGATCACTGATATAGGATATCTACCCTTGATCTCTACAATGAAACAAAGGCACACATCAGATCTGTGGTCGAACGCATCAACGAAGAAAGAATCACCTTGGAGGCAATTCTTTAATTTAATTAAATTAATTACAAACAAAATATGTTGATCTTGTATCTTGGTTTTGGGTTTCTTTTTATTTTCCTAAATCCTTGATTAAATCCTGTGGATAGTAGCATTCATTGTCGTATTGATCCCATATTGTTCATTGAATATGGAAAAAATTAACATTGGTAACTGACCCTCTGGTGATTCTGTTGTGCCCAGAACCTATATACACGCTATTTTAACTAGATATAAGATGAATAATAGCTTTCATATGTTATAAACATATTCTACTTAGAAATTGTGGTGCTCCAACTAACCCCTTATAGTCACCTAGCATATATTCATTCCAAAAAAATATCCTATGAACATGATGATTTCATTAATCAAAAAAGGATATCAACAAATTTAATTCCTTATTGACATTTTATGGTGTCAATGAAACTTTTTGGTTGTATTGTATAGACACCTTTAAATAAATGTGGTCTTGACATCCAATTCCCAATATGATGATCATAGAAACTTGTTTTGACAAGTGAAGTTCAAATGGATTTATGTATGATTTGGTATAACCAAAAAAGGATTATTGGTACCACACTTGCACTAGTGGAAATACGGGCTTTAACGTCGTCGTAATAACGTCGGTTTTTTAAAAACCGACGCGAATAGTATATGCGGGGAATTTTTGGCGTCGGTTTTACACAAAACCGACGCCAAAAATAATTATGTGTTTATTTTCCGCGTCGGTTTTCCTGAGAACCGACGCGGAAAATCCTGTTATAATGGGTTTTCCGCGTCGGTTTTTAGAAAAACCGACGCGGAAAACCTATTCGACTATATTTTCCGCGTCGGTTTTTAGAAAAACCGACGCGGAAAATCCGGTTGAAAGCGATTTTCCGCGTCGGTTTTTCTAAAAACCGACGCGGAAAATCCTGTTATAATCGGTTTTCCGCGTCGGTTTTTAGAAAAACCGACGCGGAAAACCTCTTCGACTATATTTTCCGCGTCGGTTTTGAGAAAAACCGACGCGGAAAATCCAGTTATAATCGGTTTTCCGCGTCGGTTTTTAGAAAAACCGACGCGGAAAACCTATTCGACTATATTTTCCGCGTCGGTTTTCCTGAGAACCGACGCGGAAAATAAATTTTTAAAATGTTTCGGCGTCGGTTTTCATGAAAACCGACGCCGAAACTCATAAAAAATATATATTTCGCGTCGGTTTTAATGAAAACCGACGCGAAAAGTCTTTTAAAATTATTCACGGTCAGAAACCCTCATTTTGTTCGTCCGTCGAAATCGAGTTCCGCTGTGGCGCTTCGGACTCCCGACGACCTTCGAACTTGATTTGCGATCTTGAACGACCATTGTTGAAGGTTTTTTGTCGTCTGCACGATTTTGGGTATGTGTTCTTCCTATTTATCTCTTGTTTCATATCCCATTGTTTATTTCTTTATAAATAACCCTATTTTGCGTGATTTTGATTATTGGTTAGATTTTAGTTGTAATTTATCATTATTTTTTGTTTGTATTATCATTGTTGGTGTAGATTTGATATTGTTTGTTTTTGGAAGTAATTATACCGGTCGCAGTTTGGATTTAACATCTCAATTCGGGTTGAACTTCAAATTTTTTGTTTATATTATCATTATTTCTGTTTAAAATGATCTTTCATTACATTATGAAGTACTATATTTTTAATTCCATTTCCATTTTAATAAATTATTCTTCAAAAAAATAATTTTATTGTGTTAAATGAATTCACTCACATTTTTGCATGTAGTTTGTTGTTATTTCATTACTTCTTGAGATTTACCATGCCAAATTCCTCAATTCTTTTTGGTTCTCATCATTTAACTAAGACATGAATAATTACCACTATCTATTATGTTAAAAAAATTTGAATAATTATTTTCATGCCATTATATAATAAATAATTTTTCTTGCAATGTCCATAATACGACTAGAATCATAATGTATTGTAATCTTCGTAGATAATAATATAATCATTATCCCTCTATTAATGTTCAAAAATACCTTTCCACTTTCATATGTGGGGTTAGATTCATGCATTTTTAATAAATGTCCTCTTAAACTAATCTCATTCCTTTGATTATATTTATTCATCTTTCTCTCCCTCTAAATAATAGTCATGAAATGATTTACTTCTCCCTCTAAGTCATAGGCTGCAAATAAAACATTCTCATGATCTAATCTTTCATGGATGGATAATATATTTCTCTTCATGTTGATCCATTCCTTGACATGTTTTGCTGCAATAGACCCATGGATGGGGGTGTAAGTTGTCACCTACAATATGCAATGGAATTTTTATCCCTCCATAATGAATTTATATGTTCATAGTTCCCTATTATAAAACTCATGGATTGAGGGAGTTGAGTTATCATAGTCACCAAAAATTGTATCATGTCTCTTAATACACATTGTTTTAAATAAGGATAGTTATTGCACTATTTTTCACATTAATTTTTCCATGATTCATTCATGTTACATCAAATGAATAAAAAAATAAATATAGTGTGATCAATAGTAGTCATAGTGAGAAATCATATTATCTTGTATGTCATTCATATAATATTTATATCATGAAACTTTATTTTCAAAAAATGAAACCTTTGATTTAACCATTTTGTCCTTGTATTTCAATATAACACACATGTATATAATATTAAAATTAACTGTTTACTATATTTGTAAACGTGTTTCATATTTGATGTCTTTTATCTGATTATCAATAGTTTTTATGGAATATGTTTTTGTTTACAATTTATCTGATAGATATTTAAATGTTTTTATGTTTTAATATATTCATCAATTATATTGTGATATCAGGTATTAATGGATCATAATTGGATTTATCTACGAAGAACTACTAGTGAATATGAAAGAGGAGTTGACAATTTTTTGGAATTTGCTAAACGGCATAATCAAAATATTGATTTGATTTTCTGTCCATGTGTGAAGTGTGTAAATATGAGAAAGTTAAACTTCAGAGAAATCAAAGATCATCTCATTTGTTATGGTTTTAGCCTTAATTATACACGTTGGATCTTGCATGGTGAAAGAACTGAAAATTCAACATCCAATGTTGATGAAGATATTCATAATGAGGCAGAGGATCGTATTGAAGAATTAATTCATGATTTAGGTGTTGAAACCATCGAAAAAACACCAACTGTTGAACGATTGTATGGAGATTCTGAGAAACCATTATTCCCAGGTTGCAGTAAATATACAGTGTTATCAGCAGTTTTGAGATTAGTTAACTTAAAAGCAAAAAATGGGTGGAGTGATAAAAGTTTCTCCAGTTTACTTGAGCTTTTAAAAGAGCTTCTTCCAGAAGGCAATGGGCTTCCAGATTCCAATTATGAGGCGAAGAAAATATTATGCCCAATGGGATTGGGGTATAAAAAGATACATGCTTGCCCCAATGATTGTGTACTATATAGGAAAGAAAATGAACATTTATCAAGTTGTCCTACATGTGGAACATCGCGCTATAAGATGGATGAGAAAGTCAACTCAGATTCATTTTCAGGTGATGTCATGTAACGTTATGAAAAATCAATTTTTTTACTTTCCAATGATATCATCCAATATTTTTTTCAAACAATTCTGATAATTCAATTCTGGTTTATTTTTAGGTACCAAAATCAAAACTCCATCTAAAGCATTTTGGTACCTTCCAATTATTCCTCGTTTGAAGCGTCTATTTGCAAATTCAAATGATGCAAAAAGGTTAAGATGGCATTCAGATGAGCGCATTTCTGATGGTAACTTACGTCACCCTGCCGATTCACCACAGTGGAAGAGTTTTGATAAAAAATTTCATGATTTTGGAAGTGAAGTTAGAAATCTCAGAATGGGATTGTGTACTGATGGAATGAATCCATATCGGAGCCTCAGTAGCCAACATAGTTCATGGCCTGTTTTGCTGGTACTTTACAACTTGTCCCCACATCTATGTATGAAGAAAAAATATGTTATGATGAGCTTGATGATTTCTGGACCAAAACAACCAGGAAATGATATTGATGTGTATCTTACACCATTGATTGAGGATTTAAAACTGCTATGGGAGAAAGGTGTTACAGTTTTCGATGCATACAAGAAAGAGTATTTTCTTTTGCGTGCTATGATAATGTTCACTATAAACGACTTTCCTGCGTATGGAAACTTATCTGGATATAGTGTTAAGGGACATAAAGCATGTCCAATTTGTGAAGAACAAACTTCATATTATCAATTGCAGAATGGAAGAAAGACAGTGTACATGGGACATCGAAGATTTTTGCGAATTGATCATCCTTATCGTAGATTGAGAAAAGCATTTAACGGTTTACAAGAATACAACCTCCCCCCTCAACCATTGTCAGCTGAAGAATATTATGACAGAGTGAAAGATATTGATTCAACATTTGGAAAGAGAAAAAGTTCTGGTTTACAAAAACATATCTGGAAGAAGCAGTCTATTTTTTTCAAACTACCTTATTGGAGATTTTTAGAGATAAAACATAACATTGATGTTATGCATGTTGAGAAAAACATATGTGATAGTTTGATTGGAACTTTGTTAGACATAAAAGGAAAGACAAAAGATGGATTAAATGCTAGATTGGACTTGATATTAATGCGAATACGTTTGGAGTTAGCTCCCGCTGTGAAAGGAAAAAGAACATATTTACCTCCGGCTTGTCACACATTAAGCAAGATTGAAAAGATGAATTTTTGTCAGTGTCTTCATGGTATTAAAGTACCCAGCGGTTTTTCTTCAAATGTGAATAATTTTGTGTCATTGAAGGATTGTAAATTAATAGGTATGAAATCACATGATTGTCATGTGTTAATGCAACAAATTCTACCAGTAGCAGTGCGTGGTATATTACCGAAAGCTGTCAGGAAGACAATCATCAGGTTATGTAATTTCTTTAAATCCATTTGTAGCAAAGTCGTTGATCCAAATTTGTTAGATTTGTTGGAGAATGAAGCAACTCTTATTCTTTGTCAACTAGAAATGTATTTCCCACCCACATTTTTTGATATAATGGTTCATCTATTGGTTCATTTGGTGCGTGAGATAAGAATGTGTGGGCCTGTTTATTTAAGATGGATGTATCCTTTTGAAAGATATATGAAAATTTTGAAAGGATATGTTAAAAATCCTTATCGACCAGAGGCCTCTATTGTTCAAAAATATGTATCAGAAGAGGTGATTGAGTTCTGTACTGATTATTTGAATGAAGTGGAGCATATTGGTCTCCCTCTATCTCGACATATGACAGTTGACAGAGAAGGTAGAGGGGTTCGAGGCTTAAAGGTAAAGTTCATTCCACGTGATGAAGTGATGCAAGCACATTTATACATTTTGAACAACACAGATGAGGTTCAACCATATATATCCTCACATATTGCAGAATTAAAGTTACGATATCAGAAAAGAAATGAAAAGTGGTTGATGATTGAGCATAAGAAGACATTTGTTTCATGGTTTAAAGAGAAAGTCACCTCATATATATCTGTATCAGAAACATTGAAGTGGTTATCAGGGGGACCATCTTTTAATGTGATCACTTGGTCTGGTTTTGATATCAATGGCTACACATTTTACACAAAAAACCTGGATGACAAGAGTACCGTTCAGAATAGTGGTGTGATGGTATTCGCTGAAGCAGTGCATTTTTCGAGTGCCAAAGATAAAAACCCAATTTCTGCATCAACATCATATTTTGGAGTTATTGAAGACATATGGGAAATTGATTATATTAAATTTCGAGTCACTATTTTTAAGTGCAATTGGGTTGATAGTAATAGTGGCGTGAAACATGATGAATATGGGTTTAAACTGGTTGATTTGAAAAGATTTAATCACAATGAGGAACCATTTATCTTGGCGACACATGCAAAACAAGTATTTTATGTCATTGATCCGTCGAATGATCAGTGGTCAGTTGTTTTGCAAGGGAAAAGATATCATTTGGGTGATGATGATGATTCTGATGATGCTAGTGATTTACATGAGCGTTATTCATCTATTATGCAATTTTCAGAGGATTACAATGAATATAAGACAGACATAGTGCATGCAGTACGTACCGATCATGATGAAGGGACGTGGGAAAACACTAAATTAGTCTCCTAATTTTTCTGGTAAATATTTATATTTTGTGTCTATTTTTAAAACTTACAAATGCATGCCTCTATTTTTACATATTTATTTTTCATTTCCTTGTTTCTAATTATTCAGTTTTCTAATGATATGCAGGTACCCAAAATTTCATTACACTTTCTAGTAGCAATGTCAAATACAGATAGAGATGAGCAGTTACCGAGGTATATCTATTTTGACATATTATTAAATATTCAGTAATATACATATTTAATGAAATAAAACTGTTAATTTATTAAAAAAAATTGCAGGACTACTGATGCGTCCTCGGCGGAGGAGACTTCTCAAGTTACTACTGAAAAATCAAGTTCTCTAGTTGGTAAACGTGGTATTACACGTTTACCAAAACTATCACTCGCTCGTGATGATAACAAATTACACATCCGTTTTGATGATAATAATAATGCAGTTGGCCCAAATGCAGTTCAGTTTGTCAGTTATATAGCGATGCAGAGCCGTTGCAGGATTAGTATTTTATATCCTGATTGGAAGTCAGTGGACAGGACGACGAAGCAACAACTTTGGGAGGCCGTGACGGTAAAATATCTTTATTTATTTATTTTATCTCATTTTTTTAATATTATATAGTTTAAATGACATATTTTATTTTTTCAATTACAGATGACATTCAATTTTGAGGAAACCAAAGAAATTAGGAAAACACATCTCTCTTTAGCGGCGGTTCGATGGAGAGATTTTAAAAACAAACTGACGAAAGATTATGTTTTTGGAAAGAGAAGGTTTGAAAGCCCATGTCTTAAGTATCCATATATAGATGAAGAAACATGGAAGCGATTTGTTGACAGTCGTCAGGAAGAGAAATTTCAGGTATTGTAATTGTTTTATATTTTAAAATTTATGCTATATTTTCCTTATTACTTATGTGTTTATTTTTATGTAACAGGCCTCCAGAAGATCTCATTAGGAGATCCAGTTGAAAAACGTATACCCTCATACTTTATCACGTGGAGGATACTCGTATTTGGAGCAGAAAATTATTGAAGAAAAATTTGAAGCATTAAGAGCTCGATCAAGTAGTGGTTTAGAAGAGGTCCAATATGGTCCTCCATCTCCTCCCACTCGCCATGAGAAATGGAAACGAGCAAGAAGAAAAAAAAATGAACAATATCCTACAGACGAAGCTCATCAAGTGGCTGATAGAATTGTAAGTAAATATTAATTCTTTTTTAACAATTTTCCTTTTTTATAATTTATAAACACTAATATAAATTTTTTATTTTTCATTTCAGGATGAACTTCAGGAGAAAGAGACACAGGGCTCTTTTATCCCTGAGGGTAGGATGGATATCCTAGCCACTACTTTGGGAAAGACTGAACACCCCGGCCGTGTTAGAGGATATCAGGCGGGTGTTAGTATTCGGAAGGTTTTTGGTAAGAGTAAGCAACCAAGAGACCCGGAAATTGAATCCTTAAAAGAAGAGCTGCAGGATATGAAACGGTCTATGGGTGATCAAATTCAAGCAGCAGTACAGAAGGCTTTATTAGAACACTTGGCAAGACAGTCACAGTCTGCTCATCCTTCCGAGGTATATTATTTACTGTTAACAATTTTTCTTTTCTATAAATTATAAACACTGATATAACTTTTTCATTTTTCAACATTCTCAGCCTACTCACTCAGACTATCATGCCTCATATGCTTACCCAACACCGTCTGGGCAGCCTTCTGAGGTATATTATTTAATGTCATCAATTTGTCTATTTTATAAATTATAAACACTGATATAACTTTTTCATTTTTCAACATTCTCAGCCAACTCACCCGGACTACCCTGCCTCATCTGCTTACCCTGCCCCGTCTGCGCAACCATTTGAGGTATATTATTTTATTTAATTTTTAATCAATTTTTCTATGTTATAAATTTTAAACACTAATATACCCTTTTCATTTTTCTGACTTCTCAGCCTGCTCACCCTGACTACCCTGCCCCACCTGCTAACTTTGAGCCTCCACCTCCTCCATCGAATCAAACCTTATATTGTGAGTTGTTTGCGGGAGATCCTCATGTACATATTGTTGCGTTAGGACAAGTGTATTTTTTGGGGGACTCGGTACATCATCAGCCTATGCAGATGGGTCAGGTTAGAGTATCAGTACTTGTTATTATAGATCCTACTGCTCTACTACCATTTCCTACTGCGGAGATCACCAGTGTTGGGGAATGCATGGGCCAATTTTTACTTTGGCCAACTGCACTTCTTCGTTATATTTCACATGAGGTATGAGTTTTTTTAACTAGTAATTAGAAATGATTCCAAATTACTTATAATGTTTTCTGACATTTAACTTATATAGGAATATCTGAAAGCAAAAGAAACTGTACAAATGCAGCAAAATGTTCAGAAACAGTCGGCTGTAGATACTTCTGATATTTCTTCTGGGTTGAAAAGATTATCTCAGTGCTCTTCTTCCTTGAATTTTATCTATGAGTTTCGGATGACGTCCGATATATGTGGAAGAAATTATAAATTGAGAATATTGAAAGAAGATATCATGAATTTAGTTAATTTTGAAGAGATCGGGCTGAATGTGGTGCAGTTGTTTTCCATGTTAGTAAATTGACGTCTGAATTGCTATTTCTTTACTAAAATATTGTTATGTCATTGACTAACTATGTTTTCTTTTTAAATTAGGTATCTATACAGGATTCTTTTACAAAATGAAACTACAAGCATTTATAGCTTTATAGATCCAGAGTACATTTCCTTGGAAGTCAAACATGTGAAAAATGATGAAAGAGTTCAATATATATCCGAGAGATTATCACAAACAGAGATTCAGTGCTGGTTTTTGCCATTTGTTGATAAGTAAGAATATCAACATAATTTTGAACTCATGATCATTATAATGTCATTAATTATGAACTTTTTGTATTATAGGGGGCATTGGATGTTAGGTGTATTTTGCCCAAATGAATGCACCTTATATTGGTTTTGCTCTTTATTAGGAAAAGTGCGTAAACCGTTTTCCAACTTATTAAACAGGTAAGTTGTTTTTTTATTTTTAGAAGTTTGTTATGTTTAATTTTAATTGTTTACACAAGTTTTATTAGTTCTTATATAAAAAAATGCAGTTCATGGAAACATTTTACAAATGAAAATAAACCAACGAAAATAAAATATGTGGAAGTACAGGTAATTAGTTTTTATATTTTTGTTATATATTGGGTTTCATTATTAGTTAAATGTTTTATAACTGCAGTGTCATCGTCAAAATGGAAGCGTTGAATGTGGTTATTATATTCTACGATTTATGTACGAGATAATCACAACTGGGGAAACTACTGATTTTCATAAGGTTAGTTGTATTAACTTTTTTATATATTTTCATCCACTTTCTTCTATTTATTAATTTCATATCATTCAATATTATTGTAGGTATTCAATGATTCACAGTCATATTCTCAATCTGATATGATTCATATTCAATCTACTTTTGCGGACTATTTGTTAAGTCTGATTAAGATTTGAGGTATGTATACTAATATTTATAAATAATATTATATATGGGTTTAAAAAACTAACTCTTATGATATATTAGGTGTTTGAACCTACTAATAATCAAATGAATGCTTCAACAATAACAAACAATGAGCATGTCATATATTTCAGGTACGTGTATTTTAATTCTGCTTTACTGAGTTTTCTCAAGTGCCTCTGCAAAAACTGTTTTATTGAATCTACTAATAATCAAATGAATCCTTCAACAATAACCAACAATAAGCATGTCGTATATTTCAGGTACGTGTATTTTAATTCAGAATTAGTTATTATATTTCTTTTCATTGTTATTTCTTAAAATCATTTGTCTGTACAGTGACAAATCTGTAGGGTGGTACTTGGATCATGAACATAGAGATTCGTATAGCGAAATAACATTCACAAACACTAAAAATTGTCTCCCTTGAATGCACAACAATATCTTCTAGGCCTTTTTATTTTTTATGCAAATAAATATCGAAAAATGATTGCCGAGAAGCATATCACATAATACCTGAAACAGCGCTTAGTGGGTTTGCACAAAGATAAAATAGAAGGCGTCAATTTTTAAGGTATGTTTCTTTATGTCTCTTCAATCTGCATTTGATTTCAATTTTCTAACCTATTTTTTGCACTCAAACTTATTTCTCTGTTATTCCATAACTTAAACAAATAACAATAGTGAATGGGTAATGCACGTCTATACAGAGCAAATATAAAAACCTGAGGTTGGGGGTGGTAGGGATCCTATGGTGAAAAGACACCCCCAACATCTTCAGTGGGGGAGGTGAGGAAGAGGTTGCATCGGCTGAGTGTTCCTGGAATTTTGATCAGGAGTCGTAACATTTCATTTTGGTAATTTACTTTGTGAAAAAATGAATGATTCAAATAAATTACACATTTTCATTTAATGTTTATTCATTGCACTAATAACTTGGATTGATTTTTTCACTCACATCTCCTTAGTTTCATTACTGTTTTGACAGGATTGGTGCTATCTATGGGAGGAAACTTACAATGATTGATACTAAGTATGGTTAGATTAAGAAAATGCACCATGTAGGTACGTGTATTTTAATTCTGCTTTACTTTGAGTTTTCTGAAGTACTTCTGTTAAAGCTGTTTAATTGTTTTTGTATACTTCGTTATTTTTTTTCAGGGTTCCGATTTGTTTGGAGGAGAAAATATATGTATTTTATTTAAAAAAAAAAAAAAATTTACGGCGTCGGTTATTTTAAAAACCGACGCCGAATATTTTTAAAAAAAAATTATTTACGGCGTCGGTTTTTTTAAAAACCGACGCAGAAAGGGTTTTCCGCGTCGGTTTTTAGAAAAACCGACGCGGAAAATCCTGTTATAAGCGGTTTTCCGCGTCGGTTTTTCTAAAAACCGACGCGGAAAACCGCTTCGACTATATTTTCCGCGTCGGTTTTTTAATGAACTGACGCGGAAAATAATGTCTAAATGTAGCTTCGGCGTCGGTTTTATTAAAAACCGACGCCGAAGCTCATAAGCGAATTATTTTTCGCGTCGGTTTCTATGAACCGACGCGAAAACTCTATTTTTAACGTCGCCTATAAAGACGTCGGTTTATAACCGACGTTAAAAATTAAACAAAACCGACGCGAAAAAGTGTTTTTGCACTAGTGTTGTACCACTCATGAATAGTTTATCTTGAATACCCACCAATGAATTTACATCAATTGGAGAAAATACCAAAATATAGACTTTATTTTGGTACATGAAATCCATTTTGCCTAAATTTAGATGATCTTTTCAATCACAACTGACTTCCTTTTAGTGATTCCTTATAGGATCCATTGCTGTTGGTGTATAATTTATCTCTCATCGGGGTTAATATAAAATTGAAACTATGGTTTTAACCATCCTACTTAGTATGTGTCTCTAGAACTTTATTTTTCTATAAATTCTTATGGAACTTGTTCACATGCTAATTACTTGTGCATCTCAAGCCTGGACTTAAGTCAAGTCAATATTGATCCCATTATTTCAAATATATATGTCAACCCTTTAATAAATATAGTCTATCACTTGAATATAAATTTTATAACTCATATATTTTATTAATATCATTAGAAATCTTTAGAATAATTATCTTAGATGCACATCGTGTTATTCTTGATGCAATTTTTTTATTGACTTAGTCTTAAAAAACTCTCTGCATCTAAATACATGGAGTATGGAATAATGGATTTATTTAATATTATAACTCATAATATCATGATATCAATTTTTTTATTATAGTTTTCATATGGTTATGTGATAATGTCTCTATTTATGAGGCATGTCTCAAAAAATGGAGGTTTCTACAATTTATATGAGTCTCGACATTGATTCTCCTTTTACTTACATCATGACTCTAATGTTTATAAGGGGATTTTAATTTAGGAATTTCCCCACACTACATTTTATTGAAAAATTTGTTCATTTAACACTCATTATAGATCCTCCATTTACTAATATCATGGATCTAAAGTGTATAAGGAAATGTGAATTTAGGAATAAATCCACTCTACATTTTCATGATCAATGAGTGCTTGGTGAAGATATTCTTCAGCTCATAGGTCTAAATCAACTTATATCTTCTAACCATGAATATTAATTAATTTACTTTCACATTCCTTAAAATTATTAAAGGAATATAATGAAGTATATATATTTATCTCTAAATCTCCTTAAGGCAGTTCACACTCCCTAGCTGAACTAATTTTAAAAGCTTTATGGATTACCTTTATTTCTATAGGTTTATTTTTCTAAAATTTGATCAGTAAGTGTGTCTATAATACCTATTATTTTAGCCCCAAAGAGTCTAAATACCATACCAAGTACATGATTGAAAAATAATTATATTTTTAATAGAAAAATAATCATCTTTCTACAACTGGTTATTTAATTCTTACATTTTATATTCATTAGATAATTCCAATGATTCAATAATTGATGAACTATTAGTTGCGTATGATACACCACAATCAACAATCATTCCAAAAATTGAATGATGTATCCTTATGTCTAATGGACACGTGTGATAAATGTTTTTTTATATTAATTAATAAAAGTTCAACTAGAATCATTAATCATGGAAATTTTAAGTTGTGTACTTCTCACCGCTGACTGGGGAATTACCTTTTCTCAACCGCTTAGAGAAATCACCTTACTTATTATAATGTTTCTATACTTACTTGGTTACTGTATTTGGATACATATGTGTGACACACATTCATCATCACATACCCAAAAACTAAAATAGAAACATCACATACAATGATGAATATACACTAAGTTGAAGCATATACTTCAATTTATTACATTTTATCTTCCATAGACTTATCTTGTGAAATTTCAAGAAAATAACCTATTGTATGATTCTTTTACTCTTTCCCTTAAAGGATGTTGTGAAGGTGCCTTTGGAGTCACATTTTCCATTTTCCCTTTCACCTTTTATTTCAGCTCATTCACCATAATAAATAAATATAAATCTTTCTTTAAGTTCTTATCTGCTCAAAAAAATTTATCCAAAAGGTAATGAAACGTTTTATCCATATTGATTGTTTTATAATCTTAAAAAATTGGAGTAATTAGGTGATAAGGATATTGTAAAGGGATGTATTGAAAGATTATGATACATCTTTTAATTTACACATGCGTAGTCTAATCATCATCTCATTCATTTCTTGCTTCACTTTCTTCTTGAAAACTTCTCATAGATGAGAGTACATTCGAATCCATTCATGTCCTAATTTTTCTTCATAACTCATTAAACATTGATGATATCGTTATTATGTAACCATCAAATGTTCCATCCATGTGTATTCTATAAGATTCGTTTTCACTCTATCTTCCTGAGGTGTCTTAATAGGTATTGGGGACTCCATATAACATCCCAAGAAATTCATATATACTTTTATTTTAATTATTTTTTAATTAATTTTTTTTATAATTTAAAAGAATTTTTTTTAATAATTTTTTTATGAAACTAAAGTATTTTTTTAGTCAAAATTAGTTTTTATCTCAATTATAAAATATTACTTTGTATTTTAAGAAATAGTGTTTTTATATCATAAATGAAAATAAACTAACATATTCCTTAAATAAATGTATTTTTAATAATCCAAAATTATTTATTTAAAATTATTTTTTAATACTAAATGTTTTGGATATATTAATATTTTTAAAGAAAAACTTTTTTTATATAAAGTATATTATGTTTATAAATTTTCTTTTATTTAAAATTATAGGTATAAGTAGATAATTTGATTTCTAAAATTTTAATATTATAAATAATATTAGCATGAAATATTATTACTTGTATTTAATAAATAATTTATTTTCTTTAGTTAATTTTATTACTTGATATGTTTTAATATAATTTATGTTCATAAATTGTTAATTTTTTTGTTTATATTACCTTTTTTTTGATAATAAAATTATTGTAATTTTAATTTAAATAAAATAATGATTTATAGTTGTAAATGTATACATTTGGATAAATTAATTTTATGAAATTAAAGGAAATGATAATGATAATAATAATAATAATTAAGGGTAAAATATATTTTTTAATAAAATTATTATTATCATATTTAAGATAATATATTTTATAAATATATAAGTTTATAATATGTTTCTGCTTAATAAAATTTTGAAATTATAAATATATATAATTATATTAATATAAAAAATTAATATATATATATATATATATATATATATATATATAAAGTTACATGTTTAGTTTTAAAAAAATTGATTTTAATATGTTAAAAAAACACTAAAACCTTTTTTAAAAAAATGTTACTTTATTTATTTAAAAAAAACCTTGAAAGAATTAATAAAAAAAAGAGAAATAAAACAATATATAAAACATCAATCAAGGAAAACAAAATAACAAAGGTAGAAAACCTAAAAGAAAGAAAAATAAGAGAAGAAAAAAAAAGACAAACCAAGATGAATTGTTTAAAAAAATACTAAAAGGAGGACTCCCATTGAAATGATGATAAGCTAAAACAAAAATAAAAGTGAAATGATTGAATCATGTTTTTGGATCTTTTGAAACCAACAAACCAAATTTTGAAGTTTTCATGCCCATCATTTAGGAATAATATATATATATATATATATATTTAATATAGATATAATGTGTGTGTCTTACTTCAGAATATTGAGTTAAATAATTGGATTCTTGTATAAATTTTAGATTATAAATAGGTGTTTCAATATTCCTCTCTATTGATCTATTTTTTTAAGTTCTACACATCTTCTTGAGCATTGCACTGTATTCTTCACCCTTCGTGGTTTGAATCATGTGAATCAGAAATTAATTTTTTATTTGTTAATTAAATTATTCTTATTTAATATGATTCTTTCTGGAAAGACTTTATAATCATTTGGATATATGGAACCACCCGAGCATTCCTAGTCATCCACCTGTCTCTATTTTTTCTCCCTTTGGATTCTTTGATACACAGGGGGTTTTCATTTCAGAAAATGTGAAGAGATCGTCAGTGAGTGGATTCTGACCCTCCATTTTAGGTGTAAGGGAAAGGTCGAGGGAATATGAAAACAACCACAATGTGAGTGAAATTTTCTCTCTTGGTTTGGATTATATGGTTCTGATGAGAGAGAAACCTTCATTGAAGTAACTGCAAGTGCATCATATCCTTTTCTAGGCATGAGTGAGAAGAATTGTGTATAGTATCTTAAGCCTGAATTTCAGTCTCCATCACGAGGGTGGACTCATCATTGACATGCTTCTTATTAGCCTTTCTTAGTTCATTGATGAGGAACTAGTTTTAAAATATGAACCTAGAAAACAACATGGATTATAGAGGATCAGACCTACTGTACTCTGTAACGATGATTTCAACACCCTTTCACAAGATTCTTCATCAATAAGGTGACACCGATCCCTGATAAGGGGGTCTCGATCCTGGAATAGTTTCTTCTTTGTCTATTTTTGTAATATTTGTTGTTATTGTTTATTCATCACATTTTATTCCTCTTGAACTCATTTGTTCTTGCATAGTGAAAAACTAGTGATGATCCTGCCCCATGCACATAGGCCATTGGACAAAGCACGTAAATCCTCTATGTACCTTTTACTACTTTCCTTTACTTTTCCTCATTTATTCAACCTGTAAAATTATGAACGTTCACTATTTATTGAATATTAATTTTAATTTTAATTGTGAATTTTAATTGTTAATTAGAAGCTATTTGGGCTTTTGTGTTGTCCTGATTTTATAGCTGTCATTTTTATTCATGCTTTTTGATTCTGGATATGTATGTCAATCTAGAATTGTTTTACTCTGTCATGTTTCTATTGTTAATGAGAATAAATTTCAAGATTATGAGTTGATGTAACCACCACTACCCATATGAATTTTATATATGCTATGTGTGTTTTTTTTTCACTATTGAATTTATTTGAATGTATTCATTTGATGTTATGAAATTTCAACTTGAGCATTATTTTTCTATAAATTTACATGTAATAAATTGAATATAAACATTCTTTTCATTTTTTAGATTTTAACAAATAAAATCATCCAATAGATTCTAGGATATTCCGTGGGGACCATCTCTCACACAGGGTTGTTCTCCACAACAAAGTGATATCATAGCCTAATTGGGTTTAAGTTTTTATTTAATAATTTTTTTTAAAAAATTCATTTGATTTCAAATTATTTTTAGTGGATTTTGCATGTTCCATCATGCTTTATTGTTTCATTCATCTAGGTCGTTATATCTCTCAGGATGTAATTTCATTATTTTGTTGATAGATTTTTTCCTTATCTTTTTCTAGTTTTATTTACCTGTATGAGCCTCATAGATGTCTCTTGGTAGTTTCTACCTATGTGTGTCTATGGTTTCGGGGTAGGAATGAGTTCTGTGTGAGGTTGAACTATGTTTGAGATCTGGTTAGAAGTAAGGTCTTGGAAGGATCTCTAGTGTCTCTAGTGTATGACTTTTTCCTAGGAGATGAGATTATGTTTTCTCTATTGTGTTCCCCTGCATACTTTAGGATTATTTTCTCCATGTATGGTCATGTAGTGAGTTCAGTGTTTAGGTTTGGGTATCTTGTTGGTATAGTGTCTCTTGGCTGATCACCAAGATTTTTTATTTATTGTTTGACCCTATTTAGTGGCTTTGTTTGGTTTCCCAGGAACTGTGTGCCATTATTAAGTCTAGAATAGGATGTGTGGCCCTTTAGTGGCTTGTTTTTCCTAGTTTCTATCTAAATCCTAGGTTTTTTTCTCATGTCTTTGAGTTGTTCTAGGATGTTGAGGCTGCTTGCATGTGTCCTTACAATTTTTTTTGAGGATGTCTCCTTTTGGTTTTTGTTTAAGCAGTCATCTCCTTGGGTGGATTTTATAAATACATATTTTTATGATATTTTAGTGCCTCATATTGATATTATTCCTATTGAGAAACTTCTATGTGAATTTATCTAAGTTTTGGTTTTCCATGTTTTATGTGAGGATGGATAGTGCTATGTTTATTTGTGTTCTACATGCATATATGAGCTGGTTCGTGGACCCATTGGCATGAGATTTTCTAGTCCATGATTTCCTTGTTGGCATCGTCTCAGAGTGTGACTTAGGTAAGTTCATTTATGACCTTTATCATGAATTTATTTAGAATTATTTAATTATGATCATGTTTAGAAGTTGTTTAAATATCATTAAACTTCAAGCGACATGTATCACCATTGATACATGGTAGGGGGGACTATTTGGGTTATACCACATAGGTTTTTTCCTATATAGGATATTCCCAAGTTGATGATGTTAGGCAGTGCAGAATCATCATGTGGTTTATGTTTTATTTTTCATGTTGGAGAGTGTAATGTTGTTTCATATTAAATTTGTTCATGCATTTAATTTCCAAGGTGGAGATTTGTGAATCAGAAATTCCTTTTTTTATCTATTAATTACATTATTCCTATTTAAAATTATTCTTTCTGGTGATACTTTGTAATCAGTTTGATATCTGGAACCACCTGAGCATTCCTAGTCATCCACCAATCACTCTTTCTTCACCCTCTAGCTTCTTTGATACATAGGGGGGTTTTTGTTTCTGAAAATGAAGAGATATCATCAGCGAGTGGATTCTGAACCTCTTTTCCAAGTGTGAGGGAAAGGTCAAGGGAAGAGGACAACAACCATGATGTGAACATTAGGCTCTCTCTTGGTTTATATTTTTTGATTTGGACGAGAGAGAGACCTTTGTTAAAGGAGCCTCGAGTGCATAATATCCTTTTCCAGGCATGAGTGAGAAGAATTGTGTATAGAAACTTGATCCCTGATTCCAGTCTCCATCACAAGTGTCAATGACTCATCATCAGTATGCTTCTTGTTAGTATTTCTTGGTTCTTTGATTTCTTGTGGTGGATTTTATAAAGAAGAAGAGATGAGGGGTTGGTTCTTTGGAGGATAATTGGAAGGTATAAGTTCTTCATCAAATCAGATTGGGTCAAGATCCTAGTGGGAGAGTCATTGGACATTATCAAATTCATCCATCTTGACGGGATATCCACGTATGATCAAGTAGATATCCATGAAGATCATCCGAAACCACAGTGAATCAGGTTTGGTAGAGAATAGATGCACAAATCTAGATTTCCGGTTCGGCCATCTGATTCATTCTTTCACAGAAAGTCTATAGTAGCAACGAAGGTCGGTGACCCGACTTGGATCGGGTTTTGTTTTAGACTAGTTATTGTTCATGAAAACAATCCATCACCAAATAGTGGTGTTATATCTGAGCATCGGTGTCTTGCATACCTGAATAGCATGGGTAGTTATGGAAGTGAATCATCCGCAGGAGTGCATTGGAAAACGACATAGTATGTGGATAGACATTATTATTCATAGACTTAGACAACGAAATTATTGAGGAAAAAGGAAATGGTTCATGGATACCAACCTAGAAAACAACATGGATCTTGGAGGATTGGACCCGCTGGACTCCGTAATGATGATTTCAACACCCTTTCACAATCTTCTTCATTGATAAGGTGACATCGAGCCCCGGTAAGGGGGTCTCGGTCCTAGTATAAATTTTTATTTATCTATTTTTGTAATATTTTTTATTCTTATTTATTCAGCGCATCTTATTCCCCCTGTACTCCTTTGTTATTGTATAGTGAAAACCAGTGATGATCTTACCCCATGCACATAGTCCATTTGCCGAAGCATGTAAATCATTTGTGTACCTTTTACTGCTTTCCTTTACTTTTCCACATTTATCTAAACTAGAAAATTATGAACATTATTGACATCTTGAATATTAATTCCAATTATGATTTTGAATTTAAATGGTTAATTAGAAGCTGTTTAGGATTTTGCGTTAGCCCGATTTCATAGTTGCTGCATTGTTATTCCTGCTTGCTGTTTGATTCTGGATATGTTTGTCAATATGTAATTATTTTACTCTATCTCATTTCTATTGTTAATGTGAATAAATTTAATTCTTTTGAGTTGATGTAACTTCCACTGCCCATATGCAGTTTATATCTACTATGTGTGTTTTTTGTTCACTACTGAATTTATTTGAATGTATTCATTTGATGTTATGAAATTGAAACTCAAACATTATTTTTTATCAATTTACTTATAAGAAATTTAATATAAACAATCTTTTCATGTTTTGTATTTTAAAAAATTAGAGCATCCAATAGATCCTGTACTATTGCATGGGGACCGTCTCTCGTGCGGGGGTGCTCCCCGCAACACATATGGTGTGTCCAACCTATAGAAGTTGGTTATAATTTAGGGTTAAAGTTATTTTTTATTTAAATAAATAAATAAATAAATAAATAAATAAATAAATAAATAAATATATATAATTTTAAGTATATTTATACTTTCAAATTATATAATAAAAGTCTTTAGTATTTCATTAATTTTATCTAGTCTTTATTTTAGAGAATAAAGTATCTAATTTATTTTCAGACTATGGTTTAATTTATAACCCCTTTATGAAATCTCATTATCTATTTATTTTCAAATAACTCTATACACACACACACACACACACACACACACACACACACATATATATATATTGTTGATAAATAATGATTTAAATAATTACTCTATGATTTTAAATGATTTGTTTTAATATTGATATCATTAAAATTTTTCTTTTATAAATAATATAATAAAAGTTATTATTTTATGTATAAGGTATCATTTTATGTATACCCTTCATTACTAACAAGATGTAAATGATAAAAACTATTATTTTTGGTGTGAATTATTTTATATATCCATGAATGTCATTTAAAACATTATACATGTCCATAATCTAAGATATTATTGACATTTCATGCATTTTTATTCAAATATTAATTTAATTTATTAATATTTTATATTTATGTCTTAAAAATAAGAGAATTGTTTTAATAAGAATGTATTTCTCATAGTTAATGGTTTTAGAAATTATTAAAAAAAATATGATTATACCTTGTTAAGAAGTATTTAATATTAATTTTGTTTAATAAAATAATTTATGTATGGTTTCTGAAATGATTTTTGGATTAAGAGTGAGAAAGATAAGACCATTAAAATGTTTACTTAACATTGGAACTAGAGTATCGAATTATAAGTTATGGTATGGGGAGTGAACTTAGGACCTCAAGGGGATGTTGTCCCACATTTGATATGGCTAAGTGGACTTATGGTTTTCTTATGACCTACTGAGTATCATAATTAGTCCATAAAAATTATTATTTTCAAATGGATAGATCCAAAGAATTATTTCAAAATATTTTTACTTTAGAAATTAATGGTTTGCAAAATAATATGAACTTATTATATTTCAATTTTTTGAAATTTTTTTTATGTATTTATATTATCAAATGAAATATTTTAAAATTATTTTTAAATGGTTTTAAATCCCCTTATTGGAAAAATTAAATGCTCACCCTATGTTTAAAATTTATTTTTCATAGGTTTAGTAGAAAATTTGTAAATTGGTTTGCTTCGCTTACAAAATTAGCGCACACAAAGTAATTTAGTTATTTTATTTTGTTATTTGTGCAGCTTTGATAAAATGTAATGTATAAGTATAATTATCTAAAACCTAGACTAGAAAATTCCCTGGTATGTAAAATGATCGGTGTATTTTTCAGATGTCTTTTATAAAATAAATACATAGAATTTCTATGTGCTGAACTCGGAAGCACAAGTGTGAGTCTTCACACTCCATCACATAAAATTTCCATTCACATCATAGTATTTTGTGAAAGAACCTGTACTACACTAGGAAATTCATGTTGGTGAGGAAATGTACCTTGTCCAATATATATCATAGTGAACTTGTTTTATTACCATCCATTAATATAAAAAATAATACTTAAGTAGATCAATAATTTTATCTTGATTACTAGTTATTTAGACATTATAGATTTTATTTTCCAAAATATATCTCATTATTTTATTTAATTCTAGGATCCCTCAACTAGTAGATTCATAATACCCAGTCTCTAGAGTATTCTAGTGGAAATGATCCTTAAAAACCCTCCTCATAATCTAAGATATGACTATGAAACTACTGAGAGAGTCTCAAGGTTGGATTTAAGCAGGTCATCCAAATTAACTCACGGCTCCTTGATCTGTTGAGAGAAGTATCATATCCTGCAAAGGATAACCTTTCATTACTTAAAACTTACATATAAAATTGAAAGGAGCTAGATATGACTACTTATTTTATGTCAAATTCAGTCAAGTCAACCCACCACTCTCATAATAACTCCCTTATAGTAGGACGAAACTTCTACTATGGTTGAAGATCACCTCATGCAATCAGTTTTTTTTTCAAAATTAAGTGATGGAAAACAATATGACATAATATTTATTTGAGAGTTTTTAATTATTATCGGTGAATTTAATCTATTTTTATTTACACTTGCATGTTCTTTGTGATTGCAATAACATCTCAACAAAGGTATAAGTAGAATAAACATTTTCTGAATATGTTCATTTTATCTATACATACTCCCTTATTATTTTATATGAACACACGTAGAACTACACATAGAGAAAATAATAAATCATGCATAAATAAAATTAAATGACGTGATCATGAGCTGATACTAATGTTTAATTCATTGAGAAAATAATGGATCAACTAAGACCCTAGGGGTAACTCCTTGAGTCACTATACATGCGACTTGAGTTACAAAAACTCACCTAGACTAATGTGTCAAACTTCTATATGGTACGTAGGCAAATATCGGTGTGAACTACGTCACTTATTATCCTCATCATTATATGACAATACTCACACTTAGGTGAGAGGATATTTGGAATGCAGAATAATAATAAATAACTTTTATCTGGGCACACAAACCCTTATATATATAATGACCTAAAATACGATACACAAATAATTATTTGTTAAATAATTATTACAAACTGTTCATTACATTAATGAAATAAATAAATACAAAAATATCAGACATGCATTGGTTGATTAAGGATCATGATCAGTTGGAACACATTAAAATCGCCTATATTAATTAAATTTACGATGAATTATACCTAAGGGTTTTTTTTATGAATTAAATTAAATTAAATTAAATTTTAATTTTAATTCACAAACACTTGTTACACAATCCCAAGAAATATTTAATTAAATTAAAAATATTATTTATTTTTTTATAATTATTCAGGATCTCAAGAATTTTTAAACCCCCTAAAGGGGTTTCAGATCATAGGGTAAAACCATAAAGAACCGCGTGGGCCCGGAAGAACTCCTCCCGACGTACCCAAGGTCAGGTCGTCCCGGTAGGGGTTTTGGGTCAATGACATGCGCTCACTCATGCGCCATGCATAGGGGTGGGGGTGGGGGGGGGGGAGGTGCTCCTAATAAAATAAATAAATAAATAAACCAATTTTTTTTGTTTTAAAATTAGTGGCTTAGGCCTTCAAGCACCAAACAAAGCACCCCTAATATTTTTTGGGTTTTGGCAGTTACAACACCCAAATCCATAGACCTATTTTTTTTTTAATTTTTTAATATTATTTTATTTATACAAATTAGTTCCCCTACCATCTTCCTAAAAGAGGGTTTACCCACCTAATTGATTTCCACACACAGTGTAGGTGTGCCTCCCCAACCCCAACATTCCTTTTCCTTTTTAAAAAAATTTAAATTTTAAAAATCCAAAGCAAAGGATGGAGAAAAATTTTATAGCATGGAAATGGTTCTCCTCCACTTTTAGTAGTTACACACACACACACACACACATATATATATATATATATGTGTGTGTGTGTGTGTTACAATGTATTTAAAGAAAACTCACATTGACACAAACTTCCCTGGTATTGAAGACCGACCAGATGAATCCCGTAAGGGTAGGGTTCTGACCATCTATTTCGATCTGATGTCACTGATTATTGAAAAATTAAAATTGCACCAAATATATATTGGTTCTTGGTTTTAAGTATAAAAAAGTATTTTTTTGATCTTCAAATGACCATAACTCAGTCATCCAATCATTGATCGATGCACCGTTTGTAGAAATAGTACTGTGGTGATGACCTATTCTTGAATAAATGAAAATTTGATTTTTAGTTCAACTTAATTAAATGCATGTATTCTTTTGATACCAATTTAAGGAATTATGAGCTTCAGTGTAAGTGTAAAATATTGTGTATTAAAATTTTCGGGTATGGATTTGTGTCAAAACATAGAATCTGCTATACCCTAGATCAGATTCACCCACAGATCATGTGCAATTTAATTATGCATAAATAATTAAGAATGAAAAAACCAAATTGAAATCATACCTCACCCGATTTCGATTAGAAACATGTTTCACTCATCATCGACAATCATCACTTGAAGGAACTGAACTCAGAACCTTCTATATCATTAACATGCGTCCTATAAGATTGTTCAATCATTAACTTATAAAATAAAGATGTTAGAGTGGATAATCAAAGGCTCTTCGACATCGTCTCGATCATGGGAAATCAAGCTAACAATCCACGAACTTGGATCGAGAAATCATTGACCTTCACTTCAATTTATCTCTCTATAAATTGATAGAGAAGGGGAGAAGAGAGGTTATTTGTAAAAACCCTTCTATCACACATTTTTTGGGTGTAAAAAATGATTTTATACTTACTTTATAACTTATATAAATTTCTTTTATGTCCTTATAGAAGTTAACCCTTAAAATGTACTAAAAAAAGACACAAAATTCACTTAAAACTTTCCTTAAATGTCATGAATATTTTATCATATTATTCTAAAAGATAATCTGTGTTACATGATAAAAAACGAGTCCTTAACTTGACTCGTCTCCCCATAAATATTATATGATTCCTTAAATATTAAATATTTAATATCCATTTGAGAAACATTTTTCATTTTATTCACTAAATAAATTGTAAATATAATAAGTAAATAAATTTAATGGAAATTATTATAAACTCAAATAATATTTATTTTTTTATTTCCTTTGTGATTGTATAAACTTTGACATTACCTGACCACCATGCTGGGGCTCACCATGTCCTGAACTCCAATTCACTAGAGTTGGCCAAGATTTTGAATACTCTTTTTTGTGTGATACTCTAGGAACTTATATCAATAGCAGTCAATACTAATCACATATTAGAAGTGGATTCTAACAACCAATCAAGACCCTTAAGGAAAAAAGTAAAATTCATAGCAATGATAAACTTTTCTACAAACACACCCCATGTAATATTATCTCTTTGTATCACGATATCTCACAAAGTAGGAAACACTTTTCAGGTCATTATCCTTTCTTGATTTATTATTAATTCACATAATTGGATGAACTTACCTTAAATGAATATGTACATAGATTTAATAATGGTACTATAAATCTGAAAAACTAGCCACAAGACATATAATCCTTTTGGAAGTGATAAAAACTATTTTGATCATTCAATCAATGTCATACCACCAATTATGCACCCAACACAAACTACCTCTCCACGACACAAATGTCAGGGTTTTTTTCTTACATAAAATTACATTATCAAATGATACATATTGATAAGTCAAGAGACCAATACATGTGTTCATAAATAGGAACTACCAATGATCCCCCAAAACATGTGGTGTTCCTATTGGCGAGTCAGTTATCATGATCTCCTTTACTTGAGATCACTAAGTGTGAACTTCATGAGAAGAAGTCTCAATGATTATGAGCCACCAACACATGATAGTCAGACATTTTCTGTGTCCAGTCAGTATGATGTATCTAGACTATAAGACATATGTTTAAGATTAATTTCATAGTATCTCAAGGTTCTCCTTATAGCTGGATACTACTATAACCAATTGAAACAAAAAATAATCTATATAAATTACCATGTAAATAGTGAAAATAGAAATATCAAAACTATTACGGTATGAATAAATCATGAATATATCTATGTATACATGATTCCATAATAAAAAAGTATTGTTCAAGTTAGGTCTAGGGGAACCAATTTTACAATAGAAAAGTAGTGATATTCAGGACATCCCCAGCCCTGTCCGACCCAAATCAAGATTACATCTTAAAGCCCATATTCTAATTAAAGTTCAAATCCAAACCAGTTTACAGTAAACCATCTCCAACATATTCCTCACTTATCCTCTTTATGTGAACATTCCAAACAAATTATAATTTTCCCTGCACCATGAAGTAGTAGAGGATACCACCTCTAATTTTTCTTTAAGTTTATAGAGCTCCATCATGGGAAGAATTTACATGATAGTAAGATTAATAAATATGATCTCAACTGAATCCATCCTCCCTCTCAGTCATAAAACATGGAGATAGTTCAAGTAAAGAGAAATTCACTTCTCAATACCAATTTGGAGGGGAATTAAGGAGATGAAACAATGGTTATAGACAATCCCCCCCCCCATTTTGTAATATATTTAGATCATACTGATTGTAGCTAGGGATTTACTGTAATTTATTTATGTTTTATAATTTTAATTTTATAAAAAAAATTGTGAAGTGAAATTTTATTCCTCTTTATTAATTTTACTTTTTATTTTGGGATCTATTATTCATGATATGCTGTGATATATTAAACAACATGGTCATGGAGAAATGAATCGAGAGATTGGTTCCCAAGGGTGATTACATTGTGTATTTTGAATCTCTATTCTTAATTTCTACATTTCATATTTTCATACTTAATGCGATAATGAATGTGCAGGATATATAAAAAGATGTTTATCAGCTAATCTCCATGTTTTCTACTTCATTCTTCCTTTTATAAAACTTATCTACCTATATTATCTCACTCTATAGTGCATATAATTTGAGCATTGTGGATTGAAGGTTTGAAAACATATGATATGAGTGTGTGTGGGGATAGTGGATGCCTCGATCAAGTGTGTTAATTGTCTCTAAATTGTGGAGGAGGTGACTTGGTAGATGCATAAGTAAGACTTCCACATGTTCTTAGTACCAAAATTTAAATATAGGGGAGTAATTAGTTAGTGGTTATAACATGATTGTTGTGTGAGAAAAATTTCTGATAATGAAGAACCTATGTGATCAAACCTAGGGCCATTCCCTATCACATTGATATTTTCATGTTTATGGCTTTCACATTGTTTTAATTTCATAAAATAAAAAATAATAAACATCAACCGCATTCCTTCCAATCTTTTACATCAAAATAAAAAAATAGTATTAATAAGTGATTGAGGATTGTGAAGACCTGACCACACATAACTCCTTGGAAAATAACCCTGGTCATACCTATGCTGCATTCTATGTTTCTTTTAAATTATATTTGATAAAGTTTGAGATAATATTTTTTCCAATTTGGAATATTTTTTAGGGTGTTAGGTCAGCCATTATTTTTTTGTCTTCATCAAATTATAAACAATTTACTATTTTCAATTTAAAAATTTAAATATAAAAACAATGGATTCTGATTTTGACTCACCCATATACAATCCAAGTGAAGATTAACCAAACATGGGAAAAATTCAAGCATATATCAACATCTCTTTACTGATAAATGAAAAATTGAAGGGATAACAACGACAACTGGAAGAATTGAAGGAAATGATAGTTATGATATTCAAAAATCTCAAAGAAATTATGGATAAAAGGAAAGAAAAATAATAAAATGAATTAGTTTTTATGGTGTTTTCTCAAGTGGATATTAAAGAGGAGGATAGATAATTTGATGAATAATAAGATCTTCCACTATTTATAACTGAAATCATCTTCCCATCATCCCTTAACTTTGAAGAAGAGTTTAAAGTTTAAATTAACAAGGGATAAATTCTATCCTTTGACTCATTATGTTTTTATTTTATTGAATCTCATTTAAAAAATTAGTCTTCTTATGCTGTATGTTTAGAATCATTAAAAATATTATGGTCCCTAGAGGATGAATATGGAGGAATGAATTAGATCAAATTTAAAGATAAACTAGAATACCCAATGCTACCTATATCAATACAAGAATAATTTAAAGAGGCATTTCACCTAGAGAATGACCTACATAATGAAACTAACATGGGGGATATCGCAAACCTTTACTCATTTCATTTTAAATTTATACAAGATAAAATATCCATTAATCTCCCAATTCACGAAACTATAGACTTAGCTATATTTTTGATTTCCCTTGATGACGAGGAGGAAGAACATGTGTCAACCACCAAAGAAGAGAAAATAGAGATGGAAATTGAAGAAGAGGCTTCCCAAGATTAATAAGAAGAGCTAGATGATTATTACTTTGAAAAATTTCTGTAAGCCACTCTTGAAGAGTTTGAATAGGATACCACTTGGAAAGTGGATAATGAAAAATAAAAATCACTATGACCTATGGGGAAGAAACTACTCTCTCAACTCTAAATCTACCACTATACAGAGGGAGGAAAATTAGAGGAATTCCTAGTGGTATCTCATGAATAAATAGAATAATATACCATTTATGATAAGGATAATCTCGATTTTCACTCAACTTACTTTTATTTTATTCAATTCATATTATTTGAGGGATTTACCTTGATTTAACATGTCTACATAGCATTACTAGAGTAGCCATTGGAAGAGGAATTTATAATAACTATGGATGAGGAGACCCCATACAACATCCTACCACCCACACTTAATGAAATAAACCACATAAATAAAGTAGTGGGCATAAAGAACTCCATTAAAGTGGATTTATAGGAATAATAGAAGTTGAGTAATTGTGGATAAAAAATTATGTGTTAATTATTACCATATAAACCCAATCCTCCAGTGGATTGGAGATAATATAAGGTATGTCTAGCTATGGAAAGTCTAAATACAACCCCTATTGGGAGGGAACAACCCGTAATTCTATCCCCATATCTTTATTTTTTCTATCCTATTAATTTTTAATAAAATTTATTATGTGTTTAATTCTGTTTTTAGGTAGGAATACAAAAAGTGGATAACAACTGGGAGATTAGCTTAAATTGTTTACAAGAGAACCCAGAGGATAGGTTATCTCAATCCCATTGAATAAATAAAAAATAGGCAGTTTATATTAGGACACCATGAAAATTTATAATATTATGCTCGATATCTTTCTTAACATGAAAAAAAAACTTTAAGTTAACCATGATATATTATTAAAATATTTTTTGTGATGAACTAAACTATAGTACCATCTAAAATAGCCTTCAAAACGATTCTACACCAACCCAAAGAGTGTTCCTGATCTCCATGGGAGAATTATAAGAACTTAGTAATCTAGATAATATTTGGTAATGATTTCACCCATAAGATATAATAATAATCCAAGTACACTGTGAAAACAATATTAGATAAACAAATCAATACAAACATATTAAGGTTCAAAGAGACAAAAAAGAAGATGAAAGAAAAACAAAACTACCAAAAGTTGTCTTCTGGTAGTCCACGACCACCCACCATGACTCAAGTCACCTGCTCATGGACAAACAAGAAAAAATCCTCAAAGAAAGGTGAAAATAACAAGAGCACATGAAATAAGAACATAAAGGTTAAAAACACCAAATGGAACAAGTAAGGTGTGAGCTATAAAGCCCAGTAGGATTTCACCAAAGAGTCAATATAGTTACTTGGAATATCTGAAATCCAACTGTAAAGAATTCAATATGTTTCACCTCTAATGAAGAGTACCAAATCATGGAAGAGGGATCTTTAGAGAAGAGATAAGGGACCCAAAAGAGTTTTATCACTTCGAACGACACTTTGATCCACAAAGAAAAGAGGTTGGGACAACCAAAAAACCTCCAGAGAGATCTTAAAATATGAAACGTTTGATGGGTTTGAAAGGGAGGAGTTTTGAGTTAAATATTGGATTCATATAGTTTTAATGATGAAAAACATAATACTATAGTGTAGTTGAGGTGACCACACCACAGAAAATATGAATAAAAAGAATACCATGTTGCAACCAAAGGATCCACGCCACTATGGGCCGATAAAATCCACATATGAGAACTATGGTGAGCTCCAAAATACATATCTAAAAAAACTAGAAGTGGACCAATGTTCAAGAAAACTAACTGCACTGTAGTCCTTGATCACTAAGAAGAGGCTATATCAAAGCCTCCCATCCATGTCGTAGCCAAGAAAAAATTGGGAGAACCACCCAAATTCATACCTGAGCACAACTAAAAAATTGGGCTTTAATAGTGAAAAAAATTTCCTTTATCGGTGATAGAGAAGTGATGACTATCAGAGCGAGATTAAAATCCCAAGTCATTTATCAGCACTAAAAAGTTCTAATAAAGGGGTCATTTATTAGTTCTTTTAGAATACCTGATAAAAGGGTCCTTTAGCAGCAGTTTTAGAAGTGATGATAAAGGAAAAAATTTATCAATTATTTTAAAAGACTTATAAATCGATCCTTTATAAGTTCATTTAAAATCACTGATAAAGGGATATACTGTAGTGTTCTGTAACAGCACCAGTGTAATGTGTTGTAACAACATACCGCAGCACCAGAAACACCACCAGATATCAACAAAATCAAGTACCAATAAAATATTTAAATGAAATGAAATTTAAAACACAAATTCAAGAAAAAAACACTATATTATAGACATTTCAAACATTGGTTTATACAATTACATAAGTACAAATTATTACATTCATTCAAAAACATCAATGTTGTTTTGTATTTTGATCCTGAACTCAACTCATGCTATTGATAAACAAACCACCCATGCTTGAGAAAAATAATTCACATGTATAAGAAAAATTTCTTATATTAGTAATAATATGAAGAAATAAATTATCATAAAGTGTTAATTTTAAACTAAACTTTAGCGATGTGATGCACATTTTAAACTAAAATTACACATATATATTGAAAAAATGTACTTGGAGTCATATCGGTCACACCATGCATCAAATTGAGGTGAGGTTGATTTAAAAATGTCTCAAATGAATTATGTATCATTTTCTTAAAGTATCAAAACTATTTGAATGAGTTTTCTCAGTTTTGAGTACATCACTCGTCTTTTTTACTAAAATGAAATTTTAAACATGAAACATGAACTTTGACTCATATAACTTACATAATGTGTTGATTTGATTTGATACCAATTCCTACATGTCAAAAATTAATTATGAATCATTTTACAAAATTATCAATACAATCTGAGTGTGTTTTCTCTATTTTCAACAAGTGACACTTTTAAACTAAAATATCAATTTTAAACTGAAAACAGACACATTGAGTTATACCGGTCCCATAGTGTATCAGATTGAGTTATGTCTAATTCCTACACATCAAAAATTAATTATAGATCATTTTTTTAAAGTATAAAAACAATTAAAATGTGTTTTATCATTTTTGAGTAGGTCAATTATCATTTTTACTAAAGTTAATGTCAATTTTAAATAAAAAGATGCACTTGGAGTCATACCAGTCACACCATGCATCATATTGAGGTGAGGTTGATTACAAGACATATAAAAGGACTCATGGATCATTTTTATAAATTATAAAAACAATATGAATGTGTTTTCTTGGTTATTAGTACGTCACTTGTATTTTTTTACTAAAATATCAATTTAAACTGGAAACACACACTTTGGATCATATTAGCCACATTGTGTGTTGGTTTAACATTATATTGATTTCTCCACATAAAAAATGACTTATGAATAAGTTTCCAAAACTATCAAGATAATGTGAGTGTGTTTTCTCAGTTTTCTGTGAGTGACACTTTTTGAACTAAAATGTCAATTTTAAAATGATAATGGACATATTGAGTCAAATAAGGAACATTGTGTATCATATTTAGGTGAGTATAATTACTACCTGTCAAAAAATACTTATGGATCTTATTTATAAAGTTTCAAAACAATATTAATGTTTTAAATCTATTTTGAGTAGGTTAGTTTTCCATTTTACTAAAATTGATGTCAATTTTAAATAAAAAGATGCACTTAGAGTCATATCGGTCACACCGTGAATTATATTGAGGTGAAAATAATTCTAACACATCTTAAATGAATTATGGATCTTTTTATTAAAGTATCAAAATAATACGAACATGTTTTCTTAGTTTTGAGTATGTCACTTGTCTTTTTTACTAAAATGTCATTTAAAACTCAAAACATGCACTTTAACTCATAATGATCACATATTTTGTTAGTTTAATGTGATATTTATTCCTACACATTAAAAAAAGACTTATGAATATTTTCCCTAAATTATCAAGACAATTTGAACATGATTTTTTAGTTTTCAGTGAGTGACAAATTTTGAACTAAAATATCAATTTTAAACTGATAACAGACACATTGATTCGTACTGGTAACATCATGCATTAGATTGAGGTTAGGATGATTCTTAATCATAAAAATGACTTATTAATAATTTTTATAAAGAATAAAAATAATCTTAATGTGTTTTCTTGTTTCTGAGTAGATCAGCTATAATTTTTACTAAAATTGATGTCAATTTTAAATAAAAAAGTCATACTTGGAGTCATAGCGGTCACATCGTGCATTGGATTGAGGTTAGGATGATTCCAAAGTGTCTAAAATTACTTATGGACAATTTTAAAAATGTATAAAATAATACAAATGTTTTTTCTCTATTTTGACTACGTTACTTGTCTTTTTTACTAAAATTTCATTTTAAACTAAAAACATGCACTTTGACTCATACCGGTCACATAGTGTGTAAGTTTGATGTGAGAATGATTCATAAATTTCAAAAATGACTTATGAATAATTTTACTAAATTTTCCAGACAATCCAAGCACATTTTCTTAGTATTCAATGTGTGAAACTTTTTTAACTAAAATGACAATTTTAAATTGATAACAGAAACATTGTGTAATACTGGTCACATCATGTATTATATTGAGGTGAGGATGATTATTATATATAAAAATTACTTATATATAGTTTTAATAAAGTATAAAAACAATTTGAATTTGTTTTCTTGGTTTTGAGTAGGTTAGTTGTCTTTTTACAAAAATTGATGTCAATTTTAAATAAAAAGATGCACCTGGAGTCATACTGGACACATCGTGTGTCGGATTGAGGTGAGTCTAATTCCAAAACATCTAAAATGACTTATGGATCATTTTCATAAATTATCAAAACATCCTAAATGTGTTTTCTATGTTTTGAGTATGACACTTGTCTTTTTTACTAAAATGTCATTTTAAACTAGAAACACACACATTTGCTCATATTGATCACATCATGTTTCGATTTAATGTGAGACCAATTATTAAAAATCAAAAATAAACTAATAATTGTTATCCTAAATTATCAATACAATATGAGTATGTTTTCTTGGTTTTCAATGAGTGATACTTTTTGAACTAAAATGACGATATTAAATTGATAATGGACATATTGAGTCATACCGGGAACATCGTGTATCATATTGAGGTGAAGATGATTCAAAAACGTCACAAATGACTTATGGATCATTTTAACAAGGTATATAAACAATATTAATATTTTTTCTTAGTTTTGAGTATGCCAATTTTCCCTTTTTACTAAAATTGATGTCAGTTTTAAATAAAAAGATGCACTTGGAGTCATACCATTCACACTGTGAATCAGATTGAGGTGTAGCTGATTCCAAAATGTTTTAAATGACATATAAATATTTTTAGTAAAGTATCAAACCAATCAGAATGTTTTTTATTTGTTTTGAGTAAGTCACTTGTCTTTTTTTACTAAAATATCATTTTAAATTGGAAACATGCACTTTGAATCTTATAGGTCACACCGTGTGTCGGTTTTACATGAGATTGATTCCTACATGTGAAAATGACTTATGAATAATTTTCCTAAATTATCAAGACAATATTAGTGTATTTTATTAGTTTTTAGTGAGTGACACTTTTTGAACTAAAATGTTAATTTTAAACTGATAAGGGACACATTGAGTCATACCGAGAACATCGTGTATCAGATTAAAGTGTGCATGATTCCTACACATAAAAAATTAATTATGGATAATTTTTATAAAGTAAAAAAAATAGAATGTTTTTTCATGGTTTTGAGTTGGTTAGTTTTCCTTTTTACTAAAATTGATGTCATTTTTAAATAAAAAATGAACTTGGAGTCATACCGGTCACACTGTGCATCATATTGAGGTGAGGATGATTTCTAAATGTCTAAAATGACTTATGGATTGTTTTACTAAAGTATCAAAAAAAAATATGAATGAATTTTCTTGGTTTTGAGTACAACATTTTTCTTTTTTACTAAAATATCATTTAAAACTGGAAACACGCACTTTGACTTATATCGGTCACATCGTGTGTCATTTTGAAATGGGACTGATTCAAACACTTCATAAATGAATTAAGAATTATTTTACTAAATTATCAAGAAAGTACAAGTGTTTTTTCTCATTTTTCAGTTATTGAAACCTTTTGAACTAAAATATCAATTTTAAACAGATAATGAACAATTTGAGTCATACCAGGCACATCATGTATCGGACTGAGGTGTCATTGACTCCTACATGACACAAATGACTTATAGATTGTTTTAATAAAGTATCAAAACAATCCAAATGTGTTTTCTTAGTTTTGATTATGTCGGTTTTCTTTTTTACTAGAATTAAAATCAATTCTAAATAAAAAGAAACACTTGGAGTCATACCAGTCACACTGTGTGTCGGATTGAGATGCAGTTGATACCTACACATCCCAAAGTCTAAAAAAATAATAACTACCAATGTTACCATGATTTTCATTTATTTTATTTTTCAAGCCACTAATACTGTATATTGAATCAATGTTCTTAGTCGAAAAACCTTTCATGTTGTTGAAATATAGAAGAGTATAGGAAGATAATGTTCCTATTATATCATGAGAAGTCACCACAATGGGCACATTATCTTCCTCTATTCTTTTATATTTCAATAATGAGAAAGTTTTTTCAACTAAGAACATCAAATCAATATGCTAGGTTGAAAGTTCGATAAATAACGGTAATGGAAAGCATGGTAACATTGACAGAAAGGAACATTTTATCACTTTTGTGGATTGTTGAAGATAGTTGAAATCAAAATATTAATTCCCAAAAGATATGTGAAAAAAACTAAATAAGTATTATATAAAAATGATAATGAAATTAACATAAAAATATTAGATAAAATACTGAAAAAATTCATTAAAATTCACCTTTTCATAATAGTTGTATGAATTCTTGATGTATTTCCTTATTGTCATTATCTCGGTTGTGGGCTCGAAGTCCAATCTCTCATGAGCATGAGAATATTCAAACAAACCACCCCAACTTGAGCAAAATAATCCACCTATATGAGAAAACAATTCATATGTGAGTAATATTAAAAAGAAATAAAATAAACATAAATATAAAAAAATAAATTAATTATATGGACAATTATTTTATTATTAAAAAATAAATATTACCTCCGTGATTGAGTAGTGGAGGGAACTTGAAGGAAAGTGATAAATCACAACACTGTTGGGGTGAAAATGTTTTTAGGGAGAAGAATACTATGGATGCTTTGGTGTAGAAAGGCATTAAAGATGGACATAACACCCCGAATTGAACAAAAGAATACACCTATATAAAAAAATTATTATATGAGTAATACTAAAATGAAATAAATTAAACATAAATATGAAACAATAAATTAATTATATGAAAAAAATGATTTTACTGTAAAAACATCACAATTAAATTTGTGATTTAGTAGTGGAGGGAGCTTTAAGGAAAGTGATAAATTCCAACACTATAGGGGTGGAAAGGTTTTGAGGGAGAATAATTCTATGGAAGTTTTAGTGAAAAAAGGCATGAAAGATAGAAAAACCACCCTGACTCGAACAAAAGAATCCAACTGTATAAGAAAACAATTATTATGTGAGTAATACTAAATTTTTTTAACATAAATATGAATAAATACATTAATTCTATGGAAAATTATTTTACTATGAAAACATCAAGATTACCTATTTTGATTGAGCAGAGGCAATATCATTTCTCTTCCTAAAAAGGCAGTGTAGGTAACTTTATGGAATGTGATAAATGAAACAATGAAGGGGTGAAAAGGTTTTGCGGTAGAATAATTCTGTGGATGTATTGAGAAGAATATGAATCAATACATTAATTCTATGGAAAATTATTTTACTATGAAAACATCAAGATTACCTCTTTTGATTGAGTAGAGGCAATATAATTTCTCTTCCTAAAAAGGTAGTGGATGGAACTTTATGGAATGTGATAAATGATACAATGAATGGGTGAAAATGTTTTGTGGGAGAATAATTATATGGAAGTATTGGTGTAGAAAGGAATAAATGATGGACAAAAATATTCTAAAATAAACGAAATCTGCAAAGAATAATGAAAATTAGATCAATATTTCATTATATAATTTTTCACTAAAATAGAGAAAGTATATCATAACATTACCTTTACATATTCCCAAAGTATTTACTTCATTATAGCATGTTCTTCCAAGGGATTGTTAACATCATATGTGCAGAAGACATTGTCTGAATGAGTATTCAAACATTTAATTTAGATTATGTTAATTTAGTAGATAATATATAATATTATGAGGAGAAACATAGTATATTAAAAAACAATTTTACCTTCTCATTGAAATCTATTTATTTTTTTAAAAGGTTTTAGGGATTTGGTTCCTCCATCAAGAATCTAAATACCCCCTTTTTGGTCCCCTCTAATGTAAAAGACATTTTCTACATTGGGACCAACATTAAATAATTGTGATCACCCAATGAAAGGGTTATCATCAATTGAATTTTCATTTGTCTTGACATTTGTTTTTTCTCCAGAAATAAAATTATCCAATTCTTGTTTTCTAGATTTGAGACAAAAAATACTTGCACTTCTTGTGATGCCATTATGAATGGCTCTTGTTTCCCCCCTTCAACACTAAAATTCACCATCACAAAGTCCATTTCATCAACTTTCACTGTACTCATATTTTCAACCCATTTGTAATGGAAAATCAGAACTTGAAATATTGTATAATCAAACTTGTATATCTGTTCAATAATTCCAAAATATTACATATTTTGATAAATTGGATTTATATCCTTGGAACCAGATATGTTCATCACTTCCTCAATAATAATAACACCACTTTTTTTCATCGTACTATAGTCATATTTTTATTTTGTATAGAATGTATAACCATTAATTACAAAACTAGTATAAGATATAACTTTTTTATTCAGTCCCCTATCTATCCATTGATGTCGTTTGATAATTGAATTCATATTTTTAGATAACTTATTATAAATTTTATCTCATAACTATCCAATAAACTGTTGTTTATGTGTATTTGATATCCATCCTTTATCCCTTGATGGATTCAAATCTCTAAGAATTTATTTTTGGGATTCAATGTATGGGTCAACATCTTCACTATTATGTAAAATATAAATGTTCAATAGATCCTGCTATGCTAAGGTAATTGTAACAACATGTCTTCTAGAAATCCAATTGCCTATAAAAGGGGGGTTATCAAAAATCAATAAAAATGAAGGCCTTCGGGCCATTCAAGAAATAACTTCTTCAACAATATATCGTTCTGCAATACAACCTTCTGGATGAATTTAATTCTTAACACACCCTTTCAAAATATTCATATACCATTCAATGGGGGTACATCCATCTGTAATGTAAATTAACACATAGTTTAACCTCTCTAACCAAGTGAACCATTAGGTGGACCATTATATCAAAGAATGATGGGGGGAAGAATATCTATAATTCACATAATATGAATGAAACCTCCTTATTCATGATTTTAAACTTTATCAGGTCTATAATTTTAATTCATATGGATTTCAAAAATAAGTAGAGTCTAGTTAATTTATGTCATACATTTTGAGGAAAAATTCAATAGAAAGAAACATGCATCAAATATTACATCAAAACATGACAATTATGTGATTTTAGTCCTTGTAAATTCAATTTAGTTATTGAAATTAAATTCTTGATATTTTATGAATAACCATATAAAACTTTTACACTATTAATAAAAATATAAAATTTCAATTTTTTCTATCTGGATAGAGTGTAAGCTAATTGAGGAAGAAAAATCCACCTTTTACCCTTCACCGATGCCAACTCTTACCTTATACCCATGTTAATTATATCCTACTTAGCCTTGACTCCATATTTTTTATACTAATATTTAGTAATGTCCTAATAACACCATTAAATACATTTTTTTCAATATGCATGACATCAAGAAAATGTTTGATATACAAACAATTCCGATATAACAATTCAAAGAAAATTGATCTCTTCTTCCAATATAATTTTTAAAGGTTTTTCAAAAATGTTTTACTGAAAATAGTGTCAATATATTTTACTTTTTTGAATAGTTGATCACTTTTTATTGGATATGGTGTTGTACCATGTTCAATATTCCCATAGAATTATGTCATCCAAGATCAGTATTTATGTTGTCAAGGTAAATTTTTTTGATGTCCTAAAAAAACAGTCTTCATGGAATGTTTCAACCGAACTAAGTTTGTGCATTTTTCACAAATGGGACACCCCAAAATTCCTTTAATGATACAACTTGATAAATTTTCATAATCAAAGAATTCATTTATCATCCCATATAACATGACCCTTAATGCAGATTATTCTCTTCTATGAGCATCATACATTGTAACACATCTATCCCACATCAATTTCAGATCTTCGATCAATGGATCCAAATAGACATCAATATCATTACTAGGTCGCTTTGGTCTTGATATAAGCAGAGATAACATAATGTATTTGCGCTTCATGTATAACCATGGTAGAAAGTTATAATTTACCAACATGATGGGACATGTATTGTGAGTAATACTCTTTATACCAAAAGGATTTATTCCATCTCTATATAATGTAAGATGATGTTTTTGGATCATTTCCAAATTCAGGATACTGTTAATTAATTTTCTTCACTAAGGAGAATCTGCTCGATGACATAGTTTCCCATCATTAATTATTATATCTTTATTCCATGTCAATTGTCTCACAGTTTTCCAAGATCCATATAGTATTCTAAACTATGGAATGGTAGAAAAGTACCATACCTATTTCGAAGCACTTGATTCTTTTTTTCTTGTATTGATCTGCGCCACACTTAGAGCATTTTATGAGCAATTCATTTTCCTTGCAAAATAATATGAAATAATTTTGAAAAACATATATTTTTAGAGATCATCCCATTAAATGTAAAATTCATTTAGCATTATATGTTCGACATGGTAGTTCATTTTCTTTTAGTTGAATAACATTCAAGAGACCAACACTACAACATAATTTCCGTTTAGCGGCGGTTTTTTTTGCATTTCACGACGATTTAAACTGCCGATACATTGTTTGGCGGCGGTTTACAGAAACCGCCGCCTAATAGGGCGTCGCCAATCTATTAGTGGTGGTTATTTACGTTTAGCGGTGGTTTTAGGAAAGCATTGTAGCTACCTCATTTAGCGGCAGTTTTCCTGAATTTAGCGGCGGTTGTACGAGCCCTGGATATCACTTTATTCGCGGCGGTTATAACCGCCACTAATAAACTCAAATTACAGCAGTCGAAAAACCGCCGCTAAAGTCACGGGAACCGCCGCAGAATGAGGCAGGCACGATGCTCCTATTTAGCAGTGGTTATAACTGCCGCTAAATGTAAATTTTATTTTACATTTAGTGGAGGTTAAAACCGCCGCAAAAAGTTGCCTAGAATAAAAAAATTAATTCTTTGCTTCTACTACACCACTTCCCTGAAAAACAAATAAAACCGGAAATATAAACCAACTAAGAAAAACCTGAGAAACAACACCCAACATGGGGATCAATAAGAAGGAATCACATATCATATCGACCAACCAGGTCACTACACCTCCTGTGTAGGAGGACAAAGTCATCAGCCTCACAAAAAAAATGGTTCAACATAGACCCACATAACCTTCCATGAAAGTTAATTATCTATTTATGAAGGCTCAAAGGACTCATTTTTCAGTAAAATCACACACTAGAAAATATATATGATGTGAATCCTACATGCCAAATATGATTCATGAGAGTCCTCTTTATTCCCCGCCCAAGAGTCAAAAACCATCCCTGGCCTCCCACCAATGACCAAGAGCTGAATATCCAGAATAAATCACAACATCCAAAAAACATGTTTTTCTCTCAATGAGAAATAATATAAAACTTTAATATTTAAAAATAGAACAAAAATCTGAAACCCTGGAAAATAAGACTTCCTATTAGAGAAAGTATTATTAATACAGCAGTCAGATATCCATCAAAGGTTCCAACACATTCCTCATACTCATATATACAATATCCTAAATAGTAAATACTAGGAAGATAAAACTCCATTGATACAACATTGTAACATCCCAAACTGGATTCCACTAAATCTTATAACTTCACTTTCTTAGGATAGATCATCCATAGCGATTCCACTCTACTTATAAAAATTGATAATTGATGAATTAGTAGTTATATTAGAACCAACCCATTTATATAATGATTTTTTTTGGTTTTGTGGCCTAGAAACCATCATTAATACTTATAATAAATTTGAACTGATGAAATAGCTTAAATAACACATTAGAAATATATTGTTATAAAAAATCCTATTGTGGGAATAGTTTTAAAGTTACATTGGGATATAGATTTTATAGGAATGTGGATATTTCCAGTGAGTCTTAGTTGACATCTTTTTATGTTGGAATATAGGTTAGGTGGGAGATTCTAGTGACCTTTTAGGAATAAAACTAGAATTAGAGTTGATTCCTCGTGTTATGTGAGGGGTTAACCTAGTTTTTCTAGATTCCTTGGAGATATTAAGCATCATTGGATGCATCTTTTTAGTTTTTGGCCATAGAATGTGTTTTTTTATGTATTTTGGGATTGATTAGGACTCTAGTTGTGGAATGATTCCCCAAGTTGGTAGGCAATCATGAGATAAGTAAAACTTATAGGTGTTATGAGCATCTTTAATGCTTGAGATTAGTGGGACTGACATTCCAATCTAATTTTATTTAGTTTAGTTAGTTGTGTGAGTTTAATTTCAAATGTGTATGACTCAAGAAGTCATCATCCATGTTAAATGGTTATGTAGGATAACGTGACCCTTGGGTTTGATTTTTTGAGTAGGCTAGAAAATACCAAGAATGCACAGTGTCATTAGTCCTATGAATTATATGAAATGGGTATTCCCATTTCATTGATGTAGCATCAATTTAGTATTCATTATCATATAAATTTCCTATTTAACTAAGGTTTGGTGGAGAGAGTTGTGTGGTGTTTTGTGAAAAAATTTCTAGTCTCTAAGAGTTTGAGGGATGAAATCACAGGTAACACCTTGAGGGGTATTATCACATAACTACTTGGTTTAGGGTTGTGGGATCTAAAAAGGTTGTGTTAACCAATCACTCCCTGAGTAAGGTTACCTAGGTATTAACTATGTTGTGGTGAGTGACGTAGACCAGAGTTTTTAGTAGAAAAGCTAAGTTATCCTAGTTCTATGAATGACTATGTAAGAGGATCGAGTTTTATAACATCATCAATCTGGGTTAAAGTTAAAGATGTAGTTATTGATGTTGATTGAATGTGTGGTCATGGAATGAGGATTGCATAATGCATGTGATTATAAATAGACCATTTCTATTTATTATTAAGTGGATGATGTAAATCTATGTGGTAGGAAGTGAACCACAGGTTGTTCAAGGATGGAATATTAGTTCCAGATGAGGCTTCAGCGTATGCCAAGGATGGATTGTCGTGATGGAACATGGTATAATTATGTTCACTCACATCCAGAAACCATGTTTAGTGGTGGATAGAGTGTTTTTCATGGGAATTAGATTCCTATTTTTATTAAAATGATTAATATTAAAATCCTATGGTGGGGAGAATCACACAGGTCATGGAAAATGTAACCTTTTGGAGAGTGTTTGTAGAAAGAATAGTCATGAATGGTAAAAATGACCTTCAGAAGTCTGTGAGCTATAAAATTCAAGTTTTCCAGACATGGAGGAGGTGTTGAATTTTAGACTTAGGTATGAGTTTGAATCAGTTTTGGAAATTATATTCAGACTCGGGCTGCATGTGAAATCTAGGAAATGTGATAGATTGATATCACATATTTTCTTATAATGTAGCATGATGTTGAAATGGTTGGTTGAGTATGCACCCATTAAATCACACCACGAGTCAATTTTGGAATTCATTGGGTTCATCTCAATTATCACGATATAACTTTTCAATTTATGTTAATATGATTTAGTTTTCAAATAAAGGCATTGGCCATCAATTTCAATGTCCTCTAAGAAGGTCAACCTAAAGCGTTCTGATGAGAATTTTAGTAAACAAGTGCTTGTTGTGAGCTAATATTTCTTTGTGTAAGATGTATTAATAATGAAGAGTGTGTTTTGGTTATGACCCTTTAGTTTAAATTTTTAGGACTAGATTAACAATGATGGTTAATTTGTAAATGGAGGTAGCGGTTTTCATGTGGCACCGCTTTATAAGGAGTTTTCAAGTGAGCTCAAGTGATATCTGTCTTAAATAAAGAAAGAAAAGCTCGAACATGTCAATGTGAAACTAGAAGTGATGTATAGTAGTATATTGCTCATGGTTTATTGGTTTGAGAATTACTATGGTGGGAAGACACCATGGACTTATAAATCATATGGTGATCTCTTTAAGTAGTTTTCATTGTTAATGTGTCTGAGTGGTGTCACTTGGTTTAATGTTTCTGGATTAAATTAAGATGGAAAAGAAACCTAGGGACAGGTGATGAGAGGTTGTTTGGGGGGCCTTATTAAATTGGATATCCTCTAGATGTGGGTGTTGGTCAAATTCAATACGATCCTTACACGGAGTCGTGGGAGTATAAATATGGTTTCTTATGAGTATGTTTGGATAGAAGTGTTTTGTACCAGACCTATGACATCTCCCTATAAGGCCTATTGTTGGTAAAGAAGAAAGTTCTGGAATTCCAGTAATTAAAGTTTCATAACCAGATAGCTTATAATGAATCAGAAAATGGAATTAAGAATCATAATATAAATAATTCAGGGATATAATGATAGGTAATAATTACCAGACATACCATGATTAAGTGGAAATTGTGTTAGGAATGCAGTTCAAGTCATCCAGTAATAGTTCAGTGATCAAAACAGTTATGGTTGGAAATGGGCCATTGTAACCGGTCAGTTTTATTTTGTGTTTCTAAGTTATGTTCAACAACTTAAATGAAATTTTATGGGATAATCAGAAATTGAAAATTGAGGTATGTTTGGTTATATGATTTTTAGAACTTATACTCCCTGGGTGTTTGGTTTGAATGTGAATTTTGAAATTTCATATTCTAACTCTAGAGAGAAGGTTGGGTTTATAACTAATCCTCATGATTTAATTCTAGACTTTGTTAGACCATCCTTTATGATTATGAGAATATTTTAAATGTTTCATTTTTTCTATAAGTATAGTTTGGGGATGAGTTTTCCTATAGTGGGGAGTATGTAAAAATCCAATTTTTGTACTATTTTGAATTTTTCATAAATCGGTCATAGTTTAGTAAGTGGAGGTATGTATCATCAAACAATTCCAATAAAATTGGGTACTTGAACTTGTAGGAGGTGTCTAAATGGTGTGGGAGCTCTAATGTGTAAACTGAAGGGTTCATAGATCGGGCTAGGACTACAATATGCTATTATAGTCCCACCAGCTAGCTGACAAGGAATTTTTGGCAAGTTTGTGGTGGATCTAGTAGCCAAGTAAGGCTACTGGAGCCACCAGATAGATGGTGGAAACCCAGTTCCTAGTTAATGGCCACTGGGTAGGTTTTTTAAGGGGGTTAAATTGGTCATTGGACCCCCACCCATCCCTTCTTACCCCCTCCACTCAATTTTAGGGGTTTATTTCACCCTATTGTAGTAGTGGGAGGTTCCCCAATCCTTTTCCTCTATTATTAGGGAAAAAAACTCAATACTCGAGAAATGAAGACATAAAAAGAAACATTAGAAATCAATAAAATACATAAAAAGAAACATGAGAAATCAAGGAAATTTTAGGACATGAAAATGTGTGGTAGAAACTATGTGTCACAAATGTTACATATACAAACCAAATGTTTCCATTTTTGTTCAACACATCAACAATACAACTACTCAGGGTCCGATGATGCATCATCACCCTCTCCACCTTAATTTCCACTTTGTGCTGTCACCTGTAAGAACATTATATTGAAAATTAAATACGGTTACATATTTATATTAAAACTTAAAACCAATGTAAGTTAGAAAACTAAATGATTTTGATTTTATGTGATTTACCTGCATACCACCAATTGATGCACTCCCACCGGGGGCATATATGCTCATCTGATGACGTATTTCTGTAAAATCTTTCTGCAATGCAGATATCTGATCCCCCTGCTGGTGAACTGTGTTTTGTAAAGAAACAATCTCTTTCTTAGAATCTCCGGGTATGGGCTAACTAAAGTCAGGAGTAGATGCAGAAGCTATCCCCAGTGGCCTGCTAAAAACCTCATATGGCACGGGTCCCAAACCCATCCCGCGCACTCTCCCAGGATGCTCCTTCCCAAGGACTTTAGCAACCGATTCATCCTGGGAGACAGAGTAGGAATGCGAAGGATTGGCATGCCATAGTTCTTTAATTTTGACATATAAATCAAATATCAATATATATTAACACAGTAAAAACTGATAATAAGTTATTATGATAAAAAATTGACTTCATACCCCAACTTCTTTAGAAGACTCATTAACAAAACATCCATCTGATTTCTTATGAACATCCAACCACAGTTCAGTTCTGGATGCTTCATGGCCTAAACTCTGTGACTGCATTAATCAAAGATAAATCAACAATTCAATATATTAAACAGATAATATTTTATTATAAATATTTAAACTAATTAAAATATTACCAATGTTGTTCGACTTCTAGAAAATTTTTTTGAGCCCGTAGTGTGCGGGATGACTTGCTTCACTCGGTTTGATGTATTCTGTCTTGAGAGATCCTGAAATAAATAAAATGAAATTTAATAATGATGTATTGAATTTCATGTCCTTTTCATACACATGTATAAATGTAAAATTAGGATAATATAATAATATATATATTTCAATACCATCCACTTCTGATCCTGATGCTTGTCAACAAACACTTTCCACTGCTCTTTCGGTACCCCACTGGGTAGCTTCTCATACATTTGCAGTGCAGTCAACGAAGCATCGTTGACATCACACCAAAATCTCCATTTAAAATATTTCCACTTCTTACCTAGATTTTTCAACATCCACTTCCGTGCTATCACATCAGCAATGGTAAAGTGGAAGAACATCTGTATACAAAAATTCATTTTGAACATATTAGTAACATGAAATTCAATTAAACCATAATGTAATAAATTTACCTTGATTTGAGAATCAAACACTTCATTTTTCAAGATTGGAGGCATATGTCTCCAATCGTCATATGAAATGGGAAGGGAAATGGGCTCCGCTGCCAACTGGCCTAGAATCTGGCCAAGTAACCCCGCAGCATCATCTGTAGGGACCCCGTAAGAATCAAATGGCACAACAATCTTCTCGCCATTCAGATTCCAAACATCTGAAATTTTTATGTTTTTCTCCACGATTTCATTTTTATCATCTTCAATGAGAAAACAACTAGTATAAACAAAATGAAATAAATTTTTTTAATTAAAATTTGCACCTATGAGAGTGAAACTCCAGTATGTCCGGGATGAACTGGAAGGGGCGTGTCGCTGCCCCATTTCTGAGGTTCTTGAAGGGGGATTCAACAACTCATCCTCTATTGGGACATCCACAGATGGTGTGAGAGATGGTGCAGGGGGAGATGGTGTAGGGGTGTTGGCAGCTGGTGCCTCAGATGTCGTGGGGAGGGATCCAGATGGATAGTCATCTGTCACAGAACTAGATGAAATAATGTACCTCTTCTTCCTTGGCATTCCTGTCATTTAATCAAATAAAATTAAGTCCAGAATATATATTTCAAAAAAATTATGCAGAAAAAAATTAAAAATGATAATAGATGGAGTACTAACAGACAAAATATATATAACAATGATAATGAATTACTACATAAATGAAACAAGTGGTTGCTGAATAAATAAATAATTGTACATACAATCATTTTCCTATTCAATCATGTCAGTTTCCTTCTCCATTGCTTCATCCAATTAATTTATCCTTGCTAGACTAATATTTTCAATATCATGATGGACAAATAATTCTGCTTCCTGTTGCTGATTAAATTCAATTTCAGAGGTCAAATTTTCCACTTCATCACCCATATCATACAAATCTCTTTGTATTACATGAGAAAATACACTCCACCCTTCATCGGCAACATCATTCACATAATATAACATTTTTTCTTGCGATGGTAAGATATATGGATCATGCAGTTCACGATCACAAACATCCATCAAGCGAGAGAAGTTCACAGATGTCACGAACCGAATCGGGTCGCCATCCGAACCAACGCCCGACTCGGCCCGCGGCAAGGCCCGAAGGGCGTTCCCGATCCCCACGGGCTGGCACAAGTGCCCGGGTATCAAAATAAACCTTGGGAACGATTTACCCGAGTGAATAAATGTAAAGCAGCCAACCAAAGTAAACCAAACAGAGATAAAGGTTACAGTCAAACATGTAGATAACCAAACAGGTCTTTGGTTCACAAGTACTCAAAACCCAAATAACACCAAAACAAGACAACCAAAAACCAACCTAAGGACTGTCACCCGGCGTAAGGACACCGCCTCTAGGCCACCACCAAAACGCCACGTAGATAGTCTGGCTAGCAACCTGAACCACTGCTCCCAAAAGCTGGACCCCTACCTGTATCAGAAGTAAACAGATCTACTTACACCCAAAGGTGTAAGTAGGGTGTGAGAAATCGCCCAGCAGGATATCACCAAGCAAGATTCCACGCACAAGTATAAAGAGAAAATCCATTTGCAATGCTGTATAAAGTAAAAGGTGCAAAAAATAAATAAAAGATTTTCACAAAATGCTTTTAAAGAAAAACGGTTCAAGTCACATACCAGAATGAAATTCAAGTGGTATAAATATCACGGATCAGTGTGCGCACAAGTATCAGTAGCACCAGAGGATGGGAATTCCCTAAGGATACTAGTAACAGTGGGACCCTAGGACATCGTGTCTCAGTGAAACGTGGCTTAGATGGCCACGACCCTCAGAAAACGTGGCTTAGAAGGCCACGACCCTCAGAACACGTGGATTAGAAGGCCACGACCCTCAGATATCATATGTTTAGTTAGTGTTTCAATCGTCAAACCTGCCAGTGAAACCGGGTCGAGTCATCTCCGGACTACCATCTCACTAGTCCTAGTCCACCCACCTAATACCCAGGCTTCCCTCCTTGTGCTCACCCAATTCAGAAAACACCTGCTATATCACCCGCACACTGATATTCTTTCTTTTGAAAATACCACACGCACACCATAGCATTTCAAAACATAGTATGTATTGCAAGTACGCTAAATAAAACCAGTAGCACAGTTTGAAAATAAACAACACCCTTTTTCTTTTCTTCAATCAGGTAAACCAAAACAGTACTTTTAAAACTTGCTGATAACTATTTTAAAAGAGAGAGAAAGAAAGACATTCAAAGTTTTAACTAGGTCCAAGTAATAAACACATGACATTTTTTTTAATAAGGGGAAAAAGTTCATAGTATGTAAACAGGGGATAAAACATTTGATTAACTAGGAGTGCAAGCAAAGGATTATAAACCCATACTTGTGTGCGGAACCACCTACCTCAAACGGGCGCGGAAAAAAGACACGGCGCAAGACTCCAGTTGCGCCGCGGTCGCACCGTCTTGAGCTGTCAACCAGGTCCTAAAAACAGCATAACGCTCCACGGGTTTTAGAAAATTGTTAACATAAATAATAATGACGATAATAATAACCGCGATAACAAAATAATATTAATATTAATAATAACGTAATAAAATGATAGAAATATAATAATAATAATAGTGGTAGTAATAATATAGTATAATAATAATAATAATAATAATAACAATAACATAATAGATTAACAGTAATAATATAATAACAATAGCAATAATAATAGTAATAATAATACTAATTATAAATAATAATAATAACAATAATATTAATATTAATAATAGTAATAGCATAATAATAATAATAATAATAACAATAGTAGTATAATAATAATAGTATTACTAACATAATAATAATAATAATAATATGATAATAATAATATTATCATTTACATAATTATAATAATAACATATTAAATGATATAATAACTAAAATATTAATAATATTAACAAAAGAAAACAAAATATCCTATTAGATAACTTAAAATAATAAAATAAAATAAATAAAATAAAAGGAAAACAGACCTGCGCGGAAGGAGGAGGCGCCGAACAGGGGTGCCGGAACGGGAAGAAGAGGAAGGAAAGAAAGGGAAGAAGAAGAAGAATAGAGGAGGAAGAAGAGAAGAAGAAGAAGAGAGAAGGAGGAGAAGAGGAGAAGAAGAAGAAGAGAAGAAGAAAGGAGGAAGAGAAGGAGGGGAGGCAGGGGCGCGCCGGCTGGACGGAGAGTAGCGGAGAGGGTGATCTGGCGGCAGGGGGAGAAGAAGAAAAGAGGAAGGAGAGGAGGAGGAAAGAAAGAAGAAGAAGAAGAGGAGAAGGAGAAGAGAAAGAAGAGGGAGGAGGGAAGAAGAAGAGAAGAAGAAAAGAGGAAGAGCGGCAGGGGCGGCTGGCCGAGGAACAGCAGGCCGAGGCGGAAAACAGTGCAGGCGGGGGGGTTGCCGCTGGAGGGGAAACCGGGACGGCGTCGGGGAAGCCGGGACGGCGGCGCGGGGTCAGCGCAAGGCGGAGGAGCAGGGCGGAGGCCGGCGGTCGGCTGGTGGAGGAGCGACTTCGGCTGAAGTGGGAGAGCGGGGCTGGCTGGCTGGAACCTGAACAGGGTGCAGGAAACCAGAGCGGCAGGAGGCCGGAGCAGGGGAGGCCGGAACAGCGAGGGCCGGAGCGGGAGTGGGAGAAGGCGAGTCCGGTGCTGGGGGTTGAGGCGAGGTGGCGGCCTGGAGCAAGAGGGGTGAGCGCGGAGGGGGCTGCGTGCACGCCGCGTGAAGGAGGGGTGAGGCCGGGTGCGCGGGAGGCCGAGGGGAAAAAGGAGGAAGGGAATGAGGAAAAAGGGAGAAAAAAAAAGAAAAGAGAAAAACGGTGTAACAGAATTGGTTACGGGAGAGAGAAAGGAAAAAAAAGAAATAAAGTAATAAATAAAATAAACAAAAGTAATAATAACAAATTACAAAATTTATAATAAAATTAAAAGTAAATAACAATAATTATAATAGTCAATAAAAATTTTAAAGACAATAATAACAATTACATTATAAAAGTTATATATAAAATAAATAAATAATAATAATAATGATAATATAGTATTAGTAATAATGATAATACAATATATATATATTATCAATAATAATAATGTTATCAAAACAATTATAAAGTTAATAATAATATTATTATATTGATCATAATAAAATAATGATACTAATATTATAATAGTAATGATAATGACTTAATAATATATCATCAATAATACTATCATAATAATAACAATGATAATAATAATATAACATTGACAATAATAAAATAACCATGTCATAATAATAACCAAAACCATGAAAGTTCCATCCAGTATTCATCGTCCGAGCATCGGCACTACGTGTCGAGCGACGTGAAGTAAACGCGCGCTTATCAGCACCTCCGCAATTATTCCCCAACGACTCATCCCACACTTATCAAAGCAATAAAATCAAACTGACAACATAAACTCATGAAATAAAAATTTAAAATTAAACGCATACCTCAAAAAAAAGTCCGGGCGTGACAATTCTCCCCACCATGAAAACTTTCCGCCCTCGGAAAGTCAGCTCAAAGCCTGATCAGAGAATAGAAATGGGTACTCCTGCTCAACCCATGACTTCCGCTCCCAAGTCTCTTGTTCGTCATTCCCGTGCTGCCAAAGAACACGGACCAGAGGAATGGACTTCCCCCGTAGCACCTTTTCCCGAGAATCCACTATACGCACTGGTCGCTCGACTACAGACAAGTCGGACTCTATCTCCAGCTCCTCCCAATTCAGCACATGCGACGGGTCGGGGTTGTACTTCTTTAGCTGGGAGACATGAAATACGTCGTGAATCGACGTCAACTGCGAGGGCAAAGCTAACCTGTATGCCACCTTGCCAATCCGCTCAAGAATCTCGAAAGGTCCGACATATCTCGGTGTCAGCTTCCCCTGTTTCCCCAAACGACGGTGACCTAAGCGAGGTGCCACTTTCAGAAACACTCCATCCCCCACTGAAAACTCAAGGTCCCGCCGCCTCTGATCTACATAAGACTTGTGGCGACTCTGAGCTGTCAACAACCGCTGCCTAATCAGCTTGACCTTCTCAGACGTCTCCTGAACAAGACTCGGTCCCAAGAGCGAGGCTTCTCCTACCTCAGCCCAACACAGAGGAGACCGACAAGGTCGGCCATAGAGCGCCTCAAAGGGTGCCATTCTGATGGAAGACTGGTAACTGTTATTGTAAGCAAACTCGACCAGCCCCAAATGGCTATCCCATGAGCCTCCAAAATCTAACACACAGGCCCGGAGCATGTCTTCCAAAATCTGATTCGCCCGCTCCGTCTGGCCATCGGTCTGCGGATGGTATGCCGTGCTCATCTTAATCTGCGACCCCAAAGCCTTCTGGAGGCTTCCCCAAAACCGTGATGTAAAGCGGGGGTCCCTGTCAGAAACAACTGCCGACGACACACCATGAAGTCTGACCACCTCCTGAACATACAAGCGGCCCAGTTCCTCTACCTTCGATGTGTCTCTGATCGGAATAAAGTGAGCAGACTTGGTCAAACGGTCAATCACCACCCAGATAGCATTCCTCCCTCGGGGTGTACGAGGCAGGCCAATGATGAAGTCCATGGCGACCTCATCCCACTTCCAGGTAGGAATGGGCAATGGCTGGAGTAGGCCAGATGGTCTCTGATGTTCTGCTTTCACTTGCTGGCAAGTGTAACATCGGGATACGGAGTCGGCTATGTCCCGTCTCATACCTGGCCACCAGAACTGCCGGCGAACATCGTAGTACATCTTGGTGGTACCAGGATGGACGGCCCACTGAGACTGGTGGCTATCCTGCATCACCACCTTTCGTAGAGACAACGGCACTACAACACGGCACTTGAAGCATAGGACCCTCTGGGAAGACAAAGACCAATCAGGAGTCTCCCCACCATGAAGAAACTGCATAGATCGCTGACAAAACTCATCACTAGGCTGCTCCTGCTGAATCAACTCTAGAAGGGCAGGAGTCAACTGGATGCTAGCCAAGAAAGTACCTCCACTGTGCTCCCTGCTCTCCAAATGCAACTGGGCGAAGAGCCCCATCAAAGTCCACTCATCGCTGGACTTCTTCAACGCCTGCACTGGTACTTTTCTGCTCAATGCGTCAGCTACCACATTACCCTTGCCAGGGGTATAGACAATATCAAAATCAAAACCCTGTAGGTACTCGACCCAGCAGCGCTGCCTCAAATTGAGATCCCTCTGAGAGAAAATATAGGCCAGGCTCTTGTGGTCAGAATAGACTACAAAATTCTCCCCGAAAAGATAGTGGTGCCACGTCTTCAAAGCATGCATCACTGCCGCCAACTCTAAGTCGTGAGTCAGATAGTTCTTCTCATGCGGCCGGAGTTGGCGAGAACCATAAGCCACCACATGGTCATCCTGCATGAGCACACATCCAAGGCCCGTACCTGACGCATCACAGTACACCACATATCCCTTTCCTGACTCCGGTAAGGTCAACACAGGTGCGGTGGTCAACCGCCGCTTCAGCTCCTCAAAAGATGTCTGGCACTGTGGGCTCCACTCAAACTTCACCCCTTTCCGGGTGAGTGCGGTCATGGGGGAGGCAAGCCGTGAGAAGTCCCGGACAAAGTGCCTGTAATAACCAGCCAAGCCCAGAAAACTCCTGATCTCAAACACATTTCTCGGCTGCTCCCAAGACATAACTGCTCTGATCTTTTCGGGATCCACTGAAACCCCATGTTCTGAGACGACGTGCCCCAAAAACTTTACTTCCCTGATCCAGAAAGTGCACTTCGAGAGTTTGGCATACAGGCGGTGATCTCGCAAGGTGCCCAAAACAACGCGCAAGTGATGCTCATGCTCCTCCTCAGATCCAGAGTAGACTAGGATGTCATCCACAAATACCACGAAAAATGAGTCGAGATATTGGTTGTAACGCCCCGACCCCAGCTACCCAGAGTCGGTGCATTAATTACATAACTTTGGCTTGATCACAAGAAAGATCAAATCCCGAAAGACCGATTGGTTTAGTAGCCTTGGAAACACTAGATATAATCATAAAGTTTTACATTACATTTCAAAGTGAAAAACTACTACAACAACAAAGTCTTCATATCCACACTATTAACCCCTCATAATATCCCTGCAAGTCATTCATAATTTACTTCTTCACTACCTGGGAAAAATAGAACATAGAAAAGGGGTGAGCTCAAATGCCCAGTAAGGATAACAATATAGCGGAACATTCAAAATAACCATAAACATTTAAGGCAATGAATTTCTAAAACAAAATCCTTTTAAAATTTAACTTCAACATAGTATGGCAAAAGTAAAATGAAATAATGCCATTTACTTGTTCACATGGATATTCTACTAATCGAATAATCACATGCAATATCAATCACCACTTTCATAATTATGGAATGCATAATGCCAGACTATCATAACCACATAGCCAAGGCCTCGTGCCAAGACTACAAATAAGATTTTGTCAAGGCCTTGTGCCAAGACACTAGTTTGCCTCATGAGACCTACTGATGCATCGAGGAGCTATAGCGGGCTCCACCCGTCACTTATTAAGTCCAATGCATTCCCATATGAAAAGGTTTAAACATAACATAAACATTCATATTAAAACTAGCATACGAAATGTCAATAATTTCACCATAAACTATGAATGGTATAAAAATAGCACATCCACAGTCAAACATATCACAAAGCCTTCAATACAATATAGAAGTTTTGTATCATAATAAATCAACTTCAAATAATCTTAAAATCCATCAAAGGATGTTGACATAGATGAAATCAAAATTCTTTTTAAAGAAATATCTCCATTTATTTTGAAATAATTTAAGATCCATATAAAATAAAACATTTTCTTTGAAAATATTCTTATAAGCTTGTAAGGGAAGCTTTGAAGATTTTATAACGGCGGAAAATAGCCGCACCCGCCGTATAAGTTAAAAAAAAAACATTCTTACCTCAATTCTGTCGAAAAGGTTAAAAAGGACATTGTTTTGAAAACGACGGAAAGATTCCTTTATAAACCTCTTATAAAAAAATCAAACAAGGGTATAAATGACTTTAACCCATATTCTTGTAAATAGTAAAGATGTTTTGAAATGCATTTTTAAGAAACATGGATGTGGATGATAAAGAGATCCCAGTAGATTATTACGTATAAACAACCTTGGATAATGAAGAGGTTGTAAAGTAAACCCTTACCTTGTACTTTTCCTTGGTTGGGGTAGGTTAACCTCCTGTATAATGGTGAAATAATTGTTATTAAATTATACAAGAATCATATATATTAATATGATATCATATATGATCTTTTAACATTGATTTGTTAATAATATCTTAGAATTATCGTCGTTTCGGGTGTTAACTTACTCATTTTCTTTTATATGTTTTGTTACATAAGTCATGTTTGTTGTATCTTATTCATATCCAGAATGATATCAAGTCCTGAAACATCATTTTTAAATCATTAAATTATAATTATACTTGAATGGGTACGATGGAGAATGAATCTCATCGCGTTCGTGGAGACGGTAGTCCGTACGTACGCACGAACGCTACTTCCATTTAATTTTTATTTTAAAAGAATCGAATCCAAATGATACATAGGTATATTACTATTCCAGTATAATATAATATTTTATATATGTTACTTAAGTTCATTAACACCATCCTTTATACGTTCCATGTGTGGTATGAACGAGTCATATCATTTTAAGGGGGCGATAGTCCGCACTTCCTCAAATGAAATTATCGTATGTATATACAACATGAAACGAATAATGGTATGAAATAAAATGGAATTACAGAAGCTTATATATAAAATATATATCATTAATATCATATTTAATTACAGTTCCATCATAATGGCCACCATGAGAGGTGGTAAGATGTATTTGAACAATCATCGTTTCGTGAGGCGTTAGTTTGCCATCCACAGAAACATTATGTTCATCATCCATTAGATGGAGTTGTGTGTATGTGTAGTTTGAATCCTTCTTATAACAACATCCTAGTATATTGAGGATACTGGTGTTGTTACAAAAGAAAGGAAATAAAAATATTTTGGGAGTTGAAGAAGCAAAATAAATGAAAATAATTTAAGAGAAATCGTTACCTTTAATTTAGGTAACTCACTTTTGTTGGAACCAAAGGACTTCTTGAAATGCTTTCTGCCTAAGGGGAAGCTTCAAGGAGGAGGAGAGGGATGTGGGGAGCTTAGTTGGGAAGAGTTTGGACGAGCCAAGTGGCTTGATAGGTGTGAGGAATGAGTAGAAGTGGTCTCCTTTTATAAGGGAGAGGAGGGGCTCTTTAGGAAAGTGTGAAAGTATTACTTTATAATATATTTGTATTCGGTTTATAATGGTCCAAAAATCATTGAGGTAGAAGATAAGATGACTCATATTCTAAATAACATCAACCAATAATAATTGGACAGGTTTTAGATAATATTTTAATCATTATAATCTTATTTATTTAAATGATTTATTAATGAGGTAAACATTGCATCATTATTGTGTCATTAATAATTTAACTTATTTGATGTCTAAAAATTATAAATAAAATATCATCATGTAGGAAATCTTTTTAGCTTTCTAATGAATATTTATAATCGAAAATCCAACATGTATAACCCTATGTAAAAATTGTTCTTCTAAAAGATGTAAGCTTATGCCATTTTTATTTTTATTTTAACTTTATTAATATAATGTGTCATTATCACTTACAAGTGGATCCATGGGGTCCCAAAATAGACCCAAAGATGCCCATGGTCGACCATGTATCAACCAATAGGGTTAAGACACGTTTTAGGGTAATTTAGTATTATTATAATATTATTTATTTTAACCCTTATTTACCGGATTTACCCTTTAACCATGGTAAATAAAATATTTACCACAGTAACTATTCAAAATGTCTAAAAATAAAAGTTACCTATTTACACAATTTGAACATCCTGATTCCAAATATGGAATCCATTTTCCTAAATTCAAAACACAGAAGTGGCAGAAATTAATTTAAAATTAATTCCCGCTGTCAAAACAAAAAGCGTGTTTTTAAGAGATAATAACTATCAAAAGATTGACACTTGTTTATGTTCGGTTTAATTGTATAATTATGTCCAATGACCAACATTATATTAAATGGTAAAAATATATTCTAAATATACTTTAAAACCACTCAAATTAATAATTTATCACTATTAATTATTTTGATTAAAAAAGTTGTTTTTAATTAAAATTTAGTAATTTTCACTATTCATTAAAATATGAAAGTTATCCGAAATGTACCAAAATTTCACCCTAGGCTAATTTTGATATTCCGAATCTAAAAATGAAGTCCATTTTGAAATATTGAATATATATGATTTCAAAAAGTAGGTATTACTATTCACAACGGCTAGTTTAATTAGTTGTGGTGTGTGTTAGAACTCAAGGTTGCGTACAACACACGCTATCGCATTATTCGAAGGGAAACGTACCATAGAAGCTTGGGGTGTTACATTCTCCCCTCCTTCAAATAATTGCATCCTCGCAATTTCTAGGGTATTACTGCATAAAAAGACTCGGGTGGTTCTTCATCATAAGTTCCTCGGGTTCCCACGTTGCCTCTTCCATCTTATGGTTTCTCCACAAAACTTTTACTAGACGCGTCGTCCGGTTTCTCAGTACTTGTTCTCTTGTATCAAGAATCCTGACGGGCTCTTCGCAATAAGACAGATCGGGTTCCAGTTCTAATTCCTCATAGGTGAGTACATGCGTCGGATCAGGCATGTATTTCTTCAATAGAGATACGTGGAACACATCGTGAACTTTGGAGAGACTTGGCGGCATTGCCAATCGGTAAGCTACAACCCCAATTCGTTCTAGAATTTCGAAAGGTCCGATGTACCTAGGACTCAATTTACCTTTCTTACCAAAACGTATGACTCCCTTCCACGGAGATACCTTCAGAAAAACATGATCACCGACTTGAAATTCCAAATCCTTCTTTCTATTATCGACATAGCTCTTCTGCCTACTTTGAGCTGCTTTGATGTGATTTTGGATTACCTTCACCTTTTCCACCGTTTCCTCCACCAGTTCTGGGCCTACAAGTTTTCTTTCACCAACGTCATCCCAACAGGTTGGTGTACGACATCTCTTTCCATATAACGCTTCATATGGTGCCATCTGAATACTCGAATGGAAGCTATTGTTATAGGAAAATTCTACCAAAGGTAAATATTGATCCCACATACCCTGAAAATCAAGTGAGCAAGATCTCAACATGTCTTCTAAGGTCTGAATAGTCCGTTCTGATTGTCCGTCTGTCTGAGGGTGGTAAGCAGTGCTCAAATGAAGTTCAGTATCCAGGGATTTCTGAAGACTTTTCCAGAATCTTGAAGTAAAACGGGGATCACGATCAGAAACAATCGATAGGGGTACTCCATGAAGTCTCACAACTTCATTAATGTATAGTCTTGCTAGACGTTCCAGGGGTAGATATTCTCTTATAGCAAGAAAATGTGCTGACTTGGTAAGACGATCAACAATAACCCATATTGCATCGTTCCTTCTAGGAGTCTTTGGTAGTCCCATGACAAAGTCCATCGTAATATTTTCCCATTTCCACTCCGGTATGGGAAGAGGTTGCATGACTCCTCCAGGCTGTTGCCTTCCAGCTTTCACTTGTTGACAAACCATACATCTTGACACAAAATCAGAAATCTCCCTCTTCATGTTGTCCCACCAAAAATGTTCCTTCAAATCTCTATACATTTTGGTGCTCCCAGGGTGTATAGAGAAATTGGAACTATGAGCATCATCTAGCAATTCCTTTTCGGTCTTGATAGCACATGAGACAATGTCTTCGTACGATGAAAATGATTGTGAGACTAATGCTCGACGGAGAAATGGTTTTAACCCATCAAAGAAACGATCAATCTTACTTCTTGGGTTGCGAATATAATCACCAGCGTACCTCGCTAACCTTGTAAAGTTAGCCTCATACTTTGTGACATTCTCATCCTCCTTTTGTCTCAGACTCAGAAATTGTCTTTCCATATCTGCTCGATGGTCGCGAGGAAAGTATTTTTCTAAAAACAGATCTTTGAACTCCCTCCATTCCATATTTGATACTTCATCATCTTCCTTCGTATTTTGAATCAATGACCACCATTGATCAGTATCTCCAGTGAGGCGGTAAACTGCCATGATAACTTTTTCCCTTTCACTGCTCCCCAAAGCCTGAAATATTTTCTCTAGGGAAAATATCCATTGCTCAGCTACTAAGGGATTTGTATTCCCATTGAACGTTGGTGGTTGTTGTCTCATGAATCGATCTAACATTGATCCTCCACGCTGCGGATCAGGGTGCTCCATACGGGTAAGGTTATTATTCATAACCTGAGTAAGTTGTCCCAGTATGGTGATTAGCTGATCAGCACCAGTTGCATCACCAGCCCCACTATAATTATCTTGAGCAGGAGGGCAATCCCTACATGGAGTGCGTGCATTGATACGGTTTCCATTTCTTCCACTAGGCGCCATTTCTAAACAATGGCATAAACTAGATCAGTTTATGAATCAAAATACATAATCCCATACTTATAAAACACTTAACATAAATTGAACTATTTATGGATATAATCCATAATCATAAAAATGTTTTCTTTGAGGAAGTATATACTCATAAACCCTTCATAATGATTTGTAAAGAAAATGAGAGTTATCCTAAGCATATCCCCCGGGAGTGTCGTAACCAAGAGTGCAGCAAGGCCCGTTGTCGTGCACCAGTTCCCGTTCGAGTCTAGCTCAAAGCGGTGTTTTCGGGTTTTACCCCTAGGTACATCTGTGCCAGAGCCGCCTCTACCTGCTCGTATCCAGACAGGGATGTATTGCTCAGAAAACTCACAAAATCTCTACAATACCAAAATTCTAGGAAGTTCTTCTATACTAATCCTCAAAGTTCATCTTAGGTCTACGTGCTCTAATCAGAGTTTATCTAAATCTAGTTTCCAAGGTTTGTACTAAACTTCCTCTGATACCAACTGTAACGCCCCGACCCCAGCTACCCAGAGTCAGTGCATTAATTACATAACTTTGGCTTGATCACAAGAAAGATCAAATCCCGAAAGACCGATTGGTTTAGTAGCCTTGGAAACACTAGATATAATCATAAAGTTTTACATTACATTTCAAAGTGAAAAACTACTACAACAACAAAGTCTTCATATCCACACTATTAACCCCTCATAATATCCCTGCAAGTCATTCATAATTTACTTCTTCACTACCTGGGAAAAATAGAACATAGAAAAGGGGTGAGCTCAAATGCCCAGTAAGGATAACAATATAACGGAACATTCAAAATAAGCATAAACATTTAAGGAAATGAATTTCTAAAACAAAAGCCTTTTAAAATTTAACTTCAACATAGTATGGAAAAAGTAAAATGAAATAATGCCATTTACTTGTTCACATGGATATTCTACTAATCGAATAATCACATGCAATATCAATCACCACTTTCATAATTATGGAATGCATAATGCCAGACTATCATAACCACATAGCCAAGGCCTCGTGCCAAGACTACAAATAAGATTTTGTCAAGGCCTTGTGCCAAGACACTAGTTTGCCTCATGAGACCTACCGATGCATCGAGGAGCTATAGCGGGCTCCACCCGTCACTTATTAAGTCCAATGCATTCCCATATGAAAAGGTTTAAACATAACATAAACATTCGTATTAAAACTAGCATACGAAATGTCAATAATTTCACCATAAACTATGAATGGTATAAAAATAGCACATCCACAGTCAAACATATCACAAAGCCTTCAATACAATATAGAAGTTTTGTATCATAATAAATCAACTTCAAATAATCTTAAAATCCATCAAAGGATGTTGACATAGATGAAATCAAAATTCTTTTTAAAGAAATATCTCCATTTATATTGAAATAATTTAAGATCCATATAAAATAAAACATTTTCTTTGAAAATATTCTTATAAGCTTGTAAGGGAAGCTTTGAAGATTTTATAACGGTGGAAAATATCCGCACCCTCCGTATAAGTTAAAAAAAACATTCTTACCTCAATTCTGTCGAAAAGGTTAAAAAGGACATTGTTTTGAAAACGACGGAAAGATTCCTTTATAAACCTCTTATAAAAAAATCAAACAAGGGTATAAATGACTTTAACCCATATTCTTGTAAATATTAAAGATGTTTTGAAATGCATTTTTAAGAAACATGGATGTGGATGATAAAGAGATCCCAGTAGATTATTACGTATAAACAACCTTGGATAATGAAGAGGTTGTAAAGTAAACCCTTACCTTGTACTTTTCCTTGGTTGGGGTAGGTTAACCTCCTGTATAATGGTGAAATAATTGTTATTAAATTATACAAGAATCATATATATTAATATGATATCATATATGATCTTTTAACATTGATTTGTTAATAATATCTTAGAATTATCGTCGTTTCGGGTGTTAACTTACTCATTTTCTTTTATATGTTTTGTTACATAAGTCATGTTTGTTGTATCTTATTCATATCCAGAATGATATCAAGTCCTGAAACATCATTTTTAAATCATTAAATTATAATTATACTTGAATGGGTACGATGGAGAATGAATCTCATCGCGTTCGTGGAGACGGTAGTCCGTACGTACGCACGAACGCTACTTCCATTTAATTTTTATTTTAAAAGAATCGAATCCAAATGATACATAGGTATATTACTATTCCAGTATAATATAATATTTTATATATGTTACTTAAGTTCATTAACACCATCCTTTATACGTTCCATGTGTGGTATGAACGAGTCATATCATTTTAAGGGGGCGGTAGTCCGCACTTCCTCAAATGAAATTATCGTATGTATATACAACATGAAACGAATAATGGTATGAAATAAAATGGAATTACAGAAGCTTATATATAAAATATATATCATTAATATCATATTTAATTACAGTGCCATCATAATGGCCACCATGAGAGGTGGTAAGATGTATTTGAACAATCATCGTTTCGTGAGGCGTTAGTTTGCCATCCACAGAAACATTATGTTCATCATCCATTAGATGGAGTTGTGTGTATGTGTAGTTTGAATCCTTCTTATAACAACATCCTAGTATATTGAGGATACTGGTGTTGTTACAAAAGAAAGGAAATAAAAAGAGTTTGGGAGTTGAAGAAGCAAAATAAATGAAAATAATTTAAGAGAAATCGTTACCTTTAATTTAGGTAACTCACTTTGGTTGGAACCAAAGGACTTCTTGAAATGCTTTCTGCCTAAGGGGAAGCTTCAAGGAGGAGGAGAGGGATGTGGGGAGCTTAGTTGGGCAGAGTTTGGACGAGCCAAGTGGCTTGAGAGGTGTGAGGAATGAGTAGAAGTGGTCTCCTTTTATAAGGGAGAGGAGGGGCTCTTTAGGAAAGTGTGAAAGTATTACTTTATAATATATTTGTATTCGGTTTATAATGGTCCAAAAATCATTGAGGTCGAAGATAAGATGACTCATATTCTAAATAACATCAACCAATAAGAATTGGACAGGTTTTAGATAATATTTTAATCATTATAATCTTATTTATTTAAATGATTTATTAATGAGGTAAACATTGCATCATTATTGTGTCATTAATAATTTAACTTATTTGATGTATAAAAATTATAAATAAAATATCATCATGTAGGAAATCTTTTTAGCTTTCTAATGAATATTTATAATCGAAAATAAAACATGTATAACCCTATGTAAAAATTGTTCTTCTAAAAGATGTAAGCTTATGCCATTTTTATTTTTATTTTAACTTTATTAATATAATGTGTCATTATCACTTACAAGTGGATCCATGGGGTCCCAAAATAGACCCAAAGATGCCCATGGTCGACCATGTATCAACCAATAGGGTTAAGACACGTTTTAGGGTAATTTAGTATTATTATAATATTATTTATTTTAACCCTTATTTACCGGATTTACCCTTTAACCATGGTAAATAAAATATTTACCACAGTAACTATTCAAAATGTCTAAAAATAAAAGTTACCTATTTACACAATTTGAACATCCTGATTACAAATATGGAATCCATTTTCCTAAATTCAAAACACAGAAGTGGCAGAAATTAATTTAAAATTAATTCCCGCTGTCAAAACAAAAAGCGTGTTTTTAAGAGATAATAACTATCAAAAGATTGACACTTGTTTATGTTCGGTTTAATTGTATAATTATGTCCAATGACCAAAATTATATTAAATGGTAAAAATATATTCTAAATATACTTTAAAACCACTCAAATTAATAATTTATCACTATTAATTATTTTGATTAAAAAAGTTGTTTTTAATTAAAATTTAGTAATTTTCACTATTCATTAAAATATGAAAGTTATCTGAAATGTACCAAAATTTCACCCTAGGCTAATTTTGATATTCCGAATCTAAAAATGAAGTCCATTTTGAAATATTGAATATATATGATTTCAAAAAGTAGGTATTACTATTCACAACGGCTAGTTTAATTAGTTGTGGTGTGTGTTAGAACTCGAGGTTGCGTACAACACACGCTATCGCATTATTCGAAGGGAAACGTACCATAGAAGCTTGGGGTGTTACATTGGTGGAACACCCTATTCATGAGTGCCATAAAAACTGCAGGAGCATTCGTCAGTCCGAAAGGCATGACTAAGTACTCGAAGTGACCGTACCTGCTTCGGAAAGCCGTCTTCGGGATATCTGCTTCTCTCACCCTGAGCTGGTGGTATCCCGAACGCAAATCAATCTTGGAGAACCACTTTGCCCCCTTCAGCTGGTCAAACAAATCGTCAATCCGAGGCAAAGGGTATTTATTCTTGATGGTTACCTTGTTCAACTTCCGGTAATCAATGCACAACCGAAGGGTTCCATCGGCCTTCTTCGCGAATAAAACCGATGCGGCCCAAGGAGAGACGCTCGGGCGAATGAATCCTTTGGATTCCAAATCGTCCAGCTGTATCTTTAATTCCCTCAATTCGGTGGGGGCCATGCGATATGAGGGAAGAGATATAGGCTGTGTTCCCGACGCCAACTCAATCGAGAACTCCACGTCTCGCTCTGGGGGTAATCCAGAAAAATCATCCGGGAAAACCTCTGGGAACTCATCCACTACACGAGGTAACCCGCCCTGTGAAATACCACCATCGTCCTCCAGCGCGAGCGACGATAAATGATAAGCAAGATTTCCAAGCTCAGGGAGTGGAGGTCCCGCACGTCCCGACCGAGGATCCCATTCTCCGTGAAATAGCTGAGGAGTCCCATCTGGTGCTGTAAAGCTGACTCGGCGTCGATAGCAATCAATGTGCGCCTGGAAGCGCACCAGCCAGTCCATACCGAGGATCACATCAAATAGGTCCATGTCAAGGACCAAGAAATCCCATTCCATCTCGACACCCGACACAGAAAGTGTGCACGATCGGCACTTGAGTCCTTGCTCCCTCTTTTTCCCCAACGGCGTTACCAACTCCATAGCACACGATAAAAGCTCGGATGGTAGGTTCGGCAGATTCACAAAACGAGCAGATATAAAAGAAACTGAAGCACCAGTATCAAATAAAACTGCAGCTATAGAAGATGCAACCAGAATAGTACCTCGAACCGTCGAAGGCCCTGCATCAGATCCCGCTGGTGCCTGATCCACAGCATGCAGTTGCCTGGTCCCTGCCTGAGAGCGACCGCTCGCCTGAGGCTCTGCCCTGATATGGCTCTGCCCTGAAGACAATCCGGTCCTACCACCAAGCCCACCAAACCGAGATCCTGTCGTCCTGGTCGGCTCTGACTGAACTGATACCCCTATAGAAGCCACTGATCCAGCCCCACTCTGATAAGGGCGTGCAGTCCTGCAGAAGCACTGTAGATGTCCCACCACTCCACATCCATGGCATGGTCTGGGAGGGTATGGACAAACAGGTCGGATGTGTCCTGCCCTTCCGCACTGATGGCACACAACAGACCCTGCACCAGAAGCCCCAGATGAAAACTGCCTGGGAGGATGACCTGAGCTGCCATCACCCTTCTTCCACTGCTCATCACGCTTCCTTTTCTTCTCAGATGAACTGCTACTGCCAAGCCCTGACACTGATCCAGAAAACCCCGACTTTCCCTTCTGGTCAATCTCGGCCATACAAGCACGATCGACCACCTCAGCATAAGTCTTCAGCTTGAACAAGAAAACCTGGGAGTGAATTTCTGGTCGAAGGCCCTTCTCAAACTTCCAAGCCTTCAAGAATTCGCTCGAGACTATCTCAGGTGCGTACCTTACCAGTTCAGCAAAGCGATTTGCATACTCCATCACTGTCTGATTCCCCTGCGATAGCTCCATGAACTCCCGAGATCTAGCATAGGCTACAAACTCTGGACAATACTGCTCGTTGAAGAGACCCTTGAAATACTTCCAGCTCATGTGCTCGTGCTTCCCAGCCTGGACCACTGATTCCCACCATTTGCGACTGGAACCCTCCAGCTGGAACGAGGCGCACTTCACCCTGACTTCCTCAGGCGTGTCAAGGAAATCGAACACGCGTTCTATCTTCTCAAGCCACTCATCTGCCTCCTGAGGTTCTGAACCACCTCGGAAAGAAGGAGGTTTGCTCCTCAGAAACTCCTGAGCTCTATCCTTTCTGGAGCCAAAATCTTCCCCTCTAGCTAGAACAGGGGCGGGGGCGGGAGTCGCCCCTTGTCCTAAAGCCTGAACGGCTCGGACCATCGCCTCAACAAATCTCTGATCAAGCGGCGCGGGAGAACTCTCTCCGGCTTCTTCCCGTGGATGCATGGGAACTCTCCGGGGAGGCATCTTACTGAAGAAAAAAAAACAGCAATCAAGAAAGGAAACCATCAATAAAAAGGGAATAAATTTTCCAACAAGATAATTATTCATCAATAACCCAATCATGCAGAAACAAATCCATATAAAAGCTTTACTTTCCTTATCTGGTGTCCACGCACAGTCTGCAGCCTGCACGTCCCACCCAGAAAGAAAGTGAAACAAGCACCCTGACATCCCATGGTGACTCAGTATCTGTCACGAGGCGTGCTGGCCAGGCACCCTACTCGCAACATGAATTCCGAGCCCCGACAGACCCAACTCGTGTACAACCCAACTCATCCCAAATAACATAAACCACCAACAAAAACCTGCCTCTGATACCATTTCTGTCACGAACCGAATCGGGTCGCCATCCGAACCGACGCCCGACTCGGCCCGCGGCAAGGCCCGAAGGGCGTTCCCGATCCCCACGGGCTGGCACAAGTGCCCGGGTATCAAAATAAACCTTGGGAACGATTTACCCGAGTGAATAAATGTAAAGCAGCCAACCAAAGTAAACCAAACAGAGATAAAGGTTACAGTCAAACATGTAGATAACCAAACAGGTCTTTGGTTCACAAGTACTCAAAACCCAAATAACACCAAAACAAGACAACCAAAAACCAACCTAAGGACTGTCGCCCGGCGTAAGGACACCGCCTCTAGGCCACCACCAAAACGCCACGTAGATAGTCTGGCTAGCAACCTGAACCACTGCTCCCAAAAGCTGGACCCCTACCTGTATCAGAAGTAAACAGATCTACTTACACCCAAAGGTGTAAGTAGGGTGTGAGCAATCGCCCAGCAGGATATCACCAAGCAAGATTCCACGCACAAGTATAAAGAGAAAATCCATTTGCAATGCTGTATAAAGTAAAAGGTGAAAAAAATAAATAAAAGATTTTCACAAAATGCTTTTAAAGAAAAACGGTTCAAGTCACATACCAGAATGAAATTCAAGTGGTATAAATATCACGGATCAGTGTGCGCACAAGTATCAGTAGCACCAGAGGATGGGAATGCCCTAAGGATACTAGTAACAGTGGGACCCTAGGACATCGTGTCTCAGTGAAACGTGGCTTAGATGGCCACGACCCTCAGAAAACGTGGCTTAGAAGGCCACGACCCTCAGAACACGTGGCTTAGAAGGCCACGACCCTCAGATATCATATGTTTAGTTAGTGTTGCAATCGTCAAACCTGCCAGTGAAACCGGGTCGAGTCATCTCCGGACTACCAGCTCACTAGTCCTAATCCACCCACCTAATACCCAGGCTTCCCTCCTTGTGCTCACCCAATTCAGAAAACACCTACCATATCACCCGCACACTGATATTCTTTCTTTTGAAAATACCACACGCACACCATAGCATTTCAAAACATAGTATGTATTGCAAGTACGCTAAATAAAACCAGTAGCACAGTTTGAAAATAAACAACACCCTTTTTCTTTTCTTCAATCAGGTAAACCAAAACAGTACTTTTAAAACTTGCTGATAACTATTTTAAAAGAGAGAGAAAGAAAGACATTCAAAGTTTTAACTAGGTCCAAGTAATAAACACATGACATTTTTTTTTAATAAGGGGAAAAAGTTCATAGTATGTAAACAGGGGATAAAACATTTGATTAACTAGGAGTGCAAGAAAAGGATTATAAACCCATACTTGTGTGCGGAACCACCTACCTCAAACGGGCGCGGAAAAAAGACACGGCGCAAGACTCCAGTTGCGCCGCGGTCGCACCGTCTTGAGCTGTCAACCAGGTCCTAAAAACAGCATAACGCTCCACGGGTTTTAGAAAATTGTTAACATAAATAATAATGACGATAATAATAACAGCGATAACAAAATAATATTAATATTAATAATAACATAATAAAATGATAGAAATATAATAATAATAATAGTGGTAGTAATAATATAGTATAATAATAATAATAATAATAATAACAATAACATAGTAGATTAACAGTAATAATATAATAACAATAGCAATAATAATAGTAATAATAATACTAATTATAAATAATAATAATAACAATAATATTAATATTAATAATAGTAATAGCATAATAATAATAATAATAATAACAATAGTAGTATAATAATAATAGTATTACTAACATAATAATAATAATAATATGATAATAATAATATTATCATTTACATAATTATAATAATAACATATTAAATGATATAATAACTAACATATTAATAATATTAACAAAATAAAACAAAATATCCTATTAGATAACTTAAAATAATAAAATAAAATAAATAAAATAAATAAAATAAAAGGAAAACAGACCTGCGCGGAAGGAGGAGGCGCCGAACAGGGGTGCCGGAACGGGAAGAAGAGGAAGGAAAGAAAGGGAAGAAGAAGAAGAAGAGAGGAGGAAGAAGAGAAGAAGAAGAAGAGAGAAGGAGGAGAAGAGGAGAAGAAGAAGAAGAGAAGAAGAAAGGAGGAAGAGAAGGAGGGGAGGCAGGGGCGCGCCGTCTGGACGGAGAGTAGCGGAGAGGGTGATCTGGCGGCAGGGGGAGAAGAAGAAAAGAGGAAGGAGAGGAGGAGGAAAGAAAGAAGAATAAGAAGAGGAGAAGGAGAAGAGAAAGAAGAGGGAGGAGGGAAGAAGAAGAGAAGAAGAAAAGAGGAAGAGCGGCAGGGGCGGCTGGCCGAGGAGCAGCAGGCCGAGGCGGAAAACAGTGCAGGCGGGGGGGTTGCCGCCAGAGGGGAAACCGGGACGGCGTCGGGGAAGCCGGGATGGCGGCGCGAGGTCGGCGCAAGGCGGAGGAGCAGGGCGGAGGCCGGCGGTCGGCTGGTGGAGGAGCGGCTTTGGCTGAAGTGGGAGAGCGGGGCTGGCCGGCTGGAACCTGAACAGGGCACAGGAAACCAGAGCGGCAGGAGGCCGGAGCAGGGGAGTCCGGAACAGCGAGGGCCGGAGCGGGAGTGGGAGAAGGCGAGTCCGGTGCTGGGGGTTGAGGCGAGGTGGCGGCCTGGAGCAGGAGGGGTGAGCGCGGAGGGGGCTGCGTGCACGCCGCGTGAAGGAGGGGTGAGGCCGGGTGCGCGGGAGGCCGAGGGGAAAAAGGAGGAAAGGAATGAGGAAAAAGGGAGAAAAAAAAGAAAAGAGAAAAACGGTGTAACAGAATTGGTTACGGGAGAGAGAAAGGAAAAAAAAGAAATAAAGTAATAAATAAAATAAACAAAAGTAATAATAACAAATTACAAAATTTATAATAAAATTAAAAGTAAATAACAATAATTATAATAGTCAATAAAAATTTTAAAGACAATAATAACAATTACATTATAAAAGTTATATATAAAATAAATAAATAATAATAATAATAATGATAATATAGTATTAGTAATAATGATAATAAAATATATATATATTATCAATAATAATAATGTTATCAAAACAATTATAAAGTTAATAATAATATTATTATATTGATCATAATAAAATAATGATACTAATATTATAATAGTAATGATAATGACTTAATAATATATCATCAATAATACTATCATAATAATAACAATGATAATAATAATATAACATTGACAATAATAAAATAACCATGTCATAATAATAACCAAAACCATGAAAGTTCCATCCAGTATTCATCGTCCGAGCATCGGCACTACGTGTCGAGCGACGTGAAGTAAACGCGCGCTTATCAGCACCTCCGCAATTATTCCCCAACGACTCAGCCCACACTTATCAAAGCAATAAAATCAAACTGACAACATAAACTCATGAAATAAAAATTTAAAATTAAACGCATACCTCAAAAAAAAGTCCGGGCGTGACAACAGAAGTAAATTGAAAGGAATCTCTTTTAACACCTCTGATAATATCGACCCATTTTCATTTGAATAAAACAACCGAAAAATGTCCGTGGTAGTTTAATTCAATAATATCATGCAGCTTTCCATAGTATTCCACTTCAGAAAATGTAAATATACCACTATTCTATGTTCTCAAACCCACTTCTCGATCAACTGTACTAAATCTAAATCCATTCACATTATAAGCGTCGAACTTTCTAACTTCTTTTAGAGGACCTCTAACAAGAAACTTAAAATCTTATGACACCTATGCTCGAGTATCAGTATTCATGATCTGAAAAAATAAATATACTTTATTATATTTACAAAATGTATGTGTCAAACTAATATTCGTATTTATTGCAGAATTTATGAACTTACACGTCGTGAAAACCATTCTACAATATCTTTATTAACAGCTTTCGTTATATCTTTTTCATTTCGTGTTCGGCCTCTCATTCATCTCTTTTTTTGTATCCTCAACTCTTCAATAAATGGATCTACAATTTCACTATTCAGCAGCACATATCTATGTGCCTATAATAATTCCAATTCAGTCAGTGTCACATTTGAGGTCCTCCCAACTGATCGACCAATAACAGGAAATATTTTGTATTTATGATGTATTTGAGATTGATTTGATGTGTCTTCAACATGTCCAACTCGATTAAATCTTGTCTCAATATCATCCAAGTATCTAGAAAAAAAGGTAAGACACTCCTCATCCACATAGCCTTCAGTAATTGAGCCTTCTGGTTTAGCTTTATTTCTCACATATGATTTCAAATGCCCAATATATCTGTGAAATAAAATAAACATAATTATGCATTTAATTAAGTAACAAAAATTGTTTACTTAACTGGAAAACATATAAATAAAGTACCTCTCAATTGGATACATCCATCAATAATGAACGGGGCCTCCTAATTTAGCTTCCTCAACCAAATTCATAGTTAAATGCATCATTACAGTAAAAAAGGATGGAGGAAAGATCATCTCCATTGCACAAAGGGTCAATACAAACCTATCCTGGAGGTTGTCAAGATGAAATGGATGTAGAGATTTCTCACATATTTTTCTGAAAAATGTGCAGAACTGGAGTACAACAACAGTAATTTTTTCAGGTAATAATGTACGCAATTCCAATGGTAGTAACTGTTGTAACAAAATATGTGAATCATGGCTTTTCAATCCATGTAACTTACGATTCTTCAAGTCAACACACCTCGAGATGTTAATTTAATACCCATAAGACACCTTAACATTCTTTAACATTTGAAGGAATGTATCTTTATCCCTATTTTTAATTGAAAAAATTGCCGGAGGATACTTTTCATTCTCATCTGGCCAGAGATCACGTTTTATGTTCATTGCTTGTAAGTCTTTGCGAGCATTGAGATGATCCTTCGACTTTCCATGCTCATTAAGCAATGTGAAAATCAAATTTTCACAGAAATTCTTCTCAATATGCATCACATCAAGATTATTCCGCAACAAATTAAATTCCCAATATGGAAGTTTGAAGAATATAATTTTTTTCTTCCATTGTTTCATTCCAGTTTCGCTTGACGATGCACTTCAGACCCGTTTTCCGCTATCATTCAAATGATGAACCTTCCCAAATTCTGTTTCAACATTTTCAAGCTGTGTTAATATTTGAAAACCATTTAACAACTTTTGAGGTGGTCTACGATCAATGGAACCATTAGATTTTGATTTGTTCAGCCGAAATCTATGATATGCATCAATAAATATTCGATGACACAAGAAGCACCATTTTCTACTGCGAGGTAGCCATTTGGGCTCAAAATCAAAGTTACAAACGGGACAAGCCAAACCCATGTAAGTGTTCCAACCAGATAAATTCCCAAGCCCAGGGAAGTCACTAATGGTCCACATTAAAGCAGCATGCATTTTGAACATTGTTTTAGAAGAAGCATCAAATGTCTCAACACCGTTTCTCCATAACTCCTGCAATTCGTCAATCAAAGGCTACAAGTATACATCAATATCATTTCCAGGCATTTGTTTTCCAGGAATAATCATCGAAAGGATAAAAGATGTTTATTGCATACACATCCACGGAGGCGGATTATAAGGGATCAAAATAACTGGCCAAATGCTATAATTGGTACTCAAAGTCCCAAATGGGTTGAATCCATCAGCAGCCAATCCCAATCGAACATTCCTAGGATCAGCTGAGAAATCGATATGTAATGAATCAAATGCCTTCCATGATTGGGAATCTCATGGATGTCTCATTAACCCATCATTGTTATTATCTACAGAATGCCACTTCATGTGTTCGACGGTTTTCGATGACATGAATAATCTTTGTAATCGAGGATTCAAAGGAAAGTAATGCAAAACCTTTGCAGGTGTGCTCCTTTTCTTCTTCTCCATGAAATTATGTTCATTCAGACTTCCAACATCACCCTTTGCCTTCCATCTAGAAGAAGAACATTTCTTACAATTCTGTCTACTTGAATCCTCTCCCCAATAAAGCATACAATCATTGGGACACACATGTATTTTTGTATAATTCAGACCAAGCTTGTTAACAACTTTTTTCATATCATAAAAATATTCTGAGATTTTTTCTTCAGGAAATGCATCACGAATCAATTCCAATATCATGGACATTGCCTTATTTTTAATTCCACATAGACATTTGATATGGTACAACTTCAGCAGAAATGAAAGCTTTGAATATTTCGAACACCCACTATACAACTCTTGATTTCCATCATCAACTAAATCATGAAACACATTTTCCTCAGTGAAGTTTTCTCTTACATTTGGCTCCACAGAATCAAGAGGATGATCCAATGATATGTGACAATCTTGATCTGCCTGTGTTACAGTCTCAAAAACATCACTTGTCACATTGTAATTTGTAGCACCCTCTTTTGGTTGTTCTGATATGTTTTGATGCTGATAGTGGTGTCTTGCAGTGCCGAATGCATCATTTATTAGATTTTTCATTTCATTTTCCATTGTCGACGAACTTGGGACCTCATTATGCGGATTAACATCAGTGCTCAATCTTTATGTAATGTTCGATTATCCATGCCAAATCCAACAAAAATATTGATCAGGGAATTTCTTCAGTATTAAATGTTCATAAAACTCATCTCTGTTCAACCATGTTCTAAATTTACATTTAGGACATGGAAATTTTATTCTCCCTTCAACGGATCTATTAGAAATTGTAAAATCTAAAAACTCATTCAAACCCTTAACACACTAAGGTGTGTTCCTCAGTAATGTGATCCAGCTTTTATCCATGTATATCACAATGTGCCTACACAAAATATAAGATAGCATAAGATTACAGAAACATAATATAATAAAGATGACCCATTGATCATATAGTATGCATAATATAATAAAGTTGATTCATTGATCACATTTACCACTTTAGACCAACCGAACAAGTCTGGTCCATAGGAGACAATGTCAACACCTCATTGAGGAGCAGTAAGAATATCAGTTTACAAACATATCATAACACGGTCGATCACACATTTATGTTGCCTCAAACAACACCCCATTGACGTGTGATCGAAACCGATCATAATTCATTTTAAACCTGAGACATTATGTGATTGTTTAGGCTTGACCTTATATGTCCTCCAAGAGTAATGATGTTTCTCAATGATTTCACACACAACCAACCATATCAAAGTCATATTTCCAAGCAATAACTGAAGAGATTTAAGACATGAGAGCTCAAAATAAATTCTAGATTTTTTTTCCATTTTTCAATTAACATCTTAGGTTGTGTTCATTATACCGGGAATGACACATGTTTAACAAAAATGACAAGATTATCCCCACTTATAGAGTTTCCTAGTTATCAAAATTAGTGATATATCATCCACTAATAAGTTATCTATATCATATTCACATCAAAAATATGTTTGATTCTCCCCTCAAGCACACTCATTACATCATAACAATCATAAAGAGGGCCAAAACCAAACTGACCAGCATTCCAAAACACCTTATTATTTTTTAAGTCCTCCAATGCTTTGAGACATAGTTTATTATTTAATCATAGGTCACTCAACTCCGTAGATGACCCGACAAATTAAATACAGCCCATGGTTCAATGATTTAACCGAACTCCATACATTCATTACAATATTTAGAACTCAACAGGAAAAACATTGATGTAAGCATGTTACCATAGGTTCCATAAGAAATTGGACGATTGGAGATCAGGAAGTACACTAAGAAACATTGTCGAGTGTCTGAAAAAACACCTCCATTATATTATTCATCAAAGTATGGTTTTATTGTAAAATCTGAAGACAAATTGAGTAGAAAGTATGATATAATATTGTATTCTTGGACGATTTCCCTTTTAATTTCATTATATAGATCGGGATTGAATATCATCAATTGTGATCTATGAAACAAATTGTGTAGAAAATTGATTTGTGGTGGTGCAGACAACTAATAATTCACAATAGTCAATAGTTCAATTATCTAAAAATTGATAATATATTAGGGAGAAACATTTAATAGTAATCAAAATGTTGTTTTCCAAATAATGAAGATATTATTAATATAATGTCATTAGCCACGTCAAATGATAATGGTAATCATGGATGATCTATATATGATTTTAGATGACATTGAGCCATCAACAACCTCATTTTGATAATATGAATATTTTTCATTGTCTCTAAAACTCTAATAGTTATAATAATAAATTTATCAAAAACTTTCTCACAAAAATGATTTGAACATGAATTAAATACATAAAATAGTTTTATTATATCCATATTCATCACTGTATCAAAAGAATTTACTGTATAAAGACACTACTAGTAGTAAAATATCTTTACACGAGCCTCTAAAATAAATCACAAAATATTTAATCATTTCCTATAATTGTTGGATAAACCATTTCGATTGTACGTACAATTTATGATGATTAATATATTCCATTGAATACTATGCACATAGAGATTACATTAATGCATACCAAAACTGATATATAATCCTAGGAACCTGGTTAAACATAATTGATGGGGGTAAATTAATTTCTAAAATATTGAATTTTTAAAAATCTACCACTGTAATATATATAAAAATAGGGATGTGGTGGGACACCATTTGGAGACAATCCATAGTCACCCATATGTAATTTTTTTTTCATTTTATTCTTTGTAGACTAATGATACCATCCATAGTTATATGATCCCATGTCCAACTGAGAAATAGTAAGGAGATGAATGTACCTACTGTGAGTTGGCTTGTTTCCATGAAAGATTAACATGGTTGGAATAATGATACAAACCCTTGAAAATTCCACATTTCACCATCCCACCAATATTCAGTTTTAAATCCTTTATACACCTTCTAGAATCCTAGATGAACAAACCATCTAAAATAATTGTAGCTATGAAAAATCTATTCCTAATAATCTATAAGAACAAATATTTGATATATAAAATACAATTAATATTTCTTATATAACCACCTTCCCTCAATGTTCTCATCATGATTTAATTTTAGCCAAATATTCAATCATTTTAGGTTTAGTGGTATGAGCATAAAAAAACATATCATTCAAATCAATAGGGAGATAAACATGATAAAAAATAGTAGAATTTCCTTTTTAAACTCAATCCAAATAAATATAAACTATATGAAATATAATATTTCATTATCCTAAAGCTTATTTATCCAACTGATTATATAAATTCAAAATCAATTAATCTATTAAAAAATTACCTATACCCAATGTATATAAATCAATTAAAATTCAAACATCTATATATAATACATTAATATTCATTACCTTTGATTAAAATACATTTATGATAAAATGTGTTTCATATACTTATGATTTTGAACACTGTTAATTTCTCACAGAAAATATAATGATGACATGTATTCAAGGAATGATCCTCAGTATCAAATTCAAAGTCTTGAATCAGCTAAATTTTATCTGGTCGTCATTATCGACATGATCCATAATAAATGACATAATATCCTTATATAATAATACATCCCAACCCAAATCCTAATGAATCTCAATAGACGATATATGATAGTTCTGACTTTGTCAATGTAAGGAGGGGTGTTGTTATAAGATGAACCGACAACTCTTTACAAGTATTATGTAATTCATCATTCCAATTTTATATAATTCATTTACTCATAAAATAAATCATAGAAGAGAAATGTTTTGAAATACCATAAAAAAGAATATATAAGTATTTCTAGATTCATCTTATTTATCCAATTTCTTTAACACATGGAATAAAAATTTCAATTAAACATGAATTAGGTATCAAATTAACAATTTTATTCAAATTAACATGCTAAAACTTAAAGTAACAAACATTATAATCAAATAATAAACATATATTGCACAAAATCTTGTAAAAAAAGATGAAAAATGTTGGAAAATTCACTTTGGGGTCACGATCGCAGTGATAAGGGTCATTGGGAGAAGGGGGGTCGCGGGTTGCCTGGGTCTCCGGTCGTGGGCTCCGCTGTAGGCGTTGGTCACAGGGTCGCTGGAGACGGAGGTTGCGCGTTCGCCAGAGTCATCATGGGGTCGCGGGGGGGGGGGGGGGGGGGTTGTGGGAAGAAGGGAGCATGGGGTCAAGAGGGTTGGGGAAAACGGGGGTCAGGGTAAGGGTCAGAATTTTTTTAAAAAAATATGGGTTTAGCGGCATTTTATTAAAAACCGACGCGAAACCTTTTTCGGAAAATGTTTAGCGGCAGTTTTGTGAACCGCCGCCACAAAACCGCCGCTAAACCCTATTTCTGTTGTAGTGAAAGTAGTTATGTAAAGTGAGTTCCACTCCCTATGCTACCATCTTTCAAATTATATATCTTCAATAAAGCTAAAAATGTTTTTTATTTAGTACAACCGATATAAAATGATTTCTTAGCATATATATTTGACTTCTCAAACATATTTGGACAATCATGAAGGTTATATTCAATTTTCATTGTCATTTATTCCATGAAATATTCATCATAATCTACACTAGTATTCATATCAAATGATCCATAAAACACAATATCATCCCAATCAATGTGAATGTTTAGTTTTTTTCTATGTTTAGTCCAACCTTTATAGGTCCAATCTATTATGTGACAAATAAAAAGTTCTTCCAAATCTTCCAGACTAATTTTTCTTTAATAACAACAACATAAACAAAGGAAAAGGATTTGAGAAGGGTCGTATGCATTCTTTATTGAAAACTTGATGAACTCTTTAACAACATATTTATATTATTTTGTTAAAAAATTAGTGTGTATCCATTTTTGATTCATATCCATCCTATTAGGTTCACAAAATATTAATCTTATATAATAAATAAATAAATACACATAATATATTCATTATCAAAAGTAAAATTTATAGATAATTCTAATAAGGGAAACCCAAAATTTGATTATTTAAAATAATTTCAGCATGCTTTGAAGAAAATGGGTAATTGAATTTAAGAAAATAATTACTCCAATATGGTAGGTGTTATCTTCTGAATTCCTTCAAATGTGAAAGTTATATACAACTTTCATCCTCATCAGCTAATCTTTTGAATATTTATCAATTAATTTTGTTATTTGACACACATCCTCCATCTATTGTGTACATGCACCTATGTTTATTGAAATAAATTAAGCAGTAGTCATCCATGGGATGACTAATGCTTAGAGTAGTAAAAGAAACATAAAAGAGGTGTAGGACGAGTCCTAGACAAAAAAAATTCAATAATAACTATTTTTGAGATGAAACTAATGAGGATGATATTTGTACTGCATTACATTCTCTAAAAGGGGTAATGCCTCCCATTTGTGAGAATTATATCATTGGCACTAGTAATTAAATCATGGCCTATTGAAGGTGATATTTTGGGGGCATAAACAATCTTGTTAGTGATTTGAGGGGTCTTGGTTGGAATATGTTATGATATATGAATCTCTAGGGCCTATATAAATTCTATATTTATAGGAGAAATATCACATTTAATACTTTCAATCCTTTAACTAAGACTAGTAATACCTCTATTATTAATGTATTATGTGAAATAGAACGTAATGTAAGAGGAATTTATAATTGATGTCACACTAAAGGATTTAAAAAAGAATCACCCTTTTATATTAAATATAGGTTTTTCATCTCACATGACAGGTAAATTAATGTTATTAAAGATTTATAACAAGTTTAAAGGGTACTTATTATTTTCGAAATGGTGGAACTCTTAAGATATGTTTTTTGCATTTAATATATGCTGTAAAGAAAAGGAAATGTTAAGGAGTGATATGTTTTTAGATGGATTAAAGTAAAACATACATAGTGTTTATTAGTTGTGTGATGAATTAAATGAAGTGATTTTAATTAAGTATTAATGGGTGGGTTATCATTTCAAATATGGATATATTTTTACAAAGGTATATAAAATTAGCCAAACCATATTCTAATTTGGGGTTAGTAAAAATTTATGGTAATTATGTTTGAAAGGGGAAATTTATTTGTGTTAGTGAAAAATTGATCATATTAGATAATGAGATATTTAAATACTGACTTAATAAGGGTGGGTTGAGATTCTTTTATGACGATAATATAAAATTGATAGATATTTTTTATTAATCAGAATGGGGGATTGTTAATAATTAAAAAAATAAATTAGAGATTTAAATGAAATAACCCTTGGGAATCCCCTAGTGATACTTACTCTTGGATATTCTTTATTAAGTGGTTGTGGACATTTGATGCAACTAGAGATCTTTAAATGTGATTTTTCTCTCAACTTACTCACAAGTTTTAATTGGAATATCTAGATGATATGTTGTAAGGTTTGAAGGAATATGGGTCTTCCCTAAAGTGGTATTTCTATTATATATTTTCATTTCTTTTATCTTGGACCATTATCTTGCATAATCTTGGGCTACGAAATTCATGCATAGAGGCATCACATTTCACCTTAAAGGAATGTGGAATCTTGAGAATGTCAAATATCCTCTCAATTTTCTCCACCCAATCCTATATACCTTTAGGATCATATTCCCCTGAAAAGATGGTGTATTATGGTGAAAGAACTATTTATAAAGATCCTTATCACAATAAAACGATCGATTAAATCAAAAGAAAATGGATATAAAAAGTCATGTCACTCTATAAATATAGTGAATGTGCATAGTTCATGGACCATATCAAATGGAAAGATAAAATAATCAACAATAAAAATATTGTTACCAAAATCACTTATAAACACAAGAGAGTAGGATAAGAGTTTTAGATATAAACTCCTTAACAACTATTACTCAAGACCCAAAATCCCTATCTCATTTTAACTAAACATCCCAAAATAAACACTATTGGCCACAGGGATATACCGATGGTAAATAAATAATGATGATAAAAAAATAAAAATAGATATCCCCAAACAAGTAATCAATGTTTGGGGGGGAGGAGGTGAAAAAAATATACCTTGGACTGAATCTTTGAATCATCTAATAGAAATTAGAGATATCATGTAACACCCCAAGCTTCCATGGTATGTTTCTTTTTAATAATTCAATAGCACGTGATGTATGAAATACTGAGTTCAAGCACACCACGACCTATCAAACTAGCCATTTAAAAAGCAGTTATGAATAGTATTAATGTAATTTTAATTTTATATACATACCATATAATTTTAACATTAACCTTTTGTTTTTCTTAGACATAATATAAGGACAAATTCAAATTTTTAGATAAAATAAGTATTTTTCAAAAAAATATAGTTTTTTCGCCTTTTAATGATGAAACCTTTTTAAATACAATATTTGAAACTTTTATATAATAAATTTGATGAAATTAAATTCTTATTTATTAGATTTATAAAAAAATTTAGTTTGGACAAAGTTTTGGTACTTTTCTGATAACTTTCATATTTTGATGAATAGTGAAAAACACTAAATTTTAATTGAAAACAACTTTTTTTAACCAAAATAATTTATAGTATTAAATTATACATATGAGTGGTTTTAAATTATAATTATATTATATTTTTATCATTTAAAATAATTTACTTCATTAAAAGTATTTTTACATTTAAATTGGACATAAACACATATCAATCTTTTGATGGTTTTTACTTCTTAAAAACCTGCTTTTTGGTTTTGACAACGGAAATTAATTTTAAATTAATTTCTTCCAACTATGTGTTTTAAATTTGAAAAAATGGATTCCATATTTTGAATCATAAGGTCCAAATTGTGTAAATAGTTACCTATTTGTTTTTACATTATGAATAGTAACTTCAGTAATTATTTTATTTACCAGAGTTAAAGGGTAAATCTGGTAAATAAGGGAAAGTAAATAATGTTATAATAATATTAAACTACCATAACACATGTCATAATATTATTTTATGAGATATTTCCTACCATGTGCTTCATTGGGTTGATTTTGGGACTCTATGGAGCCACTTGGGTGCGAAAATTACATTTTATAAGAATTAATTTAAAGTATAGAAAAAGATAACATAAACATATATCTTTCACTAAAAGAATTTTTATATGGGGTTATATAATTGATATATTAGACTATAAATATTAATTGTAAATATAAAAAAATTTCATACATCATGTTAATTTATTTTTAATTTTTAGACATTAAATAATTTAATTTAGTTATGACACAAATATGATGCTGTATTTTTCTTATTGATGAAAGATCAAATAAATGATATTATAAATATTAAAATAAATGTAATTTGAAAGTTTTGATGCCATAAAAGAATTTTATGGATGAAAATGACATATTAGGTATGTTTTAATTCATTTTTTTATAATGAATCAAGTTTTTATAAATTAAAAAAAATCAATTACTAAATAGTGTCAAAATTGACATAAATGAGTTTTTTAAAACAATACTTTTTTATTAAATGATATAAAAATCCTAAAAATATATTGTTCATACAATAACTTGGATACTGATAAATTTTTTATAAATTATCCAAATTAGTTTATATTTTCATTTTATAGTAATTATATTAACCATGTACTATAAAAATACAAGAGGACATGGTAAGAGTTAAACTGTTTAAATAAGGGTTAATCCAAAAAGATAAGGATAGTTTTATGACCTAAACATATCTAAAACCTATTGGTTGAGATTATTGTGACCCAGAATCATATTATACTATAAATAATCAATTTGGAGTTATTATAAACTGTAAATTATTTAATAATAAATTAATATTTCAAGCTTTTCCTAAAGTGCCCCTCACCTCTCTTATAAAAGGGCACCTCCCTTTCTCTTTAATTCACATCTCCATATCCTTTTGGCTCGGCCAAACCCTGCCTAAATCTCCTAAAAACTTCCCTAACATCATCCTAGATTCAAAAATTTTGGCATAAATCCAACTTAAGGAGTCCTTTTGTGAAAATCAAAAGGAGACACCCGAAGAAGAGGTAATCGTTTTATCCCTTCTCTAAAAGTTCATTTCTTCTTCTACATCCTCTTACTAAGTTGTTACAATAATAAAACAATAAATCCAGAATATAATATATTATGAGATTTTTTAAGATTATGGTACAACCATATTACTCTTTTACCCATCCTATGAAAACAATACCACCATGCGTGCGTAAGTATGACTTACCGTCTCCACACCGTGGTGTAAATTGTTTTTCATGTGCACTTTATTTATATGGGTATAACGATGAATATAATGGATGTAAATAATAAATATAACATGATATTTCTTCTGTAAAATTCATATTCCATCTAATTCCATACCATTTAATCATTAAAGGAATGAAATCGTTGCTCGTGCGTACATACGACCTACCATCTCCACAACACGATGAGATTCATTCTCAACTTTATCCATCCAAGAATGATTATAAAAAATATATTATTCATAATTATGAAATACATGAAATAATAAGTCTACTGGAATTATATATATATATATATATTTATATTTATGTATGTATATACATATATGTCATTCACTTACTTCTATTCAATATGATAAGAAAATGGAAGCAACGTTCATGTGTATATACGTCCTACCGTCTCCATGAATGGTGTATTCCATTATATATATATATATATTAAATATATTTATATTGTGAATATATATGATATATAAATCATATTATACATTCTGAAAGTAAGTAAATCATGATCCACACAATATGATGAAGAATAACAAGTCAAAATACATTGGATAAACCAAGTGATATTACCCGAAATGTTGTATTAACAAGGAATTATTAATAAATGGGTAATATAAAGTCATAAAATAATAATATATGATATAATAAATATTATTATGATTCTAATATGAGTTAATAATATGTTTAATAACATTATACAGGAGTTTTAGAGTCATAATGAGAGTATCAGACTTAAGGTAAGGGTTTATTCCTCAATCTCATTATTATCCGAGATTGATTATGTGTAAGTATTTACTAGGATATATTTATCATCCATGTCCATGTTTCATAAAAATGTCTTCAAAATTAATCTTTTAAGTTTTTATGGAAGGTAATCTTTAACTATATCATCATTTTAAATGTTTTAAGGATTTGTTTTCTAAATCTATTTAATTAATGTCCATGTTTTCAAAATGATTTTAAGGATTTATTTATATGGACATGATTATTTTAAAATTTTAATTCCTTTCAAAATTTTGAAAGTGGTATGAGAAAATTTTATTCAAAAATATATTTTAAATGACTTCCTTTATAAATTGCATGACTTATAAATGATTTCATGAAAAATGGATATTTCTCTCAAAGAGTTTTACTAATCATTTTCAACTATGTCAACATCCTTTACTGGATATCAATTTTGATTGAGGTTGATTTATTATAATATAATCTTCCATATTTTATTGAATTATTTATGATATGTTTGACTATGGATGTGTTATTTTTATACCATTCATGGTTTATGGTTAAGTTTTTGACATTTCATGTGCTAGTTTTAATATGAATGATTATGTTATGTTTCAACCTTTTCAAATGAGGAATGAATTGGACTTAGTAAGTGATGAGTGGGGCCCTCTATAGACCCTAGATGCATCAGTAGGTCTCATGGGACAAATTAGTGTCTTGGCATAAGGCCTTGATAGAATAATTTTGAACTGTCTTAGCACAAGGCCTTGACGTAGTAGCTATTATGTCCGACATTATGCATTCCCTCGTTATGAAATTAGTTATTACATGTGATTATTAAAATATTAGAATTTACATGTGCATGTTTATATAGTAATGTTTGATTTATTTTTTCCATATTATGTTCAATTTTATTATTTAAAAGGATGATGTTTTTATTATAAATCTTTCCTTAAAAGTTTATAGCTTCCGCTGAATTATTTACCCTTACCGAGCATCTGAGATCACCCCTTTCTTATGTTTTATTTTCCATTGATTACAAGAAGTCAATTATGATTGATATGAAGGGTTAATCAGGGGAATAATGGAATTCTCAAAGGATTATTTATCCCGTGTTTTATGTTAGAAAGTTTAATGTAATGTTCATGTATGTAATCAATTTTCTAAGACTGATAAACTGATCGGTCCTTCTAGACTTTATTATTTGTAATAATGCCAATGTATTAAAATAATTCACTGACTTTGGGATTTTGGGTTCAGGGAATTACAATTTTTATTAGATAAATTTTAGAAGCAACCTTGGAAATAGATTTAGAAAACTAAGATTAGGGATTATAAACCTAAGATAGAATTTAAGGATAAGTATTGAAGAGAATACTAGAATTTTAAAATAGAGATTATGTGGGTATTACTAAAAAATAAATCATTGTCTAGATACTAAAAGTGGACATAGTTCTGGTATAAAATGTACCTAGGGGTGAAAAATACAACAAGGTGTTCCAAGCTTGACTCGGGGTAACCTGGTACACGACAACATGCCTTACTGCACACCTGGTTTGACACTCTCAGGGGATATGATTAGGATAATTCATATTTTCTTTACAAACCATTATGAAGTATTTATGAGTAAATATTTCCTCAAAGGAACCATATATATGATTATGTATTAAATATGTATAAATTTTTCAATTTATGTTAACTATTTTACTAGTTTGGAATTATGCATTATGATTCATAACCTAATCTAGTGTATTTCATTGTTTATAAATGGTTCCTAGTAGAAGAAATGGAAATCGCATCAACACATGTAATCCATGTAGGGATTGACCTCCTATTCAAGATAATGATAGTGGAGTTGGTGACACAACTAGTACTGAACAACTTATAACCGTACTGGGAATACTAACTCAGGTTATTAAGAATAACCTTACTCATACGGAGCATCCTGATCCACAATACAGAGGATCAATGATAGACCGCTTCATGAGACAACATCCTCCAAAATTCAATAGGACTGCAAATATTTTTGTATCTGAGTAGTGGATAAGTTCCTTAGAGAAAATATTTCTAGATTTATGAAGTAATGAAAGGGAAAAGGTTATCATAGCAATTTATCATCTCTCAAGAGATGCAGATAAATGGTGGTCATTAATTCAAAACAAAAAGGATGATGAAGAAGTGGGAAATATGTAATTGAGGGAGTTTAAAGAACTTTTTCTAGAGAAATACTTTCCTCATGAACATCAAGATGATATGGAAAGACAATTTATGAGTTTGAGTCAAAAGGAGGATGAGAATATTGTAGAGTATGAGGATAACTTTACATGGTTATCAAGACATTCTATAGACTACATACGTAACCCAAGAAGTAAGATTGATCAATTATTTGATGGGTTAAAACCTTTCCTCTGATGGGCATTGGTCTCACAAACTTTCTCATCATATGAATATATAGTATCGTGTGCTATCAAGGCAGAAAAATAATTATCTAAGTATTATGAAATTAAATTAAAGAATGATAAGAAGAGAACGGTGGAGCAAGAGACAAATAAAGAGAAAAAGGTAAGGAAGTATTTTCCCTTATGTGATAATTGTGGGAAGAAACACCCTGGTACTTGCCTAAAAGGAATGAGAGTTTGTTACAAATGTGGAGAAAAAGGTCACAAGGCTCGTGATTGTAAGGGAAAGAAAGAAGCCATGAAATTTTATAATTATAAAGATATAGGACATTATAGAAATTATTTTCCAAATCATCAAGGAAATATAGCTAAGAAAAATAAAATGGATCAAGCTCAAGATTATGTTGTTACTACAATCAAAGTGGAATAATTAATGTATTTGTGTTTTTGGATTCAAGAATTATATTATGGTTATAAGAGGAATTTGATATATATATAAGGATTATATTTCAATACTTTTTTCTTTTCATTATGGTTTTAATATGATGAAGGTAATCATATATTCATTATGTGACAATAAGAGCAACATTACATTGTTAGGGGAATCTGATGTTATAACTGATTTTGGAAATTTAGAGACCTTTTAGACTGAGATTGAACATAAGTGTTTTGGATAACTCTAAAGGTTGGGATGGATTAAGTTGAACATTGTATAATATTGTTTAAGATTATTTTTGGAATGTTATAATACTATAGTTTTATAAAAAGGACAACCTGCAGGTCGAGAAATAACCCGTCGTATCAGACAAAGTTGTGGGAATCAAACCCACAACTGAAGTACAACAAGGCTTCATTGCCTACCACTAGCCTACATGAATTCCCTAGTTATTATAAAATAGTTTTCTTCATTTAAATGGTATATTTTTATATTTTTAACTTTATACGATTGAGATAAATAGAATATTTTTTGAGTTTTATCTTTTGAAGAGAAAGATGAGTTTATGGTAGGAATTAGTTAAAGGATGAACTTTACATGTAGATTAAGTATGATTCATTATGTTCTTAGTCTATTAATTAAACTTACTCTACAACACTAGATAAAGGATAATAAAACCAAAAATGTTTTCCTAGTACTTTCTTTTACAATGAATCAAATGGTCCCTTAGATCATTGTAGATTTATAGATTTCTTATTGTTAACTTTCTCCTAATAATATTCTCTATCACTCTACATTAGAACATGATGGTTATTTTTCTCTTCCATATCCATTTTTTCCAACATGGAACCCTAGTATGTGTTATTTATGATAACTTTCATAGGTACCTTTCTTTATTTTTAAATAGAGGTCTCATTAATCAATTTTACGATGTGGGATTTCAACTAAGATATTTTGAAATGTCAAACACCTAGTTTTAAATCTTGAGTTTAAATTATTAGGACTCAATTTATTTAATTAGGGGATATTATAACACCCTAAGCTTCCATGATATGCTTCTTCTTAATAATTCAATAGCGTGCGATGTATGCAACACCGAGTTCAAGCGCACCACGACCCATCAAAATAGCCATTTAAAAAGTGGTTATGAATAGAATTAACCAAATTTTTAATTATATATATATGTACCATATAATTTTAACATTCATATTTTGTATTTATTAGACATAATATAAGGAAAAATTCAAATTTTCAGATAAAATAAGTATTTTTCAAAAAAGCAGTTTTCCACCTTTTAATGGAGAACCCTTTTTAAATACAATATTTGACACTTTTATATATTCAATTTGATGAAATTAAATTCTTATTTTTAATAGGGATATAAAAATTTAGTTTGGATAAATTTTTGGTACTTTTCTGATAACTTTCATATTTTGATGAATAGTGAAAAATACTAAATTTTAATTGAAAACAACTTTTTTAATCAAAATAATTTATAGTGTTAAATTATAAATCTGAGTGGTTTTAAAGTATAATTAGATTATATTTTTTGTCATTTAATATAATTTAGGTCATTATAAGTATTTTTACATTTAAATTTGATATAAACACATATCAATCTTTTTATAGTTTTTACTTCTTAAAAACCCGCTTTTTGGTTTTGACAATGGGAATTAATTTTAAATTAATTTCTGCCAACTCTGTATTTTGAATTTAAAAAAATGGATTCCATATTTGTAATCATGAGGTTCAAATTGTTTAAATAGGTATCTTTTATTTTTTTGACATTATGAATAACAACTTCAGTAATTATTTTATTTACTAGAGTTAAAGGGTAAATCTGGTAAATCTGGGTAAATAAATAATTTTATAATAATATTAAACTACCCAAAAACAAATCCTAATCCTATTGGATTATATATATCTGACCATGGGATTCCTTGGGTCAATTTTGGGACCCCATGGAGCCACATGTGTGTGAAAATGACATTTTATAAGAATTAATTTAAAGTATAGAAAAATATAACATAAACATATATATTTCAATAATTTTTTATATAGGGTTATATAATTTATCTATTAAACTATAAAAATTAATTGGAAATATAAAAATATTTCATACATCATGGTATTTTATTTTAAATTTTTAGACATTAAATAATTTAATTTATTTATGACACAAATATGATGCAATATTTTTATTATTAATGAAGGTATTAAATAAATGATATTATAAATATTAAAATAAATACAATTTGAAAGTTTTGAGGCCATAATAAAATTTTTTGGATTATAATGACATATTTTTTATGAGTTAATTCCGTTGGTTCTAAGGAATCAAGTTTTTATGAATTAAAAATAAATCAATTACTAAATAGTGTCAAAATTGACATAAATGAGTTTTTAAAACAAATACTATTTTATTAAATGATATAAAAATATTAAAAATATAATGTTTGAAACAATAACATGGATACTGATAAAAATGTCATAAATGATCCACATTAGGTTCTCTTGACATTTTATAGTAATGATATTAACCATGTAGTATAAAAACAGAAGAGGACATGGTAAGAGTTAAACTATTTAACTAAGGGTTAATCCCTAAAGATAAGTATACTTTTATGAACTAAACATGTCTAAAACCTATTGTTTGAGAGTATTTAGACCCATAATCATCTTATAATTTAAATAAATCAATTTGGATCTATTATAAACCGAAAATAATTTTATAATAAATTGATATTTCAAACTTTTCCTAAAGTGCCCCTCACCTCTCTTATAAAAGGGCACCTCTATTTCTATTTAATTCACATCTCCAATGCAATTTGGATCATCCAAAAACTTCCAAAATCTCCTTAAAACTTTCCTAAATTCGTCCTAGAGTCAAAATTTTTGGAATAAATCCTACCTAAGGAGTCCTTTTGTGTAAATCAAAAGGAGACACCCGAAGAATAGGTAATCATTTTATCCCTTCTTTAAAAGTTCATTTCTTCTTCTACTACTTATTAATAAGTTGTTACCATAATAAAATAATAACTCTAGAATATAATATATGATTATATTTTGTTAATATTATTGTACAACCATATTCCTCTTTTTACCCATCATATGAAAAACAATACCACCAAGCGTGCGTACATACGACTTACCCTCTCTACACTGCGGTGTAAATTGTTTTTCATGTGCACTTTATTTATATGGGTATAAAGATGAATATAATGGATGTAAATAATAAATATAACATGATATTGATTCTGTAAAATTCACATTACATCTAATTTCATACCATTTAATCCTTAAAGGAATGATATCCTCGCTCGTGCGTATGTATGGCCAACCGTCTCCACGACGCGATGAGATTCATTCTCCACTTTAACCATCCAAGAATGATTATAAAAAAAATATTATTCATAATTATGAAATACATTACATAATAAGTCTAATTTAATGATATATATATATATATATATATTTATGTACATATATTTCATTCACTTACTTCCATTCAATACGATAAGAAAACGGAAGCAGCATTCATGCGTACGTACGACCTACCATCTCCATGAACGATGTATTTCATTATATATATATATATCTATTAAATATATCTATATTATGAATATATATGATATATAAATCATATTTTACATTCTATAAGTAATTAAATAATGGTCTAAGTAATTTGATCAAGAATAAATAGTCAAAACATGTACGATAAATAAATCGATATTACCCAAAATGTTGCATTAACTTGGAATTATTAATAAATGGGTAATATAAAGTCATAAAAGAATAATATATGATATCATAAATATTATTATGATTCTGATATGAGTTAATAATATGTTTAAAAACATTATACAAGAGTTTTAGAGTCATATAGAGAGTATTAGACTTAAGGTAAGGGTTAATTCATCAATCTCATTATTATCCAAGATTGTTTATGTGTAAGCATTTACAGGGATATATTTATCATCAATGTCCTTGTTTTTTAAAAAAAAATTCAAAATTAATCTTTAAAGGTTTTATGTAAGGGAATATTTAACTAGATCATCATTTTAAATATTTTAATGATTTATTTTTCTAAATCTATTCCATTAATGTCCATGTTTTCAAAATGATTTTAAGGATATATTTATATGGTCATTATTATTTTAAAATGTTAATTCCTTTCAAAATTTTAAAAGTGGTATGGGACACTTTGATTAAAAAATATATTTTAAATGACTTCCTTTATAAATTGTGTGACTTTTAAATGATTTCTTGAAAAAGGAATATTTCTCTCAAAGAGTTTACTGATCATTTTCAACTATGTCAAAATCCTTTACTTGATATCATTCTTGATTGAGGTTGATTTATTATAATACAATATTCTATATTTTATTGAATGAGTTATGATATGTTTAACTTTGGATGTGATATTTTTATACCATTCATGGTTTATATTTAAAGTATTTAAATTTTGTATACTAGTTTTAATATGAATGATTATGTTATGTTTCACCCTTTCCAAATGAGGAATGCATTAGACTTAGTAAGTGATGGGTAGGACCAGTTATAGCCCCTCGATGCATCGGTAGGTCTCATGAGACAAAATAGTGTCTTGTAACAAGGCCTTGACAGAACATTTGTGAATGGTCTTGGCATAAGGCCATGATGTAGTAGTTATTATGTCTGACATTATTCATTCCCTCGTTATGAAATTAGTTATTACATGTGATTATTCGACTATTAGAATGTACATGTGCATGTTTATATGGTAATGTTTTATTTATTTTTTCCATATTATGTTCAAGTTTATTATTTAAAAGTATGATGTTTTTATAATAAATCTTTACTTAAAAGTTTTTAGCTTCCGCTAAATTATTTACCCTTACTGAGCATCTGAGCTCACCCCTTTCTTATGTTTTATTTTCCCAGGATTCCAAGAAGTGTATTTTGATTGATATGAAGGGTTAAGCTAGGGGAATAATGGAATTATAAAAGGATTATTTATGCTGTGATTTATGTTAGAAAGTATAATGTAACATTCATGTATGTAATGTATTTTCCTAAACTACTAAACTGATCGGTCCTTCAAGACTTGATTCCTTGTAATCAAGCCAATGTATTAAAATAATGCAGCAGCTCCGGGATTCTGGGGTTGGGGCATTACGTATCAAAAACCTTGAAAATTTTCAAGCCTTGAATTCGTATGGCCCTTGGATTTGAGCCTTATAATTTTTCGATCCATATTTGAGACTTGATTCAATCTTCAATTCACTAAGGAGGAGCACCGGTGTAGGGTGGCTTTCGCAGAAATTTTCAGATATCACGAAAAGTTCATAATTGGTTATGGTTATTTTGATAGACTGTGACACTTTTATCAATGCTTCCAAAAAAACACTGATAAAGATCCCTTTTATCAACACTAAATTAATTAGTGCTGATAAAATCCATTTTTATCAGCGTTAAAATTTTAGTGCTGATAAAAGCAATATTTCTCCACTCTTATTACTTAAGTGTTGATAAAGGATTTATAAATATAATTATAAGTAATTTTTTTATAAATATATTTATATAATTATATATATATTTAGTAAATATATATAAATATAAATATAGTAAATATATTATTTATTTAAATGTAATTGTTATAATTTTATAATTATTTAAATATATAATTATTTATTTATAATTATATAAATAATTTTTTAAAAAATAATATTTATATCATTATATCATTATATATCATTATATAATTATATACATAAATAATAAATATTTATAAATATAAATATAGTAAATATATTCATTATTTAAATAAATTTATTATAAATTTATAATTATTTAAATATATATAATTATTTCTTTATAATTATATAAATACTTTTAAAAAATAAAATTTATTTATTTATAATTATAAATATATAAATAAATAAATATAATAAATATTTATTTATAAATGTTTTTAAAAAAATATTTTTTTAACATTATTAATGAATATTTAATCTCAAGTGCATGCATGTTAAAAATTAGTGAAATTAAATAATTAAAAATGAGTACCCAATAACGATATTGAAAAAATGGATAAGTTTTATTAATTAAATATAAATTATTAAAATATATGAATATATATTGAAATAAATATGAATACATATTGAAAATATTAAAACATAGTAAATAAATAAATATAAAATAAATAATAGAAATTGATTAAATTCCCAAAAAAATAAAAAATAAAACATATTAAAAATAAACTAATACCAAACTATAATAAAATTAAAAATAAATAAATAAAATTTACCATGATTAAAGACACAATATATTAAATTAATCACGTTATAATGAAATTCTAAAATGAATACTAAAATTTGAATAAATTACATAAATATTAGGTGTATGTGTTTTTATATAATATTTCATTAATTACATAAATTTTCATGTGTGCATTTTATATAAAAATGAATTAATTATGTATATGTGAAATCAACATAACACACTTTTTATCTATTTTAAATTGAAAAATCAAACGACATTCAATTATGTCCATTACTCGATGCAATTAGCTACTATTTTTAATTCATATTAATTTTTAAATTATAAGCCATTATTTACTATATATATATATTAATATTTAATGTAAATCATAAATATTTTTTATTATATAAATAATATTTATATACATTCATATATACCTATATATTTAATATATACTATTTATTAATAATATTAGTAATTATTTAATTAATAAAATCTTTAATATTTTTATCAATTTACTTATTTTTAATTTTTATTTGTTTAATTTTCATTTTAAATATATCTATATATTTAATATATACTATTTATTAGTATTTATAATTCATATATAGTATAATAAATATATTTATTTTTTATCAATAATTATTTAAATAATATATTTTTAATAATATCTTTTTTATTTTTTATTTATTTACAAACCTTTATCATCACTAAAAAAGTGCGGATAAAGGATACCTTTATAGGTGATAAAAAAAAGTTGATAAAGGGTACCCTTTATCAATACTAAAAAAGAACTAAAAAATGGTTTCTTTTATCAGTGCTAAAAAACACTCATAAAAGGTACCTTTTATCATCATTTTTTTCTATCACTAATAATGACCAGTGCTGTTAAAGGCATATTTTTTAATAGAGAAGCATTCACATCATATCCCTCCTCTACACATTGTAGCTATTCCAAAATTTGTAGTGGATACAAAAAACCTCCACACCAAAACCATCTCATCCATGTCTCAGCTAGCATCTCCATGTTACAGGCCTATCCTCTACAATGCTACACCCTATAGAAAACCATAAAAAATAAAAAAAATAAAAAAAAGGAACCACACCCAAAAAAAGGTGATCAAAGTCAAGGGATAAAAATACCCAAAATTTGGTAACGATATGTTACAATTCTCCCCATCATAGCATTTTCTATCCCCATAAATATTCTAGCCCAAAAGAAAGAAAAATATGAGATAAAAGAACTCCATCACTCATATCGTGAGGTGGATAGTCCTCAAAGTATAAGAAAGACTCACCCAAAAAGCTTCCAATTAGCAAAAATCCAAGATCAACACATCTTAAAACAAAACTCAACATCACTAAGAGGAATGAGAAAATGATTAGAAGGAACCAGATACCTAACATAGGTCCCCCCACCATTTAAAGATTCCAAAATATATTGTAACTTGAGAATAAGACATCCCTTCAACCCTAATGAAGGGACTTCAAACACACACTATAGAGAGACATCAAAGGGTCCAAACTGAGAGATCATGGAATAGTACAATGAAACACCTCAATGATACTAAGAGGATAAACACTATGAAGATTCATCTGTGATCAAACAACCATAATAATGGAATATAACTGATAAGGATTTATAACTTGGGGAAAGTAATCAATAGAAACCTAGGATTTTTAACACCGAGCCTCACGCCTCGATGAGCTCATCAAAACATCCACCAGCACCTTTAGGTGCCTAGTCTATCGTGAATCCACAACACCAAGTTAATCAAGTATAACACCAAATTCTATCCAAGTCTAACAATAAATATCTCAAATATAAAGGTTATTTTACAAATAGGTAACTACACTCTCATGAGGGAGATCATCCATCACATCAAGATTGAGCCCTAACCATCAAGGTAAAAATAAGAGCATACCAATGAACAACCCCAAACCCAACAGTATATAACATTGGTAATGAAAGTAAACCCATTAAAGGAATCAATAGGAGGGATTTAGAAAAACAAAAAACCCAACATCTAATAGTTCTCAATATAATACTACACTTTATCACCCATAGCATAACAAAACTAAAATAACTGAAACCATTCAAGAGTGTACATCCACAAGGCACAACCATGGATATCTCAAGAAAATTAAACTATAATCATAATCACAACCATGGATCATAATAGATCATCCAAAAAGATCCCAAAACAAGAAACAAAGATCTCGATAAGAAATAAGTTTCCAAAAATAGACAATCCAAAATAATGAAAACTCAAATGATGTCCACTTCGATGTTAGAAATGATAAGTTGGGACAACATCCAAAACAACCAAAAAATCTTATACTATATTAAAATATTCACTCCAAGGCCTATGGATGGAGGTATATTATCTTGAAGCACCTTCTTACCCATAGTCAGGAGTTGATGATTCTATATATAAACTTACCCTTTTGGTATTCCAACTTATAAAACCTCTTAAGGTAACCTAATCAACCACACCATTTACAAAATTTTACATCTTTAAAAAAGAATTCTTATAGTTACCAAGTGTTCCAAACTAGAATCATATAAAATGCATCTTATTTCTCTAAGAATATTATCCATACTCAATCAACACCCATGGTTCACCAAACGATACATCTTCTCTTAATTCCACTTTGAATGAGACATCATCCACTTTTCATCTCTCTACTAGATTCACCTCAACTAACAAGTACCTTTCAATCAACATAAGATAAGAGGTAGAATAGTTTAATGATACAATGGTTCCCAGGTCTGGGTGAATACCATTTTTGAAACAGTTATCCTTAAGGTATTCATTACCAAATATCTTAGTTAAGAAACATACCAAACTTGACAATTTCTTAGAATACTCCAGAACAGACATCTCATCATGACTAAAATCCAAGATCACAAAAACTTCCTCATTATTCACTTCCTCATGATACTATTACAAAATTAAGATCAACTTGAAGAATTAATAAGACATTATTTCATGAAAATAGGAGGAATTCACAACATACCATCACTCTTGGCTATGTCCCTCAATTAGGGAGTTGATAGACTTGACCTTTAGTACATCAAGAGTCATGAGAGAATCAAAGATTTTCTCAAACTCATTAAGGAAATTAATTTCTTTAGGGGAACCCTAATAAATTCCATAATAAGGTGGATGAAAATATAATAAGACATAAATAGGGTCAAAAATATAGATAGGCTCCAGCTACACCACTTGATTTAGAGTCTGGGTAGATTCATCAATTAGAAATGTCAGTTCTGGGGAACATGAAGGACTACTTTAAAGACTGGATTAATAAAAATACTTTCTATCTCTAATGGAAAAATTTATAAGAAACATTTTTGGACATCACAAAACATAGGATCCTCAACTCATACATAAAAAAAACTTAAAAAAAATAAAAACAAACTAAAAGATTTAAAAAAATACATAACCCACTTTTATCAAAGCATAATTGTTTTTAAAGAACATAATATTTCCATATTTATAAAACATTCCATTATTTTTTAAAAACATGAAATCTTGGTATAAATCCACCCTAGTTTCAAAAGTCCTTTACCGACTCATGTAAATTATTACATGGTTTCTAAATCGTTAATCCCATTTTTTCAATTTTCAAAACTGTTTCCATTTCGAACCCATTGGAAACCAACATTTCTTCTCAAAAATATTTCTCTAGCACACCACCAAAGAGTCTTAAAATTCAGATTTACAAACAATAAATTTCTTAAAACTCACTTTCTGGTAATTGAATACATTTCTCAAATAACTCAACCAAACTCATTTTAAGCCACAATTTTTTTTTCAAAAAGGATTTAAAATAATAAAGTAATAGATTAAAGATGAATCTACAAAACAAGAGCATGAAACAAACCATATCCATAACCCTCCAAACTAACCTCACATTAGAGAATTCATTTTCTAAGAAAATGGACATGGAAAAAAAATTGGGTTACAGTAGAACTATGCATGGATTGGTCACATGGGATGGTAAAAAATGCACCAACCACACAATAGTTCCTAGATTAACTTCCAGATAATACACAATTTTTACTCATAGTTTACTACATAGTGAAGGAACTATTCAACTCTATCCATCTTACCATTATAATTCCAAAACTCACATGGGATTCTCAAAATCAATGAAATTATCATTAGAAATATAAATATCATTTATCATTATGAATCCAATAACTCTAATAAAATATTCAAGTACCCACTTTCACTTGTAAATAAAGTATTAATGTGAAGAGGTGGTGATCAAGCACCCACTCATGACTACCTCTTGAGTTCCAAAATATTATTAATTTCCTTCTACGGTAAAACATACCAAATAACCTAAGGTATTTCCTAAAAAAGTACTTTATTTTAAGTAAAAATCTCTTATTATACCATTTTTAATGAACCAACAAATATTACCATCTAAAATAGCATTTTAAATTATTCACTACTAACACATAGAGCATTCCTGATCTCCATGAGCTGGTGACAAGAATTTGGGCATGAAAAAATAACCTTTGGTAAAAATTTCTTCAACAAGAGATAAAAATAATCAAATCAAAACATGGAAATAATATCAAATAAAAAATATATACAAATATATCATGGTACAAGTAGACGATACAAAAAATTAAAGAAAAACAAAACAACCAAAACCCTTCTCTTAGTGGTCCAAGACTACCCACCATGACTCATATCACCTGAACTCGACCAACCAAGAAAAAATCCAAAAATAAATGTGATAAGAATAAGAGAACCTAATATAAGAACATATGGTATGAAAAAACCAAATTTTACATGAAGTGTGTAAACTACATAGCCTAGTAGGATTTTATCAAAGAGTTTATATAGTAAATTAGAATATTCTAGATCCAAACATAACGAATCCAATATTTGTCCCCTTTGATGGTGATCAACGAATCAAGGAAGAGGTATTTCAAGAGAATAATGAAGATACCTATAAGAGGATCACCAATTTTATCAATATTTATATAAACAAAGAGAAGAGGCTGGGAGAGATAAAACACCTCTAGAGAGTTCCTAAAATCAGAAAGGTTATATAAGTTTGAAAGTTAGGATTTTTGGAAATAAATCTAGGGGTCAAAAGATTTTAATACTGGAAAAATAAGATAATAGAGTATTGGAGGAGAACAAACCATAAAAAATATGAATAAAGGACACACCACAACACAACCATGATAACCATACCACAATGGGCTGCTCAAATCTGCGTTCAAGAACCATGATATGCTATATATTTGGAAAACCTATGAATGAATCATTGCGTAGGAGAAACCACTAAACTAAATCTCCCAATTTCCAAGAAGATTCTATGCCATAAAATCCCATCCATGATACAACCAAGAAAAAATTGGAAGAACCACCCAAAATCACACGCTAATCTTCCACATCATAGCCCACCTCTCTATGTTGTAACTGTGCCAAAAATTGGAAGAGGCTCCAAAAAACCACTACACAGCATCCATCTCGTCCATGTCACAACCAACATCTCTATGATAAATCCCTATCATCCACATAAAAAAACCATATAGAAAACCATAAAGACTCCAAAAAATCTAAAAAAAGACTCAAAACCACACAAAAACAATTGGTTATCAAATACAAGGGATAAAAATACTTGAAAACTCATAATGGTATGATACATTATTATTTAAATGTGACATAGAAATTGAATTGGTGGGTATGAATATGAGTAATCAAATTATAAATGTAAGAACCCAGATCTTCATTTCAGGTATGGATCTTGTTTTCAGGTGTTTTTGAGAAAAGAAGAGTTTTTGGAAATTTAAGGAGTACACACCATGTACTTAGGAGTACACACCGTGTAACTGGTTGCTGCGGGCAGCCATGTACTGGATGTGTAATGGAAGAGTACATGGTCATGTGGGGTTACCTAGAGACCACCTAAAGTAGAGGTTTGTTAATCCATGTACACAACGTGTACATTAAATAAACACGCCATGTACTTTTCTTTTTATTAGTTAAATTGGACTGGGGTCGCATCTAATTTCCAAAAACACCTACTTCTAGTCCCGTCTCATCCAGGAGTGATGGAAATCACCAAATATTATCTGAGGCCCCGATCTATAGTCTGTTCTTCGAATCAAACACCGTCGATTGTGTTGGAATCACTTTAGTGAGTTTTTCCTTCTTCTAGAGCCTCTCTTCCCGATTTCTCTTCTTTCGTGAGAGATTCATGGTTGAGAGTGTTTGACGTTTTTGTAGATATATGATTTTCTAGGTTGAATCAAAGGCTGGTATTCAACTATATTGATCTTACAACTTCAAGGTAGGTGTTTTGTGACCTTTCGTAGTTTTCTTTGAATTATATGTGCAAAAAGTACCGAATACCCTAGTTTAGGGTATTCCGTGTCTTGGAATTTTAACCCTTTTGATGACTGATTTTGTTTTTTTATTGGGTAAGGTTTTTGATTATAAATTAGGTTTATTACCTTGCTTATGGATGTGTTTCCCATGGTTGTGTGACATTGTCCGTTGGGACTAGAACTGCCTATTAGGCTATTTTGTTTTCCATGCCTAGTGTTGTTAGGATAGAGTTGATATTATATGACATGCTTGTGATATGCATTGTAGTTTTTTAGACAATTAGTATTTGAGATTTAATTTTACTATTGGATATATTTTGTGCACGATTTTATTACACAAGGTTGTGAAAACATTGTGTATTTAGACCATAGGGGGAATTGGCATTGAGGGATTCCCCAGAGTGTCTGTTATACTTTTCACATTTCAAGACCATAGGGGGGGATTGACGGTGAGAACCCCCTAAGAGTGTCTATAGTATAATTTTATGAGATCACATAGGGAATTGACGTTTAGTTCTTCCTTAGAGTGTATGTAGTTTATTGTTATAAGACCACATGGGGAATTGGCGGTGAGTGCTTCTTCATAGAGTCTTTGTTTGCATGTGACCAAAGGGGTTAGAATATGTGAGATTTCCCAGAGGGTTGTTATATATTTATTGATTTAAACGATAAGTTGAACCATATGGGTTAGAGTATGAGAACTTTCCTAAAGGTTTTCTTGTGAATGATTGGTTCAATAATTGATAAACGTAAATTAATGTAGTTTGAAACTATAGGATTGTTTACTTTTGAGTACTTCCTTGTTTATTACTTCATTTTTCATATTTCCTGCTATATATATTCACAGACAGTTAGGCACAAATATTTGGGTGGTTGCCTACTAGGATTCATCTCACACCCAGTTTGGGTCATGATTTTGGGCCCAAAAAGATTATATTGATGTAGGTATAGATAAGGGAAAGCACCCTTCAACTTCAAGTACTTGACTACTATGGAGATAGAGAGAATGAGACCAAGCTAATGCTTGAAATGCTGCTGGAGTTATTTTTTTCCTTGTACTTTTCTTTAGTATTGTATTTACATCATTTTGACTTGTTTGGCTAGTTTCCTAGACATATGTGACACACATCATTTATATATGTGATCCAATTGTTTATTTACCTTCAATATTCTGTTGTTTACTCATTGTATGGTATTACTACTTCTTCTGTTGTATATTATTAACATTTTTCTATGTTACTCTGCCAATGAGGGAATAATTTCCACACTATCACACCCAAGTCCCTCAATTCTAGTTAGAATCCTCTTCCATTTGGGGAAATGTGATTGAGGCCATGTGACCAACTGAGTACGGGGCACCTTTGGGCGGCACCCAGAACCAGGACATTACAAAGTGTTATCAGAGTGATTATTTCTTCTTTGGATTACTGTTGGAGCCTATAGATAGGGATATGAAAGAATAGGTAGTTGGTAATAAGATGTGCATGAGAGTAGCTAACCCATTTACATGGACAATCCAATATTCTTCAATTATTGAAAATTTATGGTTTTGAAATTTTTATAGTTGATTTGATTTCACCATTGGGTGATTCACATGTTTTGTGCTATTATCTTTGACATTATTGAGGTTCTGTTTTTGTTGCAACATGATGAAATGAGGGTATTCCATATCATGCTTCATATAGTCACTTGCTAGAGATCACATGTCATGGATTCTTGTTATTCCATGTAGGGTGAATTATTGATTGCATGTTTTTGTGATAGATATTGTGCTAGATATCCATTTTATTGTGATAGATGCCTTGATAGAATACCTGTTATTTGATAGGGTATTGATGATATGTAAAGTTTTATTAGATGGATTCCAAACTTTGGTCCCTGAGGTGTTATGGACCCTCATGGATCGGAATTTGGTGGATCATGTGATTGATTACACTGTTATACTTTGTGATATACATGAATGTAATGCCAATATTTGATTATCAGGGAGTATGGTCCCCCACAGATTAGAATTTAGCACTTTAATGTTTGTATCAGTGTTTTTATGGGGTTATAGAGTTGTTTTTGAGGCTTACTATCCAGGAAAACCCAGAATACATGGTTTGTAATGATGAATACACACCATGTATCCTTCTGTTCAGGAAGGAAAAACATTTCTTAAGTACACATTGTGTACTGTATGTACACGAAGTGTAGTCCTTAACCGTGTGATTGGCTGTGTGGGTAAGGACACAGGGTTGGAAAATGTTTGGTGGCACACACTGTGTACTTGGAGTACACACCATGTTGTAAGGACCATGTATCCAGTCCTGCGACTAACAACACAAGTGGTTAAAACTTAAGTGGTACATGATATGTCTAGGGAGAACATGCCATGTTGTAGAGACCATGTATCCAACTGTGAAACTAATGACATAGGTCATTGAAATACTTCTAGTACATGTCGTGTCTAGCATGAAAACACAATGTAGTTTTGTTTTAAGAGAACCATGTGGTTTAACCGTGTAGAGGAACTCAAGAAGGGTGAAAGATTCAAGTACATGATGTTCCAAAGGAGAAAAGATCTATGTGAATGGGGTGTTACATGACCAGGGTTGGCAGAAGTACATGCACATGTAAAGGCTTAAGGGAACACACTGTGTAGGGGTCATACACACTGTGTATCAATGTTTTAAAAAACATGAATGTTTTCTTTCTTATGTTCCTTTCCTGAAATTTTAAGTTTAGTACTTGATAATATTGAACTAAGGTGTGCGCTTGAACTTGAAGATTCATACCACTGAGATGTCCTCTGGTTGTACACCAGATACAGGGAAACGATTAGACACCGAACCTGGAAGATCAATGACTACCAGCAGATCCTCCCATCATTCCTGTCTTGGCACCAACCTTCATTCAGGATACAAGTAATGATGCACAGTTCCAAGAAGGCTTCATGAGGTTTAAGCAGACCTTCCAGGGAGCACCGCATCCTACCCCATCTATGGTAGAGTTGACATGGGTTTTTTAGCAGCATCATCCTCCCACATTCTTAGGGGATGGAGGACCTCGGGCTGTAGAGTCATGGTTAGAATCCATGTTTTCTATCTTCGATCATCTCAAGATGCCTCTGGAGAGGAAGGTTAAGCTCACTACATATATGCTTCAGGGTTCCTCCAAGATATGGTGGGACATGATATCACATGCAGGATGCCAAAAATTTATAGCTTGGGATGAGTTCCAGTGTACCTTATATGACTACTTCTACCCAGAGACCTTGAGAGATGATTGAGCCTGAGAGTTCATGAGCTCGGAGTAGGGTACACTCTCATTCATGGAGTATTATTATCACTTCATAGAGCTACAACACTTCACACCCATTCTGGGGGGTGATGAGTTATTTCTAGCGAGGAAGTTTGAGGATGGTCTTAGGAACAACATCTGATCTCAGGATAAAATCTTTATATTGACTTCCATATATTCTATAGTCAACCAAGCGCTGATCACAGAGAACAACTTAAGAGATTATGGAGCTGTAATCTAGGGAGGATCAACATCTGGAGTTGGTATTCCTCTTTATAATAGTTTGAATCATCGAAGGGAGTCTACATGTGGAGATACAAGTAGGTGAGATACTCCTACAGTTAGGCAGGTGAGATGATACAAGTGCGGGAAGAGCAGGCATACTAGGCCACATTGCCCGAGATACCTAGTCGAGTGCTGATCTTGCAACAAGATGGGCTATCTTCGGGGTTTCTGTAATTTTTTTCTCACCAACAGATGGTGATAGGGGTTCTTATATGACTCCACATTTAGGAACAGAACCACCGATTTCTCATCATTCAGGGAAATGGAGTTCTTCTGGCCATTCAGGATGAGGTGGAGGTCATGGCTGTAGTGGCTAGACACAAGTTTTTTGATAGCCGTAGGGTGGATTAGCTTAGGGATCACAGACAGATTCATAGGGCCGTGGTGCAGGTCTTGCTTTTGCGCTGGAGCAGACCTAACAGGAGCAGGATCCCAAAACCTCTATGATTAGAGGTAAAACTTTGATTACCCCAGTTTTATATTTTGCTCTTTTTAACATAGGGTCTTCCTATAGTTTCATATTTGTGCCTATTTTGGAGAGCCTTGGGCTCTGTATCTTTACTTCTGCTTATATCTTGATGCTTGACACACCTTTGGGGACTATAAAGGCTAGTGTATGTCTGTGTAAGGAGTTCCCTCTTGAGGTTGGTGGGTGTCACTTCTTATGGGACCTTTATGCCCTAGTGATGATGAGATATGACATTATTCTCAGAATGAACTGATTAGTTCCCTTCTAGGATGTTGTCAATTTCTATCACCATAGGGTGAGTTTCACATCACCAGATGGAGAATCGTTTCTTCATAAGGGAGAATGGGATGTCCAAGTGAGCAGATCAGGACCCGAGCATCATGGGTTGGGAGGAGTTATAACCTAGATTGCTAGTTTATATTTGGATGACCAAGGGACTTCACATATGGACTTTCTTCTAGTGGTGGATTGTTTTAAGGATGTATTTCTAGAGGAATTTTCAGGTTTTCCTCTAGAGAAATAGGTATAATTTTCTATTGATATTTTTTTAGGATAATCACCGGTATCCATTCCTCATTATAGTATGGATACTCCAGAGTTACAGGAGCTTAAGAAGTAGTTAGATGAGTTATAGGAAAAGGGTTTAATCCAACCCAGTAATTCTCCTTTGGTTTCTCCTATCCTATTTGCGAATAAGGTGGAAGGTACCCTCATAATTTTTGTGGATTATCAGAAGATGAACTTGTTGATGATCAAGAAATGATATCCCTTTACGAGGATTTATGATCTAATTTATTATCTTCGTAGAGCCAGTGTGTTCTAGAAGATTGAATTGAGATTAGGTTATCATCATTTGCATGTTATACCATCAGATATACCTCTTACAACCTTTCGAATAATGTATGGTCTATACGAGTATGTGCTTATGTCATTCATTCTCATGAGAGAAACTGCAATTTTTATGGTAGTGATGAACTGAGTGTTCCATCCATACTTGGACTCCTTTGTAGCAGTTTTCATGGACAATATCTTGGTGTACTCTCACACTTGAAATGACCATTCTACCCATATTGAGATCATTTTGAGTACACTAAGAGTTCATCAGTTATATTCTAAGCTCTCAAAATGCCAATTTTGGATAGACCAGATTCACTTTTTAGATCATGTAATATCAGAGCTAGGAGTATCAGTAAAATCAGAGAAAATGAGAGAAGTAGTTTCTTGGGAGCATCCAGAGAACGTCTTTGAGGTACAAAGTTTTCTAGGACTGTATGGTTACTAAAAATGTATTATACAAGACTTTTCAGACTTGGAAGCACCACAGACGGGCCTAACTAAGAAGGGTGCGAAGTACCTCTAGACAGATTCCTATGATTCATCCTTTTAGGAGCTGAAAGGGAGGTTGTATTTAGCACCGATACTAGTTTTTACAAAGTCAATCAGAAGTTACACTGTTTATTTTAATTCATTAGGTATCAGGATATGAGAAGTGATTATGAAGGGGGAAGCCATCATTGCATACAGATCTTGGAAGTTGAGGCCACATGAGAATAATTACCTGACGCATGATCTTGAGTTGGATGTAGTTGTTCATGACTTGCGCTGTTGGATACATTACCTTACTAGAGAGTATTTTTTGGTTTACACTGACCAAAAAAGTGTCAATTATATCTTTACCCAGCGTGATCTGAATTTGAGATAGCGAAGGTGGGTTGAGTACCTTCAGTCCTTTGATTTTGATCTTGCCTACACACCTGAGAAAGGCAACGCAGTGGTTGATGCTTTGAGCAGGAGGACTCAGATACAAGTAGTTCAGGATTCCATCAGTGAGTGGAATATTATAGATCTATTCTCTAAGATACATTTGGAGGTTCATGATAGACAGGGGTAGACGTTTCTTTCTTCGATAGCTGTTACCTCTACTCTATTTGATCGAGTGGGAATAAGGAAAGTATCAGATTTTTAAGGACTAGTTCTATGGGAGAGTATGTCAGGAGAGGACCCTTTTCCTTGATGGACCATAGTTGATGATGAAATCTTTCATTTTCATGGGTGCCTATGGGTGTTAGCAGACATTCGTGAGTAACTTTTGTGAGATTTTCATTCCTTAGCTTGGGCAGTTCATCCTGGTGTCACCAAGATGTATTGAGATATACACTGTCATTATTGGTGGCCCAGTATGAAGAGAGATGTTGTTGGTTTTGTGATGAGGTGTTCCAACTATCAGTAGTTGAAGGAAGAGCATCAGTGACCAACAAGGATTTTGTAGTAGTTACCCATTCTCGAGTGGAAGTGTAATGATGTCGTGATGGACTCCATGACAAGTTTACCGAGGTCGCCTTGAGGGAATAATGTAGTTTGGATTTTCATTGAAAGACTCACAAAATTTTCACATTTCTTACCGATCTAGGAGACCTTAAATGTTGATGAGTTGGGAAGGTTTTACATCTGAGATATTTCATGTCTACATGGGGTTCCTCACTCCATTGTTTCAGACAGGGAATCAAGTTTTACTTATCAGTTCTAGCATGGAATATATAAGGATTTGGGTACATACGTACTTTTGAGTACAACTTACCATCCCCAAAAATATGGCTAGTCAGATCTCAAGATTTAGGTACTGGAGGAAATTCTTTAAGAATGCATCCAAGATTTTGTATGTTTTTAGGAGAAGCACATACCTCTGGTGGAGTTTTCCTAAAATAATAGTTTTTAGGTGACTATTCATATGGCGCCTTATGAGGCATTGTATGGTAGGCCGTGCCAATCACCCCTATGTTGGATGGAGGTAGGAGAGGTAGCTATGATGGGATCTCGTCTTGTCCAGGAGACGATAGAGAAGGCGGAGTTTATTCAAAATAGGATGGATACTGCACAGTCATGGAAAAAGTCTTATGCTGATCTTCAGTGACGACCTCTAGAGTTCAAGGTCAGAGATCAGGTTTTTCTACATGTCACAACGAGGTTGGGACATAGGAGGATTATGATACAGGGAAAGCTTTCACCAAGATATGTCAGGCCATTTGAGGTTTTGGGGAGAGTTAGGCTAATTTCCTATCGATTTTAGTTACCTCAAAGGTACCAGGATATGCATGACATCTTCCACGTTTCTCAACTACAACGTTACTTCTCAAACCCATCTCATGTTTTTTCAACCTGAGGAGGTTGATTTGGAGGTGGACGCATCATTTTAGGAGCATCCTATCCAGATTGTTGATCGCAGCACGAAGGTTATCTATGGATAGTCTGTTCCTCTGGTACGGGTGTTCTCATAGCATGAACAAGTACAGGATGAGACTTGGGAGAAGGAGGCCAATGTGCGATCGTAGTGGCCGACGATGTTTGGGGATTCTTCTTTTTCACCTCCTCATTAGAGAAATTCAGGGAAAAATTTCTTTAAGGGGGAAGTTTTTAAGAACCCAGATCTTAATTTCAGGTATGGATCTTGTTTTTGGGTGTTTTTGAGAAAATAAGAGTTTTTTTAAATTTAAGGATTACACACCATGTACTTAAGAGTACATGCCGTGTACCCAGTTTCCGCGAGTAGCCATGTACTGGCCGTGTAACAGTCGAGTACATGGCCGTGTGGGGTAACTTGGGGACCGCCTAAAGTGGTGGTTGGTTAAGGCATGTACACAACGTGTACATTAAATGAACATTCCATGTAATTTTATTTTTATTTATTAAATTGGATCGGGGTCATGTCTAATTGCTAAAAACACCTTCTTAAAGCCCCGTCTCATCTAGGAGTGATGGAATTTCTGAATCTTCTCTGAAACCCCGATCATTCTTCCATTATTTGAATCAAACAATGTCGATTGCGTTGGAATCACTTCAGTGAGTTCTTACTTCTTCTATAGCCCCTCCTCATGATTTCTCTTCTTTTGTGAGAGATTCGTGGTTGATCATTTTTGACATTTTTGTAGATCTACATATTTATAGGTCTAATAAAAGGCTGAGATTCAACTATATCAATCGTACAACGTCGAGGTAGGTGGTTTGTGCATTTCTGTAGTTGTATTTGGATTATATGTGCAAAAAGTGTTGAATACCCTAGTTTAGGGTATTGTGTGTCTGGGAATTTTAACCCTATTGATGCCTGATTTTTTTGTTTTCTTGGGTAAGGGTTTTGATTATAAATTAGGTTTATTACCTTGATTATGGATGTGTTTCCCATGGTTTTTTGATATTGGACGTTGGGTCTAGAACTGCATGTTAGGCCATTTTGTTTTCCATTCCTAGTGCTGTTAGAATGGAGTTGATATTATATGACATGCTTGTGATATGAATTGTAATTGATTATCCAAGTAGTATTTGAGATTTAATTTGGTTGCTGGATATGGTTTGTGCACAATTGTATTACATAATACTGTGAGAACCTGGTGTAGTTATACTATAGGAAGAATTGACGTTGACGGATTCCCCAGAGTGTGTGTTATACTTTTCATGTTGCGAGACTATAGGGGGGATTGACAGTGAGTGCTCCATAAAAGTATCTATAGTATACCATTATGATACCACATGGGGAATTGAAATTGAGTGCTTACTCATAGATTTTGTAGTTTATTATTAAAATACCAAAAGGAGAATTGATGGTGAGTGATTCCTCAAAGAGTATTTGTTTGGATGTGACTAAAGGGGTTAGACTATGTGATGTTTCCTAGAGGGAAGTTATATCTTTATTGATTTAAATGATAAGTTGAATCAGAGGGGTTAGAATGTGAGAACTTTCCCATAGGTTTTCTGGTGAATGATTGGTTGAATAATTGATAAATGTAAATTAATGTAGTTTGAAACTGTAGGATTGTTTACTTTTGAGTACTTTCTTGTTTATTACTTCATTTTGAATATTTCCTACTATATATATTCTCTGACAGTTAGGCATAGATATTTGGGTGGTTTCTTATTAGGATTTGTCTCAGAACCTATTTGGGTCATGATTTTGGGCCCAAACAGATTATATTGTTGTAGGTATAGATAAGGGAAAGCACCCTTCTACTTCAGGTACTTGATTGTTTTAGAGCTAGAGAGCATGGGAACAAGCTGAGGCTTGTGATGCAACTAGAGTTATTTGTTTTCCTTGTACTTTGGTTTAGTACTGTATTTATAGCATTGTGACTTTTTTGGTTACTTTCCTAGACATATGTTACAGACATCATTTTTATATGTGCTCCAATTGTTTATTAACCTTCAATCTTATACTGTTTACTCATTTTATGATATTACTGATTCCGCTATTGTATATTATTATTATTCCTCTGTTTTAATCTTCCAATGAGGGAATAATTTCCCCAATATCACACCTAAGGCCCTCACTTCTAGTCAGCATCCTTTGGCATTCAGAGAAATGCACTTGAGGCCATGTGACCAAACGGGTATGGGGCACCTTTGGACGACACTCGGAACTGGGGAGTTACAATAAAATATACATACATACATACATACATATATAAATTTATATACAATTTTTTGAATTAATACAAATTTATTGATTAATAATTAGGAAATAATCACTCAATTTTTTTGAAGACATTTTATACTTCAAAAATGAATTTTCTTTAATTTTTTTTTATTTTTATGAGAAAATAATTAAATTAATTCATTTAAATTTAATTAAATGAAATTAAAAAATTAAATTCATTTTTGAAACCATCCTTTCATAATTATCTTATATCTATTTTTTATAATATCTGAAAGGATTTATTTTTCGACGAAGAGTGAAAAATACAGATTTTTATTAAAAACTAACTTTTATTTAAAGAATTTACAAAGTTTCATTTTATTTTAAATGATTTTAGAAGTAAAATTAGTTCATTTATATTATTAATAATATAATTAAGTTTATTTAAATTACTTTTATGATGTATTTTGGTATAAAAAATTTTATACTTCAGAAAACATTTTTTTGGAAAACTACTTTTCGTCACATTTTGAGAGTTTAATTTTAAATTAAAATATACCACTTATATTAATTGAATATTGAAAAATATATTCCATACCTATAATTAATAGGATAATATTTGGAGAATAGTCCCATTTTATTTTGTTTCCTTACGAATAATAAACTTAATAAATATTTTTCACCTTATTAAGGGTAAAACTGGTAAAACAAGGTTTAAATTATAGGACAAGGCTTTAAAATTTCTCTAAGAATTACCTTCATCTTATTGAATGAGTTGAGTTCATCCATGTCAATAAAATTCTCTAATATATGTCCACTTGGATCCATTTTTCTATGATTATAACCTTTATATTATTTTATGAAAATAAAAAATAAAAAATTCCACTCTCTTGATTTTAATATATCTATAATTCTTTTTTAACTAATAAAATAGGATAAGTTCATTTATAAATGTCTATTTTATAGATAAATTATTATTTTTTATCATTATAATTTATTTTTAAGTTTCAGTTATTAAATAATTACCTTAAATTCTTACGTAATGTCGACACAATATTTATTAAATTAATAGAAAAATAAAATAAATTATTTTCAAAATATTAAAAGTAATAAAATTTGGTTGATTTATTTTGTTTCAAAAATTTAATAGATGAATTTAACATATTATATGTGTTTTAAAGGTCTATATTCAAATTTCACTATTGTCATGTTGTTTTCAAAGTCAATTTATGTGAATAGTTTTTAAAATGACATTAATTTAATTTTTTTATTAAATATATATTATTAAATTATTTAAAAATCAAGAAAATATTAAAAGAGTTAAATTAGGATAATTAATGGTATAAAATTTCACCCCTTTTCTATTTTTCATCTAATTTTAAACTTATATATAAAATTATAAACCTTTAATATTGAAAAATTCACTGCCACAATAAAGGTTAAAATTGGTTAGCCAAGGGGTTAAACAAAAAATAAGGTTTAAAATGATATCTAAACATGTAAATTTTTTTGGGTGATTATATTAATACCATATATTTATTATATTTTAATTCATGTCATTTTTGGAACCATTTTACATGATTTTTACACATATTATATTATAACATTTCATGTATTCCTAAAAACGACATTAATGATATTTTATAATAATAATTATCTTATTAAATGATTTAAAAATCATAAAAATCCAATATTGATCCAATTTAATTTTATATGATTGAACATATGAAACATTTTCCATTTATGGATCAATTTTCCATTTACAGTAACATTCTTAACCCTTAATAGAAAACTTTTATATTGTGCTAATTGTCAAAAGGATTTACGAGGGGTAAAACTAAGAGATAAGGGTTAAAAAATAACATAAAATTTTATAAAATTTATTGTATGGGAAGATTTATATTTATAATCATCCTATAATCTAAATATATAAATTTTTGACTCACTTTATTTTAAAAATTAATTTATATTAATTAAATACTTTAAGTAATTCCATGAGTGCCCCTCCCCTCACCTATAAAAGGGAGCCTTTTTTCCTATATTCCTCACACATTTTCAGTTTTATAGCTTGGAAAATACCTACCATAATACCTTTATATATTTCTTCACCACATCCTAGATTATTTTTTCATTCCAAAAGACCAACCCTTCAAGGCTTAAGGCGTAATCCAAAATAGGTTTCTCAACAAAGAGGCATAACTCTTAACTAACCATTTCCAATTTTATTTATTCTTATAAATAATCTAAATCCATATAATCTAATATGAAATAATTAATTAAATATATTAAATATACTTAATTTTTATTATTATAATGAAACAACCAGTATACACCTTCTTTCCATCCTATAGAAAGCGAAAACATCGCTTGTGGATACGTACAACTCACCATCTCTACGTAGCAGTGTAATTCATTTTTCATCACCATTTTACTTGGATGGTTATAAATATGTAAATAATAAGTATATATTATATTTATAATATAATTATGTTTCTTTAAATATAATATATCATTTAACTTCTTAACTTTCCATCCATTGGAAAACAATAATGTCGCTAGTGTGTACGTGTGGACAACCACCTCCATGAAGTGATGCGATTTGTTTTTAATTTCATCTTTAAATGGATTTCAATATGAAAAAATTTAACGAATATTTAATATATATATTATATAATAATAATTATTTACATGTTAATTATTATTTACCTTTATTTCATTCCATCCATCAAAAACTAAAAAAAAACATTCTTGTGTATGTATGACCTATAGTTCCCATGAATGGTGTAATTTATTTTTATATCACCACCTTTCATTAATTATTATAAAAATGTATATAATTTATAAATTTTATATTTATAAAATTAATATAATTATGTATATGATTAATCTAAACCCTATTCAAAAGAACCATAACATCCGCAATGAAACATACATAAGAAAACCAAGGACCTAACATTGAAAACAATGATAATAATGAAAGATTATAGATGAAAAATCAATAAGATGTTATAGTAGGATCATATATGATTTTATAAATATGAATATGGTTATGTTATATATTAATAATTTTTTTTAAAAATTATATAGGAGGTTAAATCACATTCGACAAAGTAGAAGCATGTGGTAATGAGTTTTTTAAATCAATTTCCATTCATTGGGTTATACTTCTACTTAATTGACTATGTTATGCCATGGTTATGTGTGAAATGTCCTATTATTTTATTATGTTGTATTTAATTTTTTTTGGATTTAAATGTTTTACACATAATCACTTCTTTGATTAATTCTCACTTCAATGATATTATCTTTGTAAGGGATTTCATCTCAATTTCCACCCTATTGAGACATATTTGGTATTATACACCTATTTAACTTTATGTGGTGTATATAATACCAATTTTATATATTTAACAACAATAAATATTTATTCATTATTATTAAAGTTCCAAATTATGTTTTCTATTTCAAGGGGTTGCAATTTAAAAGTAATCAAAGAGGTAAGAATTTATTCTATAATCTCATTTTTTTGGATTGCACTTATTTTCACCGAGTGAATCTTATAATCTATCCTTTATAAACTCCATATATTTTCATATCCTCTAGATATTTAATGAGTTTCCATGTCTTCTTATAACATTTCCTCTATTTGTAAATTGAATCAAGATAATAAATGTTTAAATGAAATTACAATCTTATTTCTCTTTTGAACATGTATATTTTTCTTCAATATCTATATTTTTTAAAATTTTCTTTAAAAAAGTACATTATATTTACTCAAATTATTTATTTAAGGAAATTTAATTTATCCTTTAATTTTTAAAAGGTTTAAAAGTAATCTTTCTAATCTTTTCCTAAAGGGTTATTTTGGTATTTTTTTACAAAAAAAATCAAAAGGAATGTTTCTTTTTAATGTAATATCCAAAATTGATTTATGATATTCATCATATTAAAAACGTTTTAAATGGTTTTATAAATAAAATTATTTAATGATTTTTTTAAATGTTTCACTTTCATTTTATTCTATCCTCCAGTGGACTTGATTTTACTACAAAATCTACTATTCTGATGAATTAATTGTCATCTATCATATCTTGATTATTTTTTTGGTCATTAATTTCCTCTTGAAATATTCAATTTCTTATGATAATTTTTCATCACACATATACATACTATTTACATCATGCATATACTTATTACCTAAATCATATAAAATTTCTACATATGGTATTTTGATACTTAATTTACTAGGGAAATCATGATATTACATATCCATTTCTCAATATAGATATATATTGATGAGGAAGATTATTTATGAATTAAATCAACCATTAAATATATGAGGAATGCATTGGACTTAGTAAGTGATGGGTGGGGCCTGTTATAGCCCCTCGATGCATCGATAGGTCTCATGAGACAAACTAGTTTGAGTTTTTGGCCGAGGCCTTACCCATTTGTGTAATATATCTTGGAATGAGGGCCTAATGGTAAGTTTATGACGCCTGAAAGTTTTTATTCCATCAATATAAAATAAGTTATTAATATCCATGTGATTATTTTAATAATTATGATATCCATGGACAAGTTTCAAGCTCATGTAATTATTTATATGGAATTATTTTATCATCATTTATCCCTGCTATATTATTCTTCATGCTCAAGTTATTGATTAAATAGAATGTGTTTTTATTTATTTACCTTTACATATTGATTATGAATTATTTACTCTAGATATCTTCCATTGTATGTAACCCTTACTTAGTATTTGAGCTCACCCTAATTTGTTTTCCCCATGATGTGAAGAAGTATATTGTGAAAGATATAAAGGATGAAAAATGTTTTTTATTGTATGTTTTTATATTTACAACATAAAAATGGGAATCATGTATGTATCTATTCGTTAAATACTACTAAACTATTTAGTCCTTTGAGAACTAGATTTAGGAAAACATGGATTAAGGAACATAACCCTATAATGGAATTTTAGGATAAGTCCATGTATATAATAAAATCATAAAGTTTTTTAAGGTACGTATTATGTGGTTTTACTAGAAACATGTCCCTTTATGAATATTATAACTGGACGTGGTTTTGGAACAAATGAATCTATGGATAATAACCCTGAAAAGAGATGGTCGAGTATATATCTTCCATTATTCTGGTGCATGGTGAGTGTGCCCTTACTGCGCATCTAGTTTAACACTCTCAGGGTATATGCTTGGGTTAATTCAAATTTTATTTATGATCCATTATGATTAATGAGAGAATATAACCTATGTAAACTAATCATATTCCATAGTGATATGGGGTATGTAACGACCCGAATTGTTATAAATAAAATTCCCCCATTTAATTTATTTAAATGTATTATTATGTAATATGGTTATAGAAAACACATGAACTTATTTGGTTTTATTATATCCTATTATATTTAAATGACTATTAAGAATCTTTACCATTGATAATATAGTCATTGAACATTTATCATTTGATTAGTATAAATATAGGGTTTTAACAAATCCAATTGACACAAAAAAAGGAAGTAATGGCCTCAACACGTTGAATCATACCCTATTAAGCCCATTTATCAGAGATTAAAAGGGAGATAGAATCACTGGGATTTTACATTTAACAAGACCAATCTGATATCCAATAACTTAAGCATGAGAGAAACTATTTTTGTGAGAAGTTCAAGCTCATCAAGATCACAACCCAAATAATGTACGTCGAACCACCCCATGAAAGTATCACTGTTGTGCACCTCACTCTTAAGGAATTTTCTGGTGTATTAAAGGAATATGTATCAGGACCCTATAAGTATGAGTATGTACATTATTTTATATAGAATAATTAATATATTTTCATCCAATTATTGTTACTTTACAAATGTTTTTTATTTCAGTACAATAAAACAAAAATTGTATTTTTGGTTAATATTCAAATTAAATTAAGGAATTTATTTAGATGAATTAATGGAATCATGAAATAAATAATATTTTAATAAAATATTATTATTAAATATTTTTTATCAAATATAAATGATTATATAATTTTTATGAAGTCAAATGTAATTTTTATAAGGATTTGAAAACTGTTATTATCAAAACCCCCATCATTTCTCAATAAATAATGATTATTATTTTAAAAGTGAAAATTCAAATTTTTAGAAAATTACTTTCATAAAATTAAAATTATTTTTTCAATTGTAATGTTGAAATTATCCAATAGTGAATTTTTCATAATTTTCTGAGACAATCAAATTTTCGGGTAAAAATTAAATACCTTATAAAAAGATAGTGTGTATTATGACAACATAATGACCAAAAAGTGATGTAATAAATACTATATATGGTATCCAAGAGAAAATATATGTTTTAAGATTAAAATAATTTTATTTTAAGTTCATTTAATTTAATTTATAAAGATATTATGAATCCTCTAAAACTTATAATATATTTTATGGTTTTAAAATGATTTATGAGTATGACTCACCTCCACATAATCAAGAGTATTTTTTTATTAATTTAGGACCTAGGAATTATAAAATAACTAAAAAAACTCCCATTTGGTAGAAACCATGACAAAAAACCATGGGAAGGATTGTGGTTTTGGTTATTTTATTATATAAAGTCCAAAATCTAAATAATAAAGAAATCCCCACTCATTTCCCATATAAACCCACATAATCTCCAATTTCTATTCACTCAAAATATTTTTAGCACATACTTACTCTATAATCCCCTCTCTATAGTCCTCCCATGGTTCCCCAAGCTCTCAAGAATCTCCTACCATGCATTTGGAGTCACACACTCAAGTAAGGGATCCACACTTTCTCTTCTTATTTCAAATTTATTTATTATCTTAGGCATTATATTTCAAATTCATAATTCTAGTATATGTATTTCCATGTCCCTCTTACTTATAATTTCATTATAAAATAATTATATACCCTTTTCTATTTCATCAACCCATATTATGAATTTTTAAGTGGCGACGTTATGCTGTGGAAATTTCACCATGATTTTCCATCCTAAAACAATTGTATAGTGAATACCATACCCATTTCCTATCAAGGGTGTTCACATTTATACACTTTTACTTATTTTTTTTGTTACTTACATTTATTTTTCCACACTCCTTGATCATTTAATAAAAATTGGTTAAAAAGTATTCCATGTTTTTTAATCTTTGTGGCACACATAATCATGAGAGTGAAATGAAAGTGACTGGTGCACCCAGAATTATCTAGTGCTCTAATGAAATGGATAATTTTTAGTCTCATGAGACTTTATATTGAGATAGGTAGTGAACCTAATTACTTTATGTGACTTTTTTCATCATGATTTCTTGGTAGTTGGACTTCAACTATGTTTATGATGTAGTGTTTTAAGTTGTTTCCACACTTCCCATGTTATGATTATCATGTTATATCATCCTTATTGTTCATATTTTTGATTATCAAACCTTTTATTCCCCATTTATATCTTATTGTATAACAAGTATCACATTATTCCATGTTTATCCCCTTACTGGCATTTATATCTCACCCCTTTATTATGTATGTCCCCAAGTTACCCTGTGCAGTTTTAAAATCCATGGAATTTTAGAAGCATGTTAAGGTTGTTTTCGATAATGCTGTTGTATCCCATGTTCAAAATATTATGTTATGTACATAATTCCCAAATAAACTATACTTATATATCATTTGAGTTTTATTACATGAAATTTTATATAATAAATCATGAATTAATGTGTAATAAAGAACATGGTTGGTATAGTTGGTATCAAATATAGGTTTAGTTATTTTTGGAATTAGGATTACAAAACTCTAGAGAAGGCCTTAGGGATAAGACTGAGTATAAAAAATATCTAAATTTTGTTAATTATATATTAATTGGTTTATCATGAAAATACATTCATGTATGGATACTATAAGTGGATGTGGTTTTTGCACAGATGTACCTAGGGGTAACAACTCTGAAAAGGTGCGTCAAGCCTAACTTGACATAACTTGGTACATGATGACATGCCTTAATGAAAACCTAGTTTGAAACTCCTGAGGTATATTCTTTGGTAAATTCATAAGATCATTATGAACCATTATTAATGGAATACAAAATTCCCATAAGAATATATGTTATGAAATATATCATGGATAATAGATATTGAATTCTAGAAATTTATAAGTTAAGGAAATAAATGTAAGTTATAAGTTATCCATTTATTGTCATTAAATTATTATTTATATGTTTAATAGTTAAAAAATATTCATCCCAAATTTTCCCTTAATCCTAGATAATGGATGGAAAAATGAGGAATCAGGTAAAAAAATCAATGTGATGGGCAATGTGTTGAATTCCCCAAAAATATTCCCAACCTGATGGGAGTAGGAATCACAAAAATTTTAATGATACTATATTAGTTGAATCAGGATTTGAATAAAAACCTATATTAGGAGGAGCTCCCTAATCCCCCTAAGAAAGAACAAGTTATAATTGAGTTCTTTATGCAGAAAAGGCCTTCGACTTTCAATGGATCTTCTGATCCCTTAATCGTAGAACAATGGATCAACTCCACTGAGAAAATATTCTACATCCTTCAATGTTTTGAACAAGATAATATTCTACTGGATATTTATCTTATGGAGATAGAAGCTGATTACTGGTATACATTGATCAAGAATATGATGATTGAGAAAGAGATTTAAGTGATGTGGTGGAAAGAATTCTGGAAAATGTTTTTTGATAAATATTTTCCGTTCAATCCCATTCTTAAAATAGAAATGTATTTCCTTTACCTCAATCAAAAATATAATGAATCTATCAGGGAATATAAAGAAAACTTCACAATACTTACACAATATGCATTTCGCTTTGTCATTACCATTTAATGCAAGGTTGGATGATTCTTTGGTGGACTAAATCCTATTCTACGAAAATATCTGGTGATCCATGACTTTGATAGCTATGTGAAATTTGTTCGATTTGTCCTCAAAGTAAAAATGAATATCATATAATCTCAAGGGTATCATAGAGATAAGAAGTAGAAAGTGGGGTTTAATTCTTGTGGTCCGATGGAGAAATATAATAGTATCAAAAAAATTCAACATCCCACTTATCAAAGGTGAAGAAAGAAGAACCCCAGAAATTTACTAAGGGGAGTGAGGAAATGTTTTAGGTGTGGGAAGGAAGGGAACCAAGCTAACGATTTCTGACAATAGAAACCCACTAATGCATTGTAAGAGAGGAATGCTCCAGTCAACCATCAGTGTATTGTTCATTTCTACAAATACAAGGAAACATGGAACTTTTCAAACCAATTAACTAAGCCAATGTGTTTTTTATACAACCAACAACCTACAAGGAAAAATGGGAGATCTTTTTCCATCGCAAAAACTAAGATGGATCTCAACAATGAAGTGGAAAGAGGTACACTAGTTATTCATTAAAGGATAGAGAATGTACTTTTTGATTACGGTTTTATAAATTCCTTCATATCATGAAAGTTTAGTAGAACTATTCAAAAACCACCATAAATCATGGAAGTATATTTATTTGGTGAAAATTATAAATGGGGTAATTATTGCATCCCAAGTATATAACTCCTCCCCTATTAAAATTTGTGGGCTGAACTTTCCAATAATCCTTTTCATACTCCCTTTGGTGTAATTTGATGAAATTATGATCACAAATTGGCTTTTCTTGTATAGTGAAAACATAAATTTACGTGATAAGGGAATCACTCTTCATATCAAAAATAAACCCCCAATTTTATACAATTACAAGGAGGGGGATGAATCCTCTTTGGAACCAACATCACAAGAATGGATATTATTGCCATAAAATTAAGTGTATATAGATAAAATAATTGTGTTTAAGGAAAGAATAATCATTAAATACATGTATATTATTAGGGAATAAATTGACGTGTTTCCATAGGAATTTATGGGTTTTCCTCCTAAAAGTGTGGTTGAATTTTCAATCGATCTTATACCTGGGGAATTATCATTATCTAAGACTCCATATAGAATGGATGTTTTGGAACTTGAGGATATGAATAAATAACTACAATAGAATTTAGATAAATTTTTCATATTCTCAAGTGATTCACCATGGGGTGCACCGGTCCTCTTCTTCAAGAAGAAGGATGGGTCAATGCGCCTTGGTATTGATTATCATGAATTAAAAAATATCATGATAAAGAACAAGTATCCTCTACCATGGATTGTTGACTTATTCAATCAACTATGTAGAGGAAAATATGTCTCTAAGGTGGATCTATTCTTGGGATATTACCAAGTTAGGGTGAATATGGAGGACATTCCCAAGACCACTTTTCGTATAAGGTACGTGCACTATGATTTCATAGGTATAACTTTCGGGCTCACTAATTCTCCAACAATATTCAGGGACTTGATGAATATATTCTTTAGATATTACCTCAAAAAATTTATGATAGTCTTTATAGATGATATTATAATATACTCAAAATACAAGGAGGAGCATGTAGATCATCTGAGAACTATGCTAAAGAACCTATGAAATGAGAAGCTCTACTCCAAGTACAAAAAATTTCAGTTATAGTTGATGAAAGTCTCATTATTTGGGAATATATCACAAGAAATTGGATATCTATGGAAACTTAAAATATAGATTCAATTGAAGGATGGATGAGGCCAATATCTGTTATGGATATCTATATTATCCTTGGATTAGTTGGGTACTATCATTGATATGTGAGAAATTTCTCATGATTTTCAAACCCTAAAACCAAGCTAACTTTGATGGGAGTAAAGTTTTCTTGTAATGATGAATGTGATGATAACTTCATGGAGTTGAAAAGAAGGCATATCACGACCCATGTTCTCACACTACCCACAAGTGGAGAACTTTTTTTGGGGTTTTCATTGATTCTTAAAACAAGGGATTAGGATGTGTATTAATATAGAATGACAAAGTAATAACCTATGCTTCAAGGAAGTTGAAAGTTAATGAACAGAAATACCCAATTCATGATCTGGAGTTAGTGCCGGTGATATTTGTGTTAAAAATCTTGTGGAATTATCTCTTTGGGGATAAGTGTGAGATATATATTTATCACAAAATATTCAAGTATATATTTATATAGAAAGACCTGAATATGCACCAACAAAAAAGTTTATAGATAATAAAGGACCATGACTTTCACGACCCGTCCCCCGGGGCCTATGCTGTGACATACCCCAAGCTTTCCTCCCAAAGGCCCAAGGTTGGAGACTAGCACTGAAGGCATCAAACTGCAAGTGGGAGGAATTTTCCTAAGTACCAGTATGCACATACACACAACCACATCCCAAAGATGGAAAATTAAATAATCATGCCACTAAAAAACCACTGAGTATAAGTACAACTAAAATTCAAATGGTCCAGAATACAAACCAAAAAAAAGACTAACTAGAAAATAGTAAAGTAAAAAAAGAAACTCTAGATATCCATCTGATGAAAACCCCACCTGATGGGTAAGTAAATAGTAGATACTGAAAGCCGTAGAAGTATCCCTCACCCACCTAGTCTCGCTGGGCACCACCAAATCCTGATCCATCAAGTCCTCTATCAAGGTGTTAGTCTTCTGCACCAGACACAACATGTGCAGGAAAAAACCATGTAGGGGTGAGTAAAAATATACTCAGTAGGGACCCAAAAACACAAAGGAAAGACCACAAAGGAATCCACAAAAAAACCACAATGTATGATCACCAAGAATGATCAAAAATCAAGATAAATCACACCAGGTATATTCTAGAGTAGGAAATTAGAACCATTAGTTACATAGTTGAACACCGTGGGATGTTGGATAACTCCTCCTCAATGAGTACAGTGGGCCTACTGGGTCACACAAAATCCACTTACCACTAACCTAGGACTATTGTGGTACTCATCCTTGATGAGTACCATGGGTATGCTGGGTCACATAGAATCCGCTCCCCACCATGGGAATTCCAAGTCACACAGAAGCTGCTTTCCACCTATGGTCATACTAAGGTACTTATCCTGTCGAGTATTGTGGGTTTGCCGGGTCACATAGAAGTCTCTCCCCACTGTGGGCCATTCGTTTCACACAGAAGCCGCTTTCCATTGGTCCATAGTATCCAATCTACATAGAGTCGCCTGTCAGTGGTCTTTAGGTCTCATCCAACCGAGGGCTTATGCACGCAACACTCTTGATCTTGGGAGAACTGCTCCCCAATCCATTCATTGAATTTCAACTTTGATGAAATCCTCCATAGAGTATTCCAAAAGATCCACCTAGTCGCGGGGTTTATAACATCGCACAAAACTTGTCAATAGGACACCTAATTTACATGGTATTTGTGTTTTAGTAAATAGGGTCCGATTGCGTCTGGGCCCAGTCCGCCCCAATTGGAATGACTCGGTCGAACCGACCCGAACAACCTGGAACGAGGGACCCACCTTCCCCGGTTTGATTCGACTGACCCAACCTGACTTGGTTTGGGTCTAGGTCAGTCCGGTCCGACCTGTCCAGTTGGTCAGGCCCATTGGGATTCACTGGACTCGGCCCAACTTGGCCAAGGGTCCAGCCCGCCGGGTCACCCAATAACCCAGTCTGATCCTGCCAGCCTAAAGGGGGTGGGTCCGTCCTACCGAACATGGATCTGGCCTACTAGGACAGGTCCAGAACACCTCCTATATGGTCTACCTCAGCCCAAACTTATGGCGCATCTAGGGGTGTCATGCGGTCGGTCAAACCCACCTAGGGGGTTCGCACACAGTCAGGGGTCTGCATGCGGTCAGGGGTCTGCACGTGGTCAGGGATCCACACACGGTCAGGGGTCTGCACACAGTCAGGGGTCTTCATGTGGTTAGGGGACCACATCTCTACCTCTATCCACCGGCCCAACTGACAGCTCCTCTCTACACGCTATTGAGGTGCGCCGCTTCCATCCTGTGGCCGCCACTGGTCACCAGTAGGGTACTATGCATACCACCGGGTCCGCTCTGGTGGTCTGTTCTTCACGCCGCTTGCGCCTATGAACTTCAGGGGCTGTCACATTCTCTATGAAGGCCTCAAATTTTCATTGCTTCCATCTCAAATGTTCACCACCAAGAATGCACAAGGTATAGGGCGGTCATGCCTTGTTCATGTCGGCCCATTCCCTCTGCGTTAGATGTTTAAAATGGGGGAGGATTGGGATTAAAGTTATATCAACAAAATAATTTAATCCCGCTATAGAAACCCCAAGAAGAACACCCTCTTACATGAACAAATCATTCACGGATCAACATGTTCGTGGATTGTTCTGCGTTCATCATTTTAGAATAAGAATGGGGAAAACATAAGACAAAACAAACCCCTACCTCGATATATGTTCACCATTGAAGTGCTCCACCCTCGAGGATTTAATCTCGTTTGGCATTCGTCACTAATTGATCCCATTATTCATAAAGCATCGATGTTTCTAGCTATCCTACCAATGTTTTTCATTTTTCATTGGAGAGGAATTTCGCCATAGGTTTGTTAGAGGAAATTCTACCAATTGATTTTCCCAACGTGTTATTAAAAGAAAACACATTATAGTGTTTATTTTACACTGTGATATTGCATCGTTATGCTATTTAATTTATGAAATAACATATCTGTTATGCTCCACAAAAATGATCCATTAAGGATATTTATTTAATGCACCTCGTTGCCACACCGCATCGCCATATTCATCCACTTAACAGTGAGAAGAAAAATAAAATAACTTCTTATGTTATTTTATTATTTTCCAAAATGTCTGAAAATTAAAATTTTCATCTAACCCTTGTCGGTTGAAGTTAAGTTTGTTCTAGGTGAATCCAGACATTCTGAGCTCAATGGTTCCCTCAAATTTTCTATCCGTACATTGGTTCAAATTTTATAAAAACCCTCTTGCACGTTTACTTAAACAAACTTAAAAAAAGTTTAAAATTACATTTTTGGCTCTCCGGGCCTCGGAATCACGTTCCATCAAAGCACGCGATCTCAAAATAATTCCATACAATTTTTAAAAAAATATACAGAAATTCTAGGACATTACATTCTCCCCACCTTAGGGATTTACATCCCCAAATTCCAAAATAAAGGCTAATAAAAAAATAGGGGTACTGAGCACGAATATGAGCCTCCCAATCCCATGTTCTCTCTTACAGATTCCCATGCTGCCACCGAATGAGCACTATAGGAATCGACCATCCAAGAAGGACCCACTCCTATCAATCCTCTATCTCCACTAGGAACTCCTCAAACATCGCCCCATCGTTAATGTCTAGATCACCCAAGTCGATCACATGAAATGGATCATGCACATACCTCCTCAGCTAAAACATGTGAAAAAAATCATCCACCTAGTGAATCTGTGGGAAATAGCTAGGCGGTACGTCACCTCGCCAACTCTGCTCAAAATCTAGAATGGTCCGATGAACCTCATAGATAGTTTTCCGCGCCAGCCAAATCTCCGAAATCCCTGTCAGGGTGAGACCCGAAGGAACACATGGTCTCCCTACTCAAATTACAAGGGTCTCCACGTCTTATCAGCATATGATTTATGCCTTCTCTGTGTAGTCGTCATCTAATCCTATATGATCTTCACCTTCTCAATGGAAGACCGTGCCAACTCTAGACCCATGAGTGCCGACTCCCCTAGGTTTTTCCTGCATAGAGGTGATCTACATGGCCACCCGTACAAGGCCTCAAACAGTTCCATGCCAATGGTGGAGTGATAGATATTATTGTATGAAAACTCCAATAGTGTTTAGTGGTCCTCCCAACTGTGACAAAAATCTAGGACACAAGCATGAAGCATTTTCTCCAAGGTATGTATGGTCCACTCTATCTGACCATCTTTCTATGGGTGAAAAGCTGTTCTCAAGCATACCTGAGTCCCAAATGCCTCCTAAGATCCCTTATACAACCAGGATGAAAAGCATGCATCATGATCTGTGATGATCATCAAAGGTACGCCGTGTAGCCTCACTATCTCCTAGATATAGAGGCATCCCAATCCCTCTACCGATCCTTGCTCCCAGATGGGTAGGAAGTGAGATGACTTGGTGAGTTGGTAAACGATCACCTAGATACAATCATGGCCCATGGATGTGTGTGGTAAATCGTCACGAAGTCTATGGAAATACCATACCACTTCCATTCCAGTACATCAAGTGGCTATGCCAAGCCTGTTAGGACCTGAGGACCAGCCTTCACTTGTTGACAAGTGAGGCATCATGAAATGAACTCTTCCAATGCTTTCTTCATCCCTGGCCACCAATAATGATGTCAGAGGTCCTGATACATCTTCTACCCACGAATATATACCTCCCAAGGGGAGGTATGGAACTCCTTCAACACCTACTACCAAAAAATCACTAGTACTATAATGTGTTCTCTGAAAAGGATGATGTGCTCTCCGCCTATGGAAAATCCATCATAAGCTTCTCCTGAGGATAATTGAGCAAATCATGACTCGTAGTCAACATACTCAAGTTGTGCATCCATAACTCACTGTAAGAGTGGGGGAGTGATAGTCATTGACTGAAGGTAAGATACTCCATCATCATCCATGAAGGATATCTTCATCGCGGCTAGATATTCAACTGCCTCACTCAGTAGCTGTAAACCAGACCTCATGATGAGTGCGTCTGCCACCACGTCCCCCTTACCAGAATTATAGACTATCTCAAAGTCATAGTCCAAGAGGAACTCTATCCATCACCTTTCTCTCATGTTCAGGTCCTTCTATGAGAAGATATACCTAAGACTTTTATGGTTAGAGTATAGGGTAAAACATTCACCCTGTCACGACCCGTCCTCGGGGCCCGTGCCGTGACTACCCCAAGCCCGCCTTCCATAGGACAGGGGCTGGCGACTAGCACCAAGGCGTAAATTCCCGGTAAACAGGGAAGACATTGCCTTTATAAGTAACAACCACCACAGAGTCAGCAAGCGGAAAGTAACTACAAAGTGCAGAAAAGTAAAGGGGGCCGGAATACAAGCCCAACTGAAAGTACAACTGAAAAGTAAAGAACATCAACTGAAGAAAAGACGGCGGCCTCGTGTCGTCCACTGGCAATCCCACCTGAAGGGTGGGTACAGATAGTCTCCAGGCTCCTCGGGTCCCACGTCCGCTCCGAGTACGTCCCGTCCAGTGGTCCACCTCCAGGTACCGTCCTGCTCCACGCCCCAACCATGATCAGCGCTGTCCGTCGTCTGCATCCAACACAACAAGGTGAGGGCATAGCCCGTGCATGGGTGAGTATAAGATACTCAGTAAGGACCCCGAGACCCCCGAAGGTCTCCCGAAATCCACAAAGGATATAGCACAAAAGAAAGATGCAATCACGAAGTAACATCTGACTCGACTTAGGTATATGCCCATACATATACCTAAGTCCCCAATTCCAGCTCTGCTCACGAGCTCAAGAACAACTCAACCCACGCAGGAAAGCAAGACTCAAATCCACAAGGAGAGTAAACAGTAAATCCACATAGGATAGTTCAACACAATCCACAAAGGAGAGTAACATAAGATTCAGCTCAACCAGGTATACTTTTTCAGATGACGTCAAAGACGATCACTGATCCATCTAAGTCGTCGGACCCACGAAGGATCGATAGGTACTAACCCCCGCAAAAGACCCACACAGGATCGGGCTCACACAGAACCTGTAGGCAGTGGCTCACACAGAACCGGTAGTAAGGACCCACATAGGATCGGGCTCACACAGAACCTGTAGCACTGATCCACGTAGGATCGCTGAGTGTAGTAGTCGACGCAGTCCACTGAGGATCTCTGCACAGTCGTCGCCGCAGTCCACGAAGGATCTCTGCTCTGCCGTCGTCGCAGTCCACTGAGGATCTCTGCTCTGCCGTCGTCGCAGTCCACGGAGGATCTCTGCTCTGTCGTCGAAGTCACAGCCAGCGCTAGGGTTCCCGCACACAGCGAGCTCGTTTAGGAGGTTCCGCTCCACGAGCCGAGAGGCTGATACATCAACTGACACGTAGTCCGAAGTTGATGTATCCAAAAGTTCCGTATCGACAACAGGATCTCAACGCAACAGACGACGCGTCAATCGGACGCCCGGTCTGAGAGTTATTGGCATTTTCGTCCCAGGGGCCCGGTTGGTTTTTAGGGAAAAACCAACCCGACCGTACTCCGCCTATATCCGATCCTCGGGCGGAGTATGCCAAAAGTTCCTTCTCACTTAGAGGAATCTACCACAGCTGACGGTACGTCGATCGGACGTCCGTAGCTCAAGTTATGAGCGTTTCCGCTCCGAGGGCCCGGTTGGTTTCGTGTACGAACCAACCCGGCCGAACGCAAAGTCTTCCGAAACCTTGAGTATAATATACCGAAACGACCGTATCGATCCAAGGATCGCGTAGCCGCTGACAGTTCGTCAATCGGAGGTCTCAGGCCCAAGATATGGGCAAAAGACCGAAGAGGGCCAGAAAACGGGGGTTCTGGGCCCGGGGCGACCCGGCCCGAACCCCCCCTGGGTCGGCCGAACCGGGTCGGCCCGACCCGGCTAGGCCGGGTCCGGTCCGGCCTGGGCGCGGCCCGGCCGACCGGACCGGCCGGCTCGGCTTCGGCCGAGCGGCCGAAGAAACTGCCGCGGGTTTGACCCGCGGCTTGGAGGAACGCGGAATGCGCGGGCCGCGTGCTGGGTGGCCGGACCGCGGACGCGGTCCGACGGTTCGCCGCCACCGCGGCTCGGCCACGGCGGAATTCCCGGCGGCGCGCCGGGCGCCGCCGCGCCGGCGACCCGCGCCGCCGCCGCCTTCCGCGGGCCGCCAGAGTTGCTCTGGTGGCCCGTTTTGCCTCCCGTCTGCGCCATTGCTCCTCCCGGGGGCCGATCTTCACTGCGGGATCAACGGATCGCCCTTGCCGCATGGTTCGTCGTCGTCCGCCAAATCCGCACAACAAAAGATCGGCGGAGGGTTGCCGGGTCTTGTTCGTTAGATCCGCACCCTCCGCGTTAGTCATAAACAACGGGAGAAAAAGAAAATAATCAACAACAATTTTAATTAAATTAAAATTGTTCGGAGATCAGGTTCTTTATTTTAAAAGAATAAACACGGGAAATAAAAATATTCCAACATCCCTTACCTTGTCGTCGTCGGACGTGAGGTCGTCGCGGAAACGCTCGTCGCAGAAGGAGGGGATCGTCGCGTCGTCGCGGAAGAGACGTTCGTCGCACCGCGGGAAAAAGCGTCGCGCCAACGATATCCGGATTTAGAACAAACGGATTTAATTAATTAAATCCGTTGTTATTGAAATTAAAAAGGGAGAAATAAATGATCCGATTCTCACCTTAGTTGCCGAACGAGGATCGGCCGCGGAAGAAGAGGCGTTGCCGAAGAACGTCGCGGGTAGAGCTCGTCGACGTCGCAGATCACGGTGTGCGTCGTCGAATTCCGGTCGCCGGCGTTCTTCGCGTTCTTCGCGTTCTTCGCGTTCTTCGCGGAGAGGGTGGAGGCTCAGAGGAATTGCACAACAAAAGCAATCCTCCAAAATAGACAAGTTTGTCTATTTTATTATTTTGCCAACAAACGCAAAACGCGTAAGTAACGACCCATTAAATTCGTTGAATTAATTCAACGAATGAAACAGCCCATTTAATTCACGAAATAAACCGCCCAATTAAATGGTCTGTTAAGAAATTAAAGAAAACGCATCGGTTGACTTTTCAGTTACTTTGACGGGTTTTTGCGGGTGCGTTACTTAGCGAAAGAAACGGCGGGGCTCGTGCGGGCTCTGCCTCACAAATATCCTACCAAGAGGGTAGGATATTTCCGGATAGCACCCTATCCGCTTTAACTCAGTTCAAGTGGCTTCCAAGTGACTTCAAAGCAGCTTAAGTGAAATAAAATAAAGTTGTCGCACAAATTTTATTTTATTTCTGACTTAAAGCCCCAAAATTTAAAAACCACGTCTGAGAAAACGCAACTCCGGAAGAGGCGTTTCTAAGAAAATACCGACGCTGCGATTTCATCGGTGCCCTCAGAATTCGATTCCGGGAACCGGTTCAAAAGATAGAAAAACCCGCTCGTCCGTTCACTGAACGTACCCGAGCCAAACTTCGGAAATTGATTCCGGGCACACCGGGCCTCGGAATCAGGTGCCGTCTGAAGCTGCGCTCTTGTAAAATTCCAAAGAAAATTAAGAAAAAAAAAAATTTCCTTGAAATTTGCGGGTCTTTACATTACTCCCACCTCAGGGCTTTACGTCCCCGTAAAGATACATCAAAAACTAGGGGAACAAATGGGGGTACTGAGAACGCATCTGAGCCTCCCGCTCCCAAGTGCTCTCCTGGAGGTTCCCGTGCTGCCATCTGACGCGCACAAGAGGAATTGACCGCCCACATAGGACCCGCTCCTGTCGATCCTCGATCTCCACTGGGACCTCCGCAAAAGTCGCCCCATCGTCCACGTCCAGCTCCCCAAAGTCGATGATGTGCGTCGGGTCGTGCACGTATCTCCTCAACTGAGACACGTGGAAGACGTCGTGCACCCGGTGCAACTGAGGTGGTAGAGCCAGGTGATAAGCCACCTCTCCTATCCTGCTGAGGACCTGGAAAGGCCCGATGAAGCGTGGAGACAACTTGCCGCCTCGGCCAAATCTCTGTAAACCACGTCGATGTGAGACACGCAAAAAGACGTGGTCGCCATCCTCGAACTCTAGTGGCCTCCGCCTCCTGTCAGCATATGACTTCTGCCAGCTCTGAGCTGTCCTCATCCTCTCCTGGATGATCTGGACCTTCTCTGTCGTGGCTCGGACCATCTCCAGTCCCATGAGTGCTGACTCCCCAGGGTCTGTCCAGCACAACGGTGATCTGCAGGGTCTGCCGTACAACGCCTCGTATGGTGCCATCCCGATGGTGGAGTGGTAGCTGTTGTTGTACGCGAACTCCACCAAGGGTAGGTGGTCCTCCCAGCTGCGACCAAAGTCGAGAACACATGCACGGAGCATGTCCTCGAGTGTCTGTATGGTCCTCTCCGTCTGACCATCCGTCTGAGGGTGAAAGGCTGTGCTCAGATGGAGCCGCGTCCCGAACGCCTCCTGCAACCCCTTCCAAAGCCGGGAAGTGAAACGAGCATCTCGATCGGAGACGATAGATGATGGCACACCATGAAGCCGTACGATCTCCTGGACGTAAAGACGTCCCAAGCTCTCCACTGTGCCCTTATCTCTGATGGGTAAGAAGTGTGCCGACTTGGTGAGTCGGTCGACAATCACCCAAATGGAGTCGTGACCTCTGGAAGTGCGTGGAAGTCCAATCACGAAGTCCATAGATATGCCGTCCCACTTCCACTCCGGGACCTCCAAGGGCTGTACCAAGCCTGCTGGTACCTGATGCTCTGCCTTCACCTGCTGGCAGGTGAGGCATCGTGAAACGAACTCAGCCACAACTTTCTTCATGCCCGGCCACCAGTGCTGTCGTCTGAGATCCTGGTACATCTTCGCCACTCCGGGATGCACCGCCAAGGGAGAAGTGTGAAACTCTCTCAGCACCTCCTCTCGTAAAGCGACTGGTATGAAGGTACGTCCTCTGAAAAGGATTTCGTGCTCTGCTCCAAGGGAGAAGCCATCAGGCGCCTGACCTGAGGATATCAGTGCACGCCGGGTCTCACAGTCAGCGTCCCCACGCTGAGCCTCTCTGACCCGCTGTAGAAGTGGAGGAGAGACTGTGAGAGACTGAAGAAAGGCTGCTCCGTCTCTATCCACGAAGGATATCTGTAAGGAGGCTAGCTGCTCTGTCGCCTCCTCAAGTAGCTGAATACCCGTCCTCCTGCTGAGGGCATCGGCTACCACGTTCCCCTTCCCAGGTGTATAGACTATCTCAAAGTCGTAGTCCTGGAGGAACTCAAGCCATCTCCGCTGTCTCAGGTTCAGGTCCTTCTGAGAGAAGATATACCTGAGACTCTGGTGGTCAGAAAAGACTGTGAAGCGCTCGCCCATCAGATAGTGCCGCCAAGTCTTCAGAGCGAAGACCACTGCTGCTAACTCCAGGTCATGAGTGGCGTAGTTCTGCTCATGCGGCCTCAACTGACGTGATCCGTAGGTGATCACGGCCCGCTCCTGCATCAGGACGCACCCGAGTCCAGTCCCTGATGCATCGCAGTAAACTACGTATCCAACTCCCTCCTCAGGCAACCTCAAGATAGGTGCGCTGGTCAATCTCTGTCTCAGCTCCTGGAAGCTCTGCTGACATCTGTCTGACCACACAAAGGGTTTCCCCTTCTTTGTCAAAGCTGAGAGTGGTGCCGTAACTCTGGAGAAGTCTGGCACAAATCTCCGATAGTATCCGGCTAGGCCCAAGAAGCTCCGCACCTCTGTCACGCTCTTGGGTGGCTCCCAAGCTAGCACTGCCTCGATCTTCGCGGGATCCACTGAAACTCCCGCCTCAGAGATGACGTGTCCCAAGAAATGGACCTCACGTAACCAGAACTGGCATTTTGAGAGCTTGCCATAAAGCTGGTGCTCTCGGAGTGTGTCTAGCACAACTCTCAGGTGGTAGGCATGCTCCTCCTCAGTCGTCGAGTATACCAAAATGTCGTCAATGAAGGCCACGACAAATCGGTCGAGGTATGGCTGGAAGATCCTGTTCATGAGGCTCATGAACACTGCTGGAGCATTGGTTATGCCGAATGGCATAACCAAGAACTCATAATGGCCATACCGACACCTGAAGGCCGTCTTCTGCACGCCCTCGTCTCGAACTCTGAGCTGATGATAGCCTGACCGGAGGTCTATCTTCGAGAACCACCGCGCTCCCTTGAGCTGATCGAAGAGGTCATCAATCCGTGGTAGCGGATACTTGTTTCTCACTGTCACCTGGTTCAGGCGACGATAGTCGACACACAGTCGCAAGCTCCCGTCCGCCTTCTTGGCGAACAAAATCGGGGAAGCCCAGGGTGAAACACTGGGTCGGATAAACCCCTTGCTCTGCAAGTCCTCCAACTGTACCCGCAGCTCTCGAAGCTCGGCGGGGGCCATCCGATATGCTGGAGTAGATATCGGGGCTGTCCCGGGGTACAAGTCGATGTAAAAGTCTACCTCTCTACGAGGAGGTATCCCTGGAACGTCGTCGGGAAAGACGTCCACGTACTGGTCCACCACTGCAGGAAAAGCTGGACTCCGCACGTCCACTGCTCCTAGGATGAGGCTAGCCATCTGATGAGAGATGGGCTGCACTCTCCTCCGCGGAAGTCCATCCTGTGCTGCAAAGGTTCCCTTCTCGCCGGTGAAGGTAAACCTGCTCCCGTCGGTGCGAACACATCGCACCTTGCGCCTAAAACAGTCGATCTGGGCATGAACCGTGGATAGCCAATCCATGCCCAAGATGACGTCGTAAGGCCTCGACGCCGCTACAAGGAGATCCCAGCCGAAGCTCTCGCCTCCTAGAGTAAGCTCACACTGCCGGCACCAGTGCGTAATCGTCGAGTCTGCTCCCGTAGGAGTCTATAGCCGTAAGGATCGAGCCAACGGCTCAGTCGGAATCTCCGAGCTCCGAACAAGGGCAGAGGCTATGAAAGAGTGACTTGCTCCTGTGTCTATAAGTACTGCAGCAAGGGTGGAATAGACACATATCGTACCTCGAATCATCTCTGGCATGTCGGGGTCGTAGGCCTCCACTGCCTGGAGCTGGGCCTGTCCCTGCCCGCCAGCTCCCTGTGGTCGAGGTGGCCCTCCTGGTGGTGGTGGGGGTAGAGCCTGGAAGCGTCGCCCACCACCCGCTGCTCGGCCAGCTCCTCTGCCTCGTCCGCCTCCTCCCTGTGGACCGCCACGGTCGACCCTCTGCCTCTGCCTGGGTGGCCCCTCCACCGTCTGCTGCTCCTCTGGTCGGCAAGTCGGGCAGTCATGAGCCATGTGACCCTGCCCGCCGCAGGAGTAGCACAGCCTGCCTCTCGGAAGGCTGGCACTCCGCTGTGTGCCCCGCACTGCTGAGCCGGTGTCCTGAGGCCGTCTGCGTGGGGGTCTGGTCTGCCTGGACCCGAGAGTCATCCGTCGGCTACCTGCTGCCGAAGACTCAGCTACCTGTCGCCCTGCTCTAGGTCTCGCCGCTGAAGAAGGCTCTTCCAGGAAGCTCTCGATCAGGAGGGCTCGCTCCAGCACTCCCGCCTGGGTCGGAATGCTGAGGGAGATCAGCGACGCCCGAATCTCCTGTCGCAAGCCCTGCTCGAAGGTCCGGGCCCGGAAGAAGGGGTCCCGTACCATGTCGGTCGAGTAGTGAGATAGGTCAGTGAACCTTGCCACGTACTGAGCGACCGTCATGCTGCCCTGGTGCAGCTGGAGAAGCTCCTGGATGCGCACCGCTCGGAGGGTGGCCGGGACGAACTCAGAGCGGAAGAGGCTCTCGAAGTCCGTCCAGAGCAAGGATGCCTCATCGTGAACCTGGAGCATCAAGCTCCACCATCGTCCTGCCGCCGCCTGCAGGAGGCTCGCCGCGAGAATCACCATGAGATCCGATGGTGTCCTCACTAGCCTAAAGATCCGTACCACCGCCTCTAGCCAGTCCTCGGCGGCCTGGGGGTCTGCCTCACCGCGAAACCTGGGCGGTCGCTGGCTCTGAAACTCATGCAGTGCCCTGAGGCGACGTGCATCGTCAGCGTCTGGTACTGGTAGCATCGGTGGCTCGGCGGGTAAAGCTACCGCCGGTGCCACTGCTGGCAAAGGGCCCTGCACCGAGGCCTCGTCGCTCGGTGGGCTGCCATCGCGCCCTACACTCGAAACCCTAGCTGGCTGTCGTCGCAGGGCCATCCTGAAAAGGAGAACAAGAGCACCACAGTCAGAACAGTATACCTGGTGAGCTGGCACAAGTAATCACAAGGAAAACTTGAGACTTTCATGAAGCAGATCAGTATACCCGGTGAGCTGACACAAGTAATCACAAAGAAGACTTGAAACACACATGCAATCAATGTTTTCATGCATTAAGTCGGAAATCAGGAGTCAGGGTCCTGGTGTACGGATACGTCGGCCGCCGCACCAACACTGGGCTCCCTGAACTGATAACCACACTCAATACACTAAACACTATTGCTTCATATAGAAAGAAAGGACGATCAGAGTCTGCGGTAGAACCGACCGCCTCTGATACCAATTTGTCACGACCCGTCCTCGGGGCCCGTGCCGTGACTACCCCAAGCCCGCCTTCCATAGGCCAGGGGCTGGCGACTAGCACCAAGGCGTAAATTCCCGGTAAACAGGGAAGGAATTGCCTTTATAAGTAACAACCACCACAGAGTCAGCAAGCGGAAAGTAACTACAAAGTGCAGAAAAGTAAAGGGGGCCGGAATACAAGCCCAACTGAAAGTACAACTGAAAAGTAAAGAACAACAACTGAAGAAAAGACGGCGGCCTCGTGTCGTCCACTGGCAATCCCACCTGAAGGGTGGGTACAGATAGTCTCCAGGCTCCTCGGGTCCCACGTCCGCTCCGAGCACGTCCCGTCCAGTGGTCCACCTCCAGGTACCGTCCTGCTCCACGCCCCAACCGTGATCAGCGCTGTCCGTCGTCTGCATCCAACACAACAAGGTGCGGGCATAGCCCGTGCAGGGGTGAGTATAAGCTACTCAGTAAGGACCCCGAGACCCCCGAAGGTCTCCCGAAATCCACAAAGGATATAGCACAAAAGAAAGATGCAATCACGAAGTAACATCTGACTCGACTTAGGTATATGCCCATACATATACCTAAGTCCCCAATTCCAGCTCTGCTCACGAGCTCAAGAACAACTCAACCCACGCAGGAAAGCAAGACTCAAATCCACAAGGAGAGTAAACAGTAAATCCACATAGGATAGTTCAACACAATCCACAAAGGAGAGTAACATAAGATTCAGCTCAACCAGGTATACTTTTTTAGATGACGTCAAAGATGATCACTGATCCATATAAGTCGTCGGACCCACGAAGGATCGATAGGTACTAACACCCGCAAAAGACCCACACAGGATCGGGCTCACACAGAACCTGTAGGCAGTGGCTCACACAGAACCGGTAGTAAGGACCCACATAGGATCGGGCTCACACAGAACCTGTAGCACTGATCCACGTAGGATCGCTGAGTGCAGTAGTCGACGCAGTCCACTGAGGATCTCTACACAGTCGTCGCCGCAGTCCATGAAGGATCTCTGCTCTGCCGTCGTCGCAGTCCACTGAGGATCTCTGCTCTGCCGTCGTCGCAGTCCACGGAGGATCTCTGCTCTGTCGTCGAAGCCACAGCCAGCGCTAGGGTTCCCGCACACAGCGAGCTCGTTTAGGAGGGTCCGCTCCACGAGCCGAGAGGCTGATACATCAACTGACACGTAGTCCGAAGTTGATGTATCCAAAAGTTCCGTATCGACAACAGGATCTCAACGCAACAGACGGCGCGTCAATCGGACGCCCGGTCTGAGAGTTATTGGCATTTTCGTCCCAGGGGCCCGGTTGGTTTTTAGGGCAAAACCAACCCGACCGTACTCCGCCTGTATCCGATCCTCGGGCGGAGTATGCCAAAAGTTCCGTCTCACTTAGAGGAATCTACCACAGCTGACGGTACGTCGATCGGACGTCCGTAGCTCAAGTTATGAGCGTTTCCGCTCCGAGGGCCCGGTTGGTTTCGTGTACGAACCAACCCGGCCGAACGCAAAGTCTTCCGAAACCTTGAGTATAATATACCGAAACGACCGTATCGATCCAAGGATCACGTAGCCGCTGACGGTTCGTCAATCGGAGGTCTCAGGCCCAAGATATGGGCAAAAGACCGAAGAGGGCCAGAAAACGGGGGTTCTGGGCCCGGGGCGACCCGGCCCGAACCCCCCCTGGGTCGGCCGAACCGGGTCGGCCCGACCCGGCTAGGCCGGGTCCGGTCCGGCCTGGGCGCGGCCCGGCCGACCGGACCGGCCGGCTCGGCTTCGGCCGAGCGGCCGAAGAAACTGCCGCGGGTTTGACCCGCGGCTTGGAGGAACGCGGCCCGCGCGGGCCGCGTGCTGGGTGGCCGGACCGCGGACGCGGTCCGGCGGTTCGCCGCCACCGCGGCGGAATTCCCGGCGGCGCGCCGGGCGCCGCCGCCTCCGGTCGCCGGCGCCGCCGCGCCGGCGACCCGCGCCGCCGCCGCCTTCCGCGGGCCGCCGGAGTTGCTCCGGTGGCCCGTTTTGCCTCCCGTCTGCGCCATTGCTCCTCCCGGGGGCCGATCTTCACTGCGGGATCAACGGATCGCCCTTTCCGCACGGTTCGTCGTCGTCCGCCAAATCCGCACAACAAAAGATCGGCGGAGGGTTGCCGGGTCTTGTTCGTTAGATCCGCACCCTCCGCGTTAGTCATAAACAACGGGAGAAAAAGAAAATAATCAACAACAATTTTAATTAAATTAAAATTGTTCGGGATCAGGTTCTTTATTTTAAAAGAATAAACACGGGAAATAAAAATATTCAAACATCCCTTACCTTGTCGTCGTCGGACGTGAGGTCGTCGCGGAAACGCTCGTCGCGGAAGGAGGGGATCGTCGCGTCGTCGCGGAAGAGACGTTCGTCGCACCGCGGGAAAAAGCGTCGCGCCGACGATCTCCGGATTTAGAACAAACGGATTTAATTAATTAAATCCGTTGTTATTGAAATTAAAAAGGGAGAAATAAACGATCCGATTCTCACCTTAGTTGCCGAACGAGGATCGGCCGCGGAAGAAGAGGCGTCGCCGAAGAACGTCGCGGGTAGAGCTCGTCGACGTCGCAGATCACGGTGTGCGTCGTCGAATTCCGGTCGCCGACGTTCTTCGTGTTGTTCGCGTTCTTCGCGTTCTTCGCAGAGAGGGTGGAGGCTCAGAGGAATTGCACAACAAAAGAAATCCTCCAAAATAGACAAGTTTGTCTATTTTATTATTTTGCCAACAAACGCAAAACGCGTAAGTAACGACCCATTAAATTCGTTGAATTAATTCAACGAATGAAACAGCCCATTTAATTCACGAAATAAACCGCCCAATTAAATGGTCTGTTAAGAAATTAAAGAAAACGCATCGGTTGACTTTTCAGTTACTTTGACGGGTTTTCGCGGGTGCGTTACTTAGCGAAAGAAACGGCGGGGCTCGTGCGGGCTCTGCCTCACAAATATCCTACCAAGAGGGTAGGATATTTCCGGATAGCACCCTATCCGCTTTAACTCAGTTCAAGTGGCTTCCAAGTGACTTCCAAGCAGCTTAAGTGAAATAAAATAAAGTTGTCGCACAAATTTTATTTTATTTCTGACTTAAAGCCCCAAAATTTAAAAACCACGTCTGAGCAAACGCAACTCCGGAAGAGGCGTTTCTAAGCAAATACCGGCGCTGCGATTTCATCGGTGCCCTCAGAATTCGATTCCGGGCACCGGTTCAAAAGATAGAAAAACCCGCTCGTCCGTTCACTGAACGTACCCGAGCCAAACTTCGGAAATTGATTCCGGGCACACCGGGCCTCGGAATCAGGTGCCGTATGAAGCTGTGCTCTTGTAAAATTCCAAAGAAAATTAAGAAAAAAAAAAATTTTCTTGAAATTTGCAGGTCTTTACACACCCATTAAGTAGTACTACTACATCTTCAAGGAAAAGACCACTACTGTTAACTTTGGGTCATGGGTTGTGTAGTTATTCTCAGGCTGCCTGAACTTCCATGAGCCACAGGTGATCACTGCTCGCTCCTACATCAGAATACAACCCAGTCTGGTCCCTAATTCATCGCAGAAGACTACATACCCAATGAATTCTTCTGTTGGTCTCAATATGAGGGCACATTTCAGTCTTCGCCTTAGCTCCTGGAAACTCTTCTAGTACTTATCCATCCACATGAAGGGATATACCTTCCATGTCAAGGCTGATAATGGTTCTTTCAATCTGGAAAAGTCAGGAACGAACCTACGGTTGTATCCATCCAACCTCAAGAAACTCATCACCTTAGTCATGCTCTTTGATGGCTCCCAATTAAGCACTACCTCTATCTTCACTGGATCCACTAGAACTCCAGCCTATGAGATGACGTGTCCCAGAAATTGGACCTCCTAAATCAAGAACTAGAACTTTGAGATCTTATCATAAAGCTGGTTATTTCACAGTGTATCTAAAACTATCTATAGGTGTGTGGCGTGCTCCTCCTCCGACACTGAGTACACCAAGATGTAATTAATGAATACAACCAAAAAGAAATCGAGGTAAGGCTGGAATATCCTATTCATAAGTCCCATAAACACTACTGGGGCATTGGTCATGACAAAAGGCATCACCAAAAACTCATTGTGGTCATACCATCATCTAAAGGATGTCTTCGGTACGTCATCACCCCATACTGAAAGTTGATGATAGCCTGATATGAGGTCAATCTTAGAGAACCACATTGCTCCCTTTAGCTGTTCAGAGAGTTCATAAATACTCAAAAATAGATACTTCTTCACGATCACCATGTTTAGGCACTAGAAGTCCATGCATAGCCTCAAGATTTTACCTGCCTTCTTGGAAAACAACACCAGGTCTACCCATGGTGAAACACTGGGCCTTACAAACCACTTCTCCTACAAGTCCTCCAACTGTACCCTCAATTCACGAAGCTCTGCGAGAACTATATGATATACCGGTGTAGATATCGGGGTCATCCCTAGGTACAGGTCAATGAATAAGTCTACCTACCTATGAGGAGGTAGTCCCAGACCATCCTTAGGAAAGACATACTCATACTTTTCCACCACTATAGGAAAGCTCAGACTCCTCTTTTCCACCACACCGAGGGTGAGGCTAGACAACTGGTGAGTGATTGACTGCAAACTCCTCCGAGAAAGTCCATCCTGTGCTTCAAAACTCCCTTTCTATCTGATGAAGGAAAACTTGGTCCCATCCTCCCAGACACACCACAATTTGTGCTTAAAACAATTGATCTGAGAATGGACTATAGATAACCAGTCCATACTCAAGATTACATCACAAGGCCACACCACTGCTACTTGAAGATCCCAACCAAAGGTCTCACATCCTAGAGTAAGATCACACTGCTGGAAGCAATGGGTAATCATTGAATCCCTTCATGTAGGAGTCTCTAATTGTAAGGATCGAGAAAATGACTCCACCAGAATCTCCAATCCTCGAACGAGGTTCATGGAAAAGAAAGAGTGACTATAACCTGTGTCTATAAGAACCAAAACTAAGGTGGAGAAGACACATATCATACCTCTAATTATCTCTAGAGCACCGTGGCTGTTGGCCTCCATTCCCTAAATCTCACCTCTCCCCTCTTTTCCAGCTCCCTGAGCCTTTTGTGGACCACCTGGGGGTGGTGGTGGTAGAACCTTGAACCATCGTCCACTACGTACCACTCGACCTTCTACCCTTCCACGTCTGACTCCCTACCGAACTCCTTTCTCAATCCTCTTCCACTACCTTGGAAGTCACTAGATCGTCTGCTGATCATTTGTGCGGTGGTTCGAGCATTCACGAGACATGTGTCCCTTCCCACCACACGTAAAGCACAACCTAGTTTCCCACTGAATCCCTATACTCTGGGAGCCCCGCACTACCGAACCTGAGTCCTGGGGTCATCCCCTAAAAGACCTGGCCTTTTTAGGCTGCTGTTTCTGTTGTCTGCCGCTCATCGCTGAAGATTATTCCACCTGAGGTCTAATAGTGGCTCCGGCTGTTGGTACCTGCCCTGCTAGGAAGCTCTTCACAAGAAGGGCTCACTCAAGTACTCCAACCTAATTAGGGATGTTGAGAGACACCATGGATTCCCTGATCTCCCATATGAGTCCCTACTCAAAGGTCCAAGTCCTGAAGAAAGGGGCCCTCACCATGTATGTGGATTAGAGGGAGGTCTGTAAACCTCGTAGAGTAATATTCCACCATCATGTTGCCCTACTGTAGGTGAAATAGCTCCTTAATGTGCACAAAGCACAAAGTCATGGGAAAAAAATCCTCCTAAAAAAGTAGCTCAAAGTCTGCATAGTTGAGGGTCACCTTATCAAGCATTTGGATGTTCAAGATCTACCATATCCCTGTCGAGACATGCAGAAGGTTCACGACCAATATCTCCATCTGGTCAAGTAGTTTACTCACTAAGCGGAAGACCCACGTCACTACCTCCAACCAGTCCTCAGTGACATGAGGATCTATCTCTCCCCTAAACCTGAGAGGTCTCTATCTCTAAAACTCATACAAGGCCTTGAGCCTACGTGCATCCTCTTCCGATAAAGTCAGTAGTAACCACTAATCAACAGGTGGTGGAATCACCGGTGCACCACCCAGTGGGTCCATCTATAGCACTAGTCCCTGAAACGATGCCTCATCGCTAGGTGGGTTGTCCACATGTTCACGTATCAGAATTTGAGCGGGCCGTCTATGTGGAGGCATCCCGATACTGATCAAGATATAACACAATTAGAATATTATACCTAGTTATCTGACTCTTATTCAAGAATATCATAAGTACACACTTATTCAACAAGTGTTTTCATGTATAGATCCGAAAAACAGAATCTAGGGTCCTGGTGTATGGATACGTCGGTTGCCACACCAACACAGGACTCCCCAAATCTGAAATTCAAACTCGAAACATTCAACACTGTTTCCCAAAAATAAAACAACAGACTCTTAGTCTTTTAGGGATAACTGACAACCTATGATACCACTTTTTCACGACCTTTCCCCTGGGGCCTGTGCCATGACATAACCCAATTCTACCTCCTGAAGGCCAGGGGTTGGTGACTAGTGCCAAAGGTTTTAACCTGTAAGTGGGAGAAATTTACATGAGTACCTGTACACATGCACACACAACCATGTCCCGAATATGGAAAAGTAAACAAGAATTCCACTAAAAAACCACTGAATACAAGTACAACTGAAAGTTAAATGGTTCAAAATACAAAACTCAATAAAACACTAACTGGAAAACAGGAAAGTACAAAAGAAACTCTGGATAGCCATCTGCTGAAAACGCCACCTGATGAGTAAGTACATAGTAATTGTTGGAAGCCGTAGAAGTACTCCCCGCCCGCTTGGTATTACTAGGAACCACTGAATCCTTAGCCACAAAGTCCTATTTCAAGGCGTTAATCATCTAAACCAGACATAAAACGTATGGGAAAATCCTGTGTAGGGGTGAGTAACAATATACTCAGTAGGGACCCTAAAACAAAAAGGAAGACCATAAAGAAATCCACAAACATACCACAAATCATGATCACCAAGAATGATCATGAAGTAAGACATATCACACCCGTTATATTCTAGAGTAGGAAAGTAAAACCATTATTCACATCATCGAACACCATGGGATGCTAGAGAACTCCTCCTCAATGAGTATAGTGGTCCTTCCAGGTCACACAGAAGCCGCTTCCCACTAACCTAGGACTACTATGGTACTCATCCCTAATGAGTAATGTGGGTATGCTGGGTCACACAAAATCCTCTTCCCACCTTGGGCATGCAGGGTCACACAAAAGCTACTTCCCACCTATGGCCATAGTAGGGTACTCCTATCGCATACTGTGGGTCTGTTGGGTCACACAGAAGCCACTACCCATCATGGGCCTGCCGGGTCACACAGAATACACTTCCCACTAAGCCATAGTATCTGATGCACATAGGGTATCTCGTCAGTAGTCTTTAGGTCTAAGCTTACCATTGGTTTTCCGTACGTAGCATGCTTGATGTAAGGAGAACCTCTCTCTAAGGCAGTAATCAAATTTCAACTTCCATGAAATCCTCCATAGATTATTCCAAAAGTTTTGCCTCATCGTGAGGGTTCCAATTCCACAAACATCTCATTAATCAGACATAAAATTTACAAGATATTGGTATTTTAGTAAATAGGGGACGATTGTATCTAGGCCTGATCCGACCCAACCAACCCATCTCAGAGGAAACACCTTCCCCAGTATGATTTGACTGAACCAACCTGACCCGGTTTGGGTCTGGGCAGGTCTGTTTGTAATGTCCCAGTTCTGGGTTTCTCCCAAAGGTGCCCTGTACCCGGTTGGTCACATGAACTCAAGCGCATTTCCCAAAACTCCAGAGGCTACTGACTAGTAGCAAGGGACTTGGGTGTGATAGTGGGGAAACTATTCCCTCATTGGTAGAGTAACACATCAGAAACAATTAGTAAATAGTAGTAGAAGCAGTAATACCATACAAAAAAAGTAAACAATAGAAGACTAATAACAAATAAGAAAATGGAGCATATATATAAATGATGCATGTCACATGTGTCTAGGAAAGTATCGAAACAAGTCACAATGCCGGAAATACAATACTAAAACCAAAGTATAGAAAAGTAGTAACTCCAACAGCATCACAAGCCTCATCTGGGTCCCATGCTCTCCAGCTCCAGCAGTAATGAAGTACCAAATGAATAAGGTCGCTTTCAATTATTTATAATGGAAACCATATAATCTATTTGGGTTTAAAACAATGACCTAAAAAGGGTTTGAGATGAATCCTAGTAAGAAACCACCAAAAGATCTGTGCCTAACTATCAGTGAATATATATAGCAGGAAATATGCAAAGTGAAGCAATAAACAAGGAAGTACTCAAAAGTAAACAATCCTACAATTTCCAATTACATCCATTTAGATTTATTAATTATCCAATACATTGAATAATGTAACCTCAAAATATTTCCTAATATCTATATCCCCTTGTATAATAATAACAAACATACATCTCAAAAGACCATTTAAGCAATCAAGTAAGACTGAGTCCAAGCTTGTGCTTTGTCTTGGCAGACTCATCACAATCAATCAATCATTCATAAGAAACCCTATGGGAAAATTATCACAGTATAACCTCTATAGTTTAATGTATCATCAATTCAATAAAAAATGACCCTGTCGGAAAGCTCACATAGTTTAACACCTTTGGTTCCACATAGCACTAATCATTTACAAATGACCACCTATGTATCTCTCACGGTCAATACCCCCTAAGTCTTCATAGAAACAATAAAATATAATGAACTCCTTGAATCTCTCACAATCAATGACCTATATTCCAAAATTCATTTAATAACAACCCTCCTGGTAGCTCTCACGGTCTAAACCCTCTGGTCTATGACTACCTAGCATCTCTCACAATGGCATCCCACCTTTTTATTACATAACATTTCATTAAATTTTATAAACAGAGGATCTTTAAAGTATAGTGTCTTAGAAATCAGGAACATAATACATGAAAAAAACATAAAAAATTATTCTAAAAAAATTATAAGGATCCATCATAGGTTCATACTATATACAATTACTGCATCTCATATCTTAGAGACATATATCAAAGGAAAGGGTGAGCAGAAGGCCCAGTAAGGGGTAAATAAGGGAATCAGTTTACTTGTGATATCAATAAGAACTAGATGAAAAATATGAAGACATGAGAAATGGAAAAATAGGCATATCATAATAACAAGAACATGATTAATAAATTGAATATGTGGATACAACATTTCATTTAGACATTCATGAATATATCACCAAGGTTTATCCCTGAGGTGTCATAAAAATTACCAAGGTTATTCAACAAGGTATCGTGAAACTTGTCATCTCTATAGATTAAATTCTTTACCCAATGCATTGGAGTGATATCAGGGAAAAAACTTAATATTTATTTACTTTAATGTGATACACATAGATCATAATCAAAAATTTCATAAATAACCCATGGAGAATAAAAGGAATGGGTTTCATTTCAAGATTGTGGCGTTTTAAAAGTTTTTAAAAATAAGATCATTATGTCATTTATAACCCATGGAAAGGGAGTGAGGGTTATATGTATGTAAATTACAGAATAAAATATATAATATTTATATATTTATGAACACCCATAGAAATTAAATAGGTCTAGGTATTCACATAAATAAAACAAGAGAAAATCCGGAGAGAAAGAGATAGAAATTTCGAGGCAAAATTTCTGCTACATAATGACTATATAACATGGTTTTAGAAAACATTGAAAAGAGAGGGGACAAGGGTCACACACTCATAAATAATTCATCATAAAGTGTGGATACATAATAAGATCATGGTAGGTATATTTTAATGAAATACCACATGAAAAGGAAACATGAAAGAAAATAGAAGATGAGATTTCTTTTACGAGAAATTCGGCAGCCTAACAGCGTCACTTAATGATTCGAAAAACAAATTGATGAGAGATGAAAGGGTCTCTCATCATTTGGACATGAAATGTAGAGTATTAAATATATAGAATAAAAAACCCCCACATAATAAAATGGAACAATAAGACATAACATAAAGGAAGTCATGGATTAAAAGAGGAGGGTGAAAGATTCCCTTACCTTGAAGAGTAACTTAGAAAGCTTGAAGGTTGGAACCTTGGGAGGATTGAGGGAACCTTGGGAGGAATAATTGGGAGGTAAAGAGAATAGAACTTCATTGGGGAGGATTTGGAAATGAAATGAATGAGGTAATGGCTTGGTATTTATAGAAGAAGTGAGGGAATAAGTTATTAATTTCCAAGGGACACCTCATCAGTGGTATTGGAAAAACCATGGGATTTCCCATGGTATTTACCCATGGTATTGGATACTTGGGACACATAATAGAATATATTAATATTCATAAGTCAACCAGAATTATTACATACTTATTACATCATTGATGATGTCATTAAACACCCGTAACTGAAAACTGTATTTTTACTATTCACCGAAAATTCAACTATTTTAGAAAAATCCCAAAAAATAACCTTAACCTAATATCAATGATCTGAATTCATAAATGAACTCCATTTTATGAAAATAACTTTCTAATTATGAGATATTTAATTTTTAAGTAAAAACACTATTCACTGAAAATTCAACTGTTTTAGAAAAATCCCCAAAATTCACCTTAACCTAATATTGATGCTCTGAATTCAAAAATGAACTCCATTTTATATTAATACTTTATTAAGTGAGTTTACTATTCCATTTGGTCACATTACTATTTATAAGCGCAAAATTACTATTCATAATTTACTATTCACCAAAAAAATAAGTTGACCTTATTAGACTCTAAATTTCTCACCGAACACAACTGTAGAAGACCTTTTTTTGAAAATCATTACACATTATTAATTATTTAAGGTTTACATAAATATTTTAAAATATCCTTTTTTCCAAAATTTACCAATAATATACATCCTATATTTATCTGGATATTTGAAATTCACAAACTTTACCATAATACAAAAAAACAATTTTATTTATTTCCAAAGATTACAAAAAGCAGCTATGGTCTGGTTACATAGACCCTTATAACACCAGCATAGGACCTAAGTGTAAGGTGTTCTAAGTGACAGAATCTTGGGGTGGCTCAGCCAACATTGTCCGAGTAGCGACCTCTATCAGCTTGAACTTCTCCCGTAGGAGATTTCGTTCAAGCTTCACATAATGAGGTTCAGATTGGGCTTGGTCTAGAGTAAAGCCCAGTGGTGCTACCTCCTTCCCAAGTTTCATCTGATGGGCTTCAAATGGCCCGAGTCTACTTGATGAGGCCATCAAATCTTCTTTCTATATTAATTAACCAAGATCACTTATATTTATAAACAATAATTGAAATATTAAGAGTTTAGTTTCCAATGGTCATATTGACCAATGATCATATAACAATAGAAAACCAATAGTCTCATTTAATTATAGTCACTTTGTTAATTAAAGAATATAGTTTTATTGAGTATAAATTAAAATAACACAAAAAATTAAGAAACAAAAATTATTCAAAATTTCAGGTCGTTACATTCTTCCCCCCTTAAGAAATTTTATCCCTGAAATTTTAACTCATACCCTCAGAAAAAAAGGTGTGGGTACTTCTACCTCATAGACTCCTCTGGTTCCCATGTGGCTTCTTCACATTTTTGGTTTCTCCATAGCACCTTGACAAGGTGGGTAGTATTGTTGCATAGAACCTTGTCTCAACGATCCAATATCTCCACCGACTTCTCCTCATAAGAGAGGTCATGTTCCAGTTGTACGAGCTCTGGGTTTAGTACATGTGAAGGGTCAGATATGTACTTCCTCAAGAGGGATATGTGGAAATCATCATGAACTTGTGCTATATTTGGAGGAAGTTCAAGCTGATATGCCACTGCTCCTACACGATCAAGGATTTCATAGGGGCCAATGTACCTAGGGCTGAGCTTCCCTTTCTTCCCAAACCTCACGACTCTCTTCCAAGGTAAAATTTGAAGAAAGACCTTGTCACCAAAATCAAACTCCAAGTCCCTTTAATGGTTTTTGGCATAGATCTTTTTCCAACTTTGAGTATCCTTAATGTGTTGTTGGATGACATGGACTTTTTATGTCATCTCTTACACAAGACCAGAACCAAGAATCTTTCTCTCACCAGCTTCATGACAACACGTAGGAGTTCTACAACGCTTCCCATATAGAGCTTAATAGGGTAACATTTGAATGCAAGAGTGGAATCTATTGTTGTAAGAGAACTCAACTAATGGGAGATGTTGTTCCCATCCACCTTTAAATTCTATTGATCATGTTCTCATCATGTCCTCGAGTGTTTGAATAGTATTTTCAGATTGGCCATCAGTTTGGGGGTGATAGGCCGTACTGAAATTCAATTCAGTGCTCAGAGCATGTTGAAGACTTATCCAGAATTTTGATGTGAACCTTGGATCATGATCAGATATGATAGAAAGTGGAACTCCATACATCCTTACCACTTCCTTCATGTAAATCCTGGAAAGTTGATCAAGAGAGAAATCTTCCCAAATGTAGATAAAATGGGCAGTATTGGTGATACGGTCCACAGTAACCCATATAGCATTTTTTCCTTTGGAAGTTCTCAGGAGACCAGTGACGATGTCCATAGTGATATTTTCCCACTTCCATGCTGGTATGGGTAGTGGTTGCAATACCCCTTAAGAAAGTTGTCGCTCTACCTTCACTTTCTGACATACCAGGCACCTTGAAGTGTAGTCAGAAATCTCCCTTTTCATATTATCCCACAAAAAAATGATCACAATGGTCCCTATAAACTTTTTGTGCTTCCAGGATGTATAGATAAAGTAGAACTATGGGCTTCATCCATAATCTCCTTCTTTATTTCCAGAATATATGGAATACATAGTCTTGTATGAAATTTCAGTACACCTTCTTGATTAATATTGAACTCAGGAAACTTCCCATACTTCATAGCCTCAAACTTCTTCTATAACAAAGGATCTTATTTCTGAGCTTTCTTGATCTTCTCTAGTAATGAAGGTTGAGAAATCATTTGGGATAGGGTTAATGATGTCCCTTCTCTTATAATTCCCATGTCCATCTTCACTAGGTCATTGATCAAAGGATCCATTTGAATCCTCATCATGGAAAGAACAACTAGGTATTTCCTGCTTAATGCATGGGAAACATCGTTTTATCTTCGGGACGATAATTAATTGAACAATCATAGTATTTAAGAAGTTCCAACCATCTCTTCTATCTCATGTTCAATTCCTTTTGTGTAATAATATACTTCAAACTTTGATGGTATGTGTATATATCAAATTTCTCCCCATAAGGATAGTGCCTCCATATATTCAGAGAAAAAACAACTATAGCCAACTCCAGATCATGCATAGGATAGTTCTCCTCATGAGTCTTCAACTGTCGAGATGCATAAAAATATCAGGTGCATTAGTCAGTCTGAAGGGAATAACAACAAACTCATAATGCCCATATCTTTATCTGATGGAAGTTTTTGGAATATCTTATTTTTTTACCCTTAATTGATGATAACCAGATTGAAGATCAATCTTAGAGAAGAATTGAGCCCCACAATGTTGGTCAAATAAGTCATCAATTCTTGGAAGAGGGTATTTTTTCACTGTGATCCCATTCAGTTATCTATAATCAATGCATAGCCGCATCAATCCATCCTTATTCTTCATAAAGAGAACTGGTGCTCCCTAATGAGACACACTTGGTTGGATAAAACCCTTCTCAAAAAGATCTTGGAGTTGTTTCTTTAATTCCTCTAGCTCCAAATTGGACATCCTATAGGGGGTCTTTGATATTAGAAGAGATCCAGGTATGAGTTGAATGGAGAACTCTACCTCTCTTTCTGGGGGAGGTTCGAGAAACTCCTCAGGAAATAAGTCAACGTATTTATAGATGATGGGGACATTTTCTATCCTTAAACTCTCATCTCCTTCTTTTTCTTCACTGATAAACTCTATAAAGAAGAATATAGGGGGTTCTTCTAGATAAATATCAGGTTGAGATATCTCTCCTTGGAAGATAACTGTAGGTTTTCCATTCAAGACTACTAAGATTCCCATTCTCCTGCATTTGATCTTAGCATTATACTTTGAGAGCCAGTCCATCCCTAGTATAATGTCTAATTCCAGCATGGGAATGACTACTATATTTAAGATAATATTGTGCTCACTAAAGTAAATACTAGAGTTTCTAAACACAGACAATGCTTGGATAATCCCACCAGGAGTCTTGATTGATAACTCTACTTTTATCAAATCAGGGGTTGATTCTAAATTCCTTGAAAACTTGGAGGAAATAAAGGAATGCATAGAAATAGAATCAAACAAAGCACTTTATAGCTTTGAGAGAACAACAAGAGTACCTAACATCACATCATTTGGTGATTCAACTTCATCCGTAGTGATTGAAAAAGTACGACCATGTTCCCTTGGCCATTGCTGAGGCTGATGGTGGTTCCCCTCCACTGCCCTCAGATTTGGAAAATGATTGGAAAAGTGCCCAAGTTGTCCACACTTAAAGCACTTGACATCAGGTAGGTCCTTCACCATCTTCCCCTTGTCATTTGTGTTAAGAAGTTTAGGTTTCACCTCACTACAATAATTCCTTGCAATATGGCCATCTCTTCCACACTTGTAGCATTTCCCACTCCCAAGTAGGCTGTTCCCCAAATGCTTCTTCCCACATTTATTACATGTAAGATGTTGCACTTTCTTGCCTCCTCTTCCTTGATCAAAGTTCTTCCCTAAGCTGGGCTCCATCGATCTCTTCTTGTCATTTTATTTATGAGACCACTGCATCTCACCAAACTCCAGCTCGACTTTCATCGCACTCCGCATGATCTCCTCATAGCTTTCATAGTCTCAGTTGTCTGAATTCTTCTACAGATGAGGTCTCAGTCCACCGAAGAATATATCAACCTTACCATTTGGATCCATGAAAAAGATAGATGTGTAACATGAAAGCCTTGTGAAGTTTATCTCATAGCTTTTCCCAAATTCGTTCTCCTTCTACTTCAGCTTGAGAAACTCCTTCTCCATTCTTGTTCTCATGAAACGAGGGAAATACTTACTGAAAAAGAACTCTCAGAACTCTTACCACTCCATAGATTCAACTTCCACTCTTGTCCTTGTGTTTTTAATTAGTTCCCACCACTGATCATCTTCTCTTTATAAGATATAAACATCCAGGGTGACCTTATCTTGCTATGAATAGTGGAGCATAGAAAAGATCTTCTCGATGGAGCTGATCCACTACTCAACCATCGATGGTTCAGTCGATCCACTGAAGGTTGGTTGTCGTTGATTCATAAAGGATTCAACAGAATATTGTTCCCTTCTCGGTGAGATCGATCTCTCAGATTGATTCAAGTTATTTCCCATAACTTGAGTCAGTTGGTTCATCATTTGCATGAATGTTTACATTATAGCTTCCATCGAAGGGCTGTCAATACATGGTCCATTGCGGTCACCATTTTCATAATTCCTCTTATTACCCACCATTTTCTAAAATAATAAAACCTTAGTAAGAAACTTATTTCATTTATGAATCTTTTAACTATAAAAGATTTTATGTCTTAAAACTTCATGCTTAGACAATTATAGTTCTCTATAATTCCTTCATAATGATTCTTAAAAATCTTGTGATTAACCAAACATATCCCCCAGGAGTGTCATAACCAAGAGTGCAGTAGGACCCGTTGTCGTGTACCAGTTCCCATTTGATTCTAGATCAAAGCGGTGTCTTCGGGTTTTACCACTATGTATATCTGTGCCAGAGCCACATCTACCTGCTCTTTTCCAGACATGGATGTATTTGCTTGATAAACCACTTACTTAATACTCACCAAAATACCAGGAAGTTTTCCTATATTTAGAATTTTCTACAGGATTATTCCTAAAGTTTTAATGTAATAATTTCCATAAATAACTAAACTATCCTTTGATACCAACTATGGCATCCTGCCTTTTTATTACATAACTTTTCATTACATTTTACAGAGGATCTTTAAAGTCTAGTATCTTGGAAATCAGGAACATAATAAATGAAAAAAAACATAAAAAATTCTTCTAAACCACTTTTAAGGCTCCATCATAGGTTCATACTATGTACAATTACTGCATCTCATATCATGGAGACATACATCAAAGGAAAGGGTGAGCAGAAGGCCCAGTAAGGGGTAAACAAGGGAATCAGTTTACTTTTCATATCAATAAGAACTTGATGAAAAATATGAAGACATGAGCAATGGAAAAATAGGAATATCATAATAACAAGAAAATGAATCATAACTTTAATATGTGGCTACAACATTTCATTTTTACATTCATGAATATATCACCAAGGTTTATCCCCGAGGTGTCATAAAAATTACCAAGGTTATTCACCAAGGTATCCTGAAACTTATCATCTCTAGAGATTAAATTATTTAACCAATGCATTGGAGTGCCATCAGGGAACACCCTTAATATGTATTTACTTTAATGTGATAAACATAGATCATAATCAAATATTTCATAAATAACCCATGGATAATAAAAGGAATGGGTTTCATTTCAAGATCATGACGTTTTAAAAGTTCTTAAAAATAGGATCATTATGTCATTTATAACCCATGGAAAGGGAGTGAGGGTTATATGTATGTCAATTCTAGAATAAAATATATAATATTTATATCTTTATAAATACCCAAAGAAATGAAATGGTTCTGGGAATTCACATAAATAAAAAAAGACAATATCTATAGAGAAAGAGATAGAAATTTTGAGGTGAAATTTCTGCACCATAACAGCTATATAACATGGTTTTAGAAAACATTGAAAAGAGAGGGGAAAAGGGTAAGACACTCATAAATAATTCATAATACAGTATGGGTACATAATAATATCATGGTATGGATATTTTAATGACATACCACATGAAAAAGAAACATGAAAGAAAAGAGAAGATGCGATTTCTTTTACGAGGAATTCGGCAACCTAACGACGTTTCTTAAAAATTAAGAAAACAAATTGACGAGAGTGGAAAGGGTATATCATAATTTGGACATGAAATGGACAGTAGTAAAGATATAGAATAAAAAAACCCCAAATAATAAAATGGAACTATAATACATAATATAAAAAAAGTCATGGCTTAAAAGAGGAGGGTGAAAGATTCCCTTACCTTGAAGAGTAACTTTGAAAGCTTGAAGGTTGGGACCTTGGGAGGCTTGAAGGAACCTTGGGAGGACTCCTTGGGAGGTAAAGAGACCATAACTTCACTGGGGAGGATTTGGAAATGAAATTAATGAGGGAATGGTTTGGTATTTATAGAATAAGTGAGGGAATAAGTTATTAATTTCCAAGGGACACATCATCGGTGGTATTGGAAAAACCATGGGCTTGCCCATGGTATTTTCCCATGGTATTAGCTACTTTGGACACCTCATAGAATGTATTACTATTCATAAGTCGACCAGAATTATTATATACTTATTACATCATTAATTATATCATTAAACACCCGAAACTCAAAACTGTATTTTTACTATTCACCGAAAATTCAACTGTTTCAGAAAAATCTCAAAAATTCAACTTAACCTAATATCAATTCTCTAAATTCAAAAATGAACTCCATTTTATGAAAATAATTTTCTAATTATGAGATATTTAATTTTTAAGTAAAAACACTATTCACTGAAAATTCAACTGTTTCAGAAAAATCCCCAAAATTCACCTTAACCTAATATTGATGTTCTGAATTCAAAAATGAACTCAATTTTATGAAAATAAAATTTTATAAATTTTTAATTTAATTTTTAAATAAAAACACTATTCACCTGAAAAAACTAATACTTAACTAATAATTTTTGAAATAGTTATTTACTTATTTTATTGAATCACATTACCTAATCAAGGTGCCTAAATTATATTAATACTTTATTAAGTGAGTTTACTATTACATTTGGTCACATTAATATTCATAAGTGCAAAATTACTATTCATAATTTACTATTCACCAAAAAAATAAGTTGATCTTATTAGACTCTAAATTTCTTACTGAACACAACTGTAGAAGACATTTTTTTGAAAATCATTACACATTATTAATTATTTAAGGTTTAAAAAAATATTTTAAAATATTCTTTGTTCCAAAATTTACCAATAATATACATCATATATTTATCTGGATATTTGAAATTCACAAACTTTACCATAATTCGAAAAAACAATTTTATTTATTTCAAAGGATTACACAAAGTAGATAAGGTCTCATTACATAGCCCCTTATAACATCAACATAGGACCTAAGTGTAAGGTGTGCTAAGGTGACAAAATCTTGGGGCGGATCAGCCAACATTGCCTGAGTAGTGACCTCTATTAGCTTTAACTTTTCCCATAGGTGATTCCTTTCAAGCTTCACATGATGAAGTTCGGCTTGGGATTGGTCCAGATCAAATCCCAATGGTGCTAACTACTTCCCAAGTTCCGTCAGATGGGCTTTGAACAGTCTGAGTCTAATGGATGAGGCCATCAATCTTCTTTCTGTATTAATTAACCAAGATCACTTGTATTTATAAACAATAATTGAAATGTTAAGAGTTTAGTTTCCAATGGTCATATTGACCAACAGTCATATAACATTCAAAATCCAATAGTATCATTTAATTATACTCACTTTTTTAATTAAATAATATAGTTTTGTTGAGTATAAATTAAAATAACACACAAAATTAGGAAAAAAATATTCAAAATTCCGGGTCATTACACTCACAGTCAATACCTATAGGTCAACATAACAAAAATTATACATAAATGACCCTACCTTGAGAAGCTCTCAAAGTCAATTCCCCTTGGTCATACTTTTACAATGCGAAACACATGCATCTCATATAAACAATAACTCCATCCAAACAACACAAGGCATGGAAAAAAGGCAATCCTAGCATGAATTCTAGACCAAATGACCATAATCAATAAAACATGGGAAACACCCCCATTATCAAAGTATTGAACCTTACACCTATGAAATAAACCTTTCTCAGTTAAAAAAACCATAACAGGTATTAAATAGGCTTAAATTCCAAAATACGCAATACCCTAAACATGGGTATTCAACACTTTAAGCATAAATAATCCAAATACAATCAAAGAAAGACACAAACCACCTACCTTGATGTTGTACAATGAACAATCTTGAACATCAAACTTTGAATCGGCCTAGAATGACATAGATCTATAAAAAGGTTAAAATCGATCAACCTTGGATAAATCAAGAGAGAGGAAAAATCAGGAAGAGGTGATATAGTGGAAGAGAGAACTCACTAGTGGGAATCCAACGCACTTGAAAACGTCTGAATCAGAGCTCGGATGGAGAAATGGGAGGATCTTGAAGATCTTTGGTTGTACATCACTCTCCCTTATGAGACATGGGAAGAAGAAGAATGATTCGTAAACTAGACGTGGTCCCGCTCCAATATGTCAATTAAAAAAATTACATGGTCTATTCATTTAATGTACACTCAGTGTACTATTCTCAACCACCCCCCCACTTTAGGCAGTTTTCTAGGTCACCCACATGGCCATGTACTTGGCTATTACATGGCCAATACATAGATACACACGACAACCGGGTACATGATGTGTTGTCAAATTTACACGGTGTGTACTTAGAAAATTTTCCCTTTCTTTCTTTTTACCCCAAAACAACCTAAAACAATGATTCATACCTAAAATGAAGATCTAGGTTCTTAAAGACTTCCCCCATTAAAAAAATACATCCCTGAATTTCCCTACCAAGGGTGGTGAAGAAGAAACATCAAACAACTCTGGCCATTGTGATCGTACATCATCCTCCCTCTCCCAAGTCTCATCCTGTACTTGCCTGTTCTACCATATCACCCATAACAGAGGAACATAATGGCCATAGAAAACCTTTATGTTGCAATCCACAATCCGAATAGGGTTCTCCTAGAAGGATTCATCCACCTCCAACTCAACCTCCTCGGGATTGAAAACAAGAGGCGAGTATGAAAAGTAACACTGTAGCTGAGAAACATGAAATATGGAATGCATTTCCCAGTACCTCTGAGGTAACTGCAACCAATAGGAAACTGGACCGACTCTCTACAAAACCTCAAATGGCATGACATATCTCGATGAAAGCTTCCCCCGTCTCCTAATCCTCTTGTGTCCCAACCTCATCGTGACATGTACGAAAACCTAATCTCTGATCTCAAACTCCAGAGGTAGTCTCCGGCAATCAACATAAGATTTTTGTTGATACTATGCAATATAAATCATTTTATGAATCAACTCCACATGCTCAGTGGTCTCCTGGACTAGATGAGGTCCCAACATAGCTACCTCTCCTGCCTCCAGCCAATATAGGGGTGATCAACATGGCCTACCATACAATGCCTCATAAGGTGCCATATGAATCATTTCCTGAAAAATATTATTGTAGGAAAACCCCACTAGGGGTATGTGTCTCTCCCAATAACCCCCAAAATACATGACGCATACTTGAAGCATGCCTTCCAACACCTGAGTCGTGCGCTCGGACTGGCCATCTTTCTAGGGATGGTAAGTTGTACTCAGAAGTACCTGTGTACCCAAAGACCTTTGTAGTTCCTACCAGACACGAGAATTAAAACAAGTATCCATGTATGAAATGATAGAGTGTGGAACCCCATTCAAATATACAATCTCTCGGATGTAAAACCTTCCAAGCTCATCAACACTAAAGGTTTACTTAATCGGCATGAAACGTGAAACCTTCGTGAGTCTGTTAACAACAACCTAAACCACATCATTTCCTCGAGGCGACCTCGGTAAACCTGTCACAAAATCTATCACAACATAATTCCACTTCCACTAGGGAATGGTTAAATTCTATAAAATCCCTGCTGGTTGCTGATGCTCTACCTTCACCTGTTGACAGGTGGAAAATCTCATAACAAAACCGGAAAAATCCCTATTCATACATGGCCACCAATACTGATGGTGTAGATCTCGATACATATTGGTGATAGAAGGATGAACTACCCAAACCAAGGAATGAAAATCTTGCATTAACTCCTCATGTATTTTTGCTGACACCCACATGCGTCCATGGAAATGCAAGATCTCATCATCCCCTACGGTCCACCCAGGAGTAGGGTCCTCTCCTGACACACTCTCCCGTATGACTAGGCCTTCAGAATCTAATAGTTACCTCATTCTATATCAATCCAATAGAGTATAGGTAGCAACTATAGAAGAAATAAATGTCTTCCCCTGTCTGGCATACACCTCAAAATGTATCTCAGAGAATAGATCCATAAGTTTTCACTCACTACTGGCCTTCTAAACTGCTTGTATTTGAGTCTTCCTACTCAATGTATCATCCACAGTGTTTCCTTTTCCAATCATGTAGGCAAGCTCAAAGTCAAAAGAATTAAGGTACTCAACCCACCTTCGTTGTTTCAAATTAAGATCTTGATGAGTAAATATATACTTGAGACTTTTGTGGTCAGTGAATACCACAAAATTATCTCCCAAAATATAATGTCTCCAACAACATAAATCATGCACAACTACAACTAAATTGAGATCATGCATCTGGTAATTACTCTAATGTGGAATCAACTACTGAGATCTGTACACAATGACTCCTACCTCAGATATAAGCACTGCTCCCAGCCCAATACCTAACACATCACAGTAAATGGTGTAACTCTTTCCCGGTTCCAGAAAAATCAATATCGGTGCTAAAGTCAATCTCCCTTTAGCTCCTGAAAATATGAATCACAGGAATATATCCACAAGTACTTCACACCCTTCTTATTCAGGCCCATAATTGGTTCTTCTAAGTATGAAAACTCATGTATAAAGCACCTATAATAACCAACCATCCCCAAAAAACTCCGTACCTAAAAGACGTTCTTTGGATGCTCCTAAGAAACTAGTGCTCTCACATTCTTTGGGTCTACTGATACTCCTGTCTCTAAGAAAAAAATGACCCAAGAAGTGAATTTGGTCCATCAAAAAGTGGAATTTTGAGATCTTATCATATAACTGATGCTCTCTCGGTGTACTCAATACAATCTCAAGATGGGAAGCATGGTTGTGTAGAGTGTGAGAGTACACAAAGATATCATCCATAAAGACTACCACAAAATAATCCAAGTAAGGATGAAACACTCAGTTTATCAGTGCCATAAAAACTTATGCCATGTTCATGAGACCAAAGGGCATAACCAAATACTCATATAGACCATACCTACACTAAAAGGCTGTAAGTGGTATATCTGATGGTCTAACATGAAACTGCTGATAACCGGATGTCAAGTCAATCTTCGAGAACACCTAGGATCCTCGAAGATAATCAAAGAGACCATCAATCATAAGAAAGGGATATCGGTTCTTAACCATCAATTGGTTCAGATTCCGATAATCCACATAAAGTTAAAGGGTACCATCCACATTCTTTAAAAAAAGAACAGAAGAACCCCAAGGAAAAGTACTATGTCAGATGGAACCCTTTTCCTGCAACTCCTATAACTGCTTCTTGAGCTCTTATAACTCAAGTGTATCCATATTATAATAATTAATGGACACCGGTGCCACTACTGAAAAAGTCTCAATAGAGAAATATACCTCTCACTTCTGAGGTAAACTTGAAAATTCATCTGGAAAGACATCTCTAAAATGATCCACCATTAGAGGAAAGTCTATGTGTGAAGTCCTCTAGTCATCTAGATATAAACTAATAATATTTCCTATAATTATTCCCAACCCATGATGATTGGGTACATCTATTCTCTTTTGGACATCCCATTCAACCTTGTGTAGAAAAGACCCGCCCTCTGGTGACGTGAAACTCACCTTGTAGCGATAACAGTCAACAAAGGCCAGAAATGAGACTAACTAGTCTATTTTGAGAATGAAATCAAATCCTGTCATATCTAAGACATATAGGTCCCATAAGAAGTGACATACACCAACCTCAAGAGGGAACTCCTTGCACTGAGGTACACTAGACATCTTTATCCCCAATAGAGTGTCTAGAATCATAACATCCTCAAAAGTGAAGATACAGATCCCAAGGCTATCCACAACATCAACAGATATGAAACTATGGGAAGCCACTATATCAAAAAGAGAAGAAGATAAAACTGAGATAAATAGAATCATACCTATAACTGTACAGGGTTTTAGATCCTTCTCATGCTGGGTTTTCTCCATGGAAAAAGTCTGACCTCTACCGAGGCTCTGTGACATTGCCTGACTACCCTGAGATAATCCACCCTACTGTTGCTGAAAACTTTATTTCTGGCTACCATGACCATGACCTCCTCCTCAACCTGAATGGCCTGAAAAGCTCAAGTTCTCTAATTGATTAGAAATTAGTTGTCCTACTCTTGAACTTGGAATCATAATTGATCCCCTATAACTAGATGTCGGTGAGAAAAACTGAAAAAAATGTTGAAGATGACCTATCTTGCCGCAAGCTCGGCAGTCTACTGCACCCTTCAGGTAATGATGTCTCGTATTCCCACTCTTCCTGCACTGGTATCATACCACCTGTCTACCTAAAGAAACATCACATGACATCTCCTAGAGGCGCTTCCTGCTATCTGTCAAAGGAGTACCAGCCCTGGATAATGAACTGCCCTGGCTCATAGCTCCCAACTCCCTCAGATTGCACTCAGTAATCAGCGCCTAGTTCACTATAGCAGTCACCGATGTCAGCCTTAATACATTCACCTGTGATCAGATGTCATACCTAGGACTATCCTCAAACCACCTAGTGAAAGATAACTCGTCACCTCCCAGAATAGGTGTGAAGCAGTGAAGCTCTATAAAACAAGAAAAGTACTTCATCACTGAAAGAGCGCCTTGCTCCAAATGCATGAACCCTTGGGATTGATCATCCCTTAACACATTTGGGTAGAAGTAGTCATATAAGGTCCTCTTAAACTCTTACCATGTCATATCCTAATGACGTCTAGCCTGTGAGACAACATCCCACCATCTCTTGGTGGAATCACATAGCATGTACGTAACGGGCTTCACCCTCCCCTCCGAAGGCGTCTCTATATACTAAAAGATAGAAAGCATGGACTCCAACCATGAATCTATAGCCTGTGGTCCTCCATCCTCTAAAAAAGTGGAAGGATGATGCTACTGGAACACCCTCGTCAACTCTGCCATAGCTAGGGTAGGATGTGGTGCTCCCTGAAAGGTCTACATCATCCTCATAAAGCATTCAAAAAACTGTGTATCAGCACATGTGTCCAGTATAACAGTGGTACCAAGACGGGCATGATAGGAGGATCTGATGGTAGTTCCTAATCTACCATTTCTAGTGTCCAATCATCGCCCTGTACTTGGCACACAACTGAATGATTTCTTGGTGGCATGACTCTGCAAGGTCAAGCACAACAACCTATAAGTGAAAAAAAATAACGGGATAAGAAACATTCAAGTCTTACAAAATAAGGCTATAGGACATGTATAACCCTTATACGGAGTATTCCCTTAAGCTTTTTACATGGCGTGTGCCTCTGCCAAACCTGATTGTGTAACACCCATACACATGGCATGTTTCTCCTAAGACACGACGTGTACATGAATTTTCCCTCCTGCCCAGGTTTCTCTACATGGCTAGAACTATATGGTTTTATCCTAGGTAATACTACACGGTGTGTTCACCCTAGACACGGTGTGTACCACTTACATTCTAACTTCCCGTGTTGTTAGTCACAAAGTCAAATACACGGTCGACTCTACACGACATGTATAAATGGGACATGACATGTACAAACTAAGTTTCATCCACCCATTTCATTAGTCATAGGGCCATATACATGGTTCTCTACACATGTTATGTATAACCCAGACACGACATGTTCTACCAAAAGATTCCCAAACCCGTGTCCCTACTCAGATATTCAGTCACATAGTGAAGCACTACACAACGTGCACTCTCAGTACACAATGTGTACTCTCAGTACATGGAGTGTACTTAAAATAAGTTATTTCTTCTAGAATATAAGAACACATGGCATGTGTTCATAACACCACACACCGTGTTTCTTGGGTTCCTGGATAATAAGGCTTTAAAACTTCTCCAGAACCCTTAAAAACACAAAATTTTGTCCAAGGAATGAAAAATTATGACTTGTGAAATCCCATAATTACATGAATCAAATTTTGGCATCCTTATTCATCTTATAACTTGAAAAAATTCCATTAAAGTCCAAAAATGATCCCCAAAATTATGATCCAAGAGGTCCCATAACACCTTAGGGACCAAAGTTTGGCATCCATCCAAATAAAACATTAAAATTTCTAATACCCTATAAAAATAGTAGGTATTCTATCATGACATTTATCACAACAACAAACATATCTATCACAACATCTATCACAACATCATGTAATCAAAAAATGCACCCTAAATGGCATGAAAAAATGCATGACATGTGATATCTATCAAGTGACTATATGATTCATGAGATGGAATACCCTCATCTCATCAGGTTTCAATAGAAATAGAACCACAATGATATAAATCATAACACTACAAAATAAGTGCGTCACCCAACTGTGAAATCAAATCAGCTGTAACAATTGAAAAACCAAAAAGATTTCAATATTCAAGGCAACTTAGATTTTCCCCGTACATGGGTTAGAAACTCCCATGTACATATTATTACTAACTACCTATTCCTTTCTATCACTTTCCATATGTTCTAAATAGTAAGACAAAGCAGAAAAGAAACTCCTATGATACCACTTTGTGACATCCCAGTTCTGGGTTCCACCCAAAGGAGCCCCATACCTAGTTGGTCACATGGCCTCAAGAAAATTTCCCCAAATTCTAGAGGCTATTGACTAGCACCGAGGGACTTGGGTGTGATAGTCGGTAAACTATTCCTTCATTGGTAGAGTAACACAGTACAAATAATTAGTAAATAGTAGTGGAAGCAGAAATACCATACAACAGAAGTAAACAATGGAAGAATGATAGAAAACATGAAACTGGAGCATATATATAAATGATTCATGTAACATGTGTCCAGTAAAATAGCCAAACAAGTCACAATTCTAGAAGTACAATACTAAAACCAAAGTATAGAAAAGCAGTAACTCCAATAGTATCACACGCCTCAGCTTGGTCTCATGCTCTCTATCCCCAACAACAATCAAGTACCTGATGAAGAAGGGTGCTATCCCTTATCTATACCTACAACCATATAATCTATTTTGGTCCAAAATAATGACCAAAATAGGGTGTGAGACGAATATCAGTAGACAACCACCAAAATAACTGTACCTAACTGTCAGTGAATATATATAGCAGGAAATGTGCAAAACGAAGCAATAAACTAGGAATTACTCAAAAGTAAACAATCCTACAATTTCCAATTACATTAATTTACATTTATTAATTATCCAATATATTGAATAATATATCCTTGGGATCTAGCTTAAGCTCTATATCCCCTTGTATAATAATAACAAATAGACATCTCAAAAGACCATCTAAAAAATCAAGTAATACCGAGTCCAAGATTGTTATTTAGCTTGGAAGACTCGTCACAATCAACCAATCATTCATAAGAAACCCTATGGTAATGTTCTCACAGTCTAACCCCTCTAGTTTGACATATCATCAATTCAATAAAACCATGAACCTCTAGGAAATCTCACACATTCTAACCCTTTTGGTCCCACATAACACTAATCATTTAAAAACGACCACCTGGGTAGCTCTTACAGTCAATACCTCCTTAGTCTGCATAGAAAAAATAAAATATAATGATCTCCTAGAAGCTCTCATAGTCAATTCTCTATGGTCCAACATTCATTTAATTATAACCCTCTGTGTGGCTCTCATGGTCTAATCCCTCTAGTCTATGACCACCCGGAATCTCACACAGTCAATACCTCTAGGTCAACATAACAACAATTATACATAAATGACCCTACCTTGGGAATCTATCATTTTCAATTCCCATAGGTCATAATTTCACAATGTGAAACACATGCATGTCATATAAACATTAACTCCATCCTAATAACACAAGGCATGAAAAACAACGAAATACTATTAGGAATTCTAGACCAAATGACCATAATCAATCAAACATGGGAAACACACCCATAATCAAGGTATTAAACCTCACACCTAAGTAATAACCCTTTCTCAATATAACAAACCATAGTAGGTATTAATCAGGGTTAAATTCTAAAATACGCAATACCCCAAACATGGATATTCGACACTTTAAGCATATATAATCCAAATAAAATCAAAGAAAGGCACAAACCACCTACCTTGATGTTTTACAATGAAAACTCTTGAACATCGGCCCTTGAATCGGCCTAGAATGATGTAGATATACAAAAAGGTTAAAATCGTTCAACCTTGGATAACTCAATAGAGAGGATAAATCAAGAAGAGAGGATCTAGGGGAAGAGAGAACTCACCGGTGGGAATCCAACACACCCATTAGAGTCTCAATTGGAGATCAGACAGAGGAATGGGATGAGCTCGAAGATCTTTGGCCGTACGTCACTCTCTTGTATGAGACACGAGAAGAAGAAGAATGATTTGTAAACGAGACGCGGCACCACTCTCATATATTAATTAAAAATAAAAGTACAATACCCATTCATTTAATGTACATGCTGTGTACTAGCCTCACCTAGTACCCCCGCTTTGGGCAGTCTGCCAGGTCACCCAAACAGCCATGTACTTGGCCGTTACACGGCCAGTACATAGCTACATGTAGTAACTAGGTATATAGTGTGTACTCAAAAGTACACAATGTGCACTTAGAATATTTTCCCTTTCTTCATTTTTCCTAAAAAACAACCCAAAACAAAGATCCACACCTGAAATGAAGATCCAGGTTCTTACACTAGTCCGGGATGGCTAGCTGGTTAGGCCCATTGGGCCTTGCTAGACTCGGCCTAGTTTGGTCGAGGGTATAGCCCACCGAGCTACTCGGTGACCCGGTCTCGTCCTACTCGGAATGAAGGGGGAGGGTCTGGCCCGACTCCTATCTGGTATGCCAATGGCGGACTGGTTCCCCTCAGCCCAGACACATGGTGCATCTGGGGGTGTCACACGGCCGGTGAAACCTAGCCGCCCAGGGGGTCTTCACGTAGTCAGGGGACAACGTGCCTAGGGAAACCACAACCTGTGGCTATAGGCCACGTCCCTACCGCCAGCCGCCGGCCTAGCGGGAAGCTCCTCTCGATGATTCGTTGTGGCATGCAACCTCCAGCCTGTAGCCACCACCTATACTGGTGCGCCGATAGTATACTCTGTGGACCACCAGTTCTTCTCTGGTGGTCTGTTCATCGCACCGCTTGCGCCTAAGGCCTCTATGGGGTGTCACCTTCCTTGCGAAGGCCTTGAATTTTCCTTACCGCCATCTCAAATGTTTTCTACCAATAAATTTAAGAAAGCTGGGTGTTGATCCTTGTTCATGTTGGCCTGCACCCTCCGTATTAGATGTTTAAAATGGGAGAGTCTAGGGAATATAGTTCTATCAACAAAATAATTTGATCCCACTATAGAAACCTCAAGAAGAACACCCTCTCACATGAACAAACCATCTGTAGATCATTCTATTCATGGGTTGATCCACGTTCTTTGTTTTAGAATATTAATAGTGAAAAATTAAAACAAAACAAACCCCTACCTCAATCTTCATTTGTCATTGAAGCGCTCTTCCCTCAAGGATTTAAGCTTCATTGGCGTTCGTCGATTCCCTATCCTGTTCTTCATAAAGCGTCAACATTTCTAGCGATCCTACCAGTGTTCGTCATTGGAGAGGAATTTCTTTGTAGGTTCATCAAATTAAATTCTAATAAATTGATTTCCCTAATGTTTTATTAAAATAAAACACATCACATCATTTCTATTATACTGCGACGTCACATCGTTACACTGTTTCATTTATGAAATAATGTATCTGTTACGCTCCGCAAAAATGATCCATTAAGGAGATTTATTTAATGCATCTCGTCGCAGCACCACAATGCTATCATCCACCACTCAATGTTGATAAAATAAATAAAATAACTTTTTAATTTATTTTATTATTTTCCTAAAATTCCAAAAATTAACTTTTCCGTCCGAACCTTGACGATTGAATTTAAGTACTTCTAGGAGAATCCTGGCGTTCTGAGCTCAACGGTGCCCTAATATTTTTGATCCGAGAACCAGTTAAAAATTTAGAAAACCCCACTTGAATTTTTACTTCAATTAACTTAAAAAAAGTTCAAAATTCCATTCCGGGTTCACCCGAGCATGGAATCACATTCCGTCAAAGCGTGTGGTCTCGAAATAATTCCATATAATTAAAAAAATACATGGAAATTATAGGAAATTATAATGACCACTTAATTCACTACCATCATGGGAAAGATAATAACTTAGTAGATTCTATAATTATAAAGGATCAAGAAATTTTATCATTTATAAGAATTGAGAGGGATCCGATCTTCTTAGACTTGAAGAGGATGGACATGAGAATCATAAAGGAAGGAACATCATAAATCCTTTCAAAAATGATTGTTTAACCATCTATTTTGGAAAAGATAAAGGGTGATCAAAGATATGTTATAATTAATAAGAAATTGGAAACTATAAGAAAATGGAAATCCTAGGAGTTCAATGTCAATTAATAAGGAGTTGTAATATTGGGGTCATGACAATGTGTGCCATGATATCCTGAGTTAAAAAAGGAATTTTTGGATGATGCACATAGTTTTACCTTCTCTATCTATCCTAGAAGCATAAAGATTTATCAATATCTATGAGAGAAATATTGGTGGGACAGTATTAAGAGGTTGATCATGGAGTATACATGAAGATGTATTGTATTTCAGCAAGTGAAAGTGGAAAGAAAAAAATACAAGGGGATGATGAAACCATTACCTGATCTACATGGAAGTTGAAAAACATCACCAAGGACTTTGTAACTAGTATTTCAAAGACATCAAGATGGAATAATGCTATCTTTCTTTTGGTGGATCATTTTACAAAGAGCTCACACCCCATTATTATTCAAGTGGATTTATCACTAGATCAACTTGCATAGATATAAATCAGAGAATTTGTAAGGCTGTATGGAGTAACACTATCGATTGTATCCGATCGAGATCCGAGATTTACCTCTATGTTCTAGAAATGTATCCAAAATGATCTAAATAGTGAGATGAAACTCGGTATGACCTATCATCCTCAAACTGATGGCCAATCTGAGCGGACTATTAAGACACTAGAAGACATGTTGAGATTATGTTCTATGTACTTCAAAAGAATATGGGACCAATATCTACCTCTGTTCGAGTTCTCAAACAACAATAGTTTCCACTCAAGCATCCAAATGGATCCCTATGAAGACCTTTATGGGAAGATGTGTAGAACCCTTTCATGATGGGATTAAGTTTGGGAATGAGAACTACTAGGTCTTGAAGTGGTCAATGAAATATTGGAAAAGGTTAGGACTAATCAGCATCACATCAATACTATTCAGAGTTGATAGAAGAGCTATGATGAAAATCATAGATGACACCTATAGTTTTATGTAAGATACATGGTATTTCTATGCATATATCCATGGATTAAAGTTATGAGATTTGGGAAGAAGGGAAATTTTAGTTCAAGCTACATCACCCCCTTTGAGATCCTTGATCGCATTAGAGCAGTGGCCTACCAAATTTCACTCCCACCTAACCTATCTTAAGTACATGATGTACTCCATGTATCCATATTAAAAAAGTACATACTATAACCCTCACATGTAATAAATCTATAGGTGGTACCATTGGATAATGAACTTTCCTATAAGGAGAATCCGGTGAAGATCTTAGATTTTAAGTACAAAGTTTTATATAATAAGACAATTATCTGGTCAAAGTGTTGTAGAGAAACCAAAAGTTTGAAGAAGAAATATGGGAAACTGAGGAGATGATGAAACATAGTTACCATCATCTATTTTAGTGAAATGAAATAAAATTTCTAGGGTAAAATTTCTTAATGGGTAATATTTTAACGACCCATAAGAATATAAATAATGTCCCCCTTTTTTATTTATTTAAATGTATTATTATATAATATGGTTATAGAAAATACATGAACTTCTTTGGTTTTATTATATCCTATAAAATTTAAATGACCATTAAAAATATTTACCATTGATAATATAGTAATTGAATAGGGATCATATGATTAGTAAAAATATAGGGTTTCAATAAATCCAATTGACACAAATAAAGGAAGTGATGAACTCAACCAGTTGGATCATACCTTACTAAGCCCATTTATCAAAGCTTCTGAGGGAGTTAAAAACACCGATATTTTCCATTGACTAATCCTAATATGATATCAAACAACTTAATCATGAATGAAACTATTTATTGGAGAATTTAAAGATCATCGAGATCACGACCAAAACTGTGTACGTCAAACCACCCTAGGAAAGTATCACTATCACGCACCTTACTCTTAGAGAGTTTTCTGGTTTATTAAAGCAATATGTATCAAGAACCTAGTATTATGAGTTTGTATATTATTTTATATATAATAATGAATATATTTTTATTATTTTATTTCTATTTTATAAATAATTTTTATTTTGATACATTAAAATAGAAATAGCATTTTTGGTTAACATTTAAATTCAATTAAGGAATTTTTTTCGATGAATTAATATATTTTTGAAATAAATAATATTTTAATAAAATATTATTATTAAATAAATTTTATCAAATATAATATTTATCATACAATTTTTATGAATTCAAATGTTATTTTTATAAGGGTTTGAAAACTATTATTATCAAAAAATTCAATATTTCTCAATCAATGAGGATTATTATTTTAAAAGTGAAAATTCACATTTTTAGAAAATTATTTTGATTAAATGAATATTAATTTTGGAATCATAATATATAATTTATCAAACAATGAACTTTTCATAATTTTCTGATATAATCGATTTTCAGGTAAAAATTAAATATCATATAAATATACAGTGAGTATTATGACATCATAACGACCCAAAAGTGATGAAATAAATACTATAAAATGTATAAAATACCAAATATATATTTTACCTTTAAAATAATGTGATTTTAATTTTATTTAATTTAATTTATAAATCCATTATGAATCCTCCAAAACTTATAATATATTTTAATGTTTTAAAATCATATCTTTAAGAGTATGAATCACCTTCAAACAAGAAAGGGTAATATTTTATTAAGTTATTACCTTTTACTTATAAAATAATGAAAACCACTATAATTTGGCAGAAGACATGGGAAAAAACCATGGGAAAGTTTGTGGTTTTATTTATTTTATTATATAGAGTCCAAAACCTAAATAATAAATAAATCCACCCTCATTTCCTATATAAACCCAACCAAGATCCCATTTATATCCACTAAAAATATTTGGAGCATGTAAAAAATCTATCACCCCCTATATATATTCCTCTCAAGGTTCCCCTAGGCTCTCACGATGCTCCTCCCAATCATTTGGAGTCACACACTCAAGTAAGGGATCCTCATTTTCTATTCTTTATTCAAGTTTCTTTATTATCTTATGCATTTTATTTCCAATTTTTAATGTTGGGATATGTCTTTCCATGTAACTATGAATACCCATTAGATTTAAAAATTATTATAGACCACTTTATATCTCATAAAACCATTTTATGTGTTTTTAAGTGAAGTCGTTATGTTGCCAAAATTTTACTGTGATTTTCCATGTGAAAACAATTGTGTAGTGAATACCGTAACCATTTACTATCATGGGTGATCACCTTTATACAATTATAATCATTTTATTTGGTACTTACATGTATTTATTCCAAAATCCTAGATCTTGGAATAAAAATCAATTAAAAGTGATTCCTTGTTTCATGATATATATGGAACACATAAGCAAGATAATGAAATGAAAGTGATGGGTGTGACCGAAATTATATAGTGCTTCAATGCATTGGGTAATATTTACTCTCATGCGAAGTCATGATAGGATAGGGTGTGAACCTAATTCCTTTATGGGACTTTTTCCATCATGATGTCTTGGCAGTTATCCTTCACCTATATTTATGATAGATTGTTTTAAGTTGTGTGCATACTTGTCATGTTATGATTATCATGATATATCATACATTATTATTAATATTTATGATTCTACCACCTTTTATTCCCCATTGATTTTACTATTTTTTAACATGTGTCACTTTATTACATTTTTATTCCCTTATTAGGCTTTATAGCTCACCCATTTCTTATGTATGTCCCCAGGTTATTCCATGAAGTTTTAAAAGACATATAATTTTAAAATCATATTAAGGATGTTTTCAATAATATTGTTATATCCCATATTCAAGATGTTATTCTATGTACTTAGTTCCCAAATACACTATACATATTAATCTTTTGGGTTTTATTATGAGTAATTTTATATAATAAATCATTAATTAATGTGTAATAAAGAACATGGTTGTTATAGGATAATCCTATAGTGTTTTGGGTTGACAATTAAAAGATTTATCATAATTTTAAAGGCATACATACCACTTTTTAGGTTTTATGTAATGGGAATTTAATAAGATTATGGATATTTTGGGATACATTTATGGGAACACAAAACTTTGGTTTTTTATATGGTTTAGTGGGAACGTTATTTGAGTAATAATGATTTTATATTTTTTGGAAATAAATTTAAAGTTATTAATAACCTTTAAGGTTAAAATGATCATTGATGTTAAGGTAATAATATTCAATTATGATTATTTTATTTTGGGAAAAAATTAGTTGTATAGAAAATTTTAGTGGTTAGAAAGTGATTTTATGATTAATTTTATTTTTGAGGATGTTCATAATATATTTTAGAATCTTACAGGAATTATATTAATATAGTTTTAGAAAAAGAACATCCTACATAATGAGAGACAAGCCATCTCATCTAGAAGGGCTGTAAGGCTTGAACCCAAAACTAAAGGGAGATAAGGGTGAGGCATCTACCACTATCTTATTTGATGTACTAGATAGTCTGAATTTTTTTGCATAAATTATTTTTACAGATGAAAAATAATTTTATTTGGGAAGCATATTATAGGATCAAATATTTTTATTTTTTTTGTATTTTTAGGTGATTAATGATAATTAGAGTGATCTTTTATTGGTTTGAGGTATATATAACCATTAGGTTTAACATAAAGTATTATTTGGGAAGAATTATATCATGTTTTTAGAGATGTAAGATGAAGGTTGTGAGATAAAAATTGAGGTTAAAACTTTCTTTAATGTTTAGGTTATTAATTTTATTTGGGATATATGGTTATTTATGGAATTATCTATGTGAAAAATTTAGTTTTATTGAATTTTAGAGAATAATATATTATTTCTTCATATGAAGGTTTATTACTTTTTGTTATTATATTACATTGTGCTAACCATTTTTGTTTTAGTAAAGAGAGTATGGATATATTATTATTATATTGTTGTTTATATGATCCATTATAAGTTTATTTTAGTGCTTTAGGCATGAAAAATTAATCTTGAATACTCATCATTTGAAGAAAAATATGATATTGTAGAGTAAATTAATTAAAGGATGAAATTATACCTGTAAAGTAGTATATTTCCACATGCTATTAGTAGATATGGTAAAGTAATTCCTCCACTTTAGGAAAATAATCTTGAAATACAAAAGTTATCCTTTTACCTTTATTTCCTATGAATTGATGGTCTTTTCACCCCTAACTGATGTATAGTTTTTTGGTCATTAAAATTATCATCACCATGTTCTCTATCACTCTCTATTAGTCCTTGGATGCTGTTTTTATCTTCCATGTCTATAATTTAACTTTACACCCATGTTATTCGTATATGGGAACCCAATTACATGTTATTTTAGGTAACCTTTATCCTTCCCACTTCACCTTCTCAAAGGATTTTTTATTATCCATTTGTATGATGTGGGTTTATAATAATTGTTTTTTTAATTATTGAACCTTTCATGAATGAGATAAATTTTTTTCGGTAGAATTTATTCAAGGGTATAGAATTTAACAACCCAAAAATTAGTAATATTATGTTTGATATCTTTCTTATCATGAAACATTGATCTTTAACTGAACTACAATATACAATTTAATTATTATTATTTAAATGTGACATATCTATTGAATTGGTGGGTATGAATATGAGTAACCAAATTATTAAATATATATAATGGGATGAATATATAAAAATTTATTTATTAATTCCTATGAAATATACAATTAACTTTTAGTGAAGTTATTTTATGCTTCAAAAACGTATTTTATTCAAAAATTAATTTTATTACTTTTTATGAGAAAATAATATAATTAATTTCATAATTTTTTTTTTAAAATTTATTTGAAAAAAATAAATTAATTTTTTGAATCATCATGTCATAACTGTCTTAGAGTAATTTTTTAATAATTTTATGCAAGGATTTATTTTTCAATGAATATAAAAAAATACTGATTTTTATTGAAAACTGACTATTCATTTAAAGAATTTATAAAGATACATTTTGATTTAAATGGGTTTAAAAGTAAAATTATTTCATTTATATTATTAATAATATAATTAAGGTTATTTAAAATAATTTTATGTTCTATTTTCATTTAAAAAATTTATACTTTTGCAAACATTTTTTTGAAAACAGATTTTCATAGAATTATACAGGTTTAATTTTAAATTAAATTCTACCACATACATTAATTAAATATTGAAAAATTTATTAAATAATTTTAATAAATAGGATAATATTTTTTAAATAGGTCTCCTTTATTTTGGGTTATTATGAATAATAACCTTGATAAATATTTGTCACATTGACAAAGGTGAAACAGGTAAAATAAGGTTATGACTTTGGGATAAGGATTTAAAATTGATATAAAACTTGTATTTATCCTATTTAAGAGTGTATTTCATCCATTTCCATCCAATTATTTTATATATGGACAGATGGTGCCATTTTTTCTTGATTGTAACCTTTATATTATTTTAATAAAATAATAAAAATAAAATGTTACCCTCTTATCTTTAATATCACTAATTTTTTTTCATAAGGATAAAAAGTGAATAAGTTTAGTTATAAATTTTTATATTATAGATAAATTAATTTTTTTATCATGTATTTTTTAATTTTTAGTGATTGAATAATTACTATAAATTTTTAAGCAACACCGACACTATATTTATTAAATTAAAAGAAAAATTAAATAAATGATTTTAAAAATATTAAAAGTAATAAAAATTAAATGAATTATAATGTTTCATGATTTTTTAGATAAATATAAAATTTTATCTACGTTTTAAAGGATATTTTTCACCTATATGTGACAAACAAATATATTAGATTGGATCATGTTAATTGTGAAGGATCTGGATCCAAGAATAATTTTACAGATGTCATAAAGACTGGAGGGAATATTTCTTTCATGGAATTTGATTCACCTAATTTTGGAAGGATTATTAATAAGGGTTGAATTGTGCATGTATCATCCAATCAAGATACTGTGGAAGAATGTGTGAGACTCTACAAGTTTTCAATTATTGCTCCTGTTTTAATCCCAAAAAGAGAAAAGCCATGAAAATTCAAGGATCTCATCTGTAGGATTGTAGAGATATGGGAATTTTATGATTGGAGGATAACAACAATGGGACATGTTTTTTTATCACATTTTATTTCCATTATATGAATGGAAAATTCATGCATGGAGTTTAGGTTCAGTTTCTTTGAAATCTGTATTTCTCTAGATTCAAGAATCGGATCAAAATTTTGATTCCAATAATGTAAAGAATACACATGCTCATGTTTTGATCTGAGTTTGTAAACTGAATTGGCTTTATCGGCACCTGAAAATCCTCTGGGATATTTCTTCTTCTATTGTAAATCCTATAAGGTTGAATAGGAAGACAAACAATACAAGTTTTGGTCATTATACAAGGATCCTTTTGAGATTGACATGTCTATAACTCTAGTTGAAGAAGTTTTTTAACCACCAGGGATGATATTATTAATATTTAAATTTTCTATGAGAGGAAGAAAAAATTCTATGTCAATTTACAATTCTTTTGGAATGTGGTCTCTGACTATAATAGGAACAAACTGTGTAATTTTTTCAAGATTAGGGGGTATGATGATGCTAACTGTAGGAGAATAAATGACAAGATATTATTCCCATACTCTAGTGATAAGGTATTTGGACATGGTATATCTAAGGATATGCCTATAGATCCTTTTCATGAGGATGGAACTAAGTTTGATATGAATGGTGTTATTGATCATACCTCTGCCCCTCTAGATGAGTCTAGGGAGATTAGTGTGGGGAATCCCTCTAATTATGCTGTAGTTTCAACTTTAGTCCTCAAGAATTATAATGATTTACCTATTTCCTATATTATTGATGATTTGGTTAATGTTGACCATTTGAAGACCGCTCAATATGATCATGTTAATGGATTGGTTTCTGGTCAAGGTGCCTTGTCCACTAAATAGGCCAATGATTCATTACTAGAGCAGGTTTCCAATCCTATCTCTAATTTGAAACCCAAGGATTCTATTTAGGGCAATGTATTGGATTCTGGTATTTCTAACACTGGGGATAAACTTTTTTCTCTATATGAGAAGATTTTTATTTCTCTTCCAAGTTTGCAAGTAGATGGTTTGGCCCTTGAATTTGTTGCTACTTCTTTAGATTTCTCACTAGCCAATGACTTGAGGATTTATTCGGATAATCAACACACTGGTGATTAATTTTCATGGGTTCTATCATCCAAAACTGCAAGGAGAATATTAATTGAAATATTTAATATGATTTGAGTTGAATTATCCAATAGGTTTAATTCTTTAATTGTTGAATCTTTTGCTGAAGGTGATGAGGATTTTCCCCACCTAGGAAAATCCTGACTGATGAAACCCCTATTAATGAAGTTATAGAGAAGGGTGATAGGATTAAGGAAATAATTAATCATGATAAAGGTAGGGCACAACTCCATGATGGTCCTAGTACTAATCTTAGATATTTTAAGAAATGAAGGTCTTTTTTAGAACTTCCAAGGGATTGGGAATTCTCCCATGGTCAAATCCCATAGGAACTTTATTATGACAAACAAACCTATACTTATTGGTATTTGTTGAGATAAGAATGAAATTTGAGAATTGGATGTCGTTCAAGTGGAGTTCCTTTATTACTAACAATAATTTTTATGGTGCTATGGATTCCTTGTGGGTTCTTAAGCACTATAGTGTCATTATTAATTACTACTCTAGTGACTCTCAATCTGTGACTATTTTCATTAGTGTGCATAATATTTTTCTTTCTGTGAACTTTTTCTTTGATTTCAATATTTATACATGACAAATATATCTTTGTAGAAATATGAAATCCATATCAGAGAGTATGTGTCACAATTGGATTTTATTTGGTGATTTTATTGTTGTTTTGAGGAAGGATGAAAAAACTGGTACAAATTTTTATAGAATATCTACTAATGAATTCTCTTCTTTATTTGAAAAATGTAGCTTGGTTTAAGTCCCTATATCTGGAGCCAATTATACTTGGAATATGTATACTTTAAAAGGGAGTCAGACAAGTAAATTGGATAGATGTTTTGTTCCAGTGGATGATAGGAATGGTGTAGTGGATATGTCTAGTCTCACTCTTCCAAAATTGAATTTAGATCATAACCCTATAATTATTGATCTTTGTGTCAATAAATCAAGTTCATCTCACTTACCTTTAAAGCTTAAAAATTCTTGGATTATTGTGCCATGTTGTAGAGAAATTGTTTTGGATACTTGGAAGGTTTTATTCTTGGAAATCCCTATGAAAATTCTTTTCATAAAGTTGAAGAATGTTAAGGTTAGAGATAAAGAATGAAGAAAATCACCCTTCCCTAATATTTAAATTGATATCAAGGAGGATGAATATCAATTGGTTTATTACTAGTAAAGAAATATAAGTCAAGATGTTTCTTCTTAGGAGGAGAAACAAGCCCTCTCCAAACATGATGGTCAATTGACCCTTAAGGAGAATCTTTTCCATAATCAATTCTACATCAGGTGGCTTGAAGATGGGGATAATAACTCAAATTTTTTTCATTTCATGTATAGGGAGAAAAATCTAAGAATAAGTATTACTTACCTCAAAATTAGTGGGAGTTTGTTTAGCTCTGAGAATGAAATTTCAAATTCTGTGACATATTATTTTGGGGATCATTACTCCGATAATGGGGAGGAAACACTAAAAAAATGATCAAGTGAAATGACCATAACATTTATTAAATCTATAATAAAAGGCTTTTTGAGTCTCCCAATGAAAAATAAATTAATTTAGATCTTTTATATTTAAATATGGATAGTGTTTCTAGAGCTGCTGGCTTCACCAACAAAAGTTTCTTGTTCTATTGGAACATTGTTCATATTGAGGTAATTAATGTAGCGTGGGAATTATTTATTCATGTATATATGACTTATGGTGTGAACACTAATTTTATTACATTAATTCCAAGGAAATATAATTCTATATATATTAAGGACTTTAGGAATATTTTTATTGATAATTTTATACTAAAGGTCATTATAAAAATCATAAAACACAGGTTGGGTGATATTGCTAAGGTATTTTTTTTCTACAAATCAGTTCGGGTTTGTCCCAAGGTGGAATATTCCTAAATACCTCTATAGTACTTCTGAGTGTGTGAATATTATGATAAAAAATGTATAAGATGGTAATATGGCCCTGAATATTGATATTTATAAAGCCTTTGATATAATAAAATGGAGATTCATTTTCACTATCATGAGAATGAATGGTTTTTCATAGAGATTTATTGGTTGGATTTGTTCTATTATGAAAATTTCCAGGCTCTTTATCCTTGTCAATGGTCCTCGTTGGGTTTCTTTCAGTGATTTAGAGGTTTCAAGTAGGGATACCCTTTATTTTGGATTCACTTTTCTATAGCTGAGTATTGCCTAAGTTGTTGTTTCACTGGTCTTGTTAATGTTGGTATTTATCAACAAATCAGGGATAAGAGGGATTTATTTTCACCCACACATTTTCTATATGTGGATAATATTTTTCTTTTTGGGAATTTTGAAAAAGTTACCATTTATTTTATAAAAATAATTTCTTTCACATTATGAAGAAGTTGTGGGTATGGTTATCACCTGGAGCAAGTATTATATTATGTTTGGAAAAGGTGTGCTTCTTTATAAGAATAACAAGGCGGCCTAAAGTATTGGTGTGAAGAGAGGATCCTTACCCTTTATTTATCTTGTATTTCCCCTATTCTATGGTAGGGTGAAAAATGTTACATGAAAATTGTTTCCTTGAAAGTTGTTAATTAGTTGTAAACTTGGAAGAGGAAGACTTTGTATGAGGTAGGTAGGGTTTTCTTGGTGAATTATGTGATCAAATCAATGTTTTTATATTATCTCTCATTATAAAAATGGAATAGACCACTCATTAAGGAGTTGAAAATAATGATTCTCAATTTTATATGGACTGGGACAATTCATGAAAGGAAGTTAGTGATGGTTTCCTAAAAAGGGTGCATCAAACCTGTGAATACGGGGAGAATGGGAGTCAAACATCTCAATATGTTCAATGATACTTTGATAAAAAATGTCATATAGAGGATTCTATCCACCTATAATTACTCATTGGAATTCTTTTCCACCTTATTTTTCAATAAACTACATAATGGATATGTCATGTATATTCCCTCATCTGTTTGAACAACTATAAAGAAACCTTTTTGTGAGATGATAGACTGTTCAAAATGGGTGTTTTGTAGGTAGTCACAATTAAATTTCTGGAGAACTCCTTATATTTATAGACATATAATTAATGATGTTTATATTATTATGTATTTGAGTAATGCTATAATTTCTAAGTTATAGTTTAACCCTAATATGTGTGATATGCTGTCCACTCATCTCATTGTTGAGGTATCCAGGTTTATTTATTCTGATTGTGATATTTTGATGTGGATGCCTAATTCGGATAATATCTTTAGTACCAAGGATTGTTATAGGTATCAGTGCAGTTCCTCTATCAGTTTTCCAAATTGGGTTTCAAGATTTAGAAAACCATTTATTTCTCGTGATGATATGTTATTAATCTGGAAAACCTAGAATACATGTTTTTCTATTCAATGTTTTATTCAACATATAAGGATGCAACTCACTAATTCCTGTTACTTATGTATTCATGTCTAGGATTCAATATTCCACTTGTTTTTGTGTTATATATTCAATCATAGATTATGGAATTATGTGCATGAATTATTTTTTTGTATCCTTAATTTTTAGATTATTGAGGTGATTTTTTATCCATATGCAGCATGTCATGTAGTGATACGATTCATTCTTTCAAGTTGGATATCGCGGTTAGTGTCCTCTCATACACTTAGAAAGAAAGAAATAATTTGGTATTCAATAATCATGCACCTTCTTTTCATGATGTAGTCTATACTATTCATCTTGGGATCATGCTTTCATATAAAATCCAAATTAGGTCAATGAATAATGATTTTTATGATCTGGTTATTTTGAGATCAGTTGGTGTTTGTGGCAGGGTGAAGAAACCATTAGTAGAAAAATCTGTTAGATGGATACCTCTAATCTCAGGGTGAATAAAAGTCAACTTTGATGGGGTGTCTTCAGGTGAACCAGGTCCCTTGAGTTTTAGTTGTATCTTTTTCACCCATCAAGGTCTCGTTAATGGATGGATCTTTCACTTCATTGGGAATGGATATGCAATTGAAGATGAGATGTGGGGCATGATCAAGGTGATCAGGTATGCTGTTCATAATGGTTGGCATGCTATATGGTTGGAATCAGATTCATCTATTGCTATGAAAATTCTCAAAAGTCACTCCAGGAATGTACCATATATAATTATGACGTCTTGTATTGATTGACTTTGTCTTTCCGCCTCGATTTCTCTTGATGTTACTTATATCCATAGGGAGGAAAATCAGGTTGCTGATGTTCTTTCTAAGAGGGCACTTATAGAGGTTAGTTTAAGCTGGTCCTTTATGTTATTAGATTATTATTCTGGTTTGGCTGAGGCATGTTATTGTGGATATTTTCATACTTGCCTTTGTAAATCGTCTTTGTAATATCTTGTTTGGAACTTTATTTTTTAATAATTTTTTTAGGATCAGGTTTTCCTGCCTCCTAAAACTTTTGGAAATTTTATTAAATTATTTAAAAATAATAAAAATATTAAAAGAGGACAAATAGGATTATAGATGATCTAAAATATTATACCTTTTCCATTTTATGATTGAATTGTTAGTTTTTATGTAAAACTATAAACCATTAATATTGAAAAAGCCATTACCACTGTTAAGGTTGAAATTGGAAAACAAAGGGGTTAAACAAAAAGATAAGGTTTAAAATGATATCTAAACCTATAAAAATTTTATTGTATGATTATATAAAAACCATATATTTTTTATATTTTAATCTTTCATTTTGGTTCAATTTTACATGATTTATAAATATATTATTTTATAACATTTCATATATTTTTGAAATTGACATTAATGCTATTTTATAATAAAAAATATTTTATTAAACGATTTAAAATTCATAAAAAAATAATCCTTAAGAAATTTAATGAGATATGATTGAATAAATCATTCATGTCCCATTTTTGGGTGACTTTTCCTTTTATGGTAACTGTCTTGACCCTTAAATTGTAGAAAAATTGATATTGTAGTGATTGTTAAAAGGATTAATGGGGGTTAAAACTAAGTTATGAGGGTTAAAAAACCAAATAAACTTGTCTAAATTTTATTAGATGATAGTATTTATACTTATCCTTATATTATCTTTTAAATATTTCAATTTGGAGTTAATTTATTTTAAAAATTAATTTATATTAATTTAGTACTTTATGTAATTCCATCATTGTCCATCCCCTCACTTATTTAAGGGAACCACTGTTCCTCTTTTCCTCACACATTTTTATCCTTCTATATTATAAAATAACTACCATAATAACTTTATATATTTCATTAAAACACCATAGATCTTTTTTTTTCTTTCCAAAATACCATCCATTCCAAGACTAAGGTGTATGCCAAAATATGTTTCTCAGTGAAGAGGTATAACTATTAACCAAGCATTTTCAATTTTATTTCTTATTATACCTACTCTAAATAAATTTTATCCATTCCAAAATAATTAATTAATTATATTAATTAGAATTAATTTTTATTATAATAATGTATCAACCATTATCCACCTTCTTTCCATCTTATAGAAAGTGAAAGCATCACTTGTGCGTGCACACGACTTACTGTCTTCACATAGAAGAGTAATTCATTATTCATCACCATTTTACATGGATGGTTATAAATATTGAATAAATGAGTATATATTATCTTTATTAAATAATTATTATTCTTTAAATATAATATATCATTTAACTTCTTACATTCCTATTCGTTGGAAAATGATAACGTCACTCGTGCGTATGTGTGGATTACCACCTCCACCAAGTGATGTGAATCATTTATCATTTTTGATTAACATGGGTGGAAATAAAGATAAATTTAATGAAAATATATAATATTAATTATATAATAAAAATTATTGGAATGTGAATTATTAATTACCATTATTTCATCCCATCCTTCAAAAAGTGAAAATAATGTTCATGAGAACATATGGCCTACCATCTCCATGAATGGTGCAATTCATTTTTATATCTCCACATTTAAAGAATGAATATAAAAATTTATATTATAAATAAATATAATATTTATAGAATTAGTGTTATATTATTATGATGAAATGATAACTTATTCACAATAACATGAACATCCATGATGAAATATACATGATAAAACTAAGTAGTTAACACCAGAAACAATGATAATAATGAAATATTAGTGATGAACGAATGATATTATATTATAAGTGGATCATATATGGTATTATAAATATGAATATGGTTCTTTTAAAATTAATAACAAGTTTAAAACAATTATACATAAGGTTAAATCACATTCAACAAAGTATAAATGTGATGTAAGGGGCTTATAACTCAATTTTCACTCATGGGGTTATACTTATACTTCATTGACTATGTTATTCCATGTTTATGTGTGAAATTTAATCTGATGGTATTATGTTGTATTTCAACTTATTTTTTGTGGATTTACATTTTCCATGCATAATCACTAAATTTATTAATTTTTTACTTCAATTATTCAATCTTTGTAAGGTATTTCATCTCAATTTCTACTTCATTGAGACATATTTGGTATTGTGAACCTATTTAATTTTATGTGGTTTATATACTTACCATTTAATGTATTTAACATGAATATATATTTATGAATGAGGATTAATGTTCCAAATGATGTTTACTTTTTCAAGGGGTTTCAATTTAAATGTCACCAAAGAAGATATACTTTATTTTACAATCTCATTTTTGGGATTGCTCTTATTTTCAATAAAGGAATCTTTCAATCTTCTTTTATAAACTCCATATATTTTATTATACTATAGTTATTTAAGCAGTTTCCATGTTTTATTCTAGATTTTCCTCTCTTTGGTACTTGAATCAAGTAAATAATTGTTTAAATGAAAGGTTGATCTTATTTATCTTTTTATCTAGTATATATTTCTTCTATGTCCATATTTTTCAAAATTTATTTTTAAAAAGTCATTTTTATTTACTTAAATTATTTATTAAGGATTTTTTTTATAATTTAATTTTTAAAATGTTTAAAAAGAATATTTTTAATTTTTTTGAAAGGGTCATTTTTAACTTTATTTACAAAAATACAAATACACGTTTCATTTTAATGTAAATGGAATTTATATGATCATTTTATGATATTAAGATTATTTTATAAATTTTCAATGGTTTTATGAAGAAAAATATTTATTAAAAATTTATTTTAAGTGTTTCTATTTCATTTTCTTCCATTATCCCAAAAGACTTGATTTTATTATAAAATATAATTTTCTGATGAATTAATGTCCATATATCATATATTATTTTTTTTACGGTCATTAATATCCTATTAAAACATTCACTTTATTATTACCATTTTTTATCAGATATATCTATATTTTTTGCATCATGGATATGCTTATTTCATAAACCATATACAATTTCTAGATATGATCTTTTTCTACTTAATTGACTGGGGAAATCTTTATATTCCTTATTCTTTAATCAATACATATATTTATTGATGAATCATATTATTTATGAATTAAATTGATCGTTAAATATATGAGTAATGCATAGAACTTAGTAAGTGCTGGGTGGGGACCATTATAACCCTTTGATGCATCATTAGGTCTCATGAGGAAAACTAATTTGGGTTTTTAGTTAAGTCCTTACCCATTTACATAATATGTCTTAGCATGATGCCTTTATGGTAAGTTTATTATGTCCCGCATTATACATTACAACATTATGAAATCAATTATATAAATTTCCATGTGATTAATTTAAAAGATATGATATATATGGATAAGTTTCAATCTCATGTGATTATTTAAATGGCATTATTTGATAATCATTTATCCATACCATATTATTACAAATTCTTATAGGAATGAGACTAAAAATCTACAATGAAACATGAAAACACACACATTAAAAAAAATGGGGAGACCCAAACCTGAGACCTCCCCGACACCCCACAAATCCCTTTACCAATAAGCCAGGCCCAGTTATTCTTCATGGTCAAGTTATTGATAAAATGAAATGTGTTTTTAGTTATTTACCTTACCATATTAATTATGACTTATTTACAAAATATAGTTTGCACTTTACATAACCCTTAATAATCATTTGAGATCACCCTTATTTTGTTTCCTTTCACCAAGATATGAAGATGGATATTTTAAAAGATATCATGGTTCCAATTTTTTTTTCTTATTCTATGTTGTTATATTTCTAACGAAAAAATTGGAATCATGCATGTAACTAGTTCTTTAAAAATACTAAACTATATAGTCCTTTGGGATGAGATCACTTGTATCTTATGACAATGTAATAAAATAACCACGAAATCCAAGCTATTAGGGTCAAGGTCTTTATATCCATCCTTTAAAAACTATTCACACACTTTAATTTCTTTAAATTCACAATGAATATAATAGGGCAGTGTTGACTATGTGTGGGATAGAGTATATAGGTAGTAAAATATGTGAATACTTATTCTTTATATTTTAAGTTATTTTAGTTTAAATGAAATAAATAAAAATAGAGTCCCAATCAGTTTCTTAGGATATGCACATAGTTTTTTCAGGTTTATGGATCTTTTAGGGTAAATAGATAAATAATTAAAAAAAGTAAACTTTCATGTTGTCCTACCTAGTTTAAATATAATTCTAGAGTAGAGGGAGTTTATCAATTATTAAATTATAGAGATAAATTATTAATGAGTGAATTTTCCCCTGATTTCATGGAAATTTGTTACTAAATTAGGAAAAGGAGTGTGACTGAAAATATTTTTTTGGAATCATAATTATAAAAAATACTTTGTATTTATTAACTCAATTCGAGGTAACTTAAGCATTGTGAAAAGGAACAACTCATGGATACAACTCAAAATTAATTTAAAATAAGTCCTTTGAAACCATAGTAGAATGTGTAAGCGAGATCCCATAATGAGTCTCTAAGATATTAGTCACTAAGTGTGTGAATGAAATAAATCCATTTATGAGTATTCAATAAGTATTTTTTTTATAGTTCTTTACACATACATAGCTTAGAATAATTTAATTTTTTTTAAAAAGTTCATAATAGTCAAAAAGAAATTCATTTAGGTGCGAGGAATATTGAATTGAGATGAATAAGGGGTAATTGATTTATAACAATTTCAATTGAGTTGTATAAAGAAATTATAAATTGGAACTCCAGTTTAAGAAACTCATAATAGAGGGATGAATGAAAGTTCCACTTGTAAAAATTTTGATTCTACTTAAATTTTTTTTACTCATTGAATTAAAACATTCATTGAATTGAAGTGTGATAGTAAATTGAAATCATAGAAGAGGCATGATAAATTAAACAATAGAGGTATCTATGATTTTCATTTTACTTTTATTTTGTACTTAATCCTAGGAAATACTATCTCATAAAATAAATTAAATTCACTATATTTTCTATGAGTGTAATAGTTTAAGTGTGGGGGAGTGATGAGATCCCTAAATTTCAATTTTTTTAAATGGGTTTCCATTTTTTATAACCCAAAATATAATTAAAACTCATTTAATTAATTGTTTTTTATTACATTTTATAATTCTAAACTTTATTTTAAATGGAATAAAATATATATTTTTAGTGATTTATTCATTTTTGGAGTTAATTGAAGAAGCCATATGTAGATTATGAATTTTGGGACAATATTGTTTAATTTTATATAATTATAAAAAATTATTATCTTATAAAAATTTGAAATTAATATTGAAGAAGAAATTTTTCACTCGATTTTAATAATAAATTGAAATTGTTTTAAAAAAATATTAATTTTAAATAGTGACACATCAATTGGGAATTTAAAGTCATTTTTAAATGATGAAAATTAATCATGTTTTGAAAAATGTGATTTAAATTGGATGATTAAAAATGAATTTGGAATTTAATTTGGAATTTAATTATTTAAAGGGTTTTTATTTCTGATTTTCAAATGATTAAAAAATTAATTTTGGAATAAAAATTGAACTAAAATTATATTTATTTATGTGATGAAGGAAAAGAAAAATAATATTAGTAACGGAAAAAGATTTTATTTCTAGTTTCCATGTTGTCACAAGACCTGGCCTTCTCCCAAGCTATCATGCGACAACTGACTAGCTTCCTCACTCAAAGACTAGCCAACTTCAGTCTTTACACACTCACAATGGAAGAAATGATTATAAGGGAAGTGCTTAAAAAGATCACAAGAGACAATTATAATAGAAGCTCTCAATTACTCTCAAATTCTTTGTGTGTTTACTAATGAGGTGCCCCTCCCTTTATATAGTCTTATGTAGAAAATTATACAACATTATAGAATATTACATATCTACTATATTGTAGATAATTATTACCTATTATAACAGACATGATAATTCTAGAACCAATCGAGATTAACAACCTTCCTTAAATATCTAGAATGTTCTGGAACCTTTGAGGCCCAAGTAGGTGTTCTACAATACTTTGGAGAAGTCTGGAATATTCTGAAACCTAGTAGAAATGAATATATTTTTAGAGTATTCTAGATAACCACATCACCATACCTCCTCTCCATGTGGTGGGGCGTGACATCACCATCATGGGACTTGGCCTTCTCCCAAGCTCTCATGTGGAACCTGACTAGATTCCTCACTCAAATCCTAACCAATTTTAGCCTTTCCATACTAACAATGGAATTAAGGATTTTAAGTAAAGTTCTTGACAAGATCACAAGGGAAAATTTCAATGGAATCTATCAATTTCTCTCGAATTTTGTGTGTGTTTACAAATGAGGTGCCCCTCCCTTTATATAGGCTTGGGTAGAAGAGTATACAATTTTCTATAATATTACATATCCATTAGATTTAAGATAATTTTATCCTACTAGAATATACATGGATCATTCTATAATAGGTATATATCCAAAACCTTATGTAGAGCTCTAGAATGTTATGGATCCTTCAAGGCCCAAGGGGGTTTTCCAAAATGCTCTGGAGATGTCTGGAATGTTCAATAACCCAGTATTGATGAATATTTTTCTAGAGTATTCTAGGGAAGCTCATCACTATACCTTCTATCAATGTGTAAGGACATGGAATCCTCCCCCACCTATCCATGAAATGTCCTCAGTGCGTCCTAATGGTACTAATCGATCGCCTTCACAAATTTTCACAAGTTATTCGTAGGTTACTAGGTTTCCTAGCACATTGGTAAACCGTGACACTTGATTAGGTACTCCTTTATTTGTGGAGCTCCATGTCTTTGAGCTACCCAATCAATGATTCTGAGATCCACCTCATTTTCATATGAATCAATAATAGCAGTAAGTTATTTTGTTGACACCCCTCTTCTTGGTTCCTCCATGTCTTCATGAAATGGATTCATTATGCTCACATGGAAGAATAGAAGAATCTTCATCTTGGGAGGTAGCTCTAAGAGATATGATACCTCCCCAACTCGGTGCAAGACTTCAAATGTTATCTTATATCGCCAAATCAATCCATTGTTCACCCTCCAAAATGATTTTTGTTTATTAGGAAATATATTCACCATCAACTTGTCCCTAGGATCGAAGGTCACATCCTTGATCCCCTTGTCAACCCAATTCTTCATCCTATTGTTAGTTTTGTGCAAGTGGGTTCCTGTCAAGTCATCCAACTCTTTACACTCCTTTTCCATTGAATAGGATATAAGGATACTTCCTTGGTGATTCTCCCCAAGTACCACTGTGCGAGGAGTGATGGGTTGTTGTCCGGTCATCGCCACAAATGGACTCTTCCCTATTGACTCAATACTTTAAAAATTATAAGATAACTATTCCACATTAACAAACTTATCCCAATTTCACTGGTTGGAACTCACAATGTTCCTCAAGTAGATATCCAATAAGGAATTCACCCTCCCCATATACCCATCCATTTAACGATGAAATCTGTTAGAGTAGTGGAGCTTAGATCCCAATAATTTGAATAGCTCTATCCAAAACATACCCATGAATCATAGATCCCAATCACTGATTATATGTCATGGTATCCCCTAATACTTCACCACATGATTGAAGAGTAACCTTGTGATGAGTTATGATGTCACATATGCTAGAGCAGGGATGAATCTGTCATACTTTGAGAACTTTTCCATGACCATGATGGTCATCCCATACCCTTTGCACTTCAACAATGTAATGATTAAGTCTATAGTAACCGTCTCCCATGACCTATCCACAATGGAAAATGGCTGAAACAATACCCCAATCAACTGTTTGTCCACCTTTTCTTGTTGGCATACAATACAAGTCTTAACATATGACTCCACATCATCCTCCATCTTTAGAAAATAATATCCCCCCTCTAGCAAGTCCTTGGTCCTATGCTTCCCTGGACGTCTTTCCTATCTTGAATCATGACATTATTTTATAAGATCTATCCATAGGCCCCCCCAATTTGGGACACATAGTTTCTTCCTCATGGTAGAAAGAATTCCATCATCCTTCCAGAGTATCCTTATCTTTCCCTACACAGCAAGGCCCAATACATTCTTGTCTATAAGATCATGATCCATGCATTCCTTGATCCTACCAAAGATCCCATCATCCACACATGATAAGTGGCTGAAATCCATCTTCTTGTTAAGTGCATTGGCCACCACATTGGATATCCCAAACTTGTACTCCAAAGTATAATCAAACCCATCCAATAATTCATTCCATCATTCTCTATTTGGATTCATATTCTTTTTATTTTGTATGTAGCTTTTGGAACCATTTTAAGACTTTACCACAAACTTCTAACCTAAGAGATAGTGTATCCATTCCTGAAGACAATGTACCATGACTTCCATCTCTTTCTCTTGCATTGTGTACATCCTCTCGGTGTCATTAATCTCTCGACTTTCAAAAGATATGGGATGTTTTTCCTACATGAGAACACCCTAAATATAAGTTTCCAAGGCATTGGTGTTTACCTCATAATGCTTTATTGGATTCTCCAAGCTCAAGGCTAGCTCTTCCATGACTTTCTTCTTCAATGTCTCAAATGCCTCCAAACATTTTTCATCCCACTCCCATAGCCTACTCTTCTTTTTCAAGTTGGTGAGTGGAACCATATTATTTGAATAGTCATATATAATATTCTAATATTATTTCACCAACCAAAGGAATGATATCAAATCAAGAACCTTGGTTAGCCTCTCCTATTCAACAATACCATAGATCTTATCATGATCTATCATTAGCTTCCTTACTTTTATCTTGTTCCCTAATAAGAGAACTTCATCACTCATAAAGAAACACTTATCTTTCTTCACATATAAATCATTCTCCCCCAATATGTTGAAAAAAATTCTTAAGTGATCTACATGGTCTACCATTGTCTCACTATAGATTACAATGACATCTAATTAGACTAATAATAATCTATCCAAGTATTAATGGAATAATATGCTCATCAAGGTGAAAAATGTAGATGGGACATTAGTTAAACCAAATATCATAACAAGGAAATCATATGAAATGTACCTTGTCATGCATGAAGTATTTAAAAAATATTCTATGGCTATGTGAACTTTATAGTATCCTGAACTCAATTATAGCTTAGTGAACACCCACGCCATGCCCAACTGATCAAAGAGATCTATTATCAATAGGATATGATACTTTTTTTTCACTGTGACTTTGTTCAATGCCCAATAGTTCATTCATATCCTCAAGGATATATCATGATTCTTTTGGAATAACACGATTTATCCATATGGTGACATTTATGGTTGTATTTTCCCAACATCCAACATATATTTCAACTACCTCTTCAACTCCAACTCAGGTAGAGCCATGCAATAGGGTTCTATGGATAGTGGTTTCACTCCATACACCAAATCAATCTAATTGTCCACATCTTCATTAGGTGAAATATTCTTGGGTAAATTCGATGGCATGATGTTTCTAAACTCCATTAGTATGTCGTTCAATTCCTTCGACAACTCATGGTTGTCGCCCACCAGACCATTCTCTATCAAAGAAACAAATAAGGTCTCCTCCCCCTTCTTGAAACCCTTCTTAACATTCATGGAAGAAAGTAAAGACAAGTTAATATTTTCACATACCTTCATTGACACCATTCATGGGCTTCTCTCCTCTATGCTCACCATCTGCTCCAAGTGTGGTGTTGGTATGACCTTGGATTTCTTGAAGAACTCCATCGAAAACACTAGTTTTAAGTCCTCCATAGGGACCACCATAAATTCAAAATAACCCCTCCATTCCCCAGTTCAATGGGTAACTACATAGACAATAATACTCATAGGTTTGGGTTTATAATTAATGGATTTCATGTGACTAGTTGTCTTGGATACAACTACTCCAAGTCTCCACATCTTTCCTTTCACAACAAAGTTATGTGTGGATCCCATGTCGATCATAAAAAAGGTATCCTTATCCTTCAACTCATCCTTTGTATACATCAAATCACCCTTAAAAGGTGCATTTTGTGGGTTCTTCACCTACAACACATTGAATATCCTTTGTGTCCCCATTTTCATCTCATTGGGAACATCCTCCATCTCTTCAGACATGGATTTGAGTGCCTTCCACTTGGGACACTCCCACTACTGATGAGGCCCATAAAAAAGGTAGCATCCTTTGGACTTGTTTTCCATTGGGTATTCCTTGGTGTATTCCTTGTACTTCCCCTTATCACGGGTGTCCCGGTTCCAGCTCTTCTCTTGGTATGCCCCACCTTTACCCATGTAATCCCTCTTGGGTTTATGGGGTTCGACCTTCTTATTATATTCCATAAAGGACTTAGCAATGGACATGGATTCAGTGAAGGTATTAGGCCATAAACCTCTCACCTTCTATTTTTCCCAAGGATTAAGCCCTTTTATGAAATCATACATGTGGTCATAATTGGGATTTCCAAATACGTGGATTTTTAGAGAGACATACTCCCACATATACTCATGGTTTTTCCTCATATGCTTCAAAGTCCATGGCTTGTCCCTTACTTCCCAATCTACCTTTTTAGGGTATAACTGAGCATAAACTAATTTCTTGAACTTATACCATGGTGGATGTTCCTTCCCACCATCCTTGAGCTCTTGGTGCTTCATCCTCCACCATAGAGATGCATCATCACCAAATTAAAAAATAATAATATTCACATGGCCCATGTCCTCCATCAAGCCTATTACCTCAAATTATTATCCAATTATAAAAATAAGTTGTCTACCTCCTTGGAATATCACTTCCCATTGATGTTCGTTGATCAAGACACATCAATATTTGGTGTGTCTCTCACAATAACACCACTAGAAATCTTTCCACAGTAGTTTGACCAATCTATCTTATGTTGGTAAATAATTTGTTCATACTTGGCCATCACCTCCCTATGTTGTTCCATGACCCCTTTAGTCCAATATAAAAATTAATCCTTCTTTATAGGGTTCTACTTGGCATACCTCTCAACTAATGCCACTCTATCATGAAGACTGAAGTGTGTTTCATGTATCCCAATGATGCCTAGTGCCCCTTCCTCATCATCTCCCTCAACAATATTGAGCCTTTAATTAACATCAGCAAGGTGATCCTCATCCCTTAGAATTCACTCCTCAAAAGTTTCCATGATCTCAAAATACTCCCCCTTTATCTTCTTAGGGAAGGGTGACATGGTCTCCTTCTTAGCCACAACACTAGGATCATCCATGATGTAGCTTGTAATTCTTGATCAATTACCTTGAACACACCTCTAATACCAACTATCATGGGACTTGACCTTCACACAAGCTCTCGTGTGGCACATGAATAGATTCCTCCTTCAAATCCTATCCACTTTAAGACTTTACACACTCAAAATGAAAGTAAGGATCATAAGGGGAGTGCTAGAAAATATTACTAGATAAAATCACAATGTAAGATCTCAAATGATATCAAATTATGTGTGAGTTTACAAATGAGGTTCCCCTAACTTTATATAGGGTTGGGTGGAAAAGTATAAAAAAATCTAGAATATTAAATGCCCACTATATTATAGATAATTTTATCCTAATATAATATACATAGAGCATTGTAGAACCACTAGAGATCCACATCCATCCATAGAGCACTATAATGTTTCTAAGTCTTCAAGGTCCAAATAGGTGTTCCACAATACTCTAGGGAAGTATGAATTATTATAGAACCTAATAGATATGAAGATATTTTAAAGGATTCTAGAGAACATCATCATCATACCTCCTCTCTATGTTTTAGAGAGTGGTCGTTCACATACTTATATGGATCTGCTGATGTGAAGAATGGTCACTAACAAAGGAAAGATTCCATTCCCTTGAGTGAAGGATCCTCCATTCCATGCTTCCACAAGAATAATTTTTCATGGTTCTATGAAGAGATCCATAAGCTCCATGGATCTTTCATTAATCAAACTACTACAATGAATGAAGGATGGCTTGTTCATATCAAGAAAAATTGACAAATATTATTCCTTACACACCTCCACCCTTCCATCCAAATCCCTTTCTTTTTGTTAGACTAAACCCATGAATATGATTCTCAAGAAGAAAATGATTTGGGTCCATCCCGTTTATTGGAGAGAGAGAAAATAATTAATGGAGAGTTTTATCTCAACATTAATGGAGGAGTTTATCCCAACATTAATGGAGAATTAATTATCAATATTAATGGATGGAAAAATTAATGTTGACAAAATTAATTAGAGATATGACTTGGGGTCTATATAAATGGTTGAAGTGACATTTTTTTGAGTAAGAATGTTGAGAGGAAGACCGTTCCTAAAAAAGTCAGAAGCAACTTCCCTTCTAGGGAAGCCAAACATGGCACACACAAAGACAAAGGCAATAGAGCTAAAGGATGAGGTCGAGACCCACAAGGGTGGAGACCAGAAGGAGGGATAAAGAAGATGCAAATATTGATCAATGTTGGTGGCAAATCTTTTGGTGATCTAGGTAGAGTTCCAAAAGATGGGAATTATTATAACCTACATGTTTATCCTCATTGAATGAAAGTGATGCCACCATTCTCTCATTGATTTATAAGGAAAGTACATTCCACATAATATTATTGTGCAATGTTTTGTACTTTTTGATTCAATTCATGTTTGCTTGTCATGAATTTTTTTTCGTTACTATGAATGGAGACCTTTTGAGGACCGGAAATAGATTCAAGGATGACTCCGTGTGGTGTCTATGGTTCTTGGACTTCCCAGTTCCGGACACCAAAGTCATGGGGGATCATCTGTAGAAAGTTCTTAGCTTTTTTTCTTCAGGCTCCAATCCAATCCCCCACTCAAAGACTATTCTCATTCTCTCACTAATGTAGAAACTGGTCCCACTTCCATTCATTGTTCTTCTGTAGTGCCTGGATGGTTCTCCTCTTCATGCTACTTCAATCATCTAGGATCCCACTGAAGTAGTTACTCATCATTCTTCTTGAACCATGATACGAATGGACCATATTCAACATGAAACTCATCAAAATGCATCCATGGAAAATTTATCCAAATATATTAGGAACGAGCGGTCATCCTCCTATTTTGTTGAAATTAAATTCAAAAATATTCATAGTGAACCATTTCCATGACCTCACTCTATTGGTATTCCATGAATTTTCAAAGACTCCTCTACTAATATTCTACACCACCTAAGAGTTTTTTTTGGTACACCGAACTCCAGTGGAACCATCAGAACCGACATTCATCCGGTAACCGTAGATTTTGAAAAGTCTAATGTCATCAGCATGGAAAAATCCCACTGAAACTTCCTTCAGTGCAACCATGGAAATAAGTTCCTTTCCCCCCACTACTTAAAGCCTGGTCCTGAATCTTTGAGATCCCATATTTATCACAGAAGGTCCTTCCATTTATCTATCGATACTCTAAAATATCATTGTCATAGAGACGAAAATAGAGAAATCCCTTCTCCATCCACAACATCATGCAGAATAGGGGAACCAACCAAATCTCCCATCGACTTGAATTAATAACTAATGGATTCATATGAAATCTCCTTCCCTGAGTACTTTCTATCATGGTTTTCCAGTTCTATCACCTTCCAAAATTTTATTAGTCTTCTACCAAGCTCTAAATGTCACCTATTGAACAGAACACACCACATGACACCTGCAAACAAGAAGACTTTTGATATTCCAGCAACACCCCTGATACCACCACCATCTTATGGTGACATTATTCTGGTTTTCTGATAGACCCCCTAATATGAAGAACCCTAACAGTGTTACACCATGATATGACTATCACCAACAAAAAAACATTCCTCATGACTCCTAATGGTCAATTAGACTTTAGATAACCCAATGAAACCTCTAGTACCTCCACCATCTTCCAGTAAAATCCTTTGAGTCCTTGATAAAATGATCCACTATATGTCTTCAATTGTGTTATGAAAACTAAAAGTCCAACCAATCCCTCTGATTCCACTTATTAGGATCGGAAATAATTGGCCCTTTGATACAACTATTATTGTGAGATAAAAAAATAAAGTGAAAAAGTTTTGAAATAAAATGAACACTAGATGTAACATGGAAAAAACCCACAAAATAAAAGGGGTAAAACCCCCTGGAAAACAGAAGGATTTTAGTATGGTAAAATATAGGTACAAACTCTCTCTTAATTATAAGGAGAAAACACTCAAGAAATTACCTCTTAAAAATGTGGAGAGACACCTCACAAAATACTACACTCAATACTAAAGATGTGTTTCTTGAGAATCTGATAATGAAAACTATTGGAGGAGATCCCTTTTTATAGTCTTTCTTCACCCCCTTTTGGTCTCCCCTAAATTAAATTCCTTTGACCAAATTCATTAGGGAAATTAATGTTAGTGTCACACCCTGGCATTTAAATTTATTTTTATTTTATTATTTTTTAGGTCCAGGATCTCTTATCGATGGTTGGATTGAATGAGGGGTTAAAATTTTTGAGGGTTGATGTTTTTAGTGGGTTTCAGACCTGTGCGCGGTCACCGCATAGTGGGTGGTAGCCATGCCGTCGGCCCGGGTGCCCGTGAGAATGTCTAACGTTTAAAATAAATAAAATTTTTATGTAAATAAAATGAGTTAAATGTTTAAATCATAATAATAATAATTTTATTGTGTAAATAATAATATTATTATTAATAAAGTGTTATTGTTATTATTGTTATAATTATCAAAATTTTTATTGATACTGATATAATTAATAATGAAAATAATATTTTGTGTTTATAATAATAATAAGAGTGTCTTAATTATGTTTTATTAATTATTAAGAAGATAATTAATGCTGTTAATATTTAAAATAAAATGAAGAAAATTATGATGATGATGATTATTATTTTTAGTGTCATTATTATTGTTGTTATTAAGGTTTTTTTGAATCAATTTATTATTATTATAATTAAGGAAATTAATGATGTTGTTATGAACATATAATTATTAATATTATTATAAATATCATCATTAATTTCTTTTATTATTATTATTAAAATTATGATGATTATAATAATTATTATTAAGATTATTATTATTATTATTAAGATTATTATTATTATTATTAAGATTATTATTATTATTATTATTATTATTACTGTTACTGTTGTTGTTATTGTCATTGTTGTTGTGATTGTTTTTCAGAAAAAAGGATTATAGTTATTAATAATTTTTTTATGATTATATTAATGGAATTATTATTATTAAGATTATTATTTTTATTATTATTATAACTTTTTTAACAAACCCTAACCTACCCAGTGCCCCTTCCCCCCTTACCCACTACGCTACGATGCCCCTCCCCCTTACCGACTGCACTACGACGCCCTGCCTACCTGGGTTCACAGAGCATGCCCCATCCCAGTGCACCAGGCCACCTCTGGCCAGCCGAACCCCCTCCCCCTTTTGCACCTCTGTTCAGGCCTCTCCCTTTCGCACTCTGGCCTCATCCCTCACTGCTCTAGCCAACAGCCGCACCCCCTCCCGATCCTCCCTCCTCATCACACTTCCTTTTCGACACACTAGACTTCTCCCTTGTCTCTGGTGGCTAGTAGTTGTGCAACCTCCCAGCTCTGGCGAACCTAACTCCCCATCCCATCACGCCTCTAGTGAACCCTGCTCCGACCTGTCTGTGCAACACCTCCTATCTCGTTTCACTCCACGTGAACGTAGTGGCTTCCCTTTCCCACGTGTTATTCATTAGTGATTGTTTTTTCCTCCATTTTTTCCTAACTCTGATGGAAAAGGTATAATTGGTACTTTTTTCTAGTTTTCTAGGCTATGTGGTTGGTCCGCAAGGTCTGAATCTCTTTCCCCTTGATGTTTCCTCACATCCGTGCTTGATTCGAGGTAGGAGAATCTGGGTTTATCCTTTTTGGTGCACTCCTTTAACAATTAAATCCTTCAAATTATTATTTTTTTGATTCAAAGCTTTATTTTAATCCTAATTGGTCTTCTTTAGTGTTTATAAATGTTTAGGAGTTGTTAAAACTAGATTTTTTATGCATATTCTCATCTGCATCAATACGATAAGCATTTGATCAATGCAAAAAAAAATTTCAATAAATTTTTATTTGTGGTTCTCATTTTTATATTGTTATGGCTATTTTGTTGGGGAGTTATTATGATAATATAGTTTTATAAAAATAACCTTGAAGGTACATATTTAATAATGTCTATGTCTATGTGTACTTAGCGCATTTGAAAAAATACTATAGTTCTTCAAAGTAGAATTGAGGGTCATTAGGAAATTTTTTTCTTTAATCATGTTTTGTGTTCATATTGGTTATTTGTGAATTTGGTGTGGTGTATAATTTTTTGTATTTTTATAGCTCATTAATTGTGTTAAATTTTTATAAAAAGGGGTTCTTTTGTTTTTAAAGTGTTTGTGTGTATTATTTTTAAATAAAGTGAGCAGTTGGATTTAGTTTCAAAGTATGTGGTAGTTTTGTGGGAATAGTGTTGGTTGTTTTATTGGACCTTAGGTGTTCCATTGGATGTTGGCACATCCATGGGTGTACTATGTGCACACATGGATGTTCCTTCAAATGACAATGAAACCTTTAAAATAATGTTTTCTTATAACCTTGGTTTTCAAAATGGGTTTTGTTTCCTAAATAAGGTTTAGTACATTGTGTGGATTTTATGAAAGGTTTGAAATTTAATCTCAAAGGGTGTGTAAATTTGTATTTTAATGTTTGTTTTGATGAATTTTAGGATTAAAGACCCGTTTGGATCTTAAAAATCATGGGTGAAGTTGTTCTACCATTTAGAATGGTTTGTGTTTAGAAATTGTGTGTGCTTGGTCATAGTTTTAAATGTTTTTAGAAAACGGTTTCGATATGGACATGACGTGATGACCCAGTTGGTACTGTGAATGATATGAAAAATACATGCACTATTGGAAAAACAGCCTATACCCACGGTTTTGGGAACCGTGTGCTGGAACGGTGTCGGTATAGGTCCCCAGCCTATACCCATGGTTTTCCAAAACTGTGGGTATAGGTGTTCTGCCACCGTGTCAACGAAACATATTCGATTTCCATGGTGTCAGAGGAATTTCCCCACAGTTTCAAAACCGTGGGTATAGGTCCTAAAATAATGCGGCCGGCGAGTTTCAAACCACAACTTCTCCGCTGTAGACGAACCACCTAACCACTACACCAATACTAATTTTATGTACATAGATTTATATTTAGTTAAATATAGTTATATAAAACATGGGTATAAAGGGAATAACCGTGGGTATAGGACTCCCGCAAAAAAAAATTTCCTTCCCACGGAATTTTTTTTTCCCACGCACACATGGGAAACCTATACCCACGGTTTTTCATAACCGTGGGTATATATGTTTTAACCCAGACCTATCCCCATGGTTTTCCCCAAAACTGTGGGGATATGTACCCCTATACCCACAGTTTTGGAAAACCGTGGGGATATACCCCCCTATACCCACGGTTTTCCAACACCATGGGTATAGGTTCTGAAAATTCACCTATACCCACGGTTTTCCAAAACCGTGGGTATAGGGTTACCTATCCCCACGGTTTTGGGGATAACCGTGGGGATAGGTCCATTTTCTAGTAGTGATGTACATTATATATATATATATATCTAGCGGTCACCTCTATAGGAATAATATCCCTTTATGGGTTAACGTATAGAGTGTCTGTGTTTGGGGTAGGCAAGTGTGATGACGACAGGTAAGATGAGTCACACATGCGAGGGCCTCCTACTTACACAATATTACTACCAAAATGGGTTCATGTGTGTTATTTAGATGATCAAGTGATGTTTTCTTATCAAACCCAATTAGAAGGGTTGGTACCCCCTAGATTTGTTGTTAGACCAGACAGTCTTTTCCACTCGATTTGGTCAGTTTTAGGGTGGGTAGTTGGTTATAGACTTTGGAACTTCACTATACATCAAAAGGTGGTTTCGAATCGAGTACCTTCAGGGGTCTCCTAGGGTTGTTTAGGATCACCCATGGTTATTTAATCATTTATATTGATTGTTTACTTTTCATTGTACTAGTTTATTTTCACTCGCATTGTTCAGCTGTTTTTCTTTAGCCAAGCTTTGGTATCTTTTATTTTGGGTTTTTTTATAAAATGAAAAATGGTTTTGGAAATGGTATGTAGAATGTGTTGTTTTTTTAAATGGTAAAACATGTTTATTATTTTAAAATATGAAAACCCTACTTTTATATTTGTATTTCAAACTTGTGTTAGTGGATTTTTTTGGGAAGGGAGATTCTGGGATTTTTTTATCCACTTTTGGCATCCCTATTAAGCATTTTAATGGTCATGCCTATACTATCTTTTCAGATGTAGGTTTAGTTTCTTGTTTTAGGTTACTGTTTCTTCTAACTGTGTTTTAAGTAGGTTGTTAGTGGTTGGAGTTGACCAAGAGATCACATAGAGGTTTGTGCAGTTTTGTTTTCCTTCCATTTCTAGTTTTTAGTTTTATCATCAGTATTTATTTATCTATTTATCTGTTTTTATGTGCCAAATTGTTCCCACATGTTAGTCTTGATGCCCGGAACTGGTTTCCATCCCAGGGGGGATTAGGAATTCCCCTCGAGACATGTTACAGATCAGCTTGGGTGACCAGTTCAGGGTCAACCTGGGTTGGTTCATGACAAAATGGTATCAGAGGAGGCCTTTTCTATTTAGGGTGTCTGATATATGGATATTAGGACTATCGAGACTTGGGAGGCAGGTACGGGAAGGGAATCATGAACTCTTGCTTGTTCCAAACCTCGCTTTTCCATGGGTAGTCTGGGAATTGAGTCCTTGTCCTGTTCTGGTTTGTTTTAGATTGAGGGATGACAATGGAGGAGAGCCGGTCTCAGGTTGTGATTTTGCATGGAGTAGTGACCCATGTGATATCCAAGTACATAGTTCAAGTTCATCTTAGTTCCATTTCCTACCTTGGGTGTGGCTCAATACCATGTCACCGAGTTGGGTATAGAAACTATTCCCTCTCTCCGATAGTCTAATGTAAGTGTTGTTTTGTCTTGGATCTAGTTGGTGTAAGTGTGTTCTTGAAGATGAAAATGATTTTGGAAATTAAGATGCCTTATTTTAAATGATTTTAGGATCGGTAAAACTAGTTTTAAATGGAAATGTGTAGTATTGAAAATTTTGTAATTGTATTAATTGTTGAAGAAATGGAATGAATGGACACATATGTGAGAGTTCATGGGATGTCATGGGTTTCTATTTGAAATTAAAGTTTTGAACTTGTTTTCTAAAGGTGGTTTTTGAAAGGGATTATTTTGAAAATATTTTGTGTTTGGTTTTTGAGTTGGTTATTTTAGAATGAAGGATCTTTCATTAATATTTATTTGGCTTGATATTGGTTTTGGATCTGTGTTTTATACGTTGTTTAGAAAATTATGCCCAGAAAGTTCTATAAGGTTTCTCATAAGTAATGCCCAGTTTTTGGTCCTTATCAGAAATTTCTTGTTCTTCATAGTGATCAGGGTCCATTAGAGGCAACATAGTGGCTTGAATAGGTTGAGCACATCTTCAGGGTATTGTGAACTCTCAAAGCTAACAGAGTGAGTGCTGTTTTAGGTCTAAACGAAGGTCCAACTCTAGATGGATGGGAGTTATTAACCCCACATTTAATTCAAGTTGGGATGGAGTGAGATTTATTTAAATCTATATTTGTCCGATGGTTCATACCTTAAGAGGTGAAGATGAAGAAAATGGAAGAGCTCATGCGTATTCAATAAGGCCAACAGACAGTGAAGGCATATGTTGACCATTTCAAGGAACTTGTGTCCTTTTATCCTGAGGTAGCATCGCATGATTTGATGAGGACTTATATATTCATTGGGGGTATTTTTCCATATATTAAGGAGCAGGTCCTCCCTTCTAAGGACCATCGTTTTGAGAAGCTGGTGGTTGAGGCATTTCTAGCTAAGTTGTTCTTCAGAGTGCAGATGGTTGGAAATACATGGTATCTAATTGCTCACAAGGGTTCCCCATATAGTGATTAGGGTGTTCCATAGGGAACTATTTATTAAGAGTCCTCCATAGTGGTTCTAGCTTCCAGTTTGTTGAACCGTTCAATGGTGTGACATCAATGTGGACGTTTAGGGCACACGAATCCGTAATGTCACATCCCTTTGAATATGTTCCGTCATTGTGGGTGTCTGGTTAATCTTGAGAAGTTTTGTAGGAATTGTTTCCTGAAGAAGATGTTGTGACCAAAGTATTCCAGTGCCTAACCGTGAGGCAAGAGATGCTTCATCCATCAGAGCCCCATTTATAGGTCTTAGGGTGAATCTCGCGCACAGTCTGGAGTTTTTGGGGGTGAAGCCTCGATTCGGGTTTTGTATTACATGTTGGGATTGGGAAATTTAATGATTTTTTCATGTTTCTATGATGTTAAAGTTTTACTATTATTGTGAGTTCATCGTTCAATGGAGGAATGTGATGAAGTTGTTCTATTATAATCCAACAGTTTATTTTTTTGATCATGGTTTTCTAAATCATGCATTCATTCTTAAAGTGTGTTTGGACATTTTATGGCCTGATCTCAGTTTAGATATGCTCATTTGGAGATGTAAGTTCCTATGGTAGAATCGATGCTTATAGTTATGATTAGGTTCACTTCTTGGGTTAAGTTCTACTTGGATGTTTTTCTCTAGTGTTGGGAGTTTTTGTTCTGGGTTGAGAGTTCTAAGTTTCAATGAAGGTTTTGTTTTTCTTGTGCTATAGAAGTTAGTTTGGATCAGTTAGGAGTTCCCATGTCGACCCCCCTTCTAGGGGTGGTATGTTTGGGTGTTAAATTTCTGAAATAGTTGAGTTCTTATGGTGGGGAGTATCCTCTTGTGTTCTCTCATTCTCCTATGTTGCGGTTTCTATTGGTTTCAATCGATCATGGATTCAAGTTCTATCTATCATTCTTCTGGGTGGCTTTTTTGGTGAAAAAATTGTTTGTGGTGGGGATAATTATCACACCCAGACTTTTAAATTTATTTTTATTTTATTATTTCTTGGCTCTAGGTTCCTTGTCAAGGCTCGAGTTGAATGTGTGGTTAATTTTTTTTGAGGTTTGATGTTTTAGCGGGTTTCAGACCTGTGTGCGGTCACCACACGGTGGGCGGTAGCTGCACGGTCGACCTGGGTGTCTAAGAAAATGTCTAATGTTTAAAATAAATAATGTTTTTATGTAAAAAAAATGATTAAAATGTTTAAATCATAATAATAATTATGTTATTATGTAAATTATAATAATATTATTAATAAAATGTTATTGTTATTACTGCTAGTATTATCAAAATTTTTATTTATATTGTTATAATTAATAATGAAAAGAATATTTTGTATTTATAATAATAACCAGAGTGTCATAATTAATGTTTTATTAATTATTAAGAAGATTATTAATGTTGTTAATATTTAAAATCAAATGAATAAAATTATGATTAAAATTATTATTATTTTCAATGTTACTATTATTATTGTTATTAAGGTTATTTTTTGGAATCAATTTATTATTATTATCATTATGTAAATTAATGATGATGTTATGAATATATAATTATTAATACTATTAAAAATATCATCATTAAAATTTTATTATTATTATTAAAATGATGATAATGATAATAATAATAATAATAATAATAATAATTATTATTGTCGTTATTGTTTTTCAAAAAAAATGATTATAGTTATTATTAATTTTTTTATTATATTAGTGGAATTATTATTATTATTATTATTATTATTAAGAATATTTTAGTATTATTATTATTATTATAAATTTTTTTACAAACCCTAACTTACCAAGAACCCCCTCCCCCTTACCCACTACGCTACGATGCCCCCCCACTTTACCCATTGCACTACGGTGCCCTCCTGCCTAGCTTCATGGTGTGCAACCCATCTAGGCACACCAGGCTACCTCTGGCCAGCCAACCCCCCACCCTTCCACACCTCCAGCCATCCCTCACCCCTCCTCACTCCGGCCTCACCCCTCACCGCTTCGGCCAGTAGCCGCACCCCCTCCTGGTCCACCCTCATCCTCACCGCACTTCCTTCCCGGCAAGTTGTTCTTCACCCTTATCTCTAGAGGCTAGTAGTAGTGTGACCTCCCAGCTCCAGCGAACCTGAATACACACCCCATCACATCTCCAGTGAACCCTACTTCGGCCTGTGCACGCAGTGCCTCCCCTCTCGGTCCGCTCCCCATGCACACATCGACTTCCCCTTCTGGTGATTTCTTCATTTGATAATGTGTTTTCCTCCATTTTTGGCCTAACCCTAATGGTAAGGGTATAATTGTTTTCTTTTTTCTAGTTGTTTAGGTTGTGCGGTTGGTCCAAAATGTCTCTATCTCCTCATAAAAGTTTTGTAGCATCCATGCTTGATTTGAGGTAAGTGAATCTGTGTTTATCCTTTCCAGTGCACTCCTTTAACACTTGAATCCTTAAAATTATTTATTTTCCTTGATTAATAGATTTATTTTACTCCTAATTGGTCTAATTTAGTTTTTATAAAAATTTATGAGTTTTTAAACTATTTTTTATGCATATGCTCATCTGCATCAATTCAAAAAGCATTTGATAAATTCCAAATTTTATTTCAATAAATTTTTATATGTGGTTATCATTTTGATATTGTTATGGATATTTTGTTGGGATGTTTTTATGGTAATATAGTTTGATAAAAATAACCTTAAAGGTACATATTTAATTATGTCAATGCCTATGTGTACTTAGCACATTTGATAAAATACTATAGTTCATAAAAGTGGAATTGAGGGTCTTTATGAAATGTTTAGATTTAATTATGTTGTGTGTTGGTATTGGTTATTTGTGAATTTGGTTTGGTGTATAATTTTGGTATTGGTATAGCTCATTAATTGTGTTAAATTGTTATAAAAAGTGGGCTCCTTGGTTTTTAATGTGACGATGTGTATTCTTTTTAAATAAAGTGAGCGGTTGGATTTAGTTTCAAAGTAAGGTAGTTTTGTGGAAATAGTGTTGGTTGTTTTCTTAGACATTAGGTGTGCCATTGGATATTGGCACATCCATGGGTAAACTAGGTGCAAACATAGATGTTCCTTCAAAATAAAATGGAACCTTTAAAATAGAGTTTTCATAAAACCTTGATTTTCTAAATGGTTTTTGTTTCCTAAATAATGATCGTCCCTTTGTGTGGATTTTATGAAAGGTTTGAAATGTAATCTCAAAGGGTGTGACCATTTGGATTTTAGTGTGTGTTTTAATGAATTTTAGGATTAAAGGCCTATTTGGATCTTCCAACTCATGGGTGAATTTGTGTTAACTTTTGGAACATTTTGTGTTTGGAAATTGTGTGTTCCTTGTCAGAGTTTTAAATATTTTTAAAAAATGGTTTCGATATAAACCTGACATGATGACCTGGTTTGAACCTTGAATGATACGACAAATACATGTATATATATATATATCTAGTGGGAACCTCTATAAGAGGGATATCCATTTATGGGTTATCGTATAGAGTGTCTGTGTTTGGGTTAGGCAAGTGCGATGACATAAGGTAAGATGAGTCACACGTGCAAGGGCCTCCTAATTACACAGTATTACTACGGCTATGGGTTCCTGGGTGTCTTTTAGATGACCGAATTATAATTTCTGATCAACCTAGATTATATGGGTTGGTATCCCCTATATTTTTTGTTAGGCCAGGGTAGATTTTCCACTATATTTGGTCAGTTTTAGGGTGTCTAGTTGGTTATAGAATTAAGATCTTCACCATATGCCAACAGGTGGTTTTGAACTGAGTATTTCTAGGTGTCTCCTAGGGATGTTTAAGATCTCCCATGGTTACTTAATCATTTTTATTTATTTTTTTACTTTTCATTTTACTAGTTTATTTCCAGCTTTCACTGTTTAGCTGTTTTACTTTAGCCCAGATTTGGTATCTTTTATTTTCGGTTTTGGTTATAAAATGGAAAATGGTTTTGGAAATGGTATGTATCCTGTATGATATTTTTAAATGAGAAAAACATTTTTCTTATTTTAAAATGTGAAATCCCTACTTTTATATTTGTATTTCAAACTTGTTCCATTGGATTGTTTTGGGAAGGTAGATTCTTTGATTTTGTGATTCACTTTTTGGCATCAATATTGAGAATTTTAATGGCCACACCTATACTATATTTCCATATACAAGTTTAGTTTCTTGGTTCAAGTTCCTATTTCATCTGCCCATGGTTGAGGAAAGTTTTTAGTGGTTGGAGGTGACCAAGAGGTCACATGGAGGTTTGTGCAGGTTTGTTTTCTTTCCTATGCTAGTTTTTAGTTTTATAGTCAGTATTTATTTTTCTTCTTATCTTTTTTTATGGGAAAAATCATTCCCACATGTTAGTTTTGATTCCCAGCACTAGTTTCCATCCCGGGGGATCAGGAACTCCCCTAGGGACATGTTGTGGACCGACTAGGGTGAACTGTTCTGGGTCGACCCGGGTTGGTTCATAAGAGTTTAGGTGTTACCCGCTTTGAATGAAATGAATGCGATGACCATAATTATTATTTCCTCTCCCCACGTATTCCAACATATCTCATACTTAGAGGTTTTATTAAGTTCCAATCACATCTACACATAACCTTTATATCATCTAAACCTACTTCTCATGTCTATAGAAGGATGCTCAAGGATATAAACCGTATGAACTTATCAAAACCAATCGAATTCATTATGAAATTATTTGTATTTTCTTTAGCGTGATTTTTCTACATATCTACACTTCCTTCCTCCACCACATCTCAAAAAAATGATATTGTACTCTAATGTGCTTCATCCTAGAATGAAAATATGGATTCCTTTTAATGTGTAATATATAGTCTTGTAAAACCCATATAAAACATTTTACTCACCACTACTGATTCATATGACACTTGAGAAATTTATATCCTCTCTACTACACTTCTAGGATTCATCGTGGAGGATAACTTGGAATTAATGGGAAGAGGGGCATAAATTGGATTAAAGTATTGAATGTTGAAGTGTTTTAAGGCTTCCCTAAAAAAATTCTTCTCTGAGATCCAAATCCTTGAATTATTACAATCTCGATAAATCTACATCCAAAGAATCATGTTTTTATGTCTTAATTCCTTTATATCAAACTCCCTAGCCAACTGTGACCTCATCTCCTAGATTTGATCATTATTGGGGCTTGAAACCAATGTGTCATCCACATAAAATAGTAGAATAATAAAATCATTACCAAATAGACCCTTCATAAATTCAAAAGTATTTGAATTAACTCTGTCATATCCAAGGATCATGATATAGGAATAAAATCTCTTATACCAACACCTCAGTGTCTATTTGAGATCGTAAAGAGATTTTTAACCTGTAAACCAAGTTCTCTTTATCTTCTTAGAAAAAAACTTCTAGTTATAGAATATAAATTTCTTTATCAAGATCACCATGGAGAAAATCTATTTTCTCATATAGATTCTCTAGATATAGAGTGTATGAATCACACATCTCCAGAAATACTTGAATAGTCATCAGTCTAACAACACGAGATAATATTTCATTAAAATTGATACCTTCCTTCTGAGCATATCCTTTGACCACCAGTCTCAAATGATATCTTTCCACTTGGCATGTTTCATCCCTCTTGATCTTTTAGACCCATTTGTTATCAATTCCCTTCCTTCCATGAGGTAATGGAACAAGATCACAAGTCTTGTTCTTGTGTAGGGCTTCAAGTTCCTCATACATCGCCATCATTCATGAATATACATCTAGAATCTGGGTTGTCTCCAAAAAAGATGATGGATCTCCATCCTTTATCAATAATAAATACACAACATTTATATCTATAACATTATATGAGTTCCATATCGATGCTATTTTCTCTTGATTTGACCGTAAAATTCCGGGATCATCCAATACTTGATCATCATGTTCTGGTAATTACTCAGATGAAACTAGTTCTTCTTTTGTTTCATCCTTAATCTTGACTGTTGTAGTTTCTGTACTCTCTCCACATATTTATCAATCATCATTTTTACCTTGTTTTCTAAAAATATGAAATCTATGCTGATGATAATTTTGTGGGTAATGGGATCCCACAAACGATACCCCTTCACACCATCAATGTATCCCAATAAGATACATTCCCTAGATATGAAGTCTAAATTAGATCATTCTTGTTCATTAAACAATGCATATAAAGGTCTAACAAAACTATACAATTGAGAATAGTTAGCAGGTTTTCCATTCCACATCTCCATTGGTGTCTTCAGATCAATTTCTATTGAAGGGTATCAATTTATTGCTTAGCATGCGGTATTTATTTCTTCTACCTAGATTGTCTTGGTAACTCCTACAGTCTTCAACATCTCCCTTGTGCTATCCAACAAGGTTATATTCATCCTCTCTACCACTCTATTCTGTTGAGGATTGTATACCACTATGAACTTTCTCTTGAATCCTTAATGTTGACAAAAATAATCAAACTCCTCTCTTGTATATTCTCCACCATTTTTAGTCCTCAAACACTTGATATTATTTTCAGATTCACGATCCTTTTGTGCTTTGAATGTTTTGAAGATTCCAAAGACATATGATTTCCTCTTGATTAGAAATAACCAATAGTTTAATGAACACACATCCACCCCTTCTGTGTTACTTCTTCTATATTAAAACCACTATTCTATGTTTCTTACATTCCAATAACTTCACGCCATCTATCACGCCCCTTCCACTGGTCGATCGTTGGCCATCCTTCATCCAAATCAATTGCACCTGTGCAATATAACGAATAATATATTGATGATCCTAGATGAGATCAAATTGCCAAAGTAAAAATATAGTTAAGACCATATCATGCGAAGAAACACATATCTGTTATAGTTTTAAAATATCATGAGCTCATTGTTTTTCATTGATGATTATAAGTTCGACCGAACTCAAGCCCAAGCATGAAGGGGAAAAAAACCACTGAGGCATTAGAGAGTTTAAATCAACCAGTTGATGAAAATGATGATTCTGATTCAGTTGGGAGTAATAATGGAACATGGGATGAGCTCTAGCTATCGAATGGAAGCTCATTTGAAGAATATTCTTAAACCAAAGCTGCAACCTAATACTAGATCTCATAAGTTCATGACTAAAACTAGGACACACTAGTGATCTGATTCAATTTTTAACCATACTTGATTCTTCTTATTTTTGAAGCTCACACAAAAGACCATAAAAACCTGATTTGTGAAAAATATGAAAATGGATAGATAAAATTTAGTTCTGGTTATTATTGATCACTAGTTTTTCCCCTTTTTAGAGATGGTGATGGATAAGGATGAGACCTCGACTCTTCCCAGCACACTGGTTACCCAGTTGGAAGAGGATGTACACAAGGTGATCAGTGTAATGCCTGAAAAAAGTGTTGTAACTCCATGGAAAACTATAAATATCTATAACCACACCTCTAGTATTATATCCTACTCACATGAATCCATCCCATCCTTTAAACCTAGTTTGTCTTACACACATGGTCCAAACAACATGATCAATTTTCCAATCCAACCTACATACATAGTTCTCTAATGGAGTTCACAAGGGAAGAAATACACCTCAATGAACAAAAATGATAAAAAACAACCACTTAGAAATATATGAATCATCCTTAAGACCGATCCCACTTCAAGATATGGCTCACTAAAATCCATATTCAGACTTAACATATCAGAATCTCATGAATAATTACCATGTTTGTAGCTTCATTTCAACCTAGGTCGAGCTCTCTCTCCATATAAATTAAACATGATAATATATGAAACCCCAAGGTTTGAAAAAACCAGAAAGAAACATAATAAAGCTCTCAACACAACAAAAAACCATTCATTTCAAGAATATTTTTATTTTCAAATAAAATATCTTAAACTAATTTTTAATTCTCATTTCAGGTTGTAAGTTCTAATGAAGGAAACATGTAATAAAAAACTACTCTTAGCTACCACATGATTTAAGTAGTGTTATGCCCAGTAAAAAATAACACATATGACCAACCAAGAATACCATTTTGGAGTATCTACACATCTAGTAATGAAAAGCAGGTGGGTTGGTCCAAGCCCATGCAGGTTTGTGCTCATGTGGGTTTACTTGCAAAATCTATCATACAACGTGAACAAAAAATTTCAAGACTTCACCACCTCGCATAATCCCTTGGGATTTCTTGAATTTTTAAAACAAATATACTATTTATAATTATTTAAATATTTTTTTTATAATTATTTTTTATATTTTTAGGGAGAAGTATGGATCAACCATAGCTGGAGTTTCAAGATATGCGATGAATTTTTTTTTAATGGGTTTCTAGTAGAATGAAACAACTCATATGTGGTGGTTAACTATTGATATGAAAAGTAGGTGAGTGACTAGTGATGGGATATGAATTATGATGTTGGTTATGTGGTGATGAAAATATTTGAACTTGTAAATGAAGAATGAATCTCCAATTAAAGACTAGTTTAAGAGGAGGTGATTAGGATTCACAAGAGGTCCTTTCCTATTTTCTTAATAACAAAATAAAATTAAATAATAAAAATAAAAAAATCGATCAAAAAAAATATTTTTATTATAATAACTCTTTTTGAATTGAAACCATATGCAAGGGAGATGTGTTCCATTTTTAGAGAGGTAGGATGACACACTATGTGAATATGGTTAATAATTAATATATAAATATTATAATATCATATTAAAAATATAATTATAGACCTATTTAATATTTAAATGTGAATTAATAGTGAATTAGTTTGACCATTAAACTAAGAAATCATATGTAATGGTTTAATCGTGAATTTTTATTAAAAAAGTAAAATGATAAAGAAGCATAAATTATAAAAATATATTTTTTTAAAATCAGGCTTGAAGGTATGGCCAAACCTACATGGGCTTAACCCATATTTTCCTATTCACATTTGGGATCAACCCACATTAGATCATGATCTTAATGATCAAAATTTTTAGGCCCTTCCCACCCTACACCCACCCTGTATCTGCCCCATATCTGCAAAGCCTACGGGCCTATTTTGCATTACTAAACACATCTATCTAGAATAGTGTAAAGTCATGTCTAGACAAGAAGACACATGATTGGTCCAAATATTTCCTAGTTAACTCCAAGAAGTGCACAAAGGTTCTTGAAGAAAAGTAGTGTTATCCAAGTTGGCCCTTTCTATGTCTAACCTAAATGAGGAATACATCTCATTTTGGAGTTAGTGTCCTCAAACCAACTTCTATATACTATATGATAACATGTATTCATTCTTTTTGAATATTAATAAACTCCATATCACATCATCACTGTTCTTTTTCATAACATATTATGCGATAATTTCCTAAGAGCAGCTGTCGCACTGAAAGGTCACATCAATTCCCCACTACGACAAGCTCCTATAAATACAACAATAATATTCTTAAATATATGTTATATATCTGGATGAAATAATTTGAGGGAAACGAATGATATATACTATCAAGGGTGAAGAGTCATATAACTTTGAGACACGTTCTTATGGTGCACACCCTTAGTAATATCCATTGTTGGATATTATAAGAACAAGACCCACCCATAGGAAATACAAATTTATATGTGTCATTATATATTCCTATTTGTGGATGTGTGTATTGATACTTAGACATTATTATTATTAATTATCATTATAAGTTACATAATTTTATTTATTGATGAAATCCTGATGACATATATTCACCATGAGGTAGGATACGCTAGGTGCGTTATTAGTAATATTTAATTAATGAATAATGAGAGAAATGATTTATCCCTTATGTTATTTAACAAAAGTTGATATATCATGACCTTTTATGGAAATTATATATCATAATTTACTCCATGTACATTGTTTTATATAGACAATTTCAATTTCTAAGAAGTCAAAGAAATAGAAATCGAATACATAGTTTGATGACACCAGCATGCAACATGCTTGCTTAGTGATATCGTGACAAAGAGATTATATTACACAGTAAGCATCCGTATGAGGTATTATGTCATTGTAACATCAATTTCTTTCTCTATGGGTGAATTGATGTATTTCTAGATTATAACCTTGTACTTTGGGATGCTTCGCCTAATGCTGTTGAAGAAATAGGTCTAGAGGTTCACACATAAAGTATAATTAGAATCTCAGTTAAATAATATATTATTATTTTTGGATTTATAGTATAACTTTAATTTATATGATACTTATTCCATATTCACCACTCAGTTATTTTGTGTGGTGTATATACTGAACATGAATATAATATATGATAATTATACTTAAATTTATGGGTATTTATATATCCATTTTATGATCTCTTTTTCATGGGGTTTATAGTTAAAAAGTTACCAAATTGGTAAGGTAATTTTGTATCAATTTTCCTTATTTGATACACATGTTTTTTATACACCTATATTCTTTCATGAGGTGTATATAATACTCCTTGAAAAGTTAAATCATGAATATAATTATTTCAATAATATTATAAGTTTCATTTACTGTTATTCGCTCTTCTGTCGAAAATTTATTTTATTCAAAACCATGTTTTATAAAAATGTTTTTAAAAAATATTTTTAAATGAACTTTTAAGAAATTTCAAGGAAAAGTATTTCAAAGAGGTTTAAAATGGTTTTCAAAGATTTATTTATATGTTTTAAAGGTTATTTTCAATGAAATTACTTTTAAAATTGTTTTATGATTTAAAAATAATTTTTCAATGTGTAAAGGATATTTTACTCAAGAAATGTTTTAAAAAGATATTTCAAAATTATTTTACATATAATATTAGATACATTGGTGTTACTCATTCCTTAATGGGGATATGATACAAGGATACCATTAATATTCATTCACTAAATGGTTTATGTTTCGATGGAATGATGTTTACAAATCTTGTTACTTTTCAATGAAATATGATATGATGAAATGTTTACAAAAACCATTTATTTTCATGATTTCTGACAGGATGAATGATTTATGATTTTTTGGAATATATATTAATGATTTCATTATGTGATGGGTGTGACCTATATTTTCCTTCAATTAACTGGGTAAGGATGGATAAATCATGAGCTATATGTGTTATGTGTGAACTTGATTTCATGTTCGTAAATATATGCATGGACCTAGTTTTCATGTCCATAAATTTATGTGTGGACTTGGTTTTCATGTCCATATGTTTTTTCAAGGGAATTATTTTATATCCTTATCTTAATGAGTTAACCTGTTTCTATTTATATATGTTCAAAAAGTTACAAGTTCATGTGTATTCCACAATTTCATGTATTATGTCAATGTTATGATCTCATGGATTATGTTCTTTCATTCCCTTATGATCCATGTCTTATGAAATTATAATATTTATTCCATGACTCATGTATTATATATTTGACATGAAGGGTATGATCTTAAAAATTTATTCTTATCTTATCACACCCTTATGTTATTCTTATATATCTCCCGTGTTTACCCTTAATAAGTATATAATCTCACACTTTCTTATATCTCATTTTCCCAAGTTATGATGAAAGGTTTTAAGTAGGAACACTAAAGGAAAATATCTTTATGGGATATGTCAAAGATCTTTTAACAGATTATAATAATTCATTCCATGTTTCTAAAGTAACTAAACTATTATGATCATCAGTCTTGATTTTATGTAATTTAATGAATATTAATCTAAAATGACGTAATATCCTTGCTAGAAAATCTTGGGCTGCTATAGTTGGTATAAATGGAAAGGTTTAGTAAAATATTAGAATATAGGAGGAGAAAACCTTAGAAATATCCCTAATGGTAAGTCTAAGTATAGTTTACAATCATAAATATTTAGTAATGATCATGAATAACTTTTAATTAAACCTAATTTTTCATAGATTGAAATTTTATAAGCAGTTTACCTTAATTATGTGGTTTTAAGACTTTGATTATTGTTTCTCAGGATATTCTTTTTAGTTTTAGTTAACGGATGGAACCCAAAGGAACCATGTAAATGAGGAGTGAAATGGAAAATTAAATGATAGAGCTCTTGAGAAACCAAATGTTATGAAATATGGAATGAAAAACTTCGTTACTAAAATTACACAACCTTATCAAGCCATGAATCATGATGATCTTCAAAATGACCAAAGGAGGGAATAATTTTTTCTTACTTCCTTCTTAAGGAAACACACAACTTATTTTAGTTAAATGATCGATCCACTAGTTACTGAGAAATGGATATATACCACTAGAAATATATTTTTCATTCTCAATTGTTCAGAATGAAAAAAGTTAAGTTGGGAACTTATCATTTGGAAGGTGAAGTGAATTAGTAGTGGACATTTATTGAGAATACGAGGCAATTATATAAAATTGAATCCATGGATTGGGATGAGTTCAAGAACTTATTTTTCAGTAAATACCTTCCTCATATTATTCTTACAAAAAGGTAGATTGAAGTTTCTATCAATCTCATGGTTATAATAAGAAAAGAAGTATAGAATTAAAAGGAAAATCTAACAACTATGGAGAGAAGAATATTATATTTACTTTATTATCAAAGTGTGGAATGGAACACAGAGAAAATTATCTTAATGGGATTGTTAAATGTTTTAAGTGTAGGAAAGAAGGTCATTGGGAATTTGACTGTCGAAGTGATGGGAATAAAGAGAAATATCCAAAGAGTTCACCACCCAAAATTCAGTGTTTCAATTAAAAGGAATTTGGGAATTACCATAAAAAGTTCCCTAATCCAAATAATAATGTGGATTGTGAGCCAAAAATACCTCTGAGGACAAATAAAAATGGGAAATATTATGCTATCATAATAGATGAAGTGAACCATGATAATTAGGGAATACTTATTCTCCTCTCCTTTATTGGGAATTTCATTTTTGATTTTGAATGAATAATACCTATGAAAATATTATTGTTCATTAATTAGTGAATCATCATGTGATTATCTACATGGATTCTGGAATAATTAAATCACATATTTTATCAGTATAATGATGAACCCAAGCTTCCATTGAAAAGGGTTTTATATAATAAAAGTTCTTATATAAGTAATGAAATATCATGTGTGTATTAAATATGGGTTTTTAGGTAATTACCATGTTTTAATAGAATAAATTATTATGGTATTCACATGTTTTTTATGTGATAATTAAGAGCTACATCAAATTGTTTTGGGGATTAATGATATGTTTATTTTGTAAATTTACTAATGTTAAATCAAAAGTTTTGGATTTTAATCTTTTGGAAGGTTCATATGGGTAACCATTTTTAAAATTTATTAATTTAAAATTTAGATAAGGTTTTAGAGATTAATTTTTTACTTCAATATATGAATATTTATGTGTACTGGATAACCTGTACTATCCATTTATTATGATGATAACTATAGATTTAAGGAATAACTTGTAATACCACTATAGATCTTATGATCCACTAGTTCTTCTAGCATTACAATTTTAAGCTCATTTATTTGAGTAAGAGATAAAGGGTAAATTGATCAAGGCACAAATAATGGATGAGATCATGCTTAAAAAATGGAATGAAATCAAGTAAGAGTCTCTTCTTGTGAAAATTATTCAACTTTAAGAAAAGTATCTAGACACAAAAATGTTATCTTAGAACCCTTAAATCCGATGAATCAAATATTCCTTTATATCATCACAGATTTATCATCTATGATAGTTAAATTTACAATGACAATGTTATCTATCACTCTACATTAGAACTTTATAGTTGGAATTCTATTTCGTGTCCATGTTTTCACTTTCAATTAATGTTCTCCTAATAGAAATACTAGTAATGTGGTGATATTTTACTTTTAATTTCCTTATTTTAAGAGGAAGTTTTATTGACCATTTTACGATTCGGGTTTCCCATAAAAAAAATTATCAAACCTACACCTTTGATTTTCAAAGTGCAATTTCAAATTGCAAGGATGCGATATTCATTTTTAAATTATTGATCGTACTAGAACGGTAGCTTATCGATTGGTGCTACCAAAAAATATCTCTCAATTTAGTTATATGTTCTATATATCTCTTTTAAGGAAGAATATACCTAATAATTCACATGTACTAAACTCATAGGTCATACCACTAGAGAAATATATTTTTTATGAAGATAAACCAATAGATATTTTGGATCATAGAGATAAAGTTCTACAAAACAAGATCACTATCTTGGTTAATGTTTGGTGGAGAAAACACCAGTTTTAAGAATATATGTGGGAAATTTATATAATATAATGAATATGTAACCTAATGTTTTTTATTATAGTGACAAATTACAAGGGTAAAACTAATTTTAAATGGGGTAGAATGTAACACCTCATGTTTTTATGAATTATTCTTTTCAAATGAATTTAAAATTATTTGATTGATTGAGTTCCATTCTAAAACAATTAAATATTTATTTATACACCATATTTCATTACACACAACATAGATTTTGTATTTCGTTATTCACAAGACTAATTTTGGATTCTATAATATTCAACAACGAGTTCATTTGATATCTTTTTTTAGACACAAGACTAAGTTTCACCAAACAAAAAATGCACTATTTATTATGATATTTCTCACCTAGACATTGGAATAATGAGAATGAATAGTATTTAATGAATTATGAAAATATAGTTTAAACATGTTTATAAAAAGAATTATTTGGTAACCAAATAATTATAAATGATTATAAAAACCAATTAAAAATAAAGGATGTGTTTTTATGAAAAACTATTTTTATCACCACAAAAGCATTTTATCTTGGTAAATTAAATTAATAAATTTTAGTAAATTATATTAATGAAATTTATATGCTATATATTTTTTCAAATTCAACCAAAATTTTTTAAATGAATAAAATAAGAAAAAATCCATTTTTAAGTATAAAAAGTTATATTTGTATAAAAGGCAGTTTTACAACCTTTTAATAAAATAATTGTTTTAAAACTAAATTTTGATACTTTTATAAAAAATATTTTGAAAAATAAACTTATTTTTTGAAATATTAATATCAAAATTATCTTAGGGTGATTTTTTATTATTTTTTTAACAAGATTCATTTTTTGATGAATATTAAAAAATACTGGAATTTAATTGAAAACTCTCTTTTCATCTAAATAAAATATAATGTTAAATTATATTTTTAATTTGTTTTAAATTAAATATAGTTCAATTATACATCAATTATTTCAATTTAGTTCATTGTAATAATTTTTATGTTGATTTTGGATATAAAAAATTAGTGAAATTTTGAACATTTTCATTTTAAAGAACATATTTCTCGCCCTCTCTATGAGATAATTTTTTTTTATTAATTTTAGCCATATAAGTGTCTTTATTTTTTTTAAAATGAATTAAATATTTGGAATTATAATTTCCCAATTTAACAACTATACCCCTTTTATTTTTGTACAATATGAATAGTAGACTTAGTAATTTTTATTAACATGGTTAAGGGTAAATCATGTAATTAACGGTAAATCTAAGTTTATAAATATTAGAAAATGACCATAAAACATGACCTAATTTTATTTTATGAGTATTTTAATTACATAAGAATTAAATGATCTGTTATGAGAACATTTATGGATTTTTTGATATGATTACAACCTTTATAATATTTTATTCAAAGAAAAGTCAAACTTATCATACTCGTGTTTTTAAGAAGTGAAATATTTTTAATATGGGTTTATTTAGAGGATATATTCTCCTATAAATAGTAAATTTAAATCTAAAACATTAATATTAATCATTTAAGTTTATTTTTAATTTTTAGTGAAGTAATAACTATCATAAATAATTATACAATGATGATATAATAATTATTCAATTAATAAAAAACAAATTAAATAATATTAGAAATATTAAAAGAAATATAATATGAATAAATTAAGGTGATACAATAATTTTAAAGTTGAATATAAAATTTTAGGGTTGTATTAATTTTTTTAATATATATTGTTGTATTGAATTTATTAAAGTCAAAGTGATGAATAATGTTAAAATTGACAGTAATGATATTTTATGAAAAAAATATTTTTATTAAATTATTTGAAAATCATAAAAATATTAAATAAGTGAAAGGGGATGTGATATGGTCTAAAATATCATATATTTTCCATTTATGGTCCAATTTACACTTTATAAGTAAAAATCACATGCTCTTAATATTGAAAACTTTGTTACCTAGTTAAAATTAAAACGGATTAAGTAAGCGTTAATCAAAATAAAATGGTTTAAAATAACAAAAAAACCCATATAAAATTTATTGGTTAATGTGATTAAAAAATTATCATATCTTATATTCAAATAAATATCATTTTTAGGGTATTTGGATTTAGATTTAATTTACTATAAATTAATATTTTGACAAATTCAAAAAGTACACCCCTTTCTTATAAAAGGGAGACTCTTATATTTTTTTCACACTTAAAAACCTATTTAGTTCAGTAAAAATCTTTCCAAATATCCTCTAAAATTACCTTTATTCGTCCTAGAATCATTACATTGGGATGAAAACTAACAAAGGAAGTCATTCGGTGCAACAAAAAATGAGATATTTGAAGAAGAGTTAATGTTCATCAATGAATGTTTTTGTTTTATTTATTACTTTATCCCCTTAAATTATTTTCTGTTTAATGTTTATATAGTAAAATAAAAATTTCCAATATAATGATATATTTTTTTGTTAAGTGTATGAACTACAAATTTACACACTTCCCTCAAATGGGATACGCAATCATCATTCATGTTTACGATAGACTACCGCCTCGCGAACTGATGTCGTTCATTCTTCCATAATTAACATTAATGGTTGAGAATAATTATGGATTTATAGTTTATATATTATATATATTATTTTTATAATTTTATTATGATTATGGAACTTTTCTATAAAACATACCTTCATACTTTCTATTTTGTGGGAATACTATAACGTTGTTCGTGTATACGACAGACTACCGCCTCACGAAGTGATGTGATTATTTAATGATTTATATGAAATTTATTAAGGTTATTTTTAATAAAAATAAGTGATATATATGACATAAAAATTATTCTTGAATGATAATATATCATATAATTTCTTTTATTTTAATATAAAAAGAAAATGAAAACATTGTTTATGTGTACGTATGAACCTACCATCTCCATGAATGGTGTATTTTATTTTATACCTCAAAATTTTAAGAATCACTATAAATACGTATATACTGAATATATACATGATATTTATATAATTTTTATCATTATAGAGATGATTAAATCATGATCTAAGTAAGAGGACCAAGAATAAAAATTCAAAACATGTACGAAAAACAAAGCGGTAATGTTAACATGGATTTGTTAATAAATGAGTAATATAAAGTCACAAGTAAATAATATATGGTATTATATATTTGAATATGGTTATATTTAATATGTATAGTAAACTTAAATTTATTATATAGGTGGTTTTAATGTTTATGAATGATGTTAAGTCATAAGGTAAGGAGATTTCTAGTCTCACTTTTATTATTATGAGACTTACACCATATTCACCACTCATTTATTTTTTGTTCTATATATAATTCCCATTAATGTAATCTATTATAATTATCCCTAAATTTATGGGAATTTTCATATCCATATGATGATCTCTCTTTCTTCGGTTTTATGTTTCAAAATTTACCGAATCAGTAAGGTAATTTTGTCTCAATTTTCTTTCTTTGAGACACATGTTATGTTATGAACCTATATTATTTTATGAGGTACATATACTGATATTTGACATTTTTTATCATGAATATCCTTATTTTCATGATATTATAAGTTTTATGTAATGTTATTCTCTCTTTATTTGGAAATTTATTTCATTCAAAAATCATGTTTTTTAAAAATATTTTCAAAAAATTGTTTTTAAATGGTCTTGTAAGAATTATTAAGGAAAAGGATTTAAAATATGTTTAAAATGGTTTTAAAATATTTCTCTATATTTTTTCAAGTTTATTTTCAATGAAAAAGGTTTGATAAATATTTTTTATTTAAAAATAATTTTTCAAAGTGGAAAGGTTGTTTTCTTCAACAAATGTTTTAAAAAGATCTTCCAAAATCATTTTATATCTAAGATGACATCCATTGGTGTTACTCAAGACTTACTGGGGATATGATCCAAGTATACCATTCATACTCATTCAATGAATGGTTTATGTTTTGATGGAACTATGTTTATGAATCCAATTACTTGTTAATGAGATATTTAAAGATGAAATGTTTATGAAAACAATTTTTTTCCAGGATTTATGATGCGATGAATGATTTATGATCTTGTAGAACATATATGTTTGATTTAATTATATTATGGGTGGTCCCTATATCTCCCTCAAATTCAATGGTTAAATATTCATAACTCATGGGGTATATATTTTATGTGTGAACCTGATTTCATGTTCACAAAACTATACGTGGAATTGATTTTCATATCCATAAATTTATGTGTGTACCTAGTTTTCATGTCCATATGTTTATAAATGAGCCCATTTTCATGTCCTTAATTTAATGACTAAACCTATTTATATTTATACATGTTCAAAATGTTACAATTTTATGTGTACTCTATAATTTCATGTATTATGTCAATGTTATGATCTCATAGATTATGTTCTTTTATTCCCTTATGATTCTTATCTTATGAACTGCCAATATTTAGGCCATGAATCTTGTATTAGATCTTTGACATGTTGGGTATGATCTCTAAAAGTTATTCTTATATTATCTCACCCTTATTTTATGCATATATATCTCCCATATTTACCCTTACTGTGTATCTGAGATCATCCTTTCTTATGTCTTCTTTACCAAGGTTATGAATACAGGTTTAAAGTATGAATACTAAAGGGAAATATATTTTTGGGACATGGTGAATATATTTCACTAAATTATAATAATGTGTTCCAAGCTTCCAAAGGCACTAAAATATTATGATCCTTAGGCATGTTTTTGTGTAATGTAATGAATATTCATCTAAAACAATGTAATATAATTGTATGAAAAGACTGAGATGTTATAAAGTACCACTATCCATTATATATGATAAGGATCCAAGGTTTACCACATGGTTATAGATAATCATTCATAATGTTTTAGATATATTTCTATGTTATACCACTATATATAATTCTCGGATAGATGGTCAATCAGAGAGGAAAATTCAAACTCTATAGGATACACTAAGATCTTACTCAATGGATTTTCAAGGATTTTGGGATCAAAACCTCTACCTGTTAGAGTTATCATATAAAAATATTTTTTGTTATAGAATTCATATGGAACCATTTTTTTATCTATATAGGAAGAGATGTAGTGTAATTTCCCCTGATTCGTCACTCTATCATGTGGAAAAACAGGTTAGTTATGAGACCTCAATCCAACCTCCCCACATTCCAAAAGATGACGACTAGTAGTGGGGGTGTGATGAATATAGTGGGGAGACTATACTACCTGGTATAGAGTTATAACATAGTGTAATAATCAAATAATATTAATATTAGAGTAATTAAAAACAACAAAAACCATATAAAATACAACTGGAAAGTAAAAGAGAAACTAATAAACCAATAATGATTAATCATGTAATGAAAATATGATATGTATATAAATGTAAAAATAAAAATAATAAAAATAAAGAATCATCCGAAATAATATAATCTTAAAATACCCAAGTCTTGAACCCCATGTCAGACCTATCTCCAAACTCTAACCCATCCAACAGGCAACAAATCATTAACAAGGTCCCTTTCCCTTGTCCAAACATGCATTTATATAATCTTCTCAAGTACTAAATGGAAGAACAAATATGGTGTGAGTAAAACTTAGTAGGTCAACACCACCATTTCTAAAAAAACTAGTCTAATAATAAGTACATGCAATAAAACAATAAACTGGTGCATTAATTAATAAATTAATAAAATATATGAATCAAACTGATTTGAAACCATACCCGAATGTCTATGATCATGTAGTATAACCATTAAATCTATAAAAATAAACCATTTAATAATCATATAACTAGGTTTATCCCTATGTATAAGCATTTTAGCCTCTAAGAAAATACCTATATATAATCATTTCAACATCAACTAGGCCAAGCCCTCAATATAAGAAATTTAGCATGTATCACTGGTCCAAGAACACTATACAAGCATTTCAACATGTATAAATAGGAAAATCCTACTATATAAGAATTTCATCCTCTAAGAAAATCCCTATATGTGAATATTTTGACATCAACTAAACAAGTCATAACAATAAGTATATCACAATATCACATCATAAGACTTAATGGTTAATTTTGAAAATTACCATTTTTCTTTAAATTACACTTTCATTTATATATCAATTTATCAAAAACCATATCAATAGACCATAATCTATTAACAAAGTGATCCTATATCAATAAATAACCTACAATATCATGACATTATAAACATACTTTAAGTCATTAACCAATTCAATATTATTCAATGGTTTGTTCCCCAAATGGGTAGCCAAAAGGAAGGTTGCAACATCAATTGAATCCAAAGGGATCCAAAGAAATCATCCAATCCATAATTTATCATCATTCATTATTTAATTAATCAATTCATACATCATGGTGTTACAATCATGATATTTCACATACTAAACAATTAAACAGACCATAAGGTTAGTTTTAGACTTTATACCTTTATCCAATGATTAAGAAAAACTTCCAATCGGAATCGATAATAAGAAAGGAGGAAATGAAGACCAAAATAATACCTAGATCAAAAAACAAATAAAGATCAACATGATTCCATGATGAAGTTAAAAATAAAACACCGATTCAACAGAATAAATAGGAATGGAAAAGAAGACCAAAGTAAAGGGAACTACTAGGTATCAAACAGTAAACCACAACATCTGGAGGTTATGAAATTGATCAAGAATCGCTAGGAGTCACCTAGGGATCAAGATGAGGGGTAGAAAAAATGGTGGAATGAGAAAAAAATCATATGAAACTACTTGAAAATTATGTTTTAGAGAATTATACGGTGTGTAATCCATTTACATGTCATGTATTTCTTTATAATCAGTTACATTGAAAAACCCATCACCTTAAGGTAATTTTAACCCAGATCAAAAATTACACATCATGTAATGGATTCACAGTGTGTATTCACCTCAAATCATGAAACTTGTTCATGGATTGTGACTAGGAATAGCTACACATCATGTAACATGTACACAATGTGTAAATTACCTATAGAAAATAACTATCATAGAATTATAAAAGATCCTGAAACACCTCTCAAGCCTTCAATCTCATGGAAAACCCTCATAATCCAATTTAACTCTTTTATACTCAGAATCCATTAATTAAAAAAACATAAATTCATAAAATTTAGGTTATTTTTACCAACAAATGCTCTCCATCTCCAAATAAGACTCTACCACCAAAGTTTACAGACAAAGGAAAGCCCAAAGAAATAAGTTTAATGAAAAACTCAAAAAGGGACATACCTAAAAGAAGATGAGATTTTACGACCTCCCCACCATATAAAAGCTCATCCTAGAGATGATACAAGCATCACTAAAGGGTCTTGGAGAACAAGTATGGACACTATTATTGCATATCAGACCCCCTCTACCAGGTCTCCTCCTGAAAAAGCTTATTATGCCACTTCACTTGAACCAGAGGTATAGTCCTACCCCAGAGATACTTCTCACTATAGTAAAAGATTCACATCAAATTATACTCAAAGTATGTATCATAAAAAATATTGAAATCCTTAACATATACCATATGAGGAGGGTCTATATAATATCTTGGAAGTAGTGACATGTAAAACATATCATGTGTGGAATTGTATCACTATGGAAGGGATAATCATTATGCCACTAGACTAACTAACTTGGGCATCAAAATTCCCTATTTATAGATATGGCATTTCCCAAACCTAGGATAAACTCAAAGGAAAATACAATTAACAACCTAAAACTCTATAGATTTTCTATAATGGTCAGTATATGATTTATACCTAAAATTCACGGTCGCCAACCACCTCTTGATCAATTGAACCTAATCAGACATATCCTACATGAGACTAGGTCCAACAAGAATTAACTCAACTTTCTACAACTAAAAAATAAGAGAAAAACATTAAATTCCATACAAAGCCTCAAAAGGTTCCACCTAGATTTATTTATGGATGTTTTTATTATATGAAAACCCCACGAGTACCACCTGCTGCTCCCATGAACCACCTAAATAAAAAACACAGGCTCGTAAAATATTATATAGATCCTAAATAGTCCAATGATATTGACCATTAGTTTGAGGATGATAGACTATGATCAAAAGAACATTTGATCCCAAATAATTCTAAATACCCTTCTAGAACCAAAATGTGAAATGAGGCTCTCTATCTAAAATGACACTCCTCAGAACACCATACAAATGAACTATCTTACACATGTAGAGACTACTTAGAACACCAACAGTAGAGGTTTACCTATTAGAAAACATGTGTGATACCTTACTTAGTCAATATATTATCACCCATACTACATGTCACGACCCCCTCCCCACAAAGTGTACCCCTCCTGGGCCAGAAAAGTGAAAAGGGAGATAATGACCCCCGAGTCCCGCCTCCAGTAGGCCCCGGGTTGGCGACTAGCACCGAGGGTATAATAACATATAAATGGGAGGCATTACCCTCTAAGAGAACACATGCAGAAGAGAGAGATAGAATAGACTCCAATCAACTCCAACTCAGAACTGAAATATAATAGGAAACCAAGTACATATATGAAATGTCATGCAAAAGTACTACAACTGAAAGGGGAAACTAAAAGTACCCAAAAGAAAGTGAAACGACAGCAACCACAAGCCCGAACAGCTCCTCCTCCAACCGCAAGCTAGTAGTAACCAGCTTGATCTCCAACCTGCTCCAAGTGACCTGAAAAACAGTTTATATGTACATAGGGTGAGTATAACAGTATACTCAGTAGGATCCTCCCCAAGACTCTCGTGCAAAAGTAAAGAAAGCATGCTAAAGCCCAGTGAACAACAAGTGAAACTAAATCGTCACCTAAACAGGTATACTATGTTCCCAACCTCACCATGGCTACTCTCACCAAGTAACGCATACAAGAATATAGCATATAGTAAAGAATATCAAGGGTACCCTGCTACTACTTCCCCACTGGTTTGCCGCTTTTCCCCAACGACATACGTCCTGTGCATCTCTCTCCAAGGCTTGCCCGCAGACACCTGGGCTAAGCTCCACAATCTTCACCTCGTGCACCACATAGGCTTGCCCGCAGACACCTGGGCGAAGCACCACACCGTCCTCACAACCAAAAGTATCCAGGTAGTTTCCGGGAGCCACCAAAGCTCGCATAACGTGTATCATACGTCGGGTATAATACCTCAAGCCATTACAGCCCATACTCCGAGTAAGGATCCTGAAGCCATCATAGCCTATACACGTTACACCTATAGTAGTCCGTAGGATACTATATCCAGAATATATGTGTGTGAATAACCACAAGCCATTACAGTCCTCTACAGACATATATGGGGTAACCAACCACTGTGCATCATGGCACAAGTATCTACCAAGAGAAGATAGCGGGGCCAAAGGGGGTAGTCAGCCATTCAACCTCCCATCAGAATGTTGGGGAAAACACCCCCCAGGGCTCAGAATCCCCGAGGTGTCAGTTGCCCCTACCGACAGGGTGGAGTAGCGTATAGAAACACAAAAAGTACAGAATATATAAGTAACTCACATCCACACTATGGGCATTACCTAGTCTTAGATACAACTACAACTAACGTCTCTCAGACTCCAGGCTGCTACTTCTAAGACTAGATATCCTATAAGCACACAACCAATTGAAGAGCTTTATTAGATTACTCCATTATCATTTTATCAATTCCACTGTACGTTAATTAATTCTTTAAACATTAATTAATAATGAACAATTCCACATTAAACTAAATTGGCATCACATTCAAAAACAACTGCTCCTTTTTAAGATTCACATCACCTTTAAATTCCAGCATCTCCATCCCCGTGGATTTTCACCATTTAATCAAACATTCATTACAGAATTACTTTTCCACATTCCCAGGCATTATAGAAAAGAATCCTATGCTTCTAAACACAAAGGAGGCTCAACACGGTGAATAGATATACTACCCGTCGAGTCTTTTCCGCCTATAGAAAGAGCATATACCCATTCCCCCTTGAGAGGCTAAACACAGAAAGCACGTGGCATACCCCGCGCGTCTTTGCCTCCTTCGGAAGAAGGGTACAAGACCAGCTGCCTTGAGCAGTGGGGAAAATCAAAGAAAATTAAAATTCAAGAAAACCGCAAGCAAACAGTAACCACATCCATCCCATTCCATCACCCCTGGTGTCCTCCCCGACACCCACATGCATAAACTGATGCATCTCGCCACTCTAGGCGTCATCTGCTGCCATAACCACAAGGCCTCCATGCCTCCACATATCACAACAACCATCCAGGCTCACATCATAGCACAAGTAGCAGGAAAACAAACATCACATCATGGGATCTTGACCCTTTAACAAACAAGAGGGTAACTCAGAACCCTTTTAGAAATTCCCACATAATCTGTTCTCTAATCCATATTGAATTAACAGATTTTTTATTCGTAGGTTCCAATCATGGATACCTAATCAGTAATCTATCACAATTAAATAACCATGCTTACTTCCCTAATTTGATTATCCTCAAATTAGAACAACTACAACAACGACAATAACCAGATTAATTTACATGCCTTTTTATCTTTAGCCAATTAATTAACAATTAATTCCGGATTTACTTTCGTTATAAATTTATATCATGAACGAACAACAAATCAAAGAAACATAGATATCACTATATCTAGGAAAACATTAGGCAAACTGTTATCACGGTATAAATCAACAACATGAGATCAACCAATTCTTTTAATCCGGTTCAAGTATTTAATTAGGTCAATTTCATTGTGATCCAAAGGAATAAATCATGCTAATTCTACGATTTCACATACACAATTAGATAAGCCATGAATCTGCTACCTCAAACAGTTCCTCACGTTCTTTATCCACACAACAGGTCACGATCCTCCCCTCACGACAACTGCATCCACCGGAGGATGCTGCGGTACGACAGTACCAACCAACCCCAAGAAAACCCATTAGAATCTTGGAGAATGCATGGTATAATTATTGAAAGGAGGATAGGAGAAGATGAACCCCAAAAGAACGACGATACAACATACCTTGTATCGAAGATTGATCGACACGGCTCAGTTGCATCCAAAACAGAACAGAACCAATCCTCGGGGTAAAGATTGATTGTGCAACTCCTACAGAAAGGATTGAAAGGTTCTAGCATCTCTTAGCCGAGAACAAATGGAAAGAACAAGGGAGAATGATATCTCGTCCCTTTTTAAGATTTAACGGGGCGACGGTTTAAGATCCGGTTAATTCTCCATTAAAAACAGATCGCATTAACCCATGCGGTTTGACTAAGTAAAACATTCCAAGCCTTAGGAATAATTAATATAGGATTTATGGCATTTGAATCGGCCTTAAGAACCCTTAAAATAAGGCTTTAAAAGTATTTTACGTCAAAGGAAACGTAAAAAGGGGCAAAACTGTAGGAGTCTGGAAACACTGTTCACCCACCGTTACTGTACATGAAACCGATCTGTCACACCGATCTGTGAAACCGATCTGTGAAACCGATCTGTGAAACTGATCTGTGAAACTGATCTGTCACACCGATCTGTGAAACCGATCTGTCAGACCGATCTGTGAAACTGATCTGTCACACCTATCTGTGAAACAGATCTGTCACACCGATCTATGAAACCGATCTGTCACACCGATCTGTGAAACCGATCTGTGAAACCGATCTGTCAGACCGATCTATGAAACTGATCTGTCACATCGATCTGTGAAACCGATCTGTCAGACCGATCTGTGAAACCGATCTGTCAGACCGATCTGTGAAACCGATCTGTCAGACCGATCTGTGAAACCGATCTGTCAGACCGATCTGTGAAACCGATCTGTAACACCGATCTGTGAAACTGATCGGTGAGACTGATCTGTCAGACCGATCGGTGAGACCGATCTGTCAGACCGATCAGTGAGACCGATCTGTTACTGTTCATAAAACTGGAAACACTGTTCACAGAACTGGAAAATTGGCAAAGTGTTGGGGATAAGTCCCCTTGTCCTCCCGGAACACCTCCAACACCAAAATTCCACAAAGTAATGGACCGGAGAGGTCCGAGCCATTACATTAGATACCTCTCAAAACATTCTCGTCCTCGAGAATTAAAAACCAACCCAGAAGAAAAGAGGGGTCCGAACAACCACCCCATAAGATACCTCTCAGGGGAAAACCAGCATGAGTTGTTCGAAATCTGGAACAAAACTACGACATCCGGGAGTATGGGAACAAACAATCCATACCCAAACAATTCAAACATAACATCACATCAAAGGTACATAAATAAAACATGAAAGATCTAACCAGAGAGGAAACATCATTACAAGAAAGGAGTTAAAATTTGAACAACTCTGGGTACTGAGCACGTATCTGTGACTCACGCTCCCAGGTACTCTCCTCCATGCCACCGTGTCGCCACAAGACACGAACTAAGGGGATAGAACGCCCACGCAACACCTTCTCCTTGTGGTCTTGGATCTCCACAGGTCGCTCCTCGAAGGTTGCATCATCATCAATATCGATCTCTCCCCAATCGATAACATGAGATTCATCATGAAGATAACGACGGAGCTGTGATACATGGAAAACATCATGTATCCGAATCATATGAGGGGAAAGTGCTACTTGATACGCCACAACTCCAACACGAGCCAACACCTTGAAAGGCCCAACAAACCGGGGAGAAAGCTTACTTCCACGACCAAACCTTCGCTACCCATGACAGGGAGTCACCTTCAGAAACACATGATCCCCAACATTAAACTCTAATTGTCTCCTTCTTTGATCAGCATATGATTTCTGACGATCTTGTGCTGTCTTCATCCTCTCACGAATCACCTGAACCATCTCTGTTTTATTATGCACTAGTTCTGGTCCGAGAATTGCTGACTCTCCGACCCCAGTCCAGCACAACGGAGAACGGCATGGCCGGCCATACAAGGCTTCAAACGGCGCCATGCCGATGGTAGAGTGAAAACTATTATTGTAAGCGAACTCTACCAAAGGTAAGTGCTTTTTCCATGAACCTCCAAAATCAAGAACACAAGAGCGCAACATGTCTTCAAGAGTCTGGATTGTTCGCTCTGTCTGACCATCCGTTTGAGGATGAAAAGCAGTGCTAAGGCATAGTTCAGAGCCAAAAGCATGCTGGAGACCTCTCCACACCCTATAGGTAAAATGAGGATCTCGATCAGAAATGATCGTCTTAGGAACTCCATGAAGCCTCACCACCTCCTCCAGATACTGCCTCGACAAAACCTCCACTGAGCTCGACTCCTTGATTGCTATGAAGTGGGACGATTTAGTTAAACGATCCACTACCACCCATATAGCATCATGTCCTCCCGGAGCTCGAGGTAAACCTGTAACAAAGTCCATTGAGATGTCCTCCCACTTCCACTGAGGAATCTCTAAGTGCTGGAGAAGACCACCAGGAACACGGTGTTCGGCCTTCACCTTCTGGCATACTAAACATCGAGACACACATTCTGCAACTGTACGCTTCAGCCCAGGCCACCAAAACTGACTCCTTAAGGATTGGTACATCTTCATCACACCAGGATGTACCGCCAAGGGTGAACTATGGAACTCTCGGAGAACCGTCTCGCGCATCGCCAAGGGAACAAAAAGCCTGCCATGATACAACACTCGGTGTTGTTCATCCTCCGACCAACCATCAGGGGCCTCCCCACAAACAACTCTTTCTCTCAAAACTTCCACCTCTAGATCACCCAACTGAGACTCTTCCACCTTTTGCATCAGGGATGACTGCACCGTCATCTGGAAAAGACAACCTCTTCCCCCAACTTCTCCCATATCAAGATGCAAAGCTGATAGCTCTTCCATCACTCTCCAGGAATCACCAGATTCACGCACAACATCATTACGTGACTTTCGGCTTAGTGAATCAGCTACAACGTTCCCTTTTCCAGGTGTATACGATATTTCAAAGTCGTATTCCTGCAAGAACTCCATCCACCGATGCTGCCTCAAGTTCAAGTCACGTTGGGAGAAAACATACCTCAAACTCTTATGATCGGTGAAAACCACAAAGTGCTCACCAATGAGGTAATGTCTCCACAACTTCAGAGAAAACACCACGGCTGCCAACTCAAGATCATGGGTGGAGTAGTTGCATTCATGGGGACGCAATTGTCGGGACCCATAAGAAACAACTGACCTCTGCTGCATGAGAACACAGCCTAACCCCAGATGTGAAGCATCACAGAAAACATCAAACTGGACTCCCTCTGCTGGAAGACAAAGGACTAGAGCACTTACCAACTTCTCCTTTAGATACTCAAAAGCTGTCTGACACTAATCAGTCCATATGAACGCTTGATCCTTCCTGGTCAAAGCTGTCATAGGAGTTGCAACTCGGGAGAAATTGGCTACAAACCTCCTATAATAGCCTGCGAGACCAAGGAAACTTCGCACATCTGACACAGTCTTGGGGGCTGCCCAAGACACCACTGCTTCTACCTTCGAAGGATCCACAGCTACTCCCTGTTGGGACACAACATGCCCTAAGAAATGAACTTCTCGAGCCCATAACTCACACTTGGAAAACTTCCCAAACAACCGATGTTGGCGAAGAACTCCCAAAAAAGCTCATAGATGCTCTGCATGCTCCTCTTCAGATGTGGAGTACACAAGGATGTCGTCGATGAAAACCACAAAAAACTTGTCCAGGAATTCATGGAACACATCATTCATCAACCCCATGAAAATAGCTGGAGCATTTGTCACGCTGAATGGCATCACAACAAACTCATAATGCCCATGACGACAGCGGAAAGCAGTCTTCGGGATATCCTCAACCTTTAAACGCATCTGATGATATCCTGACCACAAGTCTATCTTTGAAAACCAACTTGCACCCTTCAGTTGGTCTAATAGGTCATCAATCCGCGGGAGAGGATATCGGTTCTTTATTGTCACTTTGTTTAACCGACGATAATCGACACACAACCGCAAACTTCCGTCATCCTTATTCACAAACAAAACTAGTGCACCCCACAGTGACACGCTTGGCCGAAGAAAACCACACTACAATAGACCATCGAGCTGAATACGTAGCTCTCGTAACTCAGAAGGAGCCATCCTATATGGAGACATAGAGATAGGAGACGCTCCCTGCTGTAGCTCGATCCCAAACTCGATCTCTCGTCGAGGGGGTAAGGATACAACCTCTTCTGGAAAGACGTCAGGGTACTCCTCTACGACCCTAGGAAACGCCAACTGTTGAACCTCTGAAGAACTCAGCATCATCCCAGCCATCAGGGATGATAAGGAAGGAACTCGCCTATGACTCATTCGAGGATCTCTCTCACCAAAAAACACCACTTCCTCTCCATATTCATCAAAGAAAACAACCTTCTTCCTGTAGCAATCCACAATAGCCTGCACCGAATACAACCAATCCATGCTGAGGATGACATCATATGGTTGTATTCGTAAACATAGGAAATCTCCCCAAGAGCGGTGCTGCCCCAACACTAACTCACAGTCTCTACATACTTCAAACAAGCTAGCTCGACCTCCAACTGGCGTAGTCAACGCCAAGGGCACTGGAAGCCTCTCTACCTCAAGTCCCAAAGCGTGGACAAGGGTAGGGGATATAATGGAGTGTGTCGCTCCTGAATCAAACAAGGCATACACCAAGGTAGAAAACAAGCAAAGGGTACCTCGGACGACGTCTGGCTCACCTGGAGCTGGCAACGCTAGAGCATGAAGCTGACCACGACCACCTCCACGACCTCTCTGACCCTGATGAAGACCACCACCACGGCCGCGCTCTGCTCTCTGAGGACGAGGAGCATCATGGGGCTGTCCTCTGCCTGATCCATATACCCTTTGGTGATCTAAAGCTGGTGCAACCTGCTGCTGCTGCCTCGGCTGGAACTGCCTCAACGGAGGAACCTGGAGTGGAGCGCCTGGTGCACAATGACTGCTCTGAAAAGTCGGGCACTCCCGCTGCTGATGACCACGACCACCACAAGAAAAACAAGCGCCTGATCCCTTTGCATAGGCCTGAGAGTTGCTGCCTTCGGAGAAACGAGATGGAAAGGTCTGGGACCTACCCCCAGGTGAACGGAAACTCTTCTGCCCTGAAAACCGGGAACCCCGGACCACAGCCCTGATTCGTGAGGAATCATGACGATTCCCCTCTCGTGATGATCCGGTCCTAGCCAAAGTCCTCTCAACAACCTCTGCCCTCGCCAGCACCTCTAGATATGTCTTCAGCATAAATGGGGTGACCTGGCGCTGGATCTCTAGACGCAAAGCCTCCTCGAAATGCCTCACCCTGGCCTCATCATCTGGTAACAGGTCTGAAGCATATCGTAGAATGTTCCTGAAACGGATTCCAAACTCTCGAACACTGGAGTTCCCCTGTCGAAGGGTGAGTAGCTCCTGGCGACTGGACGCCTTCGCAGTCGATGAAAGAAACTTGACTCTAAACCTGTCTCGAAACTCCTCCCATGAGATCTCTGACTCCTCACGATCCCCAAGGAACAAGAACCACCACTGTCTCGCTGCTCCACGCAACATCGTCACAACCAAGGACACCCAGTGTTCCTTCCGAGCACGAATCGAACTGAATCCTATCTCGACCTCCTCCAACCAGTCTTCTGTGACTGCATCTGAAACGGAGACCTCGTACTTCTGTAGAATCTGGCGCTGAAACTCTCAGAGTGTCTTCCTCCAAGTGTCATCGTCGTCAACCTCTACCCGGCGGCGATCTGCTGGAACAGCCTGCTGGGCACCTTCTGCGCAAACCTGATGAGGACGTCGACCTGGAGCCATACCTGTAAAATAACAACCGTTAGAGCTCCTAAGCCTGGAATATGGAAGACTCAACATTAATTAATTAATTATTTTGTTTTATTAATTTTAGGTTACCTATCCCAAGGTCTACCCATTCAAACACAGGCGCAAAGAATAATGATGCATGATCCTTTCCTAGGTCTCTACCCTGCAACCAGTATCACTTTGTTTATTAGCCATCGTAAACTTAAAGGTTCGTGCAATAGATCATAGGGGGCCCTGAACGCCTATGTCTCTGCCGGTCTCCAGTGTTTACCCCACTTGCTAAACATGAATGACACCGTTTCCCTACCATCCCATGCATCCTCACCTGTGCCTAACTCCAAACTCCATCCTATCCCTCAACCAGACCTCTGATACCACTCTGTCATGACCCCCTCCCCACAAAGTGTACCCCTCCTGGGCCGGCAAAGTGAAAAGGGAGATAATGACCCCCGAGTCCCGCCTCCAGTAGGCCCCGGGTTGGCGACTAGCACCGAGGGTATAATAACATATAAATGGGAGGCATTACACTCTAAGAGAACACATGCAGAAGAGAGAGATAGAATAGAATACAATCAACTCCAACTCAGAATTGAAATATAATAGAAAACCAAGTACATATATGAAATGTCATGCAAAAGTACTACAACTGAAAGGGGAAACTAAAAGTACCCAAAAGAAAGTGAAACGACAGCGACCACAAGCCCGAACAGCTCCTCCTCCAACCGCAAGCTAGTAGTAACCAGCTTGATCTCCAACCTGCTCCAAGTGACTTGAAAAACAGTTTATATGTACATAGGGTGAGTATAACAGTATACTCAGTAGGATCCTCCCCAAGACTCTCGTGCAAAAGTAAAGAAAGCATGCTAAAGCCCAGTGAACAACAAGTGAAACTAACTCGTCACCTAAACAGGTATACTATGTTCCCAACCTCACCATGGCTACTCTCACCAAGTAACGCATACAAGAATATAGCATATAGTAAAGAATATCAAGGGTACCCCGCTACTACTTCCCCACTGGTTTGCCGCTTTGCCCCAACGACATACGTCCTGTGCATCTCTCTCCAAGGCTTGCCCGTAGACACCTGGGCTAAGCTCCACAATCTGCACCTCATGCACCACATAGGATTGCCCGCAGACACCTGGGCGAAGCACCACACCGTCCTCACAACCAAAAGTATCCAGGTAGTTTCTGGGAGCCACCACAGCTCGCATAACGTGTATCATACGTTGGGTATAATACCTCAAGCCATTACAGCCCATACTCCGAGTAAGGATCCTGAAGCCATCATAGCCTATACACGTTACACCTATAGTAGTCCGTAGGATACTATATCCAGAATATATGTGTGTGAATAACCACAAGCCATTACAGCCCTCTACAGACATATATGGGGTAACCAACCACTGTGCCTCATGGCATAAGTATCTACCAAGAGAAGAGAGCGGGGCCAAAGGGGGTAGTCAGCCATTCAACCTCCCATCAGAATGTTGGGGAAAACACCCCCCCAGGGCTCAGAATCCCCGGGGTGTCAGTTTCCCCTACCGACAGGGTGGAGTAGCGTATAGAAACACAAAAAGTACAGAATATATAAGTAACTCACATCCACACTATGGGCATTACCTAGTCTTAGATACAACTACAGCTAACGTCTCTCAGACTCTAGGCTGCTACTTCTAAGACTAGATATCCTATAAGCACACAACCAATTGAAGAGCTTTATTAGATTACTCCATTCTCATTTTATCAATTCCACTTTACGTTAATTAATTCTTTAAACATTAATTAATAATGAACAATTCCACATTAAACTAAATTAGCATCACATTCAAAAACAACTTCTCCTTTTTAAGATTCACATCACCTTTAAATTCCAGCATCTCCATCCCCATGGATTTTCACCATTTAATCAAAAATTCATTATAGAATTACTTTTCCACATTCCCAGGCATTCTAGAAAAGCATCCTATGCTTATAAACACAAAGGAGGCTCAACACAGTGAATATACATACTACCCGTCGAGTCTTTGCCGCCTATAGAAAGAGCATATACCCATTCTCCCTCGAGAGGGTAAACACGGAAAGCACGTGGCATACCCCGCGCGTCTTCGCCTCCTTCGGAAGAAGGGTAGCAAGACCAGCTGCCTTGAGCAGTGGGGAAAATCAAAGCAAATTAACATTCAAGAAAACCACAAGAAACCAGTAACCACATCCCTCCCATTCCATCACCCCTGGTGTCCTCCCCGACACCCACATGCATAAACTGATGCATCTCGCCACTCTAGGCGTCATCTACTGCCATAACCACAAGGCCTCCATGCCTCCACATATCACAACAACCATCCAGGCTCACATCACAGCACAAGTAGCAGGAAAACAAACATCACATCATGGGCTCTTGACCCTTTAACAAACAAGAGGGTAACTCAGAACCCTTTTAGAAATTCCCACATAATCTGTTCTCTAATCCATATTGAATTAATAGATTTGTTATTCGTAGGTTCCAATCATGGATACCTAATCAGTAAGCTATCACAATTAAATAACCATGCTTACTTCCCTAATTTGATTATCCTCAAATTAGAACAACTACAACAACGACAATAACCAGATTAATTTACATGCCTCTTTATCTTTATCCAATTAATTAACAATTAATTCCGGCTTTACGTTCGTTATCAATTTCTACCATGAACGAACAACGAATCAAAGAAACATAGATATCACTATATCTAGGAAAACATGAGGCAAACTGTTATCACGGTATAAAGCAACAACATGCGATCAACCAATTCTTTTAATCCGGTTCAAGTATTTAATTAGGTCAATTTCATTGTGAACCAAAAGAATAAATCATGCTAATTCTACGATTGCACATACACAATTAGAGAAGCCATGAATCCCCTACCTCAAATAGTTCCTCACGTTCTTTATCCACACAACAGGTCACGATCCTCCCCTCGCGACAACTGCATCCACCAGAGGATGCTGCGGTACGACAGTACCAACCAACCCCAAGAAAACCCATTAGAATCTTGGAGAATGCATGGTATAATTATTGAAAGGAGGATAGGAGAAGATGAACCCCAAAAGAACGATGATACAACATACCTTGTATCGAAGATTGATCGACATGGCTTAGTTGCATCCAAAACAGAACAGAACCAATCCTTGGGGTAAAGATTGATTGTGCAACTCCTACGGAAAGGATTGAAAGGTTCTAGCATCTCTTAGCCGAGAACAAATGGAAAGAACAAGGGAGAATTATATCTTGTCCCTTTTTAAGATTTAATGGGGTGACGGTTTAAGATCCGGTTAATTCTCCATTAAAAACGGATCGCATTAACCCACGCGGTTTGACCAAGTAAAACATTCCAAGCCTTAGGAATAATTAATATAGGATTTATGGCATTTGAATCGGCCTTAAGAACCCTTAAAATAAGGCTTTAAAAGTATTTTACGTCAAAGGAAACGTAAAAAGGGGCAAAACTGTAGGAGTCTGGAAACACTGTTCACCCACCGTTACTGTACATGAAACCGATCTGTGAAACTGATCTGTCACACCGATCTGTGAAACCGATCTGTGAAACCGATCTGTGAAACGGATATGTGAAACTGATCTGTCACACCGATATGTGAAACCGATCTGTGAAACCGATCTGTGAAACCGATCTGTGAAACTGATCTGTCACACCGATCTGTGAAACCTATCTGTGAAACCGATCTGTGAAACCGATCTGTGAAACTGATCTGTCACACCGATCTGTGAAACCGATCTGTCAGACCGATCTGTGAAACTGATCTGTCACACCGATCTGTGAAACGGATCTGTCACACCGATCTATGAAACCGATCTGTCACACCGATCTGTGAAACCTATCTGTGAAACCAATCTGTCTGACCGATCTGTGAAACTGATCTGTCACACCGATCTGTGAAAACGATCTGTCAGACCGATCTGTGAAACCGATCTGTCAGACCGATCTGTGAAACCGATCTGTGAAACTGATCTGTCACACCGATCTGTGAAACCGATCTGTCACACCAATCTGTGAAACCGATCTGTGAAACCGATCTGTCACACCGATCTGTGAAACCGATCTGTGAAACCGATCTGTTAGACCGATCTGTGAAACTGATCTTTCACACCGATCTGTGAAACCGATCTGTCAGACCGATCTGTGAAACCGATCTATCAGACCGATCTGTGAAACCGATCTGTCAGACCGATCTGTGAAACCGATCTGTCACACCGATCTGTGAAACTGATCGATGAGACCGATCTGTCAGACCGATCGGTGAGACCGATCTGTCAGACCGATCGGTGAGACCGATCTGTTACTGTTCATAAAACTGGAAACACTGTTCACAGAACTGGAAAATTGGAAAAGTGTTGGGGATAAGTCCCCTTGGCCTCCCGGAACACCTCCAACACCAAAATTCCACAAAGTAATGGACCGGAGAGGTCCGGGCCATTACACTACATAATTTTTATAGGTTATCATAGGTAATCTTATCACAAAATCCATAGTAACATCATCCTGTTTCCACTCAAGAATGTGAAGAGGAAACAATAGCCCATCTAGTCACTGATTCTTGACTTTCACCTACTGTCTGGTGAAACATATCTCCAAAAATCCTTCTACCTACTTCTTAATTCTAGACCACAAATTCTTTCTATAGATATCATAATACATATTGGTCATACTAGGATATACTACCCATATAGAAGCGTGAAACTTTCTCATAAGATCCTCACACAAGCCCACATGAACCCATACTTGGCCAGGAAAAAGAAGCTACTTTTCACTACCAAGAGACCATATTGATGGTGTCTCACCACTATATAAGATGTATCTCATAACTAATACCTCTAGATTAGATAACTGATCTTTCTTGATCTGGTCCAAAATCATGGGTATAATAGATGTTGAAGTAAGAGCTACTTATCCCTGGGGCTCTTAAATATCTATTTTCATGTCTTCAAAGAGTTCCATCATCCGACACTCATTAAAAGACTATTTCACTACCTCTGTTTGTGTATTTTTTCTCAAGGCATCAAAAAATAAATTTCTCTTTCCTAGTGTATAATACAACTAGAAGTAAAAATATTGGAGATACTCGACCCACCTCATCTGTGGAAGGTTCAGTTCTTCTTGAGAGAAGATATACCTGAGGCTGTTTTGGTCTATGTACACCATAAAACTCTCACCCATAAGATAATTTATTTAGAATATCAAGGCATGTACCATTGTAGCTAACTCCAGATCATGATTAGGATAATTCCTCTCATATGGTCTTAGTCTTCTAGAGTTATAAGAAACCACTGTATCCTCCTTCATTAAAACTGATTTGAGTCAAACTCCAGATAAATCACAATACATGGAATAGGATTTAATCGGGATAATTAAAGTGAGGATATTTAATGAGGTCATCCCACATTTCATCTCATAAAAATATCCCTCACAAGCATCTGACCAAAAAAACTCAACTCCCATCTTGGTTAGCCCTAACATTGGTGCTTCTAGATGGGATAAACCCTAGAAAAAGCATTGATTATATCATGATAAACCTAGAAAGATATGAATATAAATGAAATTATTAATATGATACCAAAATATCATGACTAAAACCTCTACTATGTACACTAATACTATAACCTATGATATAACATTTCCCAAGAAGTGTAGTTTATCAATCTAGAAACAAAATTTGGTTATCTTGGCATAATGTCAATGCTCTCTCAATTTAATCCAGATGATTTAAATATGTTTGGAATGATAATATACTAGATGTAATTACACTAATACCTAATAAAAAAACCCACCACAAATTGGTCTAGAAAAGGATGAAATATCTTATTCATCAAGTCCATGAATACTATTGGTGTATTTTCCAAACTAAATAGAATCACTACGAACTCATACAATCCATACCTGCTTCTAAAAGCAGTACGAGGTTTTTATGAAGGTATCACCCTCAACTAGTGACATTTGGATCTCAAATCGATCTTGGAGAAGATATTAAAACCTCTCTATTGATTGAATAGATCATTAATTCACGGAAGGGGATATTGGTTCTTGACCATCATATGGTCTAATCTCGGATAATCCAAAAATAAGAGAAAAGTCACATCATACTTATTATAGAAAAGAACTAGAGAATCCCACAAATACATATTAGTCCACATGAAACTGTTATCTTCTAGATATTTCAATTGAACTTTCAAATTCTGAATCACAAATGGTTACATCCTATATGGAAGGATAGAAATTGGCTATACTATTTGAATCAACTCGATCATGAAGTCGATATTATGCTCATGTGATAATCCATAGAACTCATTAATAATGGCACATTGAAAATAGTATACCATTGGAGGAAAATTATCCTAATACACCTGCACAATCCTAAACAAGTCTTTCTATCTGAGTTGTGATACAATCCAATCTTCACTGAATTGGTACTGCAAGACCAGCTTAAAGATATCTCTCACCCTAGTGTGAATAGGTAGCTACCACCTTATAGAGATTTAATGGTAACCCACCTATGATAATAGTCGATATGATCATAGTATAAGACTAATGAATACTTAACAAGAATAAAATCAAAACTTGTCATTTCTAGAAAAAATAGTTCCCACAAGAAATGATAACCACTGATTTCTAGAGAACACACCTTGAAACATTTGATATTATCTAACTACACTCCAAACGACATTTCAACAATCCATGAACCATCCATAATTTCCACAACCAATCCCACGAAGTTTTCAAAAAGACTAGATAAAATGGAATGTGATTATTCTATATCAAAAAAGATTCATAAAAGGGTAGATGATATAAGAATCATAACTTTGATGGTAGAAGGTCCTACATCCATAATAGTTGGAGTAGTCTGTATACCATGAAATTGACTATCCTCACTACACTAGGCTTCATTATAACTCCTCTGAGATATTCCATTTTCCCAGTACTACCGATTGTACATTGGGGTACCATGTCTCATCCGTCAACCTCAACATCCAATGGAACTCTAACTACCTGTCTACTAAGGAGTATCTTAATCCTTACCAGACTCTGGTACCCATCCTGATCCCCTTCCACTACACTACTATGAGATTTTAATAAAAAACTTCTAAATATGACCCAAACAACCAAAAGAATGGCACTCCAAATTGGGATATGAACACTGAGGCTATTTGTGGCCCAACCTACAACACTAATAACACTAAAATAGAACATGGTCCAGAGATGGATTCCCACTTCCCTAAATTATCTTCCCAATATTTCAATACTGATAACTATCATAGAAGTGCTTCTTTCCACTAGAATAAGAACTCCCAGTTAACCCTACTGAAATAGCCCAACCGCTGCCTGGGGTATCTCTTAGACTTCCTTTTGTGATGAGTGCATGATTAATCACATCTAAAAATATACTAAAAAAAATTAACCTAGGACCTAATCTCATAGAGAACCCTATTATAAAAACATCTCACCCTAGAGATCTGACTAGCTTCTAAAGATGGTGCAAAGAACTGCAGGTCATTGAAATGTTCAACATAGTCTATCACTGACATTCTCACCTTTGTCTGATGCCTAAAATCACAAGAATTATCATCCTTTAATGTATCTAGATAGAAGTGGATCAATAAATTCACCATTAATTCCTTCCAAGATAAATCCTCCTTTTTACCAGCTAGCTCTAGAATGTTCCACCCATGCTTGGAAGGTCCGCTAAGCATATATGTAGTAAGTTTCACCCATGTATCTATGGATGTATCAAGGTTATTGAATATAATATAGAATGACTAAATTAAGAACTCAGTTTCCTATTGTCCTCCTACCCTAGTGAATGTATGTTAATTCTATAGATAAAAATCTCTCATCAACTCAGACATCGAAGGAACTATGTAAGCAGTCTCACTTTCCATAGATCACATGACCCTCAAGAAGCTATCACAAATATGAACATCCATCTAATCATCAGGAGATACATGAAGCTTTGGTTTATCTATGTTATAAGTGTGATTATTTCCACTATCTTGATGCTCAACTCGAATACAATTAGTAGGTATTTTCACTACAAGATAAACACACTCCTTATAACACTAGCTATAACAACTAGGTTAACCTCAACATGTGACACCAAAAGGGAACCACTACTCCTAGTCTCTCTAAATATGGATTACATGTGTTTTAGAATGAAATAATACTTCATTTCATTTCATTAATTATATATAATTGATATCTTATTTCAAAATTCATATTGGAAAGTATATATCACATGTAATAAATACATGTCCCTATCATGAATAATTTACATTAATATATATCCATATGTACCTATCATGATACATGATTTCTCATCACACACCATACTAGGACACAAATATAAATATAAAGAAATAATAATATCACACAACCTGTGAATCACTTAGGGTAAAATAACATCAAATTTAATAAGATAACATCATTAATAATAATCCCATACCAGGGAACTTGGATTCCCCCCATACATGGGTTAACTAATCCCATGAATAAGCTCATTACCAAGACCAAACACATCCTATTATCCTTTCTAACTTTCCCAAATAGTAAATAAATAGAAAATAAAAACCTTCACCTTTTATACCACTTTGTGACATCCCCCAACCTAGTACTCTCTCAAGTGGAAAATATGGGTTGGTTATGAGACCTCAAGCACATCTCCCCACAAACAAGAGGCTACTTACTAGAAGTAGGGGTGTGATGAATATTATGGTGAGAATATAACCCTTGGTATAAAGTTAAAAAATACTATAATAATCAAATAATAATAATAATATCATAATAACAAAGAACATTAGAAACAATATATCATACAACTGGAAAGTAAACGAGAAACCAATAAACCAATAACGATGAATCACGTAATGACAAGATGATTTGTATCTAAACGAAAAACTGAAAACAATAAAAATAAAAGAATCAGCTGATAAAATATAATCTCAAAATATCCTAATCCCAAACCTCATTTCAGACCCATCTATAAACTCCATCACATCCCACAAACAATAAATCAAAAACAATGTCCCTTTCCCTTTTCCAAAACTACATCCATCTAATCTTCTCAAGTACCAAATGGTATCCAAAATAGGGTGTGAGTAAAAATTAGTAGGTCGACACCACTATGTCTAAAAAAACTAGTTTGATAATAAGTTCATCCAATAAAGCTACAAATAGGTGTATTAATTTATCAATTAATACAATACATAAATCAACCTGCTTCAGCACCATACCAAAATTTTTCTGAGCATGTAGCATAACCATGCCAACCATAAAAATAAACCGTGAAATAATAACATTATTAAGAATATCCCTTAATATATGCATTTCAGACTCTAGGAAAAGCCTTATATATAATCATTTCATCATCAACAAGGACAAGCCTACTATATAAGAATTTCTGCATGAATCACTGGTCCAAGACCTCTATATAATCATTTCATCCTGTATCAATGGTCAAAGACTAGTATATAATCATTTCATCCTCTGGAAAAAACTCTATATATAAGAATTTCAGTATCAACTCAACAATTCATAACAATAAGAATATAATAATATCACATCATAAGACTCAATTGTTAATTATATAAATTACCAGTTATCTTTAAATTACAATTTAATTTATATATCAATTTATCAACAACCATATCAATAGACCATAATATATTAACAAAGTGATTATATATCAATAAATAATTTGAAATCTAATGTCATACTAAACACACTTTAAGCCACTAACTAATTCAATATTATTAAATGATTCAATCAACCAATGGGTAGCCACGATATAGGTTGCAACATCAATTGAATCCAAAGGGATTCAATGAATAACACAATCCATAATTTATCATCACTAATTAATTAATTAATTAATGCACACATCATAGTGGTATAATCATATTATTTCATATAATCAACAATTAAACGGACCATAGGGTTAGGTTTAAACTCTGTTCCTTTATTCAACAGTTAAACTACGCTTCCAACTAGAATCACCAACAAGAATGAAGGTGAGGAAGATGTCAAGAAGAACCTAGATAAATAAATATCAATATCAACATGATTTTTTCATAGTGTTCAAATTAAAACACTACTTCAATGAAAGAAAGAGGAACAAAGAAGGGGACTAAATAAAAGGGACACACTAGGGATAAAACACCAAACCATGATGTATGTAGGTGATGAAATCACATTATAATCACTGGGAATCACCTAAGGATTGAGAGGAGGGGATCCAAGAAATGGTGGAATGAGAAAACAAGCATAAGACACTATTTAAAACTGTTTCTTGTGAGAATTAAATGGTATATAATTGATTTACATGTCATGTATTCCTTCATAATGTGTTATGATGAAAAACCCATAACTTTGGGTTAATTTTAACACTCTAGAACATTACATGTAGTGTAATGGATTTATGGCATGTATTAAATTTATTTCATGAACCTCTTTCATGACTTCTTCCTGGGAAGAGTTACAAACCGTGTAACATGTACTTAGCCTGCAAATTCCATGAAGACTGTTTCCATCCTAGCTACTAAAAAAAAGACCAAATCACCTCCAAATCCTTCCAAACATATGTAAATCCATTATAATACCATTTAACACATTTATACCCAAATTACATTAATTTTAAAAACACACATCCTTAAAATTTAGGTTATTTTACCCAAAAAAGGATCTCCATCACTGAATAAGAGTTAGCAACCAAGGTTTAAAAAGAAAGGAAAACCCAATGAAATATATTTAATGCCAAACTCAAAAAGAGACATACCTAGAAAATTATGGGATCTTACATTTAGGACTCTAATATTCTAGGATGAAGTTTAATATAGGAAGTTAACAAGTCCTGACCTTGTAGAAAAATGACGAGGAATGTTCAAACCATTCAGTGAAATATTAAAGTAGAAAAAAGGAGACAAAAGAGTTATGTAGATAATAACCAATAAGATCTACAGTTTGAATTTTGTGAAAATTAATTCCTTATAATATCTCTATGGAAGTGATTTATGATATTTGGGAGGAAAGGGAAGTTTATTCCTAGATACATTGGTCCCTTTAAGATCCGTGATCATGTTGGGGTCATAGACTATTGCTTAACACTACCTCCAAACATATATCAAGTGCATGAGTGTTACACATATCTCATTTGAGTAAGTACATATGATATCAATAATATGTATTGATCTCAGAAGTTTTACAACTGGAACATGAACTTTCAAATAAAGAACAACCTTTGAAAATTTTATATCGAAGAGACAAGGTTTTAAGAAACAAGACCACCCATATAGTCAAGGTTTTATTATGGAACAACAAGATAAAGGAAGACACATGGGAACCTGAGGATGTAATGATGCAAAAAATACCCTCAATTTATTTATTTAATGTAATAAAATTTTTCAGATGAAATTATTTTAAGAGGGTAGAATGTAATGACCCAAAATTTTAAACCATGTAAAACTGATGCTATGTTAAATAAATTTATTTACATGCTATAACCAATGTAAATGAACCAAAAAATATTATAATAAAATTATTGATAAGTATATAATAAAAAATAATATGGTAAACAATTAAACACTATTACCTTTATAAGATAAACAATTAATATGTTTTATTATTGAAAATTGTTATCTTTAAAAAGGTTTTCCTTATATTTTATATTTTTCTTATAAAAGATAAATTTTTAAAATTTAGAAACATAATTTGATAAAATAAAATTATATTTTAATTCAATATACCAAAACTTTATTTAGCATGAATTTGTGAATTTTTTCTAAAAATGATGTTTTTTATTCAAAGATATGTTTTTTTTTGAAAATTTATATTTTTTGTGATTTTATCATTGTATAAGAATAACATAGAATACTATAAATAATTTTAAGTAATAAAATATATATTTTAGGAATATAATTATCCATTTTAGAATATTATTTTAACTTTTAAAACATATTTCTAATATTTTTCTAACAAATGTAAAATGCTACTTTAATAAAAAACCATTTTCAGTCCTTTCTTTGAATCAATAATTTTTATGGGGAAATTAAGTTTTTTTATTGATTTTAAAGACTCATAAATTTTATTTGTTTTATAACAAATCAATTTATTCTATTTTAATCAATAACCATCATAATACTTCTTTATACATAATGTTTAAACTATAAAAAATGTTTTGTCAAATTTTTTTACTTGAAAATGTGAATTTATTTTAAAATTAATTTTTTAATACCTTTAGAAATTTTATATGATAAAATTATTTTCAAATTTAAAATAAAAAGGTTCAAATTATTTAATAATTAAAATTTTTTTGGTCATTAAATTTAATTACTATGTTTGAAAATTAGTTTCCCTAGTAAAAAGTAAAAATTTTAAAAAGTATTTTACTAATGGGTAAAGGAAAAAACATGTTAAAAACATGTTTCTAATAGTATGGATGAGGTGTTTATCAAAGAAAACTAACCCCATTTACTTATTTGGATCTTTTTAAATCCATTAACCCTTTAATAGTGAAATAAAATTATTGAAATTATATGTGTATTTCTAAAAATACCATTCTCTTCACTTATAAAAATATAACACTTACCACACTTTAGGAATAATCTATTAATTAAATTTAAACTTTTAACTCTACCAAAATTCTCCTCCTATAACATTATCTTATTTCCAAAATCCTCTATTCACTATTAGTTATTATATGGCCTTAATTTTAAAAGAGAATTCTTTGAAAAAATTCAAACTATCAATGCAAGTTTCATCTTTTTATTAGTGTTTACTTCTTAATTTTTTCAATCCTAACATTATATAAACTTATAAATATAATTAATTATGTATTATTAGTAAAATTTAATTTTATTATATTATTTAAACGACACATATTTATTCTATTCCATCCACTAATAAAAACCAAAAACATAAATCGTACGTATATGAGGACTACCACCTTTACAAAGCGATGTTATTAATTTTTCAATACTACCTATCAAGGTTGGTATCAATTATGTATTTTATGAAAAAATATATTTTCTATTCCACAAGTAAAATTATAAATTTATCATTTATCATATATTATGAGATTGTTAATCATGTATATGTGCGGACTACCACCTCCATGAATAATGAATTTCATTTTTCATCTCCACCCATTACAAATGTTTAAAATAATGGGTTTACTAAGGATATATGATAATAATTACATTATAAATATTATGAATATTCCATATTGTCATTATATAAATACATTCCTTTACCTAGTAAACTAATATAAAATGTTACCATTTTGGTCTATTTAACTACCCATGAAAATGATGTTATAATTATTATATCATAAATGATTATTGGATTTTATATAATTGTAATATAATATAAAAATTATATATTTAATAAGTTTTAATAATTATATAAATGTGTGGTTAATATTTATTTATTATTTTTTATTAATATAAAGGTGTCATGATGTTCATTTTAAGAATACGTATTCATGTATTTCACCTAATGATAATGTTAAGAAATAATTATTATATTTTTAATTATCTAGTAATGATGAACTTGAAGCCAGTTAGTTTGAATAAATCACATATTCATGATGTTTTTATGAAACAAAAAACTGAATATTCGGAAAAACAATAATTGAAATAAACTATAGCTGGTTAATATATTTGTAATGTATTGTTATAAAATATTAAAAAGGGTAGTATGTTTATATTAAGGTTCTAATATAAGTGATTAAGATAGTAATGATCATTATACTAAAGGATAAATCAATTTTTTTTTGAAATAAAAGTTAATGGTATGAGACTAGGTTACTCAAACTCTTATCTTTAATTTATATAATTTCTCATTGACTTAGTTCTTCCATGAATTTACATTTTGAATGATGTTGTCTCTTTTATTTATAAGGAAAAATATTTTTTGATACAAATATATTTACATGAAAGGTTTTCTTTTCAATTATTTTTTAAAAAAATAAAAAAGAAGGATTTTTGAAAATAGAATAATAACTAAACATGTTACAATGATAAATAAAAAATGTTTTTTAAAATATATTTTCATTTTTTGGTTTTCATCATCATAAAATGATCTATCTTCAATGGAGTTTTGATTAATGTTTTACCATATATTTTTCTTTATCATGTGATTAATTTGGGTGATCAAGTTTTCAGTATCATATGACTTAATTCATGATGTTATTCTATTCTATTTGGAGTTTTTATGAATATAATTTTTGTAACACCCCAAGATTTCATAGTACGTTATCTCATTAAAGTAATTCTATAGCTTGTGCTACACACAACACTGAGTTCGAGCACACGAAAAATTACCAAACTCGCTGTTCAAAAAGCAGTTATGAATATTATTAACTATATTTTTGAATATTATATACTCTATATAATTTTAACATACATATTATGTGTTTCTTAGACATAATATAAGAAAAAATTCATTTTTTAAAATAAAAGAAGTTTTTTTTTCAAAAAATGAAATTTTATCACCTTTTAATGGAGAACCCTTTTTAAAAACAATATTTGACACTTTTATATATTCAATTTCATGAAATTAAATTATTATTTAGAATAGGGACATAAAAGCTTAGTTTGTATATTTTTTTTACTTTTTAGATAACTTTCACATTTTGATGAATAGTTAAAAATACTAAATTTTAATTGAAAACAAAATTTTTTAATTGAAATAATTTATAGTGTTAAATTATGAATTTGATTGGTTTTGAAGTATAATTAGATTATATTTTTATCATTTAATACAATTTAGGTCATTATAAGTAATTTGACATTTAAATTTGACATAAACACATGTCAATATTTTGATAATTTTGACCTTTTAAAAAACCCAATTTTTTGATTTTGACAAAGAAATTAATTTTAAATTAATTAATGAAAGTTATATGTTCTGAATTTGGTAAAATAGAATTCATTTTTGAATTTGGAATATCAAAATTATCTTATGGTAAATATTTGGTATTTTTCTGAAAACTTTCTATTTTTGAGAATAGTGAAAAATACTACGTTATTGTTTAAAACTGACTTTTTTTAAATAATTAGTTATTTTATTTTAATTTATTTTAGGTAAAAATAGATACATAATACCTATATATGTTCAATGTAATTAATTAGAGTAATATTATAATAAAATTAAATGTATAAAATTTTATTGAACTTTTTACCGTCTTTTACCCACCTTCTAGGAGCAATTGCAAATTGGAATGAAACTTAACTTTTCCACTTTTGTGAATTTAATTTCAAAAATTATAGAGAAAATATTTATATCATTAAGTAAAATTTTGTTCAATAAGATAAAAATAATTTTTAGTGAATAGTAACTTTTGACTTTTAGTTACCACGGTTAAAAGTAAATAGGGAAATTAAGAGTAAAAATGATATTATAATTACCCTAACACATGTCCTAATTATATTGGATAAGTGTAATTCGACCAAAGAAAACCTTAGGAATAATATATGATCCTCTTTGGTCCACTTGGATTAGATTGAGAAATCTATTATTATTTTATTTAAAGAAGAGTTAAAAGTATTAAATTCAAAGTTTAATAACTAAACCATTTTTAATATAGGGTTACACATAAGATAAATTCGACTATAAATATTCATTAGAAAGATAAAAATATTTAATATATAATGGTTTTTTATTTATAATTTTTAGACATTAAATAATTAAATTTATTTATGACACAATGATGATGCAGTAATTACCTTATTAATGAAAGAATCAAATAAATGGTATTATAAATATTAAAATAAATATAATTTCAAAGTTTTTATGACATAAAATAATTTTATAGGTTAATATGACATGTTAGGGTTGAATAAATGTATATTTTTCTAAGTAATCAAGTTGTGATGACTTTCAAAAAAACCAAATACTAAATAGTGTCAAAATTTACATAAATGAGTTTTTAAAACAAATATTATATTATTAAATTATATAATAATCCTAAAAATATATGTTTATGACAAAGAACTAATATAATTATAGGTATTTCATTAATGAACCACTTTAGGTTCTCTTGGATTTTTATAGTAAGTTTATTATCCATTTATTATAATAATAAAAGAATACATAGTAAAAGTTAAACTGTTTAACTAAGGGTTAAATCTAAATGATAAGGTTAATATGGTGACCTAAACCTGTTTAAAACCTATTAGTTGAGTGTTTTTTCGACCCATAACCACCTTAAACAAGAAATAAATCATTTTGGATCCATTATAAAATGAAAATGATTTTATTATAAAATAAGATTTCATGCTTTTCTTAAAGTGACCCTCACCTCTCTTATAAAAGGGTACTTCCCCTTATCTTAATTTCACACCTACAAAGCCATTTGTCTCAGAAAAACTATGCCCAAATCTTCTCCAAACTTCCCTAAATTCAAACTATAGGAATTAAATTGATCAGAAATCCAAACTAAGGATACCTTTTGTTCAAATCAAAACGAAACACCCGAAGAAGAGGTAATAATTTCACCACCCTCTTTCAAGTTCTTTTCTTCTTCCACTTCCTCTTACTTTGTTGTTTACATAAAAAAATAATAACTCCATTACCTTATACATACTGTGATGTTATAATAAATATGGTTTAAACATAATATTTATTCTATCCATCCTATAAATTATAAAGTCACCATACGTGCATACGTACGACTTACCGTCTCCACATCGTGGTGTAGTTTGTCATTCAAACACTTTGTTATTTAGATGGGTATAATAATGAGTTTAACTGATTTAGATAAAAAATATAACATGTTAACGATTCTATATATATTATATAAAATCCAATTACATACGATTTTCCAATCAATATAATGATATTGTCGCTCATGCGTACGTACGGATTACTGTCTCCATGAACGTGATGAGATTCATTCCCCATCATTATCATTCAAGAATAATTTTCATTTTATGATTAAAAATAATGTTTAAGAACTTAATACCATTCTGTATATTAATCAAATACATATTATCCATAACAAACATGGCTTACGTTACCAAGCATATAAAGTAAAACAAATCAGTTAACACCCGAAACAATAATACTACAAAAATATTATTAACAAAATCAATATTAGAGGATCATATATGATATAATATTTATGTTTATAATTCATGTATAATTTAATAACAGTTTTTCACTATTATACATGAGGTTAAAATACCATCGACTAATAAAAAGTATAAGGTAAGGGTTAATTCCTCAATCTCATTATTATCCGATATTGTTTATGTGTAATTATTTTCTGGGAAATATTTATTTTCCATGTCCATGTTTCATAAAATAGTTTTCAAAATGATTCTTTTTAATGTAATCTTTAACTAAAACATCATTTTAAATGTTTTAAATATTTATTCTTATAAATATTTCTCATTAATGTCCATGTTTTCAAAATGGTTTTAAGGATTTATTTATATGGACATGAGTGTTTTAAAATGTTAATTCCTTTAAAAAGTTTCAAAAGTGGTATGGAAAAAACTGATTCAAAAATATCTTTTAAATGTATTACTTTGTAAATTGTGTGACTTTTAAATGATTTCATGAAAAAGGTATATTTCTCTAAAAGAGTTTTACTGATCATTTTCAACTATGTCAACATCCTTTACTGGATATTATTATTGATTGAGGTTGATTTATTATAATAAAATATTTGATATTATATTGAATGAGTTATGATATATTTTATTGTGGATGTGTTATTTTCACACCATTTATGGTTTATGAATAAAGTATTGGCATTTCGTATGCTAGTTTTAATATGAATGTTTATGTCATGTTTAAACATCTTCATATGAGGAATGCATTAGACTAAGTAAGTTATGGGTGGAGCCCGCTATAGCTCCTCGATGCATCGGTAGATATCATGAGACAAACTAGTGTCTTGGCACATGGCCATGACAAAATCTTATTTGTAGTCTTGGAACAAGGCCTTGAATATGTGGTTATGAAGTCTAGCATTATGCATTCCATCATTATAAAATTAGCTATTGATATTACATGTGATTATTTGACTAGTAGAATATCCTCGTGAATAAGTAAATGGAATTATTTGATTTATCTTTTCAATATTATGATGAAATTTAAGTTTTAAAGGATTTTGTTTTAGTTTTAGACATTGCCTTAAATTTTTATGCTATCCCTACTGAGCATCTGAGCTCACCCATTTCTATGTTTTATTTTTCTCAGGATGCGAAGAAGTATATTATGAAAGACCTATAGGGATAGTCTAAGGGATATGAATGTGGTCAATGGAGACAATGTTGTTGTTGTTTTTAATTTTATAATGTAATGTAACGTTCATGTATGTAATCTATTTTCCAAGACTGCTAAACTGATCGGTCCTTTGGGACTTGATTCCTTGTAATCATGCCAATGTATTAAAATAATGCACCAACTCTAGGTAACTGGGGTCGGGGCATTACAGTTGGTAACATAAGAAGTTTAGTAATAACCTTTTAAACTAGATTTAGAAAAAATATGATTAGAGAACATTACCATAAGATAGACTTTGAGGATTAAAATAAAACAACATCCTAGAATTTTGGTAATGTAGATATTTTGTGAATTTTACAAGCAATACATCCTTGTATGGATAGGAGAAGGTAGAGAAAGATCTAGCACAGATGTACCTAGGAGTGAAAACTCTAACAAAAAGTTTCAGGCCTAACCTAGGGTATCCTGGTACACAAAAATGGGCCTTTCTACACTCTTGGTTATGATACTCTTGGGGTATATTCTTAGGATAATTCACATTTTTTTACAAGCCATTATGAAAGATTTAGGAGTAAATACTTGTTCAAAGAAAACATTTTTTTATGATTATATATTATATGCATAATCTTTTCAATTTACATTAGGTATTTTACAGGTTTCGAATTATTCATTACAATTCATAAAACTAACCTAGTGTATGCCATTTTTTAGAAATGGCACTCAGTAGATGGAATGAGAACTCCAACAATACGCATGATCCAAAGAGTAATAAGGATCATATCTTTCATGGGATTAAGCCAAAATTTAGAAAGGAAATAGTATCCCATGTATTATCATCATATGAAGAAATAATATCATGTGTTAATAAGATAAGTAAAGAATTTTATGAGTCCTATGGATTTGAAGGGAAGCCAGATAATAAAATGATGGTAGAGAGAAATATGGATAAAGGGAATAAGGGAAAAAATGATTTTACCATATGTGATAACTGTGGAAAGAATCACCTTGGTAAATGCTTAAACGGAATGGGAGTTTGTTATATGTGTGGAGAAAAAGGACACCGAGTACGTGATTTCAAGGGTAATAAAAAGGTTTAAAATATACAATGCTTCATCTACAAGGATTTGGGACACTATGCGAATCAATGTCCCAATCATCAGAGTATACCACAAATGATGATGTTGGATAATAATCAAGCTATGATACTATCGTAGATAAAGATGAATGACTAGTGTTCTTATGATGATATTAAAGAATTATGTCATATGAGTGTTTTATTAATGAAGTACTAGTTATAATAATTATGACGTATATAAGGATTGTACTGCAATACTATTTCATTAAGGATTTGAGATTGTGTGGTACCAAAAAAAGTTACTCAACAGAAAGTTATTTTATTTGGAAAATACATGGTTGAAAGAAAGATAAAACCTTAATATGGTCCTGATACTGAGGTATTGATTTTGGAATAATAGATGATTGATTTGGATAAATTATATTGGATATTATTTACATCCTTGGAATTGATTAATAGTTTGTTTATTCCATAATTTTTAAAGTTTAAAACATTTTTGTATATAATGAGTATATCTAGTATTCTATAAGGAATAAGGGAGCATGAATATAATAAATATGGTTTTATGGTAATTAAGGGTGTTACTGTGTTTTAAAAGAATACATGATGAAGGTATTCACATGTTATTACGTGAAAAAAAAGATTTTCATTATATTTAAATTCCTTATAAATTTTGGACTATGAGTTTCGATAGAAGTATTTTGGATAATTATAAAGGTTGGAATAGATTAAGTTTGACATTGGATACTATTCTTAAGGTTAAATCATATCTTATGATTATTTTTGGATTTTTATAAAAAGGGAAACCTTGAGGTCGGGAAACAACCCGTCGCATCCGGCAAGGCCGTGAGACTTGAACCTACAACCAAAGGGCGACAAGGGTGAACCACCTACCACTGGCCTACTTGATGTCTGGGTTTTTATAATTTAGTTGTTTTAAATAGTTAGACAAATGAATTATAAATTAATTATTATTGGAACCCTATACGATTAGGATAAATATTATATTTTCGAATTCTATTATCTTTTAGAGTGAAAGATGAGTTTGTGGTAGGAATTAGTTGAAGGATGAAACTCTAATTGTGAAGTATATTTTTTTACTCCTATTCTATGAGTAAATTAATTCTTAAACTTTAAATAAGGGATCTTAAAACCAAAAATGTGTTATCTTAATACCTTATGTTTTGTTGAACCGGTGGTATTTTAAATTATCATAGATTGATGGCTTTGATGCCCCAATTTTACAGTTGTTTGTGATTGATGACCTCAATCACTACCTATAACTATTTTTTATTTTACTCCAGTTATGCGACTCTTATTTCCACCAATGTTCTCCAAATCAAGATCATAATTTGGTGGTGACTTTTTCATTCCCTTTCCCTCTTATTAAGACTAAATTTTATTAACCCAATTTCCGATGTTGGTTTTACACAAAGGTATTTTTCTATTTTTAACCTTTTCTTTTCGAAGAAAAATTTAAAATTGTTAGGACGCAATTTATTAAATGAGGGGATAATTTAACACCCCACAATTTCATATAACATTATCTCATGAAAGTAATTCAATAGCTTGCGCTACACGCAACACCGAGTTCGAGCACACCACAACTTATAAAGCTAGCCTTTCAAAAAGTAGTTATGAATATTATTAAGTGAATTTTAAATCTTATATACTCTATATAATTTTAAAATTAATATTATGTGTTTATTAGAAATAATATAAGAACAAATTCATTTTTTCATATTAAAGAAGTTTTTTTTTTCAAAAAATGCAATTTTACCGCTTTTTAATGGAGAACCCTTTTTAAAACCAATATTTGAAACTTTTATGTATTAAATTTTATGAAATTCAATTATTTATAATCTGGACATAAAAATTTAGTTTGGATAAATTTTTTGTACTTTTCTGATAACTTTCATATTTTGACGAATAGTTACAAATACTAAATTTTAATTGAAAATAACATTTTTTAATAGAAATAATTTATAGTGTTAAATTATTAATTTAAATGGTTTTGAAGTATAATTAGATTATATTTTTTATCATTTAATACAATTTGGGTCATTATAAGTAATTTCACATTTAAATTTGACATAAACACATGTCAATCTTTTGATAGTTTTTACTTTTTTAAAAACCTTATTTTTTTGTTTTGATAATGGGAATTAATTTTAAATTAATTAATGAAAATATATGTTTTGAATTTGGTAAAATAGAATTAATTTTTGAATTCGGAATATTAGAATCAGATTAGGGTGATTTTATTGGTATTTTTCTAAAAACCTTCAATTTTTGAAGAATAGTAAAAAACACTACGTTATTGTTTAAAACTGACTTTTTATTTAAATAATTAGTTATTTTATTTTAATTTATTTTACATCATAATAGATACATAATACCTATATATGTTCAATGTAATTCATTGGAGTCATTTTTTAATAAAATTAGATGTATAAAATTTTATTGAACTTTTTACCGTCTTTTACCCACCTTCTAGGAGCATTTGCAAATTTGCATAAAACTTAAATTTACCACTTCTGTGAATTTAATTTCAAAAATACAATATATATTATTGATATCAGTAATTAAAATGTGGTTCAATAAGATAAAAATAATTTTTAGTGAATAGTAACTTTTGACTTTTAGTTACCATAGTTAAAAGTAAATAGGGTAATTAAGAGTAAAAATGATATTGTAATTACCCTAAAACATTTTTTAATTATATTGGATGAGTGTAATTAGACCAAAAAAACCTTAGGAATAAAATATTTTCCTCTTTGGTCCCCTTGGATTAGATTAGGACATTTATTATTATTTTATTTAAAGAAGAGTTAAAAGTGTTAAATTCATAGTTTAATAAGCAAACCATTTTTAATATAGGGTTACACATAAGATAAATTAGACTATAGATATTAATTAGAAAGATAAAATAATTTACTATATAAAGTTATTTTATTTATAAATTTTATACATTAAATAATTAAATTTATTTATGACACAATGATGATTCAATAATTACCTTATTAATGAAAGAATCAAATAAATGGTATTATAAATATTAAAATAAATATAATTTCAAAGTTTTTATGACATCAAATAATTTTATAGGTGAATATGAAATTTTAGGTTTGATTCAATATATCTTGTTCGAAGTAATAAAGTTGTGATTACTTTCACAAAAACCAAATACTAAATAGTGTCAAAATTGACATAAATGAGTTTTTGAAACAAATATTATATTATTAAATTATTTAATAGTTATAAATTTATAATTTTCTTAAAAAGAACTTATATAATGATAGTTATGTCATTAATTAACCACTTGAGGTTTTATTGTATTTTTATAGTAAGTTTATTAACCATTTATTATAATAATACAAGAATACATGGTAAAAGCTAAACTATTTAACTAGGGGTTAAATCTAAAAGATAAGGTTAATATGGTGACCTAAACCTATCTAAAACCTATTGGTTGAGTACTTTTCGACCCATAACCACCTTATCCTAGAAATACATCATTTTAGAGCCATTTGAAAACCGAAAATGATTTTATTATAAAATAATATTTCAAGCTTTTCCTAAAGTGACCCTCACCTCTCTTATAAAAGGGTACTTCCCCTTATCTTAATTTCACACCTCCAAAGCCATTTGTCTCAGCCAAAATATTCCAAAATATCCTCCCAAATTTCCTCAATTCAACCTATAGGCCTTACCTTGATTAGAAATCCAACTTAAGGAGCCCTTCTTTTCAAATCAAAAGGAAACACCTGAAGAATAAGAAATAATTTCACCACCCGCTTTCAAGTTCTTTTCTTATTCCACTTACTCTTTATTTTTTGTTTCCATACCAAAAATAATAACTCCAGTAACTTATACATACTTTTATGTTATTATAAATATGGTACACACATATTATTTATTCTATCCACCCAATAAATTACAAAGTCATCAAACATGCGTAGGTACAACTTACCTTCTCAATGTCGTGGTGTAGTTTGTTATTCAAACACTTCATTATTTGGATGGGTATAATAAAGTGTATAAAATATGTAAATAATAAATATAACATGTTAATGATTCTGTATATATGATATACCATCCAATTACATACTATTTCACCATCAATATAATGATATTGTCGCTCATGCATATGTACGGATTACCGTATCCACGAATGCGATAAGTTTCATGCCCCATCATAATCATTCAAGAATAATTTTAATTTTATGATTAAAAATATTGTTTTAGAAATTAATATAATTCTGGATATGAATCAAATACATATTATCCATAACAAACATAGCTTATGTAACCAATCATATAAAGGAAAACAAATAAGTTAACACCTAAAACGATGATGCTACTGAAATATTATTAAAAAAATAAATATTAGAGGATCATATATGATACCATATTTATGTATATAGTTCTTGTATAATTTAATAACAATATTTTAACTGTAATACAAGATTTTAACATACCATATACTAATTAAAAGTACAAGGTAAGGGTTAATTCCTCAATCTCATTATTATCTGAGATTGTTTATGTGTAAGTATTTTCTGGGAAATATTTATTATCCATGTACATGTTTCATAAAATAGTTTTCAAAAGGATTATTTTTAAGTTACTATTTAACTAAAAATTAGTTTTAAATGTTTTAAATATTTATTCTTATAAATCATTATCATTAATGTCCATGTTTTCAAAATGGTTTTAAGGATTTATTTATATGGACATGAGTGTTTTAAAATGTTAATTTCTTTAAAAATTTTCAAAGTGGTATGAGAAAATTTGATTCAAAAATATGTTTCAAATGTCTTCCTTTATAAATTGTGTGACTTTTAAATGATTTCATGAAAGGGGATATTTCTCTCAAAGAGTTTTACTGATCATTTTCAACTTTGTCAACATCCTTTACTGGATGTTATTCATGATAATCGTTTATTGATCATATCATTAATATGTTCTCAAATTTTTCATAATATAAACATAATGATATTATAAATTTTTTTTTTACCCTTTAACACCAACCTCATTACTATCTATGTAAGTCGATGATGAAAATGAAAACAAACATCAATCGTTCTATGGAGGCGGTAGTCCACACACACACATGACTGATGATTTCATTTTCCATAGAATAGGAGGAAGGAGTAATATAGTTTATTATTTCAGAATAATAAAAGATAAATAAATACCATAATTATTTATTAAATTTAAATTTAATACTATAATTTTAAGTAGCTTAAGGAAAATAAAATATGTTTCATCGTGGAGGTGATAGTCCACACAACACATGAATGGAAATTCTATTTTTCTTAAAAGAAAATGGAAAATACAATTAATTATTATTATAATATAATAATAAAATTATTTATATAAGCTATACTTATTTAATTACATAGGTATTTTAAAATTATAATTTTAAAATAAAAATTGAAAAGAAATAAGTTAATTAAAAATGATTACACATGTTAAGAATATTGAGATTTACTTAGAAGATCCATTGGAAATAGAGGGAATAAGATAATAAATTGTGACCATAAGTTCAAAATATAGAATTATTATTACAGGGGAAGGAATAAGGGTAGAGTTCTCTGAGAAAATTCAAATTTTAGAGTGTTATTTGTAAAGAAAATATTTTTCACTATTCACCTAAAAATCACTCTTTTTAGAAAAATTACAAATATTCATAATAAGAAAAAATTTATATAATGAATAAAAAATATATTTAATATTTTAAAATTAAAATTATATGTTTTATAAATTTAAATTTTAAATATAAAGGAGATATATAATGAAATTTTTTATAGTAAAATAGGTTTTTTAGAATATTAAACATTCTCATTCATATTTACTATTATTTAATTGTTAAATTTTTATCAACCAATTATTTATATAAAATATATTTTATTATTATTAATTGAAATTTTATTAAAATAAAAATTCAAATCACAAAGGAAGGAAGTATTTAGGAAAATACATTTCTAAGGATAAAATGACTGTATTAGTCATTTTGGATACACTAATAAAATTTCATTTATATTAAAAGTATCCTTTATTTTTTATTAATAAATATATTATAAATCAGTTTCTCCTATTCATTAACTATCACTAAATATCTTGGTTTTAACCATTATACTTAATATTTATATTTTTTTTCAAAATATATTATAGTTTCATTTCAGTTTGGTGTTACATGTAGAGTAAGCTACCAAACACATTTGGATTATTTAAAGGTAATCATATAATAAAATTTCAAGGTTTTACATGGTCTATGTGAAAAGTATACCATAGGGATCTAACTTAATATAAATTGATATAATTCCTTTGATACTAAATTAAAATGAAAAATTGGGGCCCCACAATGAATCTTTTAGAGATTAGGCATTGAATATGTGAGTAATAAATTACATTTCAAAATAATCAATAAGTTATTTTCATATACATAATTTGGAAAAAAAATTAAATAATATTTCTAATTGTTTAAAACGAATTAATTTAGTTGAGAGGAATATTGAACCAAGATGAAGAAGGGAGAAATTAAATTATAGTAATTTTATTTGAGTTGTATCAAGGAAGTAGAAATAAAAACTATGGTTTATAAAAATTAAGAGAGAGGTATAAATGGAAGTGAAACTTGTTAAAATTCTAATTCCACATGAATATAATTTTTTTTCATTAATTGAACTAGAAATTTTCTTCAATTTAAGTGAGGAATTATATTGAAATCATGGAGGAGGCATGATAATTAAAATGATATAGGGATCAATGATTTTATTTTTCTATTGTGTGAATAATTATGTATAGAAAGGAAAAGTTTAATTTCTATTAATGGATGTTTTTGTATTTACATAAAAATTGAACATGATATCATAGTGGATAAATTTTTTATTTATTATAGAAGTGTTATGTTTGAAAAAAAAATGTTCATTTTGAACTGTTGGATTTTATTATGGGTATTAATATTTGATAATATTCTAGGAGTGAAATATTTAAAGAGTGGGTGAGTGATAAGAGACCAAACTTTCAATTTTTTTATTTAATTGATAATTACCTCATGTATTAAAAAAATAATAGACTAATTAGTGTTTTTGTGAGGTTTGTGTAAATTTGTACTAAATTGATCAAGTTGTTATTTTTTTGGGTGTAGTTAATTTTTGGAAGCAATAATTTAATTTTATTGAGTTTATAAATTAATTTTTTAAAATGAATTAATTTTTTTAATTTTTTTTAATTAAATTATAAATAATTTAGGAAAAAATAAACCCTAAAAATATGTTTCCACTATGCAGGTCAAAAATAGAAATTTTGAAAAGGACTCAAGCTGCAGACTCGTTATTACATGACCATTATTCTCTACCAAGTCAACCATAAAATAAATCCATCACAAGTGTAAGAAACACAACCCTATATAAGAATGAAATTCCATCCTTTTGTGGATATATACTGAAATAATACTCTATATACCCTGATAAGATCAAATCTTAAGTGTCCAAGCTTCCATGCAGAATAGTTCATGACTGTCCATGGTAATTTACAATGGTGAAAAGCTTATATGAGTTCCCACACCGTGCTTTCATGATCCATACTCCTTCCATGTCTTGATTAAATGTATTAATTATATAGATTTATTTTTTGATCATTTTTATATGGTCATAGTCAATATGAAGACCCTATTCTTCCATGGAAACCTTATATGCCCTATCCATCTACGTGATGCAAGAATTCACTTGAGACATTATGCTCATACTTCCATGAAAGATCTAATGTACACTAAATATGATTCTGTTATACCTCCAACCTTTCATGGATCAAAAAATATTCCATGAGTATTTAAAAGCTTATATGGTTCCTTGACTAACAAAAAACTAAATCCTAGTCCACTGATATTGAGAATGAAGAAATATCGACACTGTCTGAGCTTAAAAATATCGATGAGACCTCGATCTACTATTATTACTTGATGAACCTAATCACCTTTGGAACCAACAAAATATCCTAATAAATCATAGCAGACTCAGTCTAAGTCTCTCTAAATAAATCATAAACACAATCAATGAACAAAAGGACATGGTAGTGGGAAACGAGCAAGGGGAATAAGAAGTAGCCATGTTTGTATGATTCATGAACGTGGTGGAAGAATTATCCAAGTATGCTAATAATGAACTAAATCCATGGAATAATTATTTTTTATTGTGTGTTATTAAATATTAAAATAAAAGATGTAGGGGAACTCATACCTTCCCCATTCACCTATTGCAACATCAATGGCCTATGAACATAAGGTGCTTATTGAATTTACTCAATGTAATCTATACACTTTCAAGCCTCCAAGTAGAGACTCAAGAAAAATCCATACCAAACCCTCTTATTAGACCTAATTATCAACACCATACCCAATCATCCACTACACAAGTTTTTTCTCTAATACAACCCTCATTTCAAACTCCTTTTCCAGGTTCTCAATCACTACAAACCAATATAGAATCCATGATATCATTCTTGAACCAATATGTTTCACACCAAAAAGGCCACAAATCAAGGATGAATAAAAATATTTGTTATAGTTTATAAGAGGTATTTTTATAGAATCTCTCCACTAGTAATATTGATAAGTTAAATCATCCAATCCCACTCAATATAAAACACCCATACTTATGTTGCATGAGTGAATTTTAATTCTAGATGCCATAGTTGAATATTCTATGATGATTAAATCCTTGTCAAGATCCTATTTACTAGATATCTAATTCCTTTTGTTGAATATATCCTATAAAACCTTTAATCCAATCTTACATATTTTTTTAAGATCAATTTTTGAAGCCCATTGATCTCAATATATAAGTTGTTGATGATTTCCACTATTCCACATAAAAAAAGTGCATTCACTTCAATTCAAGTAGAATTAGTTAGATACTAACATTGGATTTATGGTACATTTAGGTGATTCTAACATCATCCTATAAAGTCATATAAGCTCATGATTTTAATGTTAGATAAAATTGGAACTGATCAGAGAACCTTCAATCACTTTTTAAATGGAGGAACTATTTATAATTGTTGGGGGGTTGCATTGAATTTTGTTCAATCGAGTTATCTCATTTTAAATTTTTATATGATTTATTTTATTACTTTATTATAATTCTCTTATCATGGAGAACTAACCCATTAGTGGCTAAACCAAAGAGACTCCAATCACACACCTATAAATGAATTTTTTATTTTTATTTCTATTATATTATATTTTTCTCAAAATTTATTTGAATTGTTAATAAAATTAATAGATTTTATTATTTCTACACATATTCAACTTATATTACCTATTTCAATATATTATTCGCATAGGCCACATAGGTTTTCTACACTTCTTTTGATCATGAGTAGTGGGTTGATCTAAGAGTGATCAATGAATTATAGTCACTAGACCATGTAATATTAGAGGTTATAGTGATCAATTCACACCTATTATTAAACCAAAACAACCAATATTGGGTAGTTGAGTGAGGTTTCACTTTATTAGAGAGAAAATAGTAGATATCATGAGTTGAATCATGATTTAATAGGAGATGAGGTGACATATGAGGTTCGAACACTATATTTTAATCTAAATTTAAAATGAAAAATCTTACCCAGTAATTATTTTCTCAAATATAACACATTAAATAAGATAATAATACACCCAAAAAGTATCATCTCTAGAGAGAACCAACGTCCCACTACTATGAAATTTAATTCAACCTCCAAAATTCATTTATTGGTGACCCCATGATAGTCCATTCATTAGAACCCCCTAGGGTTATCCAAATATCCTAGAGGGAATGTTAAGAGTAGAGTCTATGGTGGAGAATATTGTCCAATGAGAATATAATTGAGTATCAATCATTATTTCATCAAAGTTTACCCACATCTATGATGACAAAAATGCATTATTCTTCTTAATTATTGATTTATTCAATAATTTGGTATGTATTTTTCTGGTCGATTTTCCCCCATTTAGATAACATTATGATTATATAATAATTATTCAAAGAATATAATCTAGAATCAACATTTTTCAAGGACTATTAATTTATATATAATTATTTGCACTTGTGATTTGGGAATCATTGATTTTTGGAATTTATATATAATTATCTATATCTTCATATTCCTCAAATTTTATATAATGTAAAATAATATATTTCAATCATTGATTCCCACTTTTTTTGATTTATGATTTCCCCCTCAGATCTTAATGCATCTAGCACTGATATTTAGTTGTGATGGTGATTCATCCTTCCACCATGGACCCACACATTGTGTGATTAATTATTGGTTTTGTGGATAATTATTTCAGATTTTTTTTCTAGATTATAGAATGGAATGGGATCATTATGGTTATATAAATAAGGTAAATTAATGGGGATTTTGATTCTCACAATTTAGGGAATACAAAATGGAAGGACTTCAATGGAAAATATAGATTTTGAAAATTGGTTTCCAGAAACCAATTTACAATGAAAATAGATGCATGAATGATGCGGTTGGAAAATGTTTATCTAATATTGGTGGGAGAATCAATGGAATGGGTGAGAAATATAGATACATGTTGAAATATATTAGATTCTAGAGAAAAGGAAACTACAAACATGTATTTAGGAAGAACACATGTTGTGTTTCCTGGGAGATATGTGACTATGGTTTTAGAAAGAGAAAAATATCACATGATCGTATAAATGGGACCACACACTATATATCCCTACATGACCATCCTGATCTGAATATAGTATACATGACCAAGAACCTGAGTGGTGTCACACATTATTTATAGGGTCTACACACCAAGAGACCTCAATGTATCATGACTCGAATTGTTGGGAACATGCTAAATACCGAACCTAGACCCACGTGGGGCATGGGGTCACGATCCTCTATTCTTTTCTTCCCTAGTTAGGATTAGGTATCCATTTACATCCATCCAGATGTGTGATCCTCTATTATAGGATTGTAAATATGGAATTATATATCTCTATTCGTCCTAGGGAATGATAATTTATCTATGTGTTTAAATCCTATAGAGTTAGGCATCACCTATCTTAGGGTGATATCCTATATTTGTGATTTTAATTCCTTCATATGATATGTCTTCCACTAAGGTGTTACTTTAATTGAAGAATTTTATTAGAGGTCTCATATATATCTTTTCAATAATATAGATTGTGAATCCATGTGAATAATGTTGATCATTTGACTAGATGTGAGGTCTAATTCTCTACTGGATGACTTGTATCATTCCATGAGCATGTTTGTGTTCTCATATATTTTCTCTCTAGTTTCTATTTTTATATAAATCTATTTTTTTTCTCTATTTATTAGTGATTCAAAGGTCTCCTATTGGGTATGTATATAATCAACCCTATATGGATATGCTCACACATGTCATGCCTTATGAAAAAGATATAGAATTAAACAAAGATCCAAGTTTTCCAAGTGTAGTTGATGTATTGTGTTACTTGGAAATGTATGTAGCAGGATCGTGGCCGGACATCGGCGTTTGCGTGATAAGATATTATTCTTTCTAGTTATATGGTTGGAAATACCTTATAGTTTTTAGGCTTTTATTTTTCTATTTTTTACTTTTGTTGTGTTCTTTTTTACTCTATTGGGGGATATTATAGGTCATGTATGAGTTTCTTATTCTATTTTACTAATTCATATTACTTTCGTGTGTATGGAGAAACATGTGAGTGTGTATAGGTGCATTAAGCTGAGTATTATGATTTGTGTGATATGCCTGATTAGTTCCTTTCATGAACCCCAAAAATATTTTAGGTGGGATTGTGGGGGAACACTCAGATTACCTATGTCTAGATGAAACTTTATTGATTTGGTTATGTCGGTGTGGTACCATAGCCTAGGATTTCCAATGATGGAGTTGAGAGGAAGAATAGTTTTTGGATTTGGTTTGAAATTTAGGGAAATGTTAAAAAAGTGTCTCAAGTATTTATTTTGGTCTAAGGTCCCCATTATTGGGTTGATGATTGATGTATCAATTCACTTAATCTATGATAACCCTGTTTTGGATTCAATATATCAAGGCAATGGTTACATTATAAATTAGTTTACTTGAATCATATAATAATGGGTTGTTATTTACATTTACTTCTTGATTTGGCTCTCCAAATATGGTATTTTGACCATGGTACATCATGACCATTGAATTATGCCTCCATATAGATAAAAAAATTTGATTCTATTATATAATTGCGATGATGTTAATCTTAGTAATGATCCCCCAGTTCATGGGCCAATATAGGAGTTGTTTCCTTTGGGTGGAAAGTGAGTGGTACTTCCACCCCTAAAGTAGTGAGAAAACCTAACCCTAGTAGCATAGGTTTACATCATTCATTTTTTGGGAAGTATAATTTTACAGTGTTATTAGATGAAAAAAATAATAATATGGACAATACTAATGGTTTCTAGAGGCACAGGTGACCTATGTTTCAGGTTGAGACATACCCACTAGTAGTAAAAGACTTTATAGAGTCAATAATTTGAGTATTTTTTTCTGATTTAGATCCTTACTGACCTGATGGTGGTGATTGCAGCTTTGATTCCTTATGGAATGACTAGATGTTGGTAGATATTGGTGCATTAGATGAACAATTATATGATTGTTCTTTAGATCTATTTTTATAACCTCTTTTGGGAGGAGAATTACTTGGTGACTTTGTGTTCAGTGTACATATTGGAGATCCAAAAGTTGCACTAGGGAAGCTTTTATGTGGTTGTGCATGGGTTAATGTTCACCAACCTCATGGGATACTCTCTTTAAATGGTTAGTAATGATAACTTTTTAGAATGGATGTTTGATAGGGGGATTAATTGATATGATTGAGATAGAGTAGAACCTCTTTTTATATCCACCAATATTGGGGTTATGGGTTGTGACTTAGCAGTTGGGTAATTTTTAGTAGAGAATTCACAATTAACAGGTTATTTTAAGGGTCATATTGGGGTAGAGACCTTAACAATAGGTAACTAACTATAGGATTGGGGGACTAGATCCCTAATTATCACTCAAGTATAGTCTATGTCCATAAGAAATATGGGTGAGGGTTTTGAAAGTGGGTTTTATCAACTTACATGAAATCATTTTTTTATGTGACATGCGAGGTTATACTAATCAGGAATGACCAACGAATTTTGGGATAGTGGTAAAGAAAGATATGGATGAACAACTATATCAAAGGTGACACAACCAAGGATCTCCCTAGGGATGGTAATGTAGTTCCTTAGAGAGTCGTCTGGGAAGAGGTGTTATAGGAGTTGTCAAATTTATGATCCGATACGATACCCACCACCTACAGGTTATCAAAACCATGCTTAGAGAGTTGGTGATCAAAGGAATGTATAGTTATAATATATTTAGGATTATAATCCAGAGTCTCCCATAATGATTCAATTTATAATATGTGTCTTTTCCACTATAGAATTAGTTTTGGAAGTTTAACATCAAGACTTTAGTAACCTGGTACAATCAATTAACTTAATAAATTGGTAAAAAATACAAGAGATCAATTACCATGGGATCAAATAGTTTAGTTACCTTGGGATACTAGATACATAATTAATTCTCACATTAAATTTGAAAACATGAAATAAAACTAAAAAATTATTTTGTGAAACTTAATATTTATTCCATTATATCCCTCAAATCATTAAAATATTACATCGTAGTAACCTGGGTAAAGGGAAAAAAAATAATGGGTGATATCAGATGCTTAATAAGGGAAAATATAGAGAATAAAAAATTATAAAATTAATAAAACATAAATAATTTGGAAGAGATAAAAAATAATAAAATATGAAATATAACTAATATCATGAAAGGGGAATGTATCCATGGAAGACATAACAACAAAAATAATCACATGGATAACAATAACTAGTTTCATAATGATAGAATACATAATGCTGAAGATTATAATCTTACCGTTAAGGCCTCATTCCATGACACTATAAATAAATAGGTAATAAATATGCTATTTAACCAAAATAATATGTCTTATGAGACCTACTAATGCATTGAGGGGATATAGTGGGACCTTTCTACCACATACTATATCCAATTCATTAATTATATGGAATAAATGAATAACTATACAATACATAATCAATATAAGCATTCGTATTGATAAACTAGTGTATAAAATTTGAATATATTCCCTATTAAATAAATAGAACAACATAATATTAAGTTATATAGATAAATAAGGTGGATTTCATTAAAATAGTATACCTATGGTGAAGTATAACATTCCTTAAATTATGTTTACATAGCTGAAAAATCTCTTTTACAAAGACATTATATTTTCATTTTAAAATTCAGATGAATGTACTTTTTAAAAAAAATATTTTTAAAACTAAAAAATTCTAAAATAATGGGGTTGATATTTTCTATGAAAAATAAAGGAATTATTTAGTGGAATATTGATGAAAAATAATGGCTATGATGATGGAAAAATGTGATCATATTATAAACGTTAAAAAATTCTTCTCTTACTTTGTAAAAAGTAGAAAGTGTGTTGTAACAGAAAATGTTTAAAAATATTATTTTAAATAATTTTTAAAAATGTAAAAGGTATTATAAATATAAATCTATAAACCATTTAAAATTAAATAATAACATCCATTAAAAATACTAATGAACACAGACATAGAAAAAAATTCACCAACCAAGGAGGAGAAATAAAGAAGTTTTTTCTGAAAAAAATCCCTTCAGAATTTTGAGTAGAAAAGAGAGGAAAATGAAAGGAAAACATGAAAAAATAAAATATAACCATATTAGAATAAAATATATATGTTCTAAGAGAGATATAACCTATAATTCCACCAATAAAAACTTAAACATAAATAATCCAAAGTTATGATGAGATTGTGAAATAAACCCTTACCTTATAATTCTATTTGGTTAGACGCACTATAATATTCTGTATAATAAAATTATACTTATTATACATTTATATCATGAAAATATTTTTATTAAGTTTAATATATACAATTAATTAATAATTTCCTATTATCCATTTATTAATAATATTTAGGTAAAATTAATATTTTAGTGTTAACCGTTTCATTTTCCATAAATGTTTTGGTTCGACAGTTCTTGTACTGGAACCATGGACAAGGTTTCATATTCTAAAAAATATAAAAAATGATAAAATCATATTTTTTATACATTGAATTTAATTTTATAACCATCTATTTAAAATGGTCATGAAAAATGAAATACATTGTTTCATGGAGGCGATAGTCTATACGTACACATGAGCGAAATTTCCTTTTTAATGGATGAAAAAAATAAAGTAGATAAAGGTTTAATTTTAAATAATAATAAATATAATATAAATGTAATATTTATTCCTTAATTATATCCTTATTATCATTCATATAGTACATAAATGAAAAACGAATCACATCGCTTTGTCGATGCGGTAGTCCACACGTACGCACGAGCAATACAATATTTTTTAATGGATGGAAATGTAATAAGATAGATAAAATCATATCTTTATAGAATAATAATGGTGTAATAAAAATATTATATATTAATTAATTAAATATTTATAACCATTTATGTGATGTGGGGATGAAAAAATAAATAAATTACTTTGTGGAGGTTGTAGTCCACCCGTATGCATGAGTAATGTTTTCATTTCCCATAGGATGGAAAAGTTTATGAAAAAGGGCCATAACACAAGTATGAAAATATTTTATTATTTTAAAGATACTAATGTTATTATATCATCATGGTTATGAAAGGTTTGAAGGAGTTATAATAATAAATAAACATGAAAGGACTTAGTTAAGATTTATAACTCTTCTTTGAAATCCTCCTTTGGATTACACATCTTCTTATATTGGTCTTTTAATGATACCAAGAGGCACCAAAATAATTCTATTTTGAAGTTAATGTGATAATGGTATAAATACCCTCATATAATAAGAATTATATGATATTATGTTACCTTATCATATGGTTTTAACCTTAATTAACATGTTTTACCCCTTTACCATAGAAACAACATTTTTACCAATGTTACTATTCATAATGACCATAAATGAAATTTACTTCATTTTTGAATGACATGATTACAAATATGAGATCCATATTCCAAGATTTAATATTTACATGTTTAAGAAATTAATAATAATATATGTGTGAAAAAAATGATGAAAATTTTTTTTTTATAGAAAAATCATTTTAAGCATAAAAATAATCTTATACCAAAATCAAATATTATTCTGATTCCAATGGAATTAATTATATTATTTTTAATAAATTGGATATTATTTTAATTTAAAACAAATTCCAAAATAGAATAAAACTTTTAAATTAGTTTATTTAAATAAAATAAAATATTGTTTTACAAAAAATCTCAATTTTTCACTATTCACCAAAAAATCAACTATTTCTAAAAAATCTTAAAAATTCACCCTAAGAAAAATTCAAACTTATGAACTCAAAAATGATATAAATTTTATAAAATTAAAATTATTAAAATTATAAATTTTACTTTTAAATATAAACATGACCTATTTATATTGGAATGATAAAATAATAGAATATTCACTAGGCAACAGTCTAGGGATGTAGTTTTTACCTACTAGAGGATGATATCAAGTATTAAATTCTCCAATATAAAATAATTTTTTCCTAGAAATTTTGATATATTTAAGTTCTTAAAAAATGTGGGTAATAATTCTTCATAGCTTTATCAAGATCCCATGTTGCCTTCTCCTGTTTGAGTTTTCTATAAAGAATATTTACCAGTCGAGTTGTCATATTCTGTAACACTTTATCTGAAGTGTCAAGATTTTTTACAGGATATTAGTTTTAAGATAATTTAGGTTCAATATCTATTCCCTCTTATGGGAGAACATGTATTTGATCCACCATCCATTTATTTAAGAAATAAACATGGAAGCCATCATGTATTATAGAGAGTTTGGGCAACATGACCAATCGACAAGCTACAAATTCAATTCTATTGAAAATTTTAATAGGCCCAATGTTCTAATACTAAAAAACTGATTTTATCCAGCACTAGGGATTTAAAAGTGCTAAAAAAGCATTGTTAATGGGGAACCTTTATCAGTGATTTTTTACAAGCATTGATAAAATAATACTTAAAAAAATTACATTTCATTAAAAATAATATGTTAATATATAAATAAATTTATACTGATATAAATATAATATATATTCTTTAAAATATGTTTTAGATAAGGTAAATAATAATTTTCACTAAATATATAATATATTTAGTGAAAATGGCATATAAAATAATTAAAAAATATTCTTAATTAATAATTTGATTATTATTACCATGTAATAGTCATTTAATATCAATTTAAAGACAACAAAAATCAAAAAATTTATAAAAGACCTAAAATAAGTTGAAAACAAAACTCAAACTTCAAACAACCATATCTTTTGATTCGGGTGTTCATTTGGTCTCTACCATATATCAAATTAAAGCATGCGACAAGCTCTATGCCACGTAGGTCTGGGACCAACTATTTGAGAATTGTCCCCCTTTCCCCCAGAAATGCCTAGAAGAACTACAAAATAGAGTTTTTAGTCACCGACCTCGATTTCTTAAAATTTAAATGGCTATAAATCCTGATCCAGGTGTCCGTTCAGCTTATACCACATATCATATCGAAGATCATTGTATGATCATTAATTTGACAGGTTTTGGATATGAAAAAGGACTCCCAGATTATATTTTATGGTAAATTTAGTGTTTTTAGGGTTTTTCGAGTTTCTTAACGTTTTAGGGTTTATTTATTTAATATTAATTTATTAATAATTATTTATTTAATTATTAATTGTTAATTAATTAATTAATTAATTATTTATTTATATATTATATATTATATATTATATATTATTTATTTTTTATTATATATTTAAATAAATATAAGTATATATATATCACACACAAAAACATATATTGTATAAATGTATTTAAAAATAATTATACAAATATATATAAATATATGTAAATATATATAAATAAACAAATATATCATTAAACAGACAGTAAAAAAATATGGTGTATTAGTAAAGGCCTTCCATCATCTAAGGAGAGGTGTAGGGTTCAAATCCAAGCAAGCACGTGTGAGGCTATAAATTCCCATAGCACTGATTTGGGGGGGGGGGGGGTAGAAAAGAGCTGATAAAAGGGGTGTGGAGCGCTGTTAAAGGGTAAGTGGAAGTGCTTATAAATGGGTTATATGCTCATGGATGTCAAATTATTTTTAACCCCATTAATAGCATTTCTTTTATCAGTGTTCAAAAAGAACTATTAAAGGCCCCCTTTGATAAGGCTAAAAAATGCACTGTTAAAAGGGCCCTTTAATAGCACTAAAAAAGTGATATTAAAGGACCCTTTTAAGAGTGCTTTTTAGTGATGTAAAAGGGGCATTTTAGAGTGATTTTTTAGTGTTTATTAACGATTCTGGATTTTAACCATGATCAAATTACCAGTTCTCTTTTAGCACTGATAAATGCCCATTCTAGCGCTGTTAAAGGCCTTTTTTTATAGTCGTGTTCCTAGTTCTTAAATTCACCTTATTAATAAATCATTTAACACATTTGCATGGAGAAACATTTAAGAAAAAATGATCCCCCAATTTAAATTCTAGATCGTACATTTAGTTATTTTCTTATCTCTTTTACCTTCTATAGGCTGACTTGATATGGTTTTTAATAACATATACTTTCATTTTTGTATCCTAGACAAGTTCTGGTCCTAATAGCTTCCTTTATCTTTCTATTACCAAAAACATTGGTGAATGAAATCTCTTCTATACTATTCTTCATATAGTTCCTTATGTATTCTTGAATGAAAGCTATTATTGTATGAAAATTTAACCATAGGTAGATACTGCTCCCACATACCTTGAAAGTCAAGTAACAATATATCGACATGTCTTCTAATAACTGATTTTTTAAATGCCCTTCGGTTTTATGATGTTATGTTGTTCTCAAATGTATCTCAATATTGAGATCCTTAATAAGGCTTCTCCAAAATTTCAATGTGAATCAAGGGTCATGATTAAATAAAATTGATATAGTTGTATTATAAAGTCTCAGAACTTCATTATTATAGATCCATGAAAAATGATAGAGGGGTATATATTATCATATTAATAATAAATTTACATACTTAGTTAGGTGAACAATAATTACCCATATTGGATCAATATTACTTGGAGTCTTTATAGGTATAGTGAAAATTATAATATAACATTTTACCATTTTTATATTGGTATATGAAAAGTTTTTATGACTCCCTTGGGATATTTCCTTTCAGCCTTTACCTGATGGAACACCATGTATATATACACATAGTCTAAAATTTCCTTCATTATACAATCTTTTATGAAATTTTATCTTAAATCCGTGCACATCTTTGTGATACTAGGGTGTATAGAGAAATTTGAGATATATGTTTCATATATTTTCCCCATTTTCAAATCCGGTATATATGAAACACATATCCTCTTCGCAAACATCAACACTTCATATTTATAGATGATGTTTTACAATCTCCAATCATTCATTGCATTAATTATTCCTTGTAAACCCTTATCATCCTATTAACACTTCACTATATTTTCAATTAAATATGGTTTAACAATAGCTTTTAAAAGGAATAATCACTACTGGAAATAATGGCATTTGCGACGAGGCATTTGCGTCGGGATCCCGTCGCTAATAGGCTTTTGCGACGGGGGCCCGTCGCAAATAGACCGTTGTGGAAAACGACGTCGCAACAACAATTATTTGCGACGACGATCCTTCCCGTCACAAATATTAGTCCGTATATTTGTGAAAACTTTTTAAAATCGTATTTGCGACGGGTCCGTCGCAAATACCAATTGCGACGGGTCCGTCGCAAATACCAATTGCGACGGTCTCGTCACAAATACCAATTGCGACGGGCCCGTCACAATTAGTATTTTTTTTAAAAAAATTTAAAAAATATTAATAAATTATTTTAATGAATATAATAATAATACTATTTTTGACGGGCATAGTATCCCGTCGCAAATACTATAAAAAAGAAAAAATAATATTAATACATTATTTTATTTAATATAATAATAATCCAATTATAATTCAAAAATAAAAAAATATTAATAAATGATTTTAATTAATATAATAATAGAATTATAATTCACAAATAAAAATAATAAATTATTAATAAATTATTTTAATTAATATAATAATAATAGAATTATAATTCAAAAATAAAAAATAATAAAATATTAATAAATGATTTTAATTAATATAATAATAGAATTATAATTCACAAATAAAAATAATAAATTATTAATAAATTATTTTAATTAATATAATAATAACAGGATTATAATTCAAAAATAAAAAATAATAGAATATTAATAAATGATTTTAATTAATATAATAATATTAGGATTATAATTCATAAATATAAAAATATTAATAAGTTATTTTAATTAATATAAAAATAATAGAATTATTTTACATTCAAATATTAAAATAATTATAATATTACAAAAAAATATAATTAAATTATAATATTATAAAATTTTAATATATATATAAAATTTAATATTATAAAATATAAATAATATTATTATTCATATTAATATTGTTATTTCAAAATATAATATTATTAATATTTTATAATGAGACAGAAACTACGAATAGAAAAAAAATTCATATTTTGATTTAACAAACTTTATAACATAAAAACAAACTCTAATCTGAAGGAGGGGGGGGGGGAGGGGGGGGATCTGCAGATGCTGGTGGAGGAAACTCCATCCCTAAAGCATGAGTGAGTCGGTGCATGTACTCCATCTACTCCTGATGCTATTGCTGCCACCGACTCATCTACTCCTCGTATAGCTGCTGCTGGCGTCGACGCTCCTCCTCATGCTGCTGACGCATCTTCTCCTGCTCCTGTCAGAGAATCTCTATCAGTGTAGTCTGAGATCGCAACTGATCCTCATACTGTGTAGAAGAAGAAGATGCACGTGCTCCTCTTGAGCTGGACGCCGACATCACAACACTGCCATAATAATCTCCGGGAGTCAGTCGAGAGCTGATACCAACTACCCGGCCCTTCTCGAAGGCATACTGGGTGGCCTGCATCCATGCCGCCTCATCAAATTGACGGCCAGTGGTCTGATCTGATGACTCGGCCTGACTCTCAGGCCGGGTCTGTGACGCTGCGTCCTTATATGACTCCTGTAGTTGCAATTTAAAATTAAAATTGTGAATATATTATATGCAGTTAATTTTTAAACTTTAAAACAAATAATACAGACCATGATGTGATGCTGAAGATCACCTCTGAGCTCCCCAGTAGCAGGATCACTATACATCCTCCGATATACGTCGTACTCCGTAATATCGGGGTGCTCGACAGCCTATAAGAATAAAAAATAAACTGTTAATATTTATAGTTATATAAAATATTTATAAATAATGTACGTACCAGATGCTATCTATGAGTACTGAAAGTACAACTCCCAGCTCGATGAGTCACCTCCTGTCTCCCCCAATTCTGCCTCCCCACCGATGATCTCCTCTAAAAGACATCACTCAACCAGTGCGCACATAATCCATCCCATACATGGGATGAAATGTACTCTGGTCGGTGTGCTCTACATGACTCGTCAAAAACTGACACTCCTTCTTTCTTCGTGGCATCTTTTCTTAAATTGTGCAAAAAATGACGAAAGCGATCACGCATGGCCACCTCCCATGCCTCGTGGATGGCGTCACGCATGGTATCCTCGATCGGATACCATAAACCCTACAAATAAATCCAAATATCAAGTTAGAAATGAAATAATTTTCAAAATAAAAATTATTTATTTACGTACATACCAACCAATGGCTGAACATGGCCTGCTGCACATCAATGGGAATCTGCTCCCATGTGGTCTAAGGCTGAGAGAAATAGTTGCACAAAATAGCGCTACCCTGTCCGACTGCTATATGCGAAAAACTGTAAAAATAATAAACATTTATTATGTGAATAGATTAATGAAATATTAGTCAAATCCACATGTTATCACACAGGTTATTACACCTCCGTGTGCGTGGATCAAACCCAAGATGTGGACGTCGCTCGGGGATGGGGTCAGGAATCATCAATCGTGCAAGACCGCACCCCCTCCGCGTACTCCCTGGAGCGCCTACAGGCTGAGGGTCATCTGCCAGCAACTCATCCGCATCGAAAGATAGGTCAGCATCCGCCAACTCACGAAATGTGTCATCGTCCATCTGAAACAGAAAATGTTAATGTTGTTAGAAAATAATTGATAATTACTATTATATATACATATATATTAGTTATGATTGTATATAACTACCAGGGAATTCTATTAGTGTTCATCTTCATCATCATCTTCATATATGTCAATGTCATCTTCATATTCCTCCTCAACATCACCGATATCCATTCGAGTTCCAGTTGCTTCATCTCTTACCATTTCAAATTCATATGTGACATCATTAACATCATCGTCATCACTGACTCTTAAATGTGGGGTGTCGTCATCGATACTCATGTCTCTTTGTAAAAAGGATTGATTTTGAGTACTCTCTTGAAAAACTTCAATTATTTTCACATCAGTGAAAGCACATTCACTTTGACTAAACTGATTGTCTCAAATTTTGATTTTTATTATACTCCACCAATCAGTCAAGTCTCTTGATGTAGCACAATACCTTGTATAATAAACTTGATGTGCCTGTTGAGGTAATAAGAATGGTTCATTTACTGCGAGAACACTTTTACATTTAATATCGATGATTCCATGAGTCGGATGAACACGCACGCCTCTCTCTGTATCCAACCAACAACATTTGAACATGGTTATGTAATGTTTTCCAAGATAACAGAGTTCAATGATTTCATCAAGTATGCCATAAATGTCAACTTCATTTTCTTGATGATGAGATCCTCTCAAGCTAACTCCACTATTCATTGTTTTTTTCAATTCCCCATATGCATGTGTGTGAAATCGAAACCCATTCACCACATATGCATTATAAGTTTTAACAAGTTTGGAAGGTGGGTTACTCAATATACACAGCCGTTTTTCAATTTTATCAGCATGTCGAGACACCTGAATATTTGAGAAATAATTATCAATATAGTAAACTATACATTGAATGATTTGCTAAAAGATAAAGAATTTATGTTACCAGTTTTTGAAACCACTAAGAGAAATTTTTCAGTCGGCGTTCTTCGAGAGCAGCTGCTGTAATTTGTGGAATTTGTTTCTTGATATGATTATCATACAACCTATAAAAAACAATGTTATTTACTGTAACATAAATGATAGAATAAGTGATATAAACACTTATAGTACAACTGATGTCATGTCTTCACAGTTGAGTAGAACATACGTATAAGCTCTGTGATGTTCATCATCCGAAAGCCAGCGTTCATAAAATCCACCAAAACCAAGCTCTGGCTGGTTGAAAACAGCTAATTGATTGTCGATTTCATCAATATTCCTCTCGTTCCATCCCATTCGGTTGTGTTTTGAAGGATACTCAGATTCAAAATAATGGGAGCAGAAAAAAGATATTTCCTCTTGAAAATAAGCTTCTGCAATAGATCCTTCAACAAATGCTTTGTTACGTACTTTTCTTTTCAATTTTTGCATGCATCTTTCAAATGGGTACATCCATCAAAACTGTACTGGACCTCCACATTTGGCTTCATATGGTAAATGTAACATCAAATGTTCCATTGAGTCGAAGAAAGACAGCGGAAATATTTTTTTCTAGTTTACATATAATTACAACAACATCTTCTTCAAGTTTTCATAGAGCATCATAATCTGCTGTAGCCGCACAAATTTCCCAAAAACAATGAGACATGTCTGTTATGGAATCCCAAATCACAGAATTCAATAGACCTCTTAATCCAATGGGTAGAAGTCTTTCCATTATAACATGTCAATCATGACTTTTTAATCCAGTAATATGACCATTCTTTACACATCTACCCAAATTGGAATCACAACCATCTAGAAGTATCAAATCTGAAATCCACTAACAAAATAATAAATGGTTTTCTTTAGACAGTGTATAAGCTAATTTTGGTTTTAGTAACCTTTCTGTTCTGACATTCTAAAATAGTTCCAGTTATGGACGCCTTCAAATTTGGGCAAGATATAAACGTGCATTTACATTGTATTTTCTCTTTCTTGGCATATACAAAACTGTATGAAACAAATTATCAAAATAGTTCTTCTCAATATGCATGACATCTAACATGTGATGGACCAACAAATCAGACCAATATGGAAAATCCCAAAATATGCTACGTTTAATCCAATTGTGTTCTTTCCCAAAACTAGAAATTTTCTGTTGGTTTATTGTGGGACCAAAAGTGATGGGAGGTAATGAAAATAAAACTAATTTTAACTCCGAACCTGATAGCATTTTTGGAGGTCCATCCCTTTCAACTGTTCCTTTTCTGAAATGAGATCTCTTTATGTGAAAAGAATGATTAGCTGGAAGAAATCTGCGATGATAGTCAAAATAACAAGGTTTCTTTCCATGAATGAGCATAAATGCTTTGTTCTCTCCCATACAGTAAGTACATGATTTCTGACCATGTGTACTCCAGCCAGATAACATCCAATAAGCCGGGAAGTCACTAATTGTCCACATCAATGATGATCTCAGTATGAAATTCTGTTTCGTAGCAACATCATATGTACTGACACCAGTACTCCACAATAAACTTAATTCATCAATCAATGGTTTCAAATAAACATCAATATTATTCTTCGGATGTCTTGGAATTAGTAAAGTCAAAAAGATATATGGCTCCTTCATCAACATCCATGGAGGTAAATTGTACGGAGTTAGAAAAACAGGCCAACATGAATATTGACTTCCATAAGATCCGAACGGACAGAAACCATCAGTGGAAAGGCCCAGTCGAAAATTTATAGCTTCTAAAGCAAAGGATGGATTCACTCTATCAAAATGTTTCCATGAATCACCATCAGCTGGATGATTCAAGCTTTTATCGGTTGAAATATTCGCTTTATGCCATGACATCATTGTCGCTGTATTCTTAGACATGAATAAACGCAGAAGTCTGGATGTAAGCGAAAAATATCTCAACTGTTTTACAGGAATCAAACTAGACTTCCCATGTTGCCCTTCTTTATATCTCAGTTACCCACATGTGGGACAACTATCCAACGAATCATTTTCCCCAGAATATAAAATGCAGTCATTTGAACATGCATGAATCTTCTAACAAGTAAGTCCCAAATTTCGAACCAGCCTCTTACTCTCATAGTAATTTGCAGGAAAAACATTTCCTTCGGGTAACAGTGTTTTAAGCAAAGAAAATATCTGGTCAAAACAGGTGTTTGACATTCCGTTATTTGATTTGATAGCCATAAATTTTGCAAATGCTTCTAATTTTCTCATCTTGCAGCCAGGATATAATGCATCCTCAGCAGACCTCAACAACTCATAAAATTCAGACGACGCCAACTCAGGATTTGAAGATATATTAGCCGGAGTTTCTGTATGTTGAACAGATGAACCTGCAACATCATATACTAAATCTTGAAACCGGGATGGATCCGGAATCAAGTTGGTATCACCTGCTCTGGAACTGCGTTCACCGTGTTGATACCAAAAAACATAATCTGGTTGAAAACCAAAACGCAAGAGATGTCCCCCCACTTTGTCAAATGTGTCAAACGTTCTCAATGCACATTTTCTATAAGGGAATTTTATTTTTCCTTTTGAAACAAATTCTGGATTTGATGCCGCAAATGATAAAAAAGTCTCCACACCCTCTACATATACTGGATTTAAACCAGAACCGTTTGGATTTCTACGTTGATTTATCCATATGCCGTCATCTAATAATGATTGTTGACGACCTCGTTGTTCCATATTTTTCTATAAAATATAAAATCATTACTGGTTTTGAATAATTTGTTAGAAAAAACACTCAAGCAAGGATAATTATAGAGTTTACATCATACACGACTGACACAAACTTTTTATTGAGATAGTCCTTAAAATTGACCCTTTAAGAATTGAATATGTTTAGAATAAAGCAAAACCTGTTACAAATATTGATAATTTTAATATTATATAATTTTTTTATTATTTTAATAGTACTAATATTATTTTTTCATAAATATTAATTATATAATAATAACATTATTACATTATTAGTATATTTTATTATTAATATTAAAATAATATAATTTTCTATATTATATACAATTCTACTTTCATTTGTGTGTTTAACATTCTGTCTCCACATGTAATATTTGCATTCACTTTCACCTCTCCATTGGTGAGTAGGTTGATAATTTTGAAAAAGAATGCAAATATTACATGTGGAGATAGAAAACACACAGATGAAAGGAAAATTGTATATAATATAGAAAATTATATTATTTTAATATTAATAATAAAATATACTAATAATTTAATAATGTTATTATTCCTAATTATTGGTAATTATTCCTAATTATTGGTAATTATTCCTAATTATTGGTAATTATTCCTAATTATTGGTAATTATTCTTAATTATTGATAATTATTCCTAATTATTGGTAATTATTTTTAATTATTGGTAATTATTGGTAATTATTCCTAATTATTGGTAATTATTCATATAATTACCAATAATTAGGAATAATTACCAATAATTAGTAATAATAACATTATTAGTATATTTTATTATTAATATTAAAATAATATAATTTTCTATATTATATACAATTCTCCTTTCATCTGTGTGTTTTCTGTCTCCACATGCAAATATTACATGTGGAGACAGAAAACACACAGATGAAAGGAGAATTGTATATAATATAGAAAATTATATTATTTTAATATTAATAATAAAATATACTAATAATGTAATAATGTTATTATTCCGAATTATTGGTAATTATTCCTAATTATTGGTAATTATTACTAATTATTGGTAATTATTCTTAATTATTGGTAATTATTCCTAATTATTGGTAATTATTCCTAATTATCGGTAATTATTCATAATTATTGGTAATTATTTTTAATTATTACTAATTATTGGTAATTATTGGTAATTATTACTAATTATTGGAAATTATTACTAATTATTGTCAATTATTACTAATTATTGACAATTATTACTAATTATTAGTAATTATTGGTAATTATTGGTAATTATTACTAATTATTACTAATTATTGGTAATTATTACTAATTATTGGTAATTATTACTAATTATTGGTAATTATTACTAATTATTGGTAATTATTACTAATTATTACTAATTATTACTAATTATTGGTAATTATTTCTAATTATTACTAATTATTGGTAATTATTACTAATTATTGGTAATTATTACTAATTATTGGTAATTATTACTAATTATTGGCAATTATTACTAATTATTAGTAATTATTGGGAATTATTGGCAATTATTACTAATTATTAGTAATTATTATTAATTATTGGTAATTATTACTAATTATTACTAATTATTGGTAATTATTACTAATTATTGGTAATTATTACTAATTATTTCTAATTATTACTAATTATTGATAATTATTACTAATTATTGGTAATTATTTGTAATTATTGGTAATTCTTACTAATTATTACGAATTATTGGTAATTATTATTAATTATAACGAATTATTGGTAATTATTATTAATTATTACGAATTATTTGTAATTATTACTAATTATTACTAATTATTGGTAATTATTACTAATTATTACTAATTATTGGTAATTATTACTAATTATTACTAATTATTGGTAATTATTGGTAATTATTTCTAATTATTCATAATTATTTCTAATTATTAATAATTATTGGAAAGTATTACTAATTATTGGTAATTAGTGATAATTATTACCAATTATTACTAATTATTCCAAATTATTACTATTTATTACTAATTATTGGAAATTATTACTAATTATTGGAAATTATTACTAATTATTGGTAATTATTGGTAATTATTGGTAATTATTCCTAATTATTGGTAATCATTACGAATCATTACTAATTATTTGTAATTATTCCTAATTATTGGTAATTATTCTTAATTATTGGTAATTATTCCTAATTATTGGTAATCATTACCAATTATTGGAAATTATTCCTAATTATTGGTAATTATTCCTAATTATTGGTAATTATTCCTAATTATTGGTAATTATTCCTAATTATTGGTAATTATTCCTAATTATTGGTAATTATTCCTAATTATTGGTAATTATTCCTAATTATTGGTAATTATTCCTAATTATTGATAATTATTCCTAATTAGTGGGAATTATTCCTAATTAGTGGTAATTATTCCCAATTAGTGGTAATTATACCTAATTATTGGTAAATATTGACAATTATTTGCAATTATTGGTAAATATTGGTAATTATTGGAAAAAATATTGACAAATATTAGCAATTATTGAATATTGGGAATTATTATTAATTATTACTAATTATTAGTAATTATTACTTATTATTGGTAATTATTATAAATTATTACTAATTAATGTTAATTATTTCTAATAATTATTAATTAATTCAAATTAATTTTAATTTTTCATAATTACTGCTAATTAATTGTAATTACAGCTAACTATTTTAAATTAATTAGTGTTTAATTGTCTCTAATTACTATTAATTATTAATACTTATTCATAATTATTTCTAATTAGAAATCAAAAAATAATTCTAAAAATTTAAACTAAATAAATATAATAAATAAAATAAATATGAAATTAAAATTCAGATAAAAACTTAAACTTGATGTCAAGGTCGAGCCGTTGTAATTGTAGAACACCACCAACTGAATCCTCGAAGTCGGAAAAAAAATTTTACAACTGAAAGTCGTAAAAAATTCAGAGTGAAAAAATGGGAACGGTTGAGAGTTGAGAGTGAAGTTAAGAAATTGTAATGGTTGGCAGTATTTATAGGTTGGCGTAATTGCGACGGGCGTTTTTACGACGGGCTTGCCGTCGCAACTAACGCTTTTTGCGACGGGCCCCGTTGCAAATAACCCTGACCGCATTTAATTATGGGCGATATTAAAACGGTTATTTGCGACAGGCCTGCAGGCCCGTCGCAAATAGTCTTTAACCACCACCTGTTAGTTGCGACGGGGATAGAACCCCGTCGCAAATAACCCTGACCGCATTTAATTATGGGCGGCATTAAAACGGTTATTTGCGACGGGTCCCGTCGCAAATAATTCATACCGCCGGGGTATTGGCGACGAGACTGCAGTCCCGTCGCCAATAGTCTTTAACCACCGTCGGTTATTTGCGACGGGGTTCTATCCCCGTCACAAATAAACTTCGCACGGTTTGGCGCGCATTTCGCGCCAAAATATTTGTGATGGGGTTTTTTACCCATCGCAAATAACAGATTATTTGTGACGGGAATAGTTGCCCGTCGCAAATACTCCTTTGCGAAAGGTATTTTCGACGGGAATTATTCTCGTCGCAAATATCCCGTCGCTATTAACCATTTTTCCCGTAGTGAATGTTCCCCATTTCCAACCAATTAACAGAACCATCTTTATTAAATCCTTGGATATAGGATCCTTTTTAATTATCATCACAATTAATACTATATATCCCCTCATACTCAATGCATTTACCGTCTTATTTTCATTCCTAATATTGTCATGTATCAATTAATCATTATCCATGATTAATTCAAACCATATTATTTGACTCATGTTGAGCACTTTTTGAGGGAATATATACTTCAAACTTTTGTTGTTCAAATATGTGTCACATCATTCACCACATTGATATTTCTTCTATATATTCAAGGAAACTATTATAGCTGCAAACTCAAGATCATGAGTTGGATGGTTCTTTTCATGGATCTTCAATTTCTTTAATGTATAATAAACCACTCTATCATTTTGTATACATACACAATCTAGTCATTTATTTGATGAATTTTTATATATTACAAACCCTTACTTTCATGGTGTTAAATTCAACACTAATGCATTAATCAATTTCCTCTTCATCTTCAAAAAACTTTCTTCACTTTCCCTTGACCATGTGAATTTAACCACTTTACGTATCATCTTTGTTTATGAGTTGGACTACCAGGAAATTTTCTGAACAAACCACCGATAGTAACCTACTAAACCAGAGAAACTACATTTCATAGTTATATTTCACTGTGTGGGCTATTCCTTTTCTACCCTTTTATTTGAAAGATCAATAAATATTCCATTATTAGAGAAAATATGGCCAAGAAACGAAAATTCTTGGAACCAAAATTCACACTTACTGAATTCCCTATATAATTATTTTTATTTGAGAGTCTCAAGAATTATTCACAATGGATTCTCATTCTATTAATTAATTTTAGAGTAGATAAATATATTATAACAACCTTATAATTTCTTTAATATTTTTAAATAATTTAAAAGTGTTTTAATACTTACAAATAATTATAATTTATAGCTTTTAAATTAACTAATGTACTAAAAAAATAGCATTTTAAAGTATTATTTTTGTGTAAAATAATATTTTAATATGAATATATATTATAATATTTTTATAAAATTTATTTTTATCAATATATCATTTAATTAAATATAATATATATTTGTTATTATAATTATTTTGACAAATACTAAATTATGTTACAAATATATTCACTATTAATATGACACCCTAAGATTTTATGGTGTATTTCTTCATAAATAATTTCAATTCATTAGATATCTTATATGAAAAAAACACCCAGTCTCTACAAAACTACAATTTTTTTATAGTTATAATCTAGCCATGAAACATAATTTTTCCACTTCTATGATTTTAATTTCAAAAAATGGACATAAAACGATGCGATTAGTATATATTTTAGAGTCTAATAGGATCAACTTAATTTATTCATGAATAGTAAATTAACCCTTATGAATAGTAATGTACTTTTATGAATAGTAATATTATCCTTATGAATAGTAAATTTACCCTTATGAATAGAAACCTCACCCATGAAATTATAAATAAAATTTAGGCACCTTATAAATGAGAGGTAATGTTTTAAAAATAAATAATTAAGTGTTGGTATTTTTGTGAGTAATAAAAATTTATTTACAATTTAAAATTAGTAAATTTATTTAAAATAAAATTAATTTTCATAAAATTTATTCTTAAATAAATATTTTTTTTCCTATTATTTTAGGATAATTTTATGTGACCTCATTTAATTTTTGAAAGTATTATAAAATCAGTTTAAAAATTAAAATCTGTATTTTTTAGGTAAATAATGATTTTATTTAAAAATTAAATTTCACATATTTATAAAATTATTTTGGTAAAATGGTTACTATTTTTTAATTCTACAGGTTGAAAAACGGTTAGGTTGATTTTTTGTGATTTTTCTCAAATAATTGAATTTTTTGTGAATAATGAAATTTGATAATTTATAAAATATGTTAAATAAATGAATTTCTACTTCATGATTGAGTTGTGGATGATGTAAATGGCCATTGGTTAGAACTAAAATGCATATATTTATATTTTTATTCATAATAATCATGACTCTTCCTAGTCTTGAACTGAAATAATAAAATAATGATTAAAATAATTGAAAAACCCGCCTCTCCTCAACTATAAAAACCACCGATCACTCCCTGTTCTCTTCAATCCTATAATCCTTGAATATTCTCAAATTTCTACCCAAATACTAATAAATAGTACCTCCAAAAATCCATGATCCATTTTTCTTTCCAAAATACAAAAAACTCATTCTCTTAAGGAGGTTCTCAATGAGGATATTTTAAGAGTTAAACCCTCTACCTTTTTCTTTTAATTTCATTTTTAATTTTTTTATATTCTTATCTTCTCCTCACATAATATATCCAAATTACCATTATAAATCCATTATAATCTATATTTTTGAATTATATCAAGTTAATGGAATATACATCATCAATATCCTTACTCTCTCTGTTTTATTTTAAAAACAAAATCATCATCCTGGAGGTGCCAATTTGCAACCTTCATGGATGATGAACCTTCGTTCTTCATTTTTTATCCTTCAAGGCTGGCCAGGAGACCATTTTTATGGTTTAACCAGATTCTAAAATATGTATTATATCTTATTTAATTATTCTATAACCATAATTTATATATGGTACTAAGTAATATAAAAAAACTAGTTTGTTGTGATCGAAAAACCACCATAAAAATCTAAACGATTCTCACTAAAAGAATTATCTAATAATTCATCCCCATACCATGTAACCAAAGGATTAATATAACAATTTAAACATATTTATGTTAATTAATAATTTATAAATTCAATCCTAGATAATTATATCCATTCCACATGATCTTCTATACTTATAATCAAGCGAACCGATCATGGATATCAAGAAACGAATACTCCAGAATGACGAAATTCAATCTTATAACCTATCAAAAGGTGATAAAAGAACTTAATAAAATTTTAATAAATTATATAAATGTCTAATTGGTTATGAATTAAATTATAAATGGGTATAATTTTATATTCCAGGACCTTAAGTTCAAGAGAATAACATATTCACACATAAGGTAATGGTTTTCTCATCTCACTAACATTTTTGTGAGATATTTCATATTCAACACTATTTATTTTTTATCGTGTATATATACTTCCAATTTATGTATCATAAAATTAATATATTTATTTTTATGGTATTTGATTCTTCATTTTATGATTATTAATTTTGGTTCATATTATTTGATTGATTACAAAGTGGTAAGGGGTTCCACCTGAACCTTCATTTTTTCTTTCGGGTTATTCCTTCACTATCCTAAGCCAAATGTAATTATTGTTAATTTTTCTGTACATATTATATATTATATTTTTCTATTCTAAAATAATATATTCAGATAATTAAATCTTTATTTTATGGGTATTATATGTTTTAAAATAGTTCCCTTTTTAATTCTTCTCGATAAACAGGCCTGATTCAAGGGAGCTTCTCAAATTCTGACCCATTTTCAATTTCACCATATAATATTTTTTAATCCGTAGTAATTTTCTTGAAATAAAAAATTTTATAATGAAAAAACTACCTTGGTCCATTTTTGGATTTATGAAAACAAACATGCCATTCCTCTTTAAAATCTCTTTAATATTTTCTTTAAACCATACTAAAATGTTTTGTTTCTAAAGATTCATTAAAAAATATTTTTCTATGATTTCACATAAATGGGAAAAAATTTATTCCAAAAATATAATTTAAATTTATTTCCTTTTTATTTTCTAGTATAAACATGTTTTCAAACTTATTTTACGAGAAATAAAAATGGTTTTCCAAAAGAACTCTTCTTTCCAAAATAAAAGTGTTTTTTATCATCTCACTTTTAATTCTATAAGATTTACGACTTATTCACCACTTGTTCCTTGCATGTGGTGTATGTAATGAAATTTTATATATCAAATCATGAGTCCTATTATTCTTATTATATTATATTTAATTAATAATTACATGTTTCAAAGTGGTATGGGACACTTTGGAATGTTTAATTCTAATTTTCTTCAAGAGTTTTTCAATGATTTAATTAGAGTATTTTCATCTATGATTATGATTGAATTATTTAAAAGTGTTATGAGACACTTTTATCTAAATATATATTTTATTAAACATATGAGGAATTCATTTGACTTGGAAAGGGGCGAGTGCATCTTACTATAGCCCCTTGATGCATCAGTAGGTCTCGTGAGACAAAATAGAATTGGGTTTTGGATGAGGCCTTACCCTAGTATTTTTCAGATGTCATGGTTGAGGCCTCAATGAAGGGTTTATGATGTATGGAATATTTATTCCGTCATTATGAAATTATTAATAAATAATACATTTGATTATTTGACTAGTAGAATATCCATGGTGAAGTTTCATGTGATTATTCATATGGTATTATTCTTTCAGTTTTTATTCCTTCCATATTATGCTCAAGATTATGTTTTAGTGGCACGATTTATTCACTTTGACTTATTTTATATGATATCTTATGTTTTATCACTTACCCTAACTAAGCATCTGAGCTCACCCCTTTCTTATGTTTCCTTTCCCCAGGTTATGAAGAAGAAAACTTTGAATAATCTTTCAAGGATGGAGTTTATTTTATATTGTATCATGTTTTATTTTATTTTTCCAATGTATTATGGGTATCATGACTATAATATAGTCTTCTAAGATTTCTTAACTAATTGGTACTTCATTATTTGACTCCCTTTAATCATTCCAATGTATTATAATAGTTCATCATCTCTAGGATTCTGTGGTTTTGGCATTACATATGTCATCAATGAATACCACCAAGAAGTTATCAAGATAATGTTTGAATACTTTAATCATTATATCCCTAAAAATATAAGGTTCATTAGTCAATATAAATGGAATTACCATAAAATATTAATGTTTATACCATGTAAAAAATTCCATTTGTTGTATATAATCCCAATTATCCTAAAATTGATGATACAAAATAAATTATTGATCTTTGAAAAATATTTAGATCTTTGAATTTGATGAAAGAAGTCATCAATTCATGTTAAATAATCCTTATTATTTATATCAAAGACATTGATCTCCCAATAATTGATGGAAAAACTCATAGACTAATCTTTACATTTCAAAAATAGGATAGTGGATCCCCATGTTCAAAAAATAGGGAATATAAATCTCCTATCACATGAGTCTTTCTATTATTTCATCAACTATACCAATTACACTATTGGAATTCCATAGGGTGTCTTTGATATCGGGTTTTCATCAGGGATGAGTTCAATAGAAAACTAAACTTCACCCTTAGGTGGATTTCTTAATAATTCTTCTAGAAACACATTAATGTAGTCCTTTATAAAAGGCACATACTCTATCCTTATGATGTATTCCCCATTGAAGTATAGTGGTTCCCCCCCTCTTAGACTAGAATTTTATCAAGGTGAAATAATGGAGGTGGATCCCTAAATGATTCAGACAATTAAGTTTCTCTATTAAAGACATGGGATTCTCAACACCTTTATAAACAGTAATCTATTTCTCTCAAAAAAATATATTTCATTATATATTGAATGCCAATACATAGAAATAATTATGTAATATTCAATAATAGGTATGATAATTAGGTCTTAAAATTGGTAATATCTATGCATTTGAATTGAGACTACTCGATATATCCATATTATAATGAGATTCCCATTAACTATCTTGATTGAAAATTATTTACTCAAAGTGGTGGGGGATGATTTAATGGTCTCAAAAAAATTCAAAATATAAAAGAGTTTATAGACCTAAAATTAAATAAACCATTATCTAACATTATTTTTTTGATCAATATACCATTCACCACATCATTTGGGAAATAAACCTCAGCTATAGTGATCTCATAATCTTGGACCTTCACCCTTGTACTTTTCTAAAATAAATTATATTAATGCATAGGAAATTATTTTGAATAATTCACCATATTAGACATTGATGGATTTTTATTTCCCTTACAATCATGATCCTGATAGACATTCTCTCCACACTTGAAGGAAAACCCCATTCTAATCAAGCATATTCCATAGTGTTTCTTTCCACAACAATTAATTTATTGAAATTATAATATTACCTTATTTTCTTTTTCTATAATTATTTTTAGGAATTTCTTAACCACCCACTTCTATTATTGATTTCCCTAAAAAACATAAGACATTTATAATTCTTTCTCTATCTTTATGGAACTTTATTTTATTTCCTCATATTCTAAAAATGAATGAGAGACTAATTCCATTTTAAGTCTAGGTTTTATCCCATAAAAAGTGATCCTTTATACTTCCTGGATTGTGTACACAATCAAAACCAAGAGTTTTTAACCTTGAAATGTTAGGTTAAAATTCATCAATATTTTCTACTTAATTTTCCTTAGATTGAGGACATTATTCATCATATCATCACATTACTCACGAGGAAAGTATTTTTTTGAAGAATATCTAATTAAAATTCATAAAATCTATACTACATATTTCCCAATAATCATTGGTGTTTTGGATCATTGATCACCATTGTTCAATGTCTCCTTTCAGATGATAAACTGATATGACAATTTTCACTATTTCACTACTTACCAAAGCGTGAAATATCTTCTCTTGTTACTTGAACCATTTCCCTAATAGTAATGTATTAGTATTTAAGATACCAAATTGTGTATAGATTGTATTTTTTGTTAACTGATTATCATTGGTTGTCAATGGTGTTCAATGAGACAAGAAGATCTCATTTTGGTAAATATAATGAAGTAGTTCCAAAGTTAATTGAGCTTGGATAAAGTCCTAAAGTATTTATAATTCAAGAAACATCTTTTTAAGACTTTGATATTCAAGGTGATTCTCATAGAATTTTTATGGATTCTTTTGATGATGTTTAATGTCATGATTGAATAATATCCTTGTTAAATATAACTATTCTTTGTATATTTGTATTTTATATATATCATAAGTTGTTTGGAGAGCTTGTGATACAAGCCTTATGATGGAAAGAGGGAGAAAAGGTATTGATAATCATATTTAGGTTTTATTGGAATGAAATATTTTTATGGAAGATGGGGAAGTTATAAAAATTTCCTTAGAAAATCTGATGATTCTAAAACTGATTGATCAAATGATATATATCATGACAGATGTAGCTAGTGATGAAAACAATGACCACCAAATAGGTTGGATGGTGTTTCCAAAGCATATTTTTATGTTTGTTCAATTTCCTAGTGTTTGTAAAATTTTTGAGCCTAAAAATAAGGAGTTTGTTTTTTTAAAAATGTGAGATTTCCATGTAGCACAATTTCCAGATCACGAGGGACAGTTTGTGGACTACATAAAAGGTATACAGAGTAGCGAAGGAAGATCGTCAAAGGAAGAACTCTGTATAGCCTCACTATGTGGACCACAAAGCATAGTATGTAGACTGTATAGGTAAAACAATATGCATGAATCTTGTAGTTCATAGGAATCCAATCATATGTGGGAGGACCATAATTTGTGGATGATAGGCAGTGATTTTTTTATAGAATTGATCGTCTACCGTGATATAAGAAATGTGTTTTGTGAACCGTGGTGGGAAAAATGGTTCTCAGGAAGAGCACAACATGCGGTGAAGGCTGTATCACATTGAAAATATGGTTAAATTGAATTATAGATATTTTCTGATCTATTTTCCTATATAAAAGATCCTAATAAAATAATTAAGGAAGAGAAAATTTGGTAAGAAATGATCATTACACTGTAAAAAATTCAGTGAAGTCCAAAGTAGTTCTCGGGGAAGAAATTCTGCAAAAGATAAGGAGTCTTTAGGGACTCTATAGCTCAAAAAAGAAAAGGATTCATGGATGAGAGTTAGTATGTTGGGAAATGGGATTCCATGGAACAAATGTAGTTCATGAAGCAAAGTGGTTTTCTGTGAAACATCAGTAGTCCTTGGATGAAAATGAAGTTAGCAGAAGAAGAAGAAGTCCACCAAAGGAAAGGCAACCTATGAAGTAAAGGATGTCCACAGAGCAGAGGTAGTCCGAAAAGCATTGATAGTATGTAGGATTATCGATCATCCATGAAGAATAGGTAGTTTATGGAAGGGAAGGATTTCCACAAAGTACTCATGCCACATAGTGCAAGGCAGTTTGCAGAGGATATAAGAATGTTAATGTAGGGGAAACATCACATAAAATTGTGTGTATACCATATTAATACACAAAAAACATAGAAGAAAAAACATGCACAATTTTTTTGTGTTAATTAGAAATAAACATGCACACAAACTCATATTTTTACCAAGGAAGAAGAAAGGGATATCAATACACTACTACACTATTCCGTATTATTATGTTTCTAAGAAGAAAAAGTGTTTCCATTTAAAGTTCATTAATTATTTAGGGAATATTAATTTTGATGATGTAAAGTTGAGCTGATCTTTATTGATTTAATAATCACATAATAATTTTCTATTTCCAACAAGAATAAGAAGAAGAAGAGATCTTATTAGTTTTGGTTTTTCACTGAAGAAGAAATTGAGAATAAGAGAAGAAGACTTGATGATCAAATTGATATTAGTTCATTATAATTCAGGTTAGAAAAAATTTAGTGTTCATCAGTCCAGAAAACATTCATATTATTATGAATGATAAAAGAAGAATATGGTGAAGCTTTTAGTTTTCTACTAGGAAGAGGTAAGATGAGTTACCTACATGCTGTTTAGAATGTAACAATTGAAGAGTAGAAGATCAAAGTATTACTATGGAATCCAACATGTCTCAACAGGTTGAAGACATTATTTTTTTGACAAACCTTTAACAAGGATAAGACTGTCTTGGGAGGTAGTATAAATATCTATCAAAGTGATGTAAAAAAGACTGTCTTGGGAGTTAGTATAAAGATCCATCCAAGTGAAGTAGAACACATGCTAATGGATTTTTTTCATAGTTCCACATGAGTGTAAGGTTATATCTTAATTGTTGTAACCACATTTAAAGGATTTTTTTCTATTGGGTGTGTGGTCAGGATTATTTCCAGACAATGGAAAGGACTAGCTACTCTTATTGAGTAGTGAACCATGTAAAAATATCATGTACTATATTTAATACTTTTATATACTTTCATATTATAGGTAAAAGATAATAATAGAATCAAGATCTAAATTGGTCTAATTGGTATAGGGATAAAAAGTCACAATTGGATTAAAAAGTCTCCAACACTGATTCACCCCCCTCTTAGTGTTAGGAATATCCCAAACTAGTCCTCTCAATTGGTATTATAGCTAAGGTACAACTCTTTTAGATTCTCTATAGTGAGGCTATTTTCTTTTGAAGACTTTAGTTTATATCCTGACTCAACAATGATGTTCAGTTTTGGTGAAGATTCAGTTACTTTTGAACATATGTCTATATTTACTAATAAAATGTTGAATATGAAAAATAAATTAAAGAGAAATTGGAACAAGAATTCACTCTTATCTATAGAAGAGGAAGTATCTATTTCTCTATGACTTTTTGTTTATGAATACATTTCATACATGGAAATTAATGAGAAGGTAGATGGTGTTTCCACCAAGATGATGGATGAACTTCTAACCTCTAGTGATCAGGAGGTATGTGTTATTACAGTTGAAAACATTCTTCAAGATGAAAGTTCCAGCACAACTGGTGATGATGATTGATCTACAACATTTAAAGGATTATTCTTTGATAGATTAATAGTTATTCATCATGGTTTTTCTGAAGAAACAGAATCCCTTGTCTGTGAAGTATTTCAATTTTTGTAGGAAGAGATCACCCACCTAGAAGAAGAAGTTAATGTCTTGAAGAAGATCATACAAGAATAAAATGTTGAATGTATAAATATCTCTAGACAAGTTGGAACCTTTAAATAAAAAAATGGAACTTTAAATAATCTCCTCAAAATGGATCAAATAAGTTCTGGAGAAAGAGGTGTCCATAATGCCCTTGAAGAACATACCCATTCACTTGAAGAGAAATTGAAAAATAGAACTGATGACAAGGGGTTACAATCAGAATAAATGTACAAGAAGATAAAGGAACATGCCTACCTTATTAAGGAAAAAGTTAAGCTACATGAATATGAAGTTGAAAGAATAAATAAGGTTTGTTAAGAGAAGATGATTGTGATTTAAAATTCTAAAATCATCCTAAATGTGAAAAGTCTAGAACTTTAAAGTTAGTTTTCCAATCTTCAAAAAACACGTATTGAGTCTTCCCAAAAAAAGAAACAATTTCTATTGGAACAAAATGTTAATTGGACGATTTTAATGTTGAAATACCTCCAACATGTGATAAGAAGATCATTTATTTATTCAATGATCTATCATAAGTAGCTGAGAAGATTCAGTAACCATCCATACAATCTTGTAATAATGTTTTAAAACCTATTTTCTTTAATAGTGTAGGTCATAAAATAAAATCTAAACCATTATGAATGAAAAAATGCAAGGATATACCTACCACCATTTCTAGGGTGGATAGAAAGAATAACGTGGAAGGTGATTCCCTAAAAAAATCATAAAAAATCATGGAGAAGACCCAAAAAACCAATATAGAAAATATCAGGAAATCAAGATTTGTGGTTCAATGTTGGTGCTACAACAGATTTGGGAAATGTGCTTTAAATTTTTGGTATAATCTAAAAAATGTAAGAGTACAAAGGAATCCCATATCAATGGGGATAAATCCATAGAATAATAAGAAACATTCACTGGTCCATAAGCATCTGTATACTACAAATAGATTTGGAATTATTGATTAAATCAATGATGTATGCAATGGTAGTTGTCAAAAGGTTGGTACATGTTCATCTCAACATGTATCCAAATATGACAGGAAAATAAGATTACAAAATATGACCTGGAAGAAAGAAGAAAACATGGGAAGATATCAGAAGAATGTTGCGAATAGAGATCTTCACAGGAAGGCATCAAAGAAGAATGGTGAGAAAACCATGGATTCTAAATCAAAGAAGTTGAACAGAAGTTCATCCAAAATAACTACCAAGAGGGATGAAACTAAGAAGAACCCATGTGGAAGATCTGAACTTGCTGCTATGGTTTCTAATGACATGTTATTTATTTGGCCTATATACTTGGAAATAATGAAGAAACTTGAAGATGTATAATCTAGGGCTAGTGAAAGAGGAAATGAAAAGATTACACATTATAATGAAAAAGTAAATGAGAGGTTTCAAACAAAGGGAAACACTTTTGTTAAATATGTTTTGTGTGAGAGATGCAATAAATTTGGTCATATTACAAAAGTTTGTTTAAAATTATTACCAGAATAAGGAGTAATAAAAAGGAGTAACAGTGTATCAAACATACAGGATATTAAGTAGTAAAATTATCCACACAAAGAAGAAGAGGATTTGAAGAGATCTATGATGCCTCAACACAAATCAAAATAAAAGTTCAGATGTGCAAGCATAAATAATGGATCTAGTGAATAAACTTGGTTGATAAAAACTTCTCAACCATTATATTAATATTAATGAATCAAGGTGGATCCACCATATTCCCTTAATATTTATGTATTTTATTTTTATTGTAATGTTGGTAATTGAAGGTGAAACATGTTCTCATGGGAGAACCTGAGAAGTAGTGAGTGTTGTAAATTCTTGATAGCAATTCCAAAGAATTTACTATCCTTGAATGATTCCTCAATTGATATTTAAATAAAAATATGATGGTGGATCATCCTTGATGAATTTGAATAATGTGATTTCCTATTCTGTATATCTAGGATCATCCTTGATGAAGTTATGAAAGTTTTTCAATATGTACTATCACAAGATGATAATGAATTCTAGTGTATTCTCCATTTTTATAATTTCTTGAAATTCATTCCTGATTAGATAAACCATTAAGAAGATGATGAGAAATTTTTTCCTTGAGGGGGAGAAAAATGAAGAAGTTTCTAGAAATTTTATTTTAATTAGTATCAAATTTTATTATTCTAAAAACTGCTTGAGTATCATGTCATTATAAAAAGTATGTCTCTTAATATCTCATCCTTGGTTATTAAAAATAAAAAAATCTTTATAAAGGGGGAGAAATTGAATTAATTAGTGACATAAGAAGAATTGAATTCCCTAAGTTCACTTATCCTACCTATAGTACCTGAATATTTTTGATCTATTTTCTAAAGATTGTGTAGGAGTTTCAGGTTGATTGTTCTTAAAAATATTTATCTGAGATTTGGTAATTTTATCTTGGAATTAAAGTGATTAATACTTGAAGAAAAGTATATGAGTTATCATTTCTTAAGGTATAATTATCATTTGGAAATGGAATTTTTTTGTCCAAATCAAATCCTATTATTTTCTAAACTGATCACATCTCAAGTAGACAGAGTCAAAAGATGGATGGTGCATAACTTAAGTATTGACTGATACCCTTTTTCCCATGAATTTTGTATTTCTTGTCAATAAGGGGGAAAAAAAGTGAAATTAATGTATGAAAATTAAATGGGAGAGAGAATATAATAGTTCAACATGTTGACACATTCATTTGGAAAGAAATTTTAAGGTATTTCCAATAAATACAAAGGGGAGATTGAAGAGCCCACTTTGTGCATAGATTGTGTTTTTTGCCAATGATTGTCATTGGTTTTAAACAGTGTTAAATGAGATAATAATATCACATTATGGTCAATATGATGAAGTAGTTCCAAAGTTAATAGATCTTGGATGAAGTCCTAAAGTCTTGATAATTCAAGAATCATCTTCTGAAGACATTGTGTTTCAAGATGATGCTAGAAGGATTGTTATGGATTCATTTGATGAAATTGGATATCATGATTGAATATTTTTCCTAGTTAAATATAAATATGATTTGTTTTTTTTATTTCATATATGTTGTAAGTTGTTTAGAGAACTTATGACACAATACTTATGATGAAAAGGGTGAGAAAAGGTGTTTCCAATCATATTGAGGTGTGATTGGAATGAAATATATTGCTGGAAGATGTGTAAGTTACAATACTTTCCTTAGAAAATCTGATAATGCAAAAATATAATTGATCAAATGATATATATCAAGATAGATGTAGATCGTGATGAAATAAATGACAAAAAAGGTTTGATGGTGTCTCCAAAGAAGATTTTTAATAAGGCGTTGTTTCCTAAAATTTTTGGGCCAAAAAATTGGAAGTTTGTTAAAAAAAAGGAAGGATATATATGAATCATAGTCTATGGACCACGAAGGGTAGTTCATATACCACATAAGAGGTATGTAGAGAGACAAAGGAAAATCAGAAAAGGATAGATTTCTCATTGTAGTGCTATGCGGGCTGTGAAGCATAGTACATAGACCATGTAGGGAAAAAAGTAAAGGTGAAGATTTTAGTTTATAGGAGGACAACCATACATAGGAGGAGATTCATTTTTGGTTGAGAGGTAGTGATCTATTTTTAGAATAGATCATCCATCATGATTTAAGAAAGGAATTACATGGGCCACAAAGTAAAAATGGTTCGTGGGAAAATAACGGTCTGTGGTGAAGGTTATAACACATTGAAAACTTGGGTAAATCAGATAAGAGATATTTTTAGATCTATTTTTTCTATAAAAATGATCCTAATACCACCATTAAGGAAGTGTGAATTTGATAAGAAAATATCATCACTTTAGGAATAATTCGGTGATGTCTTAAGTAGTTCTCAAGGTAGAAATTATGTGAAATATAAAGAGTCTTGTGGGGCACTATAGATCGCAAAAGAAAAGGATTCTTGGAGGAGAGTTACTCTATCGAGTAAGAGGAGTCCAAAAAACAAAGTCAGTTCAAAGAGAAAAGAGGTTTTATGTGAGGAATCAATAGTCTGTGTAAGAGAAGACAATCCACAGAAGAAAAAGAAATCCATGGATAAAGAAGCGGTCCATGGAAAGAAAGGAATACCATGAAGTAATAGTCATCTATGGAGTAGGGGTGGCCCTCAGAGCATTCATAGCACACAAGGGTATAATTATTCCATGAAGTAGAGGTAGTTCACATAAGGGAATGATATCCACGAAGCTCCCGCACCATGCAGTGTAAGTTAGTTTGTGTAGGATATAGGAATTTCCATGAATGAGAAACATCACATAAAATCTTGTGTGTACCTAGTTGATCCAAAATAGATAGAGAAGAAAAAACAAAAATAGTTTATTTCTGTTAAAAAGAAACAGAGATGAACCTAAACATTTATTTTCACCAAGTAATTGAAAAGGGGATCAAGAAACTGTCAAACTATTCCATATTATTGTGTGTCCAAAATGAATAGAGTGTTACCAATTAATGATAATTTATTATTCAGGGCATATAAATTGTGATGATGAAAAGTTGAGTTGATATTTATTGATTTAATAATCACATAGGATGTTTGTGATTCTATCAAGAAGAAGAAGAAGATACCTTAGTGCAGTTGGTTTTGCACTGAAGAAGAAAGTGATAAGAAGAGAATAATATTTGCTGATCAAATTGATATAAGTTCATTAAAATATGGGTTAGATAAAATTTAGTGTTCATCACTGCACAAAAATATCATATTATTGTGACTGATAGAAGAAATAGATTATTCAACTTTTAGTTTTATGATGGGAAGAGGTAAGAAGAGTTACTTGCATGTTGCTATGAAAATAAAAAGTGAATTCCAGAAGATCAAAGAAATATTGAGGAATCCAACTGGTATAAATAGGTGGAAGACTTGGTGTTACAAAGATTTAATAAGGAGAAGACAATCTTGGGAGGTAGTATAAAGATCCAACCAAGTGATGTAAAATGGACTGTCTTGTGAGGCAGTATAAAGATCTAGGCAAGTGATGTATAAAGTTATGTATTGGGAGGTAGTATAACTATCTAGACAAGTTCTATAAAATATGAGATATTGGATTGTTTTTATAGCATGAAACGAGTGTATGGGTATATAATACTCATTGTGACCACATTAAAAAGATTTTTCCCAGTGGTTGTGTGGTCAGGATTATTCCAGACCATGCTTAGGACTGGATACTCTTATTGAGTAGCGATCCTTGTAAAAATATAGTGTGTTATCTTTAATGCTTTTATTTACTTTCATACAACATAAAAAAGAGAATATGAGAATCAATATCCTAATAGGCCTAATAGGTAGAGGGATAAAAAGTAACTATTTAATTAAAATGTCCTTAACACTAATTCACACCCCCTATCAGTGTTAAGCATATCCAAAATTGGTTATCTCAATTATTATCAAAGACAAGGTACACCTTTATTAGATTCTATACAGCGGGGATACTCTCTTTTGAAGGCTCCAGTTTCATTCCTAACACAATAATGAAGTGTAGTTTTGGTTAAAATTATGTTAACTATGATCATAAGTCTATATCTACCAAGAAAATGATGAACAATAAAAAATGGAAGATAATAGAAATTTTAATAAGAATTACCCCTTATCTAAAGAAGAGGATGTATCCGTTTCTCCATACCTTATTGACAATGAATGCATACCTGACATGGAATAAAATGAATTGGTGGATCAAGTTTCCACCAAGAAGATGGATTGGCTTCATATCTCTAGTGATCAGGTGTTATGTGCTAGTACATTTTAAAACATTCTTCAAGATGAAAATTCTAGCACAAGTGGTGATGATGGTCAATCTACAACTTATAAGGGATTATCAAATGATAGATTAAGAGTTATTATACATGGTACACATGAAGAAAGGGCATCCCTTGTCTCTGGAGTCTTTCAATGTAGGAAAGAATAGATCAATCAACTGGAATAAGAAGTTGATGTTTTGGAGAATATTCTGCAAGAATAAATTATTGAATGTCTAAAGCACTCCAGATAGGTTGAAACATTTGATGAAACAAAAAGGGAACTTGAAATGAGTTCATCAAAATATCTAAAAGATGTTGGGGATAAAGAGGAAGACTATAATTCTCTTGAATAAATGATCCATGAACTTGAAGAGAAATTAAAAATAGCTCTAATTTAAAGGGTTTACAAGTGGAATAAATGTCTAAGAAGATCAAGGAACTAGACTCCTTAATTTAAGAAAATTTTATGCTGCATGAAGATGATGTTTAAGAATAAAGAAGTTTTGTGAAGAGAATATGACTGTGATTGAATATTAGAAAATCCCCATCAATGTGAAACATCTATAATTGGAAAGTACATTGGCTAATATTGAGAAGACACATATTGAGTCTTAAAAAACAAAGGAAATAGTTTCTTCTGGTACTCAATGTTAATTGGGGGATTATTAAGTTGAAATACCTCCAACATGTAATAAAAAGACCAGGACTTCATTCAATGATCTATCACAAGAAGCTGAGAAGATTCAAGTACCATCTATACCATCTTGTACTAATGGGTCTAAACCTGTTATCATGAATAATGAAGGTTCTAAAAAAAATCTAAACAAGTATGGATGAAAAAAGTGAGAAGATACATACAATAATGTCTAGAGTGGATATGGAAAAATGTGTAATGTGATTCCCTAAAAAAATAACAAAAATCATGAATATGACACAATAAACTGATATATAAAATACCAAGAAATCAATATTTGTGGTTCAATGTTGGTTTGGTAATATATTTGGACACTGTGCATTAAATTGTTGGTACAATCCTCAAAATGTAAAAGCACAAAGTAATCCCATATCAAGGGGAGAAATATATAAAATAATAAGAAACATTCATAGGTACATAATAATATATACACTATAACCATATTTGGAATGATTCATTATATCTAGGATTTATTAAATGGTAGTGGTAACAAGGTTGATACATGTTTATCATAACATTTATCCAAACATAAAAAGAAAATAAGATAAAAAATGTATCTTGGATGGAAGAAGAAACTTTGGGAAGATATCATAAGAATGTTGTGAATAGAGATCCTCCTAGGAAGGTATCAAAGAATAATCATTAGAAAACATGCATTCTAAATCCAAGAAGTTGAAGGGAAGTGCATAAAAAATAACCACCAACAGATATGACACTTATAAGAACCCATATTGAAGATCCAAACTTTCTACCACATTCCCTAATGAAATGTTTGTTATTTTACCTGGGGACTTGTAAATAATGAAGAAACTTGAAAATAAAAAAGATAAATATAGTGAAAGAGGAAATGAAAAGATTTAACATGATGAAGAAAAAGTAAATTATATGTTTCAAACAAAAGGAAACCCTTATGTTAAAGAAGTTATGTGTGAGAGATGCAAGAAATATGGTCACATTGAAAAAGGTTGTTTAACATTATTTCTAGAAAAAGAAGAAGTCTTAAAAAGGTATAATGATGTATCATCCATGAAGGATGTTAAGTATAAAACTTCTCTACACAATTTATAAGTGGATATTTAGAGATCCATGTTGCCTCAACATAAATCCGAACTGAAGTTCATATGTGCAAGAATGAATACTTGATCAAGTGGAGAAACTTGGTTGAGAAAAGAATCTCAACCTTTTTTTCATATTAATGATGAAATGAAGATCCACCTTATTCCACTAATCTTTATGTATTGTATTTATTTTTATTATTTAGGGAATTTAAGGTGAGGCATATTCTCTAGGGGGAACCAGAGAATTAGTGAGTGCTATAACTTAAATACAGCAGAGCCAAATAAGTTACCATCACTGAATGATTACTCAATTTATATTTAAATAAAAATATAATGTTATATCATCATTGATGAATTTTAAGAATGTGATTTTCTATTATAGATATCCAGGATCATCCTTGGTGAAGTTGTGAAAGTTTTTTATTATGGAAGGTCACAAGTTGAAGACCTATTCTGGTGTATTTTCTATACTAGAATTTCTTGAAATCCATTCTTGATGAGATCAAACATTATGAAGATGATGAGAAATGTTTCCCTTATGGGGGAGACAAATGAATAACCTTCCATAATTATTATTTTAATTAGTATCAAATCTTATTATTTTAGAAATTTCTTGAAGATCATGTCATTGGAAAAGTTTTGTCTCTTAATATCTTATACTTGGTTATTAAAAATAAAAAAAATATTTATAAATTGGGGAGATTGAATTATTTAGTGATATAATAATAATGAAAGTGCACCAAGGTCAGTTATACTACCTATAAAAATTAAATGTTTTTGATCTATTTATTGAAGTGAGTGTAGTAGTTTCAGGTTGATTATTTTGAAAAACATTCATCTTACATTTAGTACTTTTATCCTAGAATAGAAGTGATTAATCCTTGAAGAAAATTATATGATTTATAATTTCTTAACGTTTCATGGTCATTTTTTAATGGACATATTTTTTTTTCCAAATCAAATCCTCTTGTTTTCCACACCGAGCACAACTAAAGTTGACTTAAAGTGAAATGATGGATGACACATTTCTTAAGTATATATCGGTACACTTTTTCACATAAACTTTGTATTTCTTGTCAATAAGGGGGATATAAAGTGAAATTAATTATTGAAAAGTAAATGGTAGAGAGATTATAATAGTTACAAATATTGACACATTCATTTGGAAAGAATTTTGAAGGTACTTCCAATAAAAAAAGGGGAGATTGGAGAGACCACTTTGTGTTTGGATTATATTTGTTGTCAACTGATTGTCATTGATTACTAACGATATTAAATGAGATAATAATATTTCATTGTGGTCAATATGATGAAGTAGTTCCAAAGTTAAATGATCTTGGATGAATTCATAAGGTATTGATAATTCAAGAAACATATTTGGAAGACTTTGAGTTTCAAGGTGATTCATGGAGAATTGTTATGGATTTATTTGATGATGTTGGATTTTATGATTGAATAATTATCCTAGTTAAATATTATGATTATTTATTTATTTTTATTCCACATATATCATAAGTGATTTATAAAACCTCTGATGCAAGCCTTATGATAGAAAGGGGGAAAGGTGTTGACAATCGTATTGAGGTTTGATTGAAAAGAAATATGTTGATAGAAGATGGGGAATTTATAAAATGTTCCTTGTAAAATTTGATGATGATAAATTTGATTGATCAAATGATAAATATAATGATACAAATATACCATGATGAAATAGATAACCAAAAAATAGGTTTAATAGTTTTGGTGAAGTAGTTTTTTAAGGTGGCGCCATTTCCCAGCGCTTGAAAAATTTTTGGACATAAAAATAAAGAGTTTTTTTTTGAAAAGGATGGATTTTCATGAAGCACAGTTCATGGACCATGTAGTATAGTTTACAGACTATATAGGATGTATGAAAAGCAATTAATGAAAAATAGGTAAAGGAAGGATTCTGTATAGAAGTACTTTATAGACTTTGAAACACAGTATGTGAACCACATATGGAAAACAGTACACTTGAAACATGAAATTTATGGGAGGAAAACCATAAATGGAAGGAGAATCATTTTCGGTTGAGAGTTGATGATTTGTTTGAGGAAGAGATTGGCCGCTGTGAAGGAAGAAACACACTACGCAGGCTGCAAATGGAAAAATGGTTTGCAGAAAGAGCATAATCTGTTGTGAAGGTTGTAACACATTGAAATTTTTGGTAAATTGGATTATAAATATTTTTAGATTGATTTCCCTATAAAAATTATCCTAATACCATAACTAATGAAGAGAAAATTTGATAATAAATGATCATCTATGTGGGAAGAATTTGGTGATGGACAAAGAAGTTATTGGGGAAGAAACTCTCCAAAAGATAAGGAGTCTTGAGGGGTGCTATAGATCAAAAAAGAAAAGGATTTGTGGAGGAGAGTTAGTCCCTAGAGTAAGGGTAGTCCAAGAAAAAAGGTAGTTCACAGAGAAATGAGGTTGTCCTCGAAGCATTAGCAGTCTATGGAAGAGGTGACAGTTTGTTGAAAAAAATGTTATCAGTGGAAGAAGAAGCAGTCCAAGGATTGAAAGGAAAACCATGAAGTAAAGGTCACCCATGGAGAAGGGGTGGTTCATAGATCATTGACAACATGTAGTGGAATTATTCATCTATGAAGAAGAGGTAGTTCATTGAAGGGAATGTTGTCAGTGATGAACTCGCACCATGTAGTGCAAGGTAGATTGTAGAGGATATACGACTATTCATAAAGGAGAAACATAATGTAAAACATTATATGCACCTTTTTTATACTCAATGGATTGAGAAGAATAAAAACACATAGTTTTTTGTGTGAAGAAGAAACTGACGTGCAATTAAACTCATATTTTCATTAAGGAAGAAGAAAAGGAGATCAAGACACTACTGTACTATTCAATATTATTCTGTGTCCAAGAAGAATAGAGTGTGACCACTTAAAGATAATTTATTATTCAGGTCAGATTAATTGTGATGATACAAAGTTGATTTGATATTTATTGACTTAATAATCACATAGGATGTTTGTGATTCTATAAAGAAGAATAATAAAAGTTCTCATTGCATTTGGTTTTACCCTAAAAAAGAAAGTGGGACGAATAAATGAATATTTTTTGACCAAATTGATACCATTTGATTATAATTTGGTTTAGAGAAAATTTAGTGGTCAACAGTCCACAATACATTCCTATTATTTTGACTAATAGAATAATAAGATTGTACAAATTTTAGTTTGTTCGTTAGAAGAGGTAAGAAGAATTAATTTCATGCTACTAAGAAAGTAACAAGTGAAGATACGAATATCAAAATAGCACCAAGTCATCCAACTAGATTCAACAAGTGGAAGAATTTATTGGTGTTACAAAAATTTAACAAGGATAAGACTGTCTTGACAGGTAGTATAAATATCTTTCCATGTTCTATAAAAAGGAATATCTTGGGAGCCAGTATAAAGATATATCCAAGTGTGTAAAATACATGCTATCAGATTTTTTTCATAGTTCCACATGAGCATAATGGTATATCCTACTCTTTTTAACCACATTTAGAGGATTTTTTTCCTGTGGTTGCGTGGTCAGGAATATTTCCAGACCATGACAAGGACTAGATACTCTTATTGAGTAGTGAACCTTGTAAAAATTACATGTTAAATCTTTACTACTTTCATATACTTACATACAACAGGGAAAAGATAATAAGAGAATCAAGATCCTAATAGGTCAAAGAGGTACCGGGATAAAAAGTCAAAATTGGATTAAAAAGTCCCCAACACCAATTCACCACCATCTCAGTGTTAGGCATATCCCAAACTAGTCCTCTCAAGTAGTACCATTTAATTATGGATTTTACTATATCAAAAAGTGGTCCAACATTAATGTACCATATTGTTGGTAAGTATATTTCTATATACTAGAAAGGTTAATGGTCATAAAATAATTTATCTACCCCATTATAGTTATCATTTTTTCACTTCTAGATCTAGATTTATTGTACTTACCAAGAGGGAAATCCCTGTATAGATTACATGAATTGATGTAGTTTTCATTCATTCCACCAGGTTTCATTTATAATCAATTAAATAAAATGGATTAACTCATAGTATTATAAATTTTAAATCATATTTAATAATACAAAATTTGGCGTAACACTTAAAATAAATTTAAAATTTATACACAATTAATCTCTGAATCATTATCCTAGAGTCTTTTGAAATATTTTTAATTCATAAACACTTTTTCAAATCCTTCATTATAGTTTATAAAGAGTCTTTGAATCAACTAAATCAAATCCCAATGGGAGTGTCATGAAATATGATTTCCCATAGTCATGACCGTATCATAATTACATGAATTATAACAAATAATGAATTAAAATACATTCCCATGAACTTTTTTTAATGTTTTAGTGATTTAAGAAAAAACATTAACCAACAAAACCCATTCCTTTGTCAATTAATTGATATTTTTTTGACTAAATGATCAACTGCTTAACCAATAATAATGATTAATCATATATAAAAAATTATCCATATATAAGGAAATATTTTAATATTTTCATTATTTATTATTATCTTTATAACCTAGGGAAATGGAAATAGAACAAATGATAGATCTAAACACTCAGTAATGGAAAACATAAGTGATTACAATAAAATATTAGAAGTTATCATAAGATTATATAATTTTTATAATCAAGATACATAAGAATGTTATACCAAATAAATAATAGGTTATAAACATGGAATAACATAATAAAATATCATTAAATTTACACATTTCAAAGAAACAAAGTATTCTATAGAATTCGAAATAATCATTGATATAGGGAAACATAACCTTCATGAGTCACACACTTGCACCCCTGCTTATGAGCAATTAAATTGTACTTTTTTATACATTTATCCTGATATATAGACTCTTAACCAATAAATTATATGGTGATAAAGTATATCATGCTTCATTCATACGTAATTACATGTTCCACATAAAAATCATTCACTTATCACATCATAAAGAACCCATGGAAATTAGGAGGGTTTCAAAAAACATTCAAATGAAAATAACTCACCTTTCAAAGAATAATGAACCAATGGAAATAAAGTGGGTTTCATATCATTTTCAAATGTAATCACATAGACAAGTCATTTATAATTCCATTAATGATCATAATAATTTCACCTCATATAAACTAAATGGGTATCAAAATATATTTTTTAATGCTCTCGGTAAATACAATTCATTCATTATAATATAGCATATCACACTTAAAAAATAAATATAAAAGGTATAATTTTAATTCAATAATTTCCCTAATAAATTCATGTATGGTATCTAGGTGAACACCCTTTAATCATTGTAAAAAAAAATAAAGTGTTCCTAGAGGAAATAAATTGTGTGAAATTTCATAAACATTCAATGACCAGGTAAGAAAAATATAGTATTGGATCACTTAATTTAATATTAAAGAACATTAAATAATCCATCTAGAGAATGAAGGTGAATGGTATCATTTTAAGAATATCCTTGATCAATAAAAATATATGTTAATGTACAATGGCTTAGATGAAAAAACATTTTCTATTTTACAAAAATAAATTTAGAAGTAAGAAATATTATTAATATTTTAAAATCATTTTAAAATAAATATTTCATAAATATATTATAAAAAAATTCTTTTTGAAACCATTAAAACATAGGGAGAATGATTTATTTAAAACAACTAAGCCATAATAAAGATATGTTCATATGAAAAAAATAAAAGAGATTCTTATTTCAAAAAACGACTCATAAAAAACATTAAAATGATTTTATTTTAAAATATTTGAATATAAAGTTAGGGTGGTTTAATATAAAAATTTTAAATTTTAAAAAATTAGAGGGTTATATAAAAAATGTGGAGGCTAATAAAAAATATGTGTGAAAAAGAATTTTCTTTTTTTTTTCTTGTATTAAAAATAACTTTGTTATAAACCTCATTAATTTAAAATATTATAGAACGTAAAATAAAAAAAAGATACAGAGGAAATAAATATCACCAAGGATAATAATATTATAAGAAAATAATTGTGATATTTTTGAGAAAGTTTATATAAATTACCCATATGGTTTATCAGAATTTAGTGATCTTGATTTTATAATGAGGTTTGGAAAATAAAAATTACGACATTAGTATCATTTGAATAAAAATCCTTAAAGGAGAATGGTATAGAAATTTAACTTCAACTACCATAAAAAAGATATAATTCATGATATAATATAACAAATATGTAGTCTATATACTTTATAAAATTAAATTTTTGTATACCAAAAGTTATGTCTCAAGAAATTAGAATTGAGACCAAGAAACCCATCAATGAAATATAATCTTTGAGGTAAGAATCATATCATTAGGATATAATAAATAAGAATTGTAATAATATATAAAATACCGGGAAATAAAATAAAAATTATTCATTATATAAAATAAATAAAACATTAAAAATATATTTTAATAATAATGTTTGTAACTAAATGGAAGAAAGTAGAGTTGTCAAAAACCCTTACAACATCATTATCTTTCAAATAAAAAAACCGTCAAAGGAGGAACATGAGAGGGATTTTTATATCCAAAATATTTCCTAAAAAATATGTTAAAAATAAACCCATTTATAATATATACACCACCAAAAAATAAACAAGTGGTTAATTTGAGCTATATTTCAATGAAACAAAATTGAGATCAAAAAAGCTTATGATATTAAAAACATTGAAATCAAAACCCATCGGAGGATGAAATTTAAAATATAACATGAATAATAAGATTATAATGATAAAAAATATTAAAGGGTTAATAATATTAACTATAAAAATGAAAATATTGTGTATAATAAGAAGTATGTCCCAAGGTATTGAGAATTGAGACAAGAAACCCTTACAGTGGTTCTGATTTACTCTGCGCATGCACCTAACCTCCTGAATAATAAAATTAATTTTATTATATACCTAATTAGTGACCGTATTCATATATATTTAATTTAAATAGGACTATTTATTATCATATTATATTTAATTATTATATTTTTTCCTTATTTTTGTTATTTTTTATGAAAATTATATTGGGGTCAGCTTATTTCTGTAATTTTAATGATAGAAGATGAAATTTTAATAATATGTTAAATTAATAATATAAAATATTCAAAAAAATAATAATTTATTATTATTAACTTATAATAATAATATTATTTAGTTTACCATAATCATTAATGATTTAGTTTTATAGTGTAGTTTATGAAGGTGGTTAAACAAACCCAAACAAGAACACACTATAACTTGATTGGTGAGTAAGGTTAAGGAAGTGAATAAAAAAATTATAGAATAAAAATAATAATAATATTTAAATATTTTTAAATTGGTGTATCATATTTTATGTTTTTTAGTTAATTAATGGGATTCATGATGCAAATTGAAAAATGTTACTTCATGGAGATAGAAGTCCACACAACACATGATTAACATTTTCATTTCCTAATGAATGATAGGTAATGAAGGTGGGTTATAATTATTTTCTTTATAATCATAATTATTTTATATATTTCACATTTATTCTTAAATTACATCTTTATAAGAAGTGGAGGGAGGAGATGGTGAAAAATAGAGTATGTCGCTTCAAGGAGGCGGTGGCCCGCACAATGTACAAATAATGTATTTCATTTTTCTTATTGGAAAAGGGAAAAAATAGTTAATATATATTCCATTATAATAATAAAATTTAGTATACAAAAAATAATTATGTAATTATATAGGAATTATAAAATTTTATTTGGAAAATTAAGAATGAAAAGAAAAGAAGTTTTGAAAAAGCTACTTAATTTAAGGACTTGGGATTTTCCTTAGAATAATCCTTGGAAATAGAGGTCTTAAGAAAATATATTGTGACTAGAGGCTCAAGTGAAAGGAATATATTTCTCTATGAATGAAACATGGAATTGTTTCAAAATGAAACTTAATTTTTGGAGTGGTCTTGAAGGGGTTGTTAGAGGCCCCTTTTATAAGTGGTGATAATGACATTTTTGTAAACATTTCTTCTTAAAAAAGACAATATTTTTAACATGTCGAGAAGAGTTAAAAATGGAAAATAATGGGGTGAATAATTATTTATGTTCATGAAAACCCCAATAATTCATTTCTAGATATGTTTTAAACATGTTTTAAAGTCTTATACTCTTATATTTTTCATTTTTACCATTTTTGGTTTTACCTAGCCAACTAGTTTTTTCCTAAGTAAATCACTATTCATGGCTAAAAATAAAATGGAACTTATTAAATAATTTGTAACCACTTATTTAAAATATGAAATCCATTTTATTTCATAAAATATTTATGTGTATGGGAAATAAATTTTACCATTAGTGTATGTAATACGTAGAAACTAATTTTTAGAAAAAGTGTATTTTTAAGATTAAAATTTATGTGCTTGATGAAATTAAAAATGTATTTGATTTTAATGATATAAATTGGTTTAATATAAAAAAATTAAATTTTATGTAGGTTTAAAATAATGATAATTTTTTTCCTAAATAATATTTTAATAAAAGAAAAGATGAAAAACTATTTTTATTAGAAAATATTACCTAAGTCCTTAAAATGTTAATCATAGGAATTATAAATTCAATATAGTATTTATAAAATGTGTTTAATTACTTCTTAAAAATATATCTTACTAATTAAATGGTTTTATACACTTCTATTCATTTCTTATAAAGTCCTAAAATTTACCATTTTGGTAAAAACTATATTTTTCACTAATCACCCAAAAAATTTATTTAATAAAATATAATTAATTCTTCCTAAGGTAATATTTTCATTACAATTAAAAAAATGATATTATGATTTTAAAATTAAAATTCTTAAATTTATGAATTTATATTTTAAATAAAAATATAAAATATAATGAAAAATATTTTCATAGGAAAATATATGTAATGGGATGTGCCTTCCCTACCTATTAATTTGATGTTTTTGGTGGTTGGAGATGTTTGGGGGAGGTTTCATAAGTTTTCAGTGGAGGCTATAAGTGCAACAAGGCTACTACAGGAAATTCATGTCATGTTATGTTTACACGACGTGAACTGTTGTTTCACAGCTTATTCAGCCAGTGAGTTCATAGATTTTAAATAGACAGGGGAAAAACCATGATATGAATTACACAGAATGTGAGTATATTTCACCAAGTGTATTAAATAAATTATAACATGACTAAATTTTCAGTGAATGTTTATTTTTTGGGAACCTGAGGATTACACCCCATATAATGGTTACAGGACATGAAACCCAAAAGTTTATAGATTTTATATTATTTTCTCAGATGATTTTTATTATTTAGCCATGGAATTTGTCCCAATCATTTCGAATGATCCCTATGATCCTTTACAGGATCTTCTATCCCCCATTTCTTCCACTTTAATCCATTGGTTTTGGTGGTTGTTGGTTGGTGATCCACAATAAGTGATTTATCCTTTCCAATAGACGTTCTTTAATTATTATCTTAGGGATCAGATGTGGTTGTGTAGTTTTGGATTGGGTTGTAAGTTTGTCTATGTTTTTAATATCTTTGGATACGGTGTAGGTTGAACCATGGGTTCCCATGAAAGGTTGTTGTTTTCAGGAATATCTTCATCTCCCTGTGGTGGACAATGAATCCAAAAAGCTTCTATGAGGTAGGGAATCCTTTTTTGAATCATTTGGAAGTGTTTTAATATTTTTTATCTATCAGATATGGATTGTAATGGATTAATCAAATATAAATAATTTTATAAATAAAATTTAAGGGGAAAAGCGGAACGATTCACTTGTTTTTACAACTTTGATATTATTTTGATATTGTAATTATTGAGCTTGATTCCCCACAGAAAATTATTGTTATTTATGGATTTGTTTTCACCAGCTGATATGTGTCGTGACTACTATGTCTTTATTTATTGTTTTTATATCAACCTAAATGAAAATTGGTTAACCAATTATATTTATCTAATGAAATGGTTTCCATCGGATTATGACTTGTGTGGTTATGTCCCTATAATAAAGTAAAATGTGATAAAATACCCTTGGTTAAATTTTTAAAATGTTATATGATGTGTTTTGATGTGTGGCCATGTTTTTTAGGTGACAATATGTGTTTTTAGTGAAATGTGGGGATGATGGGTGAGATGTGGTCATGATTTTGGGGCAACAAGGTAAATGTTCATTGGACGTGCTTTTTGGGTGGTGAGGTGGTAGTTCGTTTAGCCACGATTTTGGAGTGGTGGTTTATTTTTATTTTCTTTTTGGCTGATAATGTGGTGGTTCATTTAAACATTTTTAGGGTGGTGAAGTGGTGTTTTATTTGGTCAACATTTTGGGGTGGTGAGGAGGTGGTTCATTTGGTCGTTCTTTTGGGGTGGTGAGGTGGTGGTTCATTTGGCTGTGCTTTTGGAGCGGTGAGGTAGTGGTTTATTTGGTTGTCCTTTTGGGGTGGAAATGTGGTGGTTTTTTTATGTTCTTTTAGTACAATGAGGAAATGGTTCATTGTAAATTATGGGTGGCTTTTGATTTTTCATTTCTTTATGATAGATTCCCAAGTAGCGATGGAATAATTATTTAATAATGAGTGAAATGGATGGGGTTTGGTTTGTTTAATGGGATGAAAATGATTAATTAGATAATAATTTATTTTTTGTGTGGTTAAATGTGGTTGATGGTTAATAATGAAACAAATGAACTATATAATGGAAATTAGTTAGAAATGTGAAATATGGCTTGTGGCTTATGTGGTGTTATGAATTTATAGGTGGTTGAGAAAGTGGGGATGTTGTGAGTTGGTTAGTGCTTTTTTGGGTGAACCCATAGGCTGGGATTGAGTGTGAATATATTTTTATACTTGTATATTTCTTGTGATTTTTATATTCACCAAATCCATGTCAAGAACTATGTTCAGAAACCTGTATCGTCATATGTGGGATGTTTTTCCCAACATCCCAATAATGAGGATGGATGGATGGATTCCACATTTTTTCCCTCTCCATATTTCAGGTGGGAATATATGTGAAGGATTTTATGTATGTAGTTATATTAGTGCACGATGTGATGGTATAGGTGTCATCGAGTGAGATGTGGTATGATATTGTTGTGGGGTGGTGAACTAGGTGATTGCAAGTGATATGTGGTATGAGCATGCTTTGGGGTGGTGGAAAAAATTTATTTAGGTAAGATTTGATATAACCATGATGTGGGGTGTCTTATGGTGGGGTTCATTCATGGTAGGAGGAGGGAACAAGGTTTATGTCCTTTATTTTCATGATTCCTTACTCCTTTAGTTATGGTTGGGATGTGATGGAACCTATGTTTTTGATCGAGATGTTATGTGACCATGTTGTGGGGTGGTGTCCTAGTTTATTTTGGGTCTAATGTGATGTGAGTGTGCTGTGAAGAGGCGGTATATGTTATTAAGAAGATATAGGAGTTCCAGGATGTATGATGTTGGAGTGTGAGAGCATCAAATCAGTGGGAAAGTGGTGTAGGGTACTCTTCATCAATATGCTTCTTATTATGTTATTATACATGGATTGAATTATTTGGTGAGTGTGCCTTTGTTAGGTTGGGATAAATAGTTATCCTTTTTAGGTTCTATTGGTTCTTCTATTTATTAATGAGTTCATTAGTATGCTTCTTTCACATGTGCATAAGAGACCTTGGTTGTCCAAATGAGTATACTTGTGTCCTCAACCTATATAAAATATTTTCAGGTTTTTAGGAGGAATATATGCCTTGTGATGAACATTAATAGCTTGAAAATTTTCATAGATTCTATGGCACTGCTTTATCTTTTCTTTTGGGTATTTACTTTGGAGACATGTATACATTTTAGTTTAATTTATACATATATTGTGGGATGGTTTTGTTTTTCTTATTATATTTTATTTCATGGATTTTCTTGTCGATGATTCATCTTATCTCCCAATATTTTATTATTAAAAATGCAAATGTATCCCATTGTATGAGATTTTTATACGCTCAATTCTAGTAACCAACCCGAGACCTACTAGGGGCAGGAATCAGGGGTCATTATTTCTCCCCCTCATTATTGTATCTTTTGAGGGAGGGGGTCAGGACATAGTGGTATCAGAGACTGATGGCTGAGAGATATGATAGATTATGAAGTTAGGCATAGTGAGGATTTCATGGATTAGTATACAAATAGTTTTAGTTGTCATTGTTATGCGACATAGACTAGGTAGACTATTTGGATGTGAGATTTTATCTCCCCTGTGATCTAGTGCACAAATTTTGTTCTTATTGAACAACCAAGTTAGGTAGACCTATTTTAAGGGTAAATAATTAAGAGAGGTACATTCATCATGATGAATTTTTTTATTTAAACTAGTTAGTTTTGGAAATATCAAAATGAATAAAGTGAATCAAAATGCATATAAATGAAATTTTGTACCAGTAGGATTAGGAAAATATTTATTTCTTTTATTCTATGGATCCTATTTATTATCTTCATGTGGCACATGCAGTTGTGGTTTAGTTGGCTGATCTGATTGATCACTATAGTGTTGATCCGATAAATGAGGATGAGGCTTGGAAAAGGTAATTGTTCAATTTTAAGTGGATGGATTTGGGGATGTATGAGGGAAGTGTTTAAAATGTGGGGATAGAGAGCTAGCTAGAGGAGCTCAAGATCTATTTTAGTTTTATATAGGGACCAATGGAATACTGGGTTACTTTAGAAGTTATTTAGATGCATGGAGCTTCACATGAATGGTGGGTGCTATATCTAGGAGAGCATAAGTAGACAAATGTTTCATGGGTTAACTTTCAGAAGGAGTTCTAGGAAGAGTTTATTTTTTTAGCCATGAAGGATGTAAAAATATAGGAGATTATTTCTATTTAGTAGGGAAGTATGTCAATTTAGGTGTTGGGAATAAATTTAAAGGATATTTTTCACTTTACCCTTGATATTTTTATAGACTAGTAGTCTCATGCGAGATTTCTTGAGGATACACTATATCTTTCTATCTAGTATGTAGTTACTTATTTTAATTTTCAAACATATCAAGAGGTTCAAAATTTAGAATAGGTGATAGAGAATATTCACTTGTGTAGAGGTTTTCCACAATAGGGTAACTAATAGGGTTCATAGATGAGTAGACATGTTAGAGAAAGGTATCAGGTACTAGGGACTTTGCTGTTTCAACCAATGGGGAGTTGAATTCAGTAGTTTCCCTTCCAAACTTTTGAGGTTAGCAGTTTCCATGATTTTTACAGAGATATCAGTCTAATATATTTTGGTTGTGGGGTTTATGTCCATTATTAGAACTAGTACCTAGTGGTTACCTGAGATCAATTAGGTTGAAGTGGACATGTTCAATTCTATGATTAGTAGAATTTTCTAGTGATACCATTTCAGCAGCAGGGGAAACAAGGTTAAACTCTGCTGAGGGGAGATAGAGTATGTAGAGGTTGAACTTTGAATGTTCTTTCTTTTTAGGGACCAAAACCTGAGTGTGGTCATGGAGGTGGTTATCAACAGAGAGGTGGAAGATCTTAGAATGGTCTATTTCTCTTAGTGGATGAAGTATTTCTAGAGGGGATAGAGATCGACATAGGTACAATTGGTTTGTTTTGTACCCTTGTTTGTGACTTATTTGATTTAATATATTTGCAATCTTTTGATGCACCGACAATAGTCCATAATCTTGGACTATATTTAAGGAGGCTTATCATTACCCTAGTGTTGATTATGCAAGTCGAAGGATAGACCATATTTTTTGATGTGTTTCATGGATATAGACTGATGATGGGGCACATCTATCCCATGGGGATATTTTCTTACTACATATGCATCCATACAATGTAATAATATACATATATTGGTTGTATTCCATATATAATATTATCAACTACTTTCTAAGGGGAGTCATGTTCTCTAATGTGGATGTCCTATGTGTGGTTTTCATTGGTGAGTAGGGTTTTTAGGTGGGAAGTCAGCATGTGGAGGACCTTCTTTATTTTATGGTTGATTTATTAGTGGAATCAATGTATGCTAGGATAGTGAAGGTCCCCGGTGTCATTGGGTAGTTTCTATATGTTTTCCCCGATGATGTTGTGAAGTTACCCCCTCTATGTGATGTTGAGTTTAGAATATACCTATAGCCTAGTTCTTCACCAATATCAATGAATCCTTATGGTACGAATCCTTTTAAGTTGTAGGAGTTAATGATTCAAATAGATGATATGATGTATAAGGGTTTAATACATCTTAGTGTGTCACCATGGGGTTCTACATTGTTTTTCACCAAGAAGGTGGATGGTAGTTCGAGGTTGTGTATAGACTATCGGTGGTTGAACTAGGTAACGGTTGAGAACCGTTACCATATCCTAAGGATATATGATCTTTTTAACCAGTTGATAGGGGTGATTTGGATTTTTAAGAGCAATATTTGGACTAGATATAACTAGTTGAGAGTGAAAGAGGAAAATATCCTAAAGGCTACCTTCAAATATAGGCATGAGAACTTAGAGTTTGTAGTCATGCCATTCGGTGTTATGGACACACCATCCGTGTTCATGGGGATTATGAAATATGTGTTCTGTGAGTTCCTGGTAAAGTTCATAATTGTATTAATTGAGGACATATTGATCTACTCGAAGTTAGTGGAGGATACTGATGATCACCTCAGAGCCATCATGCATGTTATTTGACGCCACCAGCTCTATAGAAACTTGTTTAAGTGTATGTTTTGGACACGAGAGGTGAATTTACTTGGGAATGTGGTGTCTTAGAAAGGTGTGGAATTAGAACCATCAAAATTCAAGGTAGTTCTTTCTTGGAAATATCCCAAGAACGTGGTAGAAGTTTGTAATTTTCTTGGTTATGCAGGCTATTATATGATTTTTTCCCCAAATTCTCTCAAGGTGTATCCATATTAACAACATTGATTAGTAAGTAATATTATTTAGTGTGGAATGATATGTTCTAAAAAAAATTTCATTAATTGAAGAGGAAGTTATTCAAAATTATCATGCTATTGTTTCCTGAGGAGGGTGTGATGTTTAAGGTGTTTTGTGATGCTTCCCATCTGGTCTTGGGATGCGTGTTAATGCAGTAGAGGGAAGTGATAAATTATAGGTCTAGAAAGTTATTTCCCCATTAGTGTATCCATTATACCCACAATTTGGATCTAGCATCATTTGATTTTACTATGAGGTTGTGGAATAATTACCTCATTGGGGAGAACTTTATAGTCTTCCTAGATCACAAGAGGAATAAGTATATCTTTTCTCAACATGATCTGAATTTTCTATAGTGAATGTGAATGGATTTTCTTCAGTATTATGATTTTGAGATCTTCTACAGCTTGGGAAGAAGAAATGTTGTGGCCAAAAATTTAAGTAGGTTGTTGGGGAAGGTTGATGTTTAGGAGTTTGGGGATACATGTGGATAGATGGAGGATTTGGAATCCATATATATAGATGAAAGGGTGGATGGTGGAGGATTATAATTTTTTTATAAATGTGTAGTCTTCTTTAATACAATAGTTTGAAGAGTCTTATTGGGGAGACTTGTAAGTGGAGGCGATTCATGATCATATTGGCCATGGTGAATCCCTAGAGGGATGGTTGGAGGATTGTTCGAACCATATTTTGTTTCATGGAAGGTTTTTTATTCTATTAGTGATGTATAAAGGTTTCCTTCGCGAGTTTCATAGCTCACCTTTTTTGGTACATAGAGGTTTTTCCAAGATGTACTGTGGTTTGAGGACGTGGTTTTGGTTTCCAGGGATAAACTGGGAAGTGGGGGAGTTTGTGGTGTAATATTTGGTTTCTCTAGTAGGCAAAGGCCAAGAATCATGTTCTTGGTGGTTTTTTCACCATTAGGAAGTTACCGAGTGGAAATGGGATAACATTTGAATGTATTTTATTATAGGGTTACCTCAAGATCATGGAGGTTGGGATACTATCAAGGTGATCCTGGATTGATTGATGAAATAAGGCCACTTGTTAGTGATCATGGAGTTAGGAGTAGTGGATGCTTTGGATAAGTGGTATACGGATTAGGTGGTGTGGTTTCATGGAGTTATGAGGTCCATTGTCTTGGATCAAGAATTTTTTTTACCTCATGATTATAGAGGGTATTACCACATACTTTTGGAACTCCGTTACGGATCAACACTATTTTAGACCCTTAGCTGAAAGGGTAGATAGAGCAGACCATCGAGTCATTGGTATGTCTTGGATTTTGGTGGATATTGGGTATGATACTTAACCATGGTTGAGTTTTCTTCTAATAACAGATATCAATAATCCATCGACATAGCCCCATTTGAGGATTTGTATGGGAAACCACATCTTTCTTCTTTTTGCTGGACAATGGTTGGGTAGGTAGTAGTTCTTGGTCCCAATGTGGTGAAAATCATGACATAGAAGTTTTATCTTGTTCTTGAGAGGATAAAAGCAGTGTAGGAATGGAATAAGTCTTATATCTATCATCATAGAGGCCCTTATAGTTTCAAGTTGGGGGCTAAGTGTTTTGATGGATTCCCATTGATGTAAATAATAGAGGTTTGGAAGGGGACGTAAGATCTCTCCTAGTTTTTGGACCCTTTGAGGTGTTATAGAGAGTTGGTGGGGTGGAATATTGTAAAGGCATGGTTTTATGGAGGAGAGTACTTGTGAGTGAGATACGTAGATGCGTTCTCCGTACCCAATGTTGTTTTGAGTTATACTTTCTCTTATTTATTTACAATGTGATGTTTAGATCCTACTATTTTTTTTGAGATGAGATGTTTTCCTTAGTTTGTGATGTTGGATGTGTGATAATGTTCCAACACAAGAAAAGGGGTGGACCTGATTCCTAATCAAGACACATTATACTTTGATGTGATTAAACACATGCGAGCGAGTCAGTGCCACTCAAGGTAGATATTATCTTGACATAGTGGATTGAGTTACCTAATTCATATGTTTGGGGTAGTGAAGTTCTTAGTCTAGACTATGTGGAGGTTTATATGGCTGTGTTTCGGTGTGGTTGTGTGAGAGGAAGTGTTTTTTGGATGTGTGGTGAAGTGGTTATATGAGGAATTTTTTTACGGTTTGTTTTGATGTATTTGGATGGTGGTAGAATTTGAGGTATGATCATATCCTTGAGAGGTATGTCTTAGTGTGGTGATTCAGACCCCTTTATTCTGTAAATGGTTTTGAATTATTGAGGAATATAATTATTTGAGAGGTATTTTATATAATGGTCCATTCCTTCCCAACGTTCTAATTTTCTAGTTTTTGTGGTTAGATGTGTTCAAGGGATGTTTAAAAAGTTTTTAGTAGAGGATGGAGGTGAAATAGGGATGTTGAAGAAAATTCATTTCATGTAATGTTTACATGATGTGAATTGGTGTTTCCTTAATTTTACAACTGGTGAGTCATTAATTGTAAATAAGAGAGGGGGAACCCATGTAATGGGTTATAAATCATTTTAGTGGAATTCATGATAGGTGTTAAATAAATTGTAAGGAAACTAAATTTGTGGTGAAAATGGAAATTTTAGAAAAACCTAAGGATTTCACATTGTGTAATGGTTACATGATTTGAAACCAAAGGGTTTCCATATTTTATGTTCTTTTCTAAGATTATTTTTTCTAATTCAGTTGTTTCTTTTCTCCCTCTCATTCCAGATAAGACCTAAGAACCTTGAGAAGATCTTCTAGCCCCACTCATAGTACTTCAATCCATTAGTTTTGGTGGTTGTTGGTTGTCAATATATGGTGACTGATTTCTCTTTTCACTGTGGTTTTCGTTCATTATTCTATTTGGGATCCACTACATTGTTGTAGTTTTCATTTTGGTTGTGATTTTTTCTATGTTTTAATGATATTTGTGTGAGATGTAGGTTAATTTTTGGTTTCTTGTGTGCAGATGAGTTTTTATGGAGTTTATTCTTTACCCTGTGGTGTGTAGTGAGTTAATAAAGATTATTTGAGATAGGTAATACCTTATTTCTCTTTATTGGATATCATGAATGAGGGGTTTATAATTATTTATCTAAAGGTGATGGTTTTTTATACTAATCAAAATTAAACAATTGGGAAATTTAAATTAAAGGGGAAAAACTATAATTGTTCTCATATTTTTATCACTTTGATCTTATTGTGATATTGTGATTCTATGATCTTGATGTCTCATTGAAAATTGTGGCTATTGTGGGATTTTTTTTGCAATGGATGATATGTTTTCTATTGATGTGACTTTTGTGATTTTTGTGATATCACCATAAATAGAAATTGGAAAACCACTTATATTTGGATAATGAAGTGGTTTCCCTAGTATTAAGGATTGTGTGATAATGCCACTATAATTAATTAGAATTCACCCCTTGTTAAATCTATAAAATGCTGATTGACGTATAGGGATGAATTTTCATGCTTGTGGGGTGGTGATGTGTGTTTGTGATGTTATGTGGGGCTGATGGGTGAGATGTGGAAATGCTTTTAAGACAGTGAAGTGGTGGTTTGTTACACTGTTCTTTTGTATAAGTGAGGCGGTGGTTCATTTGGAAATGATTTTTTGGTTTTGCGGTGGTGGTTTGTTTGACCGTTATTTTGGGGTTATAAGGTAGTGCTTCATCTAGGAGTTATTTGGGGTGGTAAGGTGTTGGTTTGTTTGGCCGTGTTTTTGGGGAGATGATGTGGTGGTTTTTTTGGCCATGCTTTTGGGGTTGCAAGGTTGTGGTTGTTTTCCTATGATTTTTGGTAGGTGAGGTGAGGGTTTCATGTAAATGTTGGATTGGTTGTAATGTGTGGTTTCTCTATTATAAATTCATGAGTAGTGATAGAATTATTATTTTATAATTATTGAAATATATGGGGTTTGGTTTGGTTAATGGGATGGAAATGATTAATGAACAAATAAATGATGGGATATCTGGTTAAATGTGTCTGATTATTAATAATGAAATTAATGAGATGGATAATGAAAATCAGTTGGAAATGTGAAATATGGCTCATGTATTATGCGGTGTTATGAATTTATAGGTGACAATGAAAGTGGGGACGTTTTGAGTTGGTTAGTGTTCTTGTTGTGAACCTATAGGTTGGGATTCAATATGGAAAATGTAAACACTTGTATATATCTTGTTATTTATATATACACCACACTTATATCCTACCAAATGTTCTAACACTCATATCATAAAATGATGGGTGTTTTTCCCAACATCCTGGTGAGGAGGATAGATGGTTGGCTACCTTCTCTTTTCCTCTCTCTCTTCCAAGTGAGTAGATATGCATAGATTGTGATGGATAGAGGTTTTTAGTGCACTTGGTGATGGACCAGGTGTCTTTATGTGAGATGTTATATAACTATTCTATTGGGAAGTGGACTAAGTGTTTTCCTGTATGATGTGATATGACCATACTATGGTGCGGTGGCCCAGGTGTTTTTAGGTGATATGTGATATGACCACATTGTTGCGAAGATTATGGTTGGGGTTGTTCATGGTATAAAGAGGGATGATGTTTATTTACTTCATGTTCCTGATACCCTATTACTCTGGTTATGGTTTTAATGTGACGACCCAAGTGTTTTTAGGAGAGATGTGATGTGATCATGCTGTGAGGAAGTGGTCTAAGTGTTTTTGGGCGTGATTTGATGTGACCTTGTAGTTGGTTGGTGTGATTGTTATTCAAAATAGATGGTAGTGTCAGGACATACAACTTTAGTGTATAAGAGCAAAAAATAAGTGAGAAAGTAGTGTAGGGTACCCTTTATTGATATTCTTATTGTTATGTTATTATACATGTCTAGTGTTATTTGGTGTGTGTTCCTTAGTGAGGTTGGGATATATAGTTGACCTGTTTAGGTGGTGTTGGTCCTTCTGTTTTCTCAGGGTGCATTAATATGCTTCTTTCACTTATACACGAAAGACTATGGTTTTCCTACTAAGTATACTTGTATGATCACCATATGTATGTAAAACCGTTTTTGGGATTCCTAGAGGATTACATAGACCATTATGGATATTAATAGCTCAAAAATTTGGATGGATACTATGTCACTAAGTTATCTTTTCTTTTGGGTATTTAGTTTGGATACATTTATCTATATCAGTTTTATTTATACATGAATTCATGGATGTTTTTTGGGTTCATCTTATATTATGTAATGGAGTTTCTTGTGAAAGATTCATCTTATCTATCGATATTATATTATTATAGAGGGTAATGAATACCATTTTATGATATTTTTATACCCTTGGTGGTAGTATCCAACTCAGGGCCTACTAGAGGCGAGACTAAGGGATTATTATTTCTCTCCACTCATTACGGTATATTTGGAGGGAGGGGGTCATGAAAATAACCTCATTCAAATATTAACAATTATTAATTTTATTTCATATAAATAACTAATATATCATTAATATTAACAATATATTTTATCTATAATATATTTAGTTTTATAAAATAAAAAACATAAAAAGAACATTTATATAAAGGTCAGATTTTAAAGCATAAATCAGTATTATTCCTTATTTGGGGAAAATAATTGAATTTTTATCAAGGAATTTGTATTAATAATAATGTTTAGTTTTATTTATAAATATATTTAATAATTTGGTTAACACTATTTTCACCTAAAAATTATACGACTACATTCCCATGATTATATAAAATTCAGTGGTATGTTTTGGATTGATGTTTCATGAAAAGAATGTTATTCAACATATTAGGTTTTTATGGAAAAAATATAATTTAAATTATTGAGGTATTACCACCTCCCACCTTAAATAAATTTAGTTATTAAAATTTAAATAATAAATTACTAAAAAAATTAGTTAAGGGTATCTAAAATATAGGCATAACCAAGTATATATTTTTAAATGAGGGTTATATATTAATATCTTAGGTATGACTAGGAAACACATCTTTTTTCCTTCACTATGTTAACCAATTGCTTTATTTTTTCTCTAAAACAAGTTTCCATATGCCATCATTTTACACACATAAAATATTTTATAGTTCTTTTAAAACATTATCCTTGGTTATTATTTCCAAATTTTTGGAATGAAGGAATATGAATATTATTTCCTCCATCATATTCATCACTTGAAATTCCACGAGTCTCCATCTTTATCTTCTTTGGTGTGTTTAGAAACTCAAAAAGTTCAAAATTTTAATCATAATTCATGATATCTAATTAGGAATAACCATAAAATTTCTCAAGCTAGCTCTTATCCCATTATGTTTCATATTGGGAATACCTCTTCATTTTCTACAAAATCTATTTTTAACATGGTACTTTTGAGAATCATACATTACTAAAAAAATGAGTAAATCACGAGTCATGAAAAATTAACACCATATGATATTTATTATAAGGTAATTACATGAAAATATCAACCTCAACATGAATTAATCTTTAAAATTGTTACATTAGATTTTAGTTCATCATAAATAACTCTCAGTTTAATCTAGGTTTCTTTATATTGGGTTTTATCAGATTCTTTAAACTAATTACTTATCATAAAAAATTCATCATAATTAAATGTAAAGGGAATGTTATTAACAAAATAATATCCTTCAAGAGTGTCTATACAAGTTTTCAATGTTCAACCAAATCATCATGCACTATAGTGAATATTGAGTTAATACTCAACCAACCATTTTTTGGGTGATTACCCCCTGGTGAATTTGTGACATAGCCACATCCAATTTCCTATATATAGAAAAGGATGAAATTTATAGGTAAACCACATAGTCCCTTATTTACCAAAACACCAGGTCTCTATTATATACTTTGACTTATCCCAAGTGTTTTCACTAAAGTTATCTTACCATAATCCTTAAAATATTTAATATTACCCCTAACCTAAAGGGTTATCCATTCCTTTGAAATTAGGTCCAAAATTAACTTACAAACCCTAAATTACATTAACATAATCAAATTATAACATCCAAATCTCTAACGTTATCTAAACCCTAATATAATACCAACTATAATACCCCACATTCATGATCGTATCATAATTACATGACTTATTAGAAATATTTCATTATAGTATATTATAATGATCTTTTAGTTTTAGAGTTTTTGATAATTAGGGAAAAAAATTAAAAAAAATACATGTATCTTTTGATTGATGGACATTTCTCCCACCATATGATCAACTGATTAACCCATAACAAGCTTTCAGTATCTCCCAAAAATTCACCATGTAATATACTCTTATATAAATTTCATATACTATTCTTATCTTTATAACCTAAGTAAATGGAAACATAAAAAATGGGTGATATAAAATAATTATTAGGGTTAATATAAGAAATAAAAATCAAAGATCACAAGTGAAAAAATATGATCATATTGGTATAATAAGGATACCTAAGAAAGTTATACCCAATAAATCATAGATCATAAATCATTTATAACATAAGAACATATCAAGATTATTTTTTTCATATTAATCAAAAAAGGATTAATTGAGTATTGTGGCACCACCATAGGTATAGGGAAATATTACCTTCATGAGTCACACACTTTTAACCATGTTTGTGAGAAATTAATTTTTTGCACGTTTATATGTCCCATGAGATAAAATAATTAATGGATCTGAGGGTGATAAGGGACCCTGACTATCATTCATCCATTCTAATAGGTTCCAATTAAAAATTATTCACTTATCACATTATAAAGTACCCATGGAAATAAAATGGATTTCATAAAACTTTCAAATGAAAATCATTAACTTTTCATAGTATAGAGATACAATAGAAATAAAATAGGTTTTATATTATTTTCAAATGGAATCACACAAATATATCATTCATAATTCCATAAATAATAATAAAAATATAAAACCATGGAGAAAAAAATGCTTATCCAAATATATTTAGTAACTTTATTGGTAAATACCCTTAAATCAAGATAATAAAGCATATAGAATTTACATTGTATAGATGAAGGGTATACAATTAAGTAAAAATTTCCCCAATAAATGGATATGGAATATAGGTGAAAACATTTCAATAAATGTAAGTAAAAATAGTATGTTTACAGAATAAATACATTGTTGGAAAAATAATAAACATTAAATGAATATAATAGATAAGTGCAGTAATATATCACTGATTTGATAGAAAAGAATATTAAATAATCCATCCATATAAATAAGGCAGATGGTGTCATTTTAGGAATTTCCTTGATATAGAATAAGATATGTCAATGTAAAATGTATTAGATAAAAAACCATTTTTTTGATGTTTCAGAAAAATAAATTTATAAATGAGAGATATACTTGATCTTTTAAAACATCAAAAAAGTAACCGCTATCAAATAATGGGAATCATACATATAAGCCCCATAAGTTCATAAAATATTCACCATGTCATAACCCAAGAAATTAAATTGGTTTCATAAAAATTTGATCATATAATATCCTCTAGAAGAGATACACATTTCATAATCATCTCAACATTTCGTTATAGCATAACCCATGAAAAGTAGTAGGTTTAATGAACATTTTATCATAATATGACCCATGGAAGAGAAACAAGTTTCATAAAAATCATGACATCATAAAAAAACCACCTAATGAATAATAATAATGGAATCTGTGGTTCTTATCCCCAATATAACATAAGTTACATAAAAGGATGTCATCTTAGAGGGAGAAGTATTTTGAGAGATAAAACACACAGAACTTTTATTAATGAAGATAACATTCCTTTAAAATAACCTTTTAAAAAATAATAATTCATATTTTTTTTAAATCACTTTATTTGAAAATATACTTTGAAAATTATAAATTAATCTTTAAAAACCATTTAAAACATTTCTTGAGTAAAATAGATTTTTCCAATTTGAAAAAAACATTTTTAAACATTTTCAATATCCCTTTTTACAATGAAATCATTTATCTAAAAATTTTCCAAATATTAAAGATTTTTTTTTCATTAAAAACAAATTTGAATAATTTTAAGGTAATATTGATATTTTTTCACAGTCACAATAGTGAGAAATACTGTTCATGTTGTGAATTTTAAAAACAACGATTCTTTTCATATTTTTGGTAAATGACAAACAAGAATTATTTGGAAAATGACATGAAGATTAATTTTCAAACATTTTTGTAAAAAGTCAAAAATGAGTAAAAATTTATTTAATAAAAAATTTTAAAATGTAAAAAACATTTTTATAAAACATGGATTTGGAATAAAATGAATATATGATTCAAGAGATAAATAAATTAAAATTTTCTTAAAATAATTTTATAAATTATTTTAAGTACCAAAGCGTAAAAAAGGTAATATTACATGAAAATATCATGAATATACATAATATAATAAATTTAATGAGTTTATATAGAGATTTATTATAATATTTTATTATTGGGAATATAATAATAAACAATCCTGATAAACAATGAGATTGTAACATAATATATTTACCACTTTGGTAACTTTGAATCGTATAACCCATGAGGTAATAACATGAAGAGAAAAATAAAATATAATGAGGATAAATAAATTCATGATATTACCTATCACTGGGGTTGTGTAGACACCTCCTCAAATAATATAGGTTCATAACATAACATATGTCTCAAAGAAGGAAAATTGAGACAAAAATCGCTTACCGATTTTGTAACTATTAAACCATAAACCACATGAAATAGAGATAATCAAATGGAAAAATTAAATACCAATAATTTTAATGATAATAATAATATATCCATCATTATGTCACTCTTTGATAGGTGGTAAAGGAAAAAATGAATGAAATCAATTCGTGAGGCGGTAGTCCTCCGTACACATGAACGATGATTTCGTAACCCATTTGATGGATGTTGAGATGGTTGTTGGTCATTATATTAACATAAAAAATATAATTATATGGTATAAACTAAGGTTTTTATATCAACATGTTATAATAATAATTAATGGATTAATGGGAATAGATAAAACAAAAATGTTGTTTGATGAACGATACCTCTTCTTCAGGTATCCTCCTAAGGTTTTCCCCAAAATCATTCCTAGATTTGATTTATGTAAAAAATAAGGTTTCAAGGATGATAGTAGGTAATTGGATAATGTATTTGTTCATATAATTTCCTAAAAAAGGATTTTAATGTTTTAATAGGAGTGGATAGGGGGTGGACTTTAGTGTATGAGGTGAGTGGAACACTTGTAATTACTTAAAAGAAAGAATTCCACACAATTTCTTTTCATGTAACACGACTCCAAGAATGGGAAATTATTTATCCTAGAAGATATAAGGTATAAAAATTTCCATAAAATTTGGGTTGGATAACTTTTGGTTCATTTTTAACCATTATCTTTTTATTTTAACCACCGGTGAATACCCTTTTACCTTAACCACGAAAAATAATTTTTAATATTTTCACTATTCATTATGGTAAAAAATTAAGCCAAACGTCTTAGATAATATAAATTATTATAATTAATATTTTTTAATACTTTTTTTAAAGTAAATTTACATAATTGAAAAATTTTAATTTAAAATTAATCCCACAGATGCGTTGAGAAAGCATGTTTTCAATGTGAATATGTTCAAAAGTTTACAAAGTTTTTCTATTGAAATTAAATATTAAATTGATTCCAATTACATAAATTGTATTACTCTATTTATAATTCAACTAATTTTATTTTTAAAAAAAATTTAAAATATAATATATCTTTTTAATTATATTAATCAAAAAGTCATTTTTCAATTAATATTTAGTATTCTTCACTACTCATAAAAAAATGAAACATTTTTGAAAAATATAAAAAATCCACCATAAGATAATATTAACATGATTATTTAAAAATAATGTTTATTTTTTAAAATTAGTATTCTAAAAGTTTCAAATATTATTTTTACTAATTTTTACAAAAAGAAGCAAAAAGAATGTTTTGAGAAAATAGTATTTTCAAAACATATAAATACATTACTGAAAAATAATTAATTTTTTCAATAGGTTTGCATTATAAAAAACCATTAAAATTAATATTTTTAAAATATTTATTTTTATTCATATTGGTAAGTTTAATGGTTAGGTAATAATTGTCATGTTTAAATAACTATATTAATAATATATCATGGTTTTGTTAAAACATAGTGTCGTGTGTAATGCAAGATAACCCAGTTTTATGGGAAGTGAAATCTTAACTTTGTTTTGTGTGTAATGAAATATCAAATTTTTGTTTTTTGTAATGTAATATATTAAATAAATTTAATTTAATTGAAAAAATAATTTATAAAAACTGGAGGTGTTAAATGTAAATTTTAAAAAAGATACAGAGGAAAAAATTCTCACCAAGGATAAATAGAAGAGAAGAAAAATATTGGGATTTTATAAATTAATTCCATAAAAATTACCTACATGTTTTATCACATTTTAATGTTCTATATTTTTGAATGAGTTTTTGAAAAAAAACCTTACAGCTTGAGGATAGTTTGAATCAAAACAATTAAAGGAGAAATAACATGAAATTAAACTTAAAATACCCTAAAAATAGTTATTAATGATATAATATAACAAATAGGTAGTATATATTCTATATAAAAGTAAATTTGTGAATATTAATAATTATTTATCATGAAATAAGAATTGAGACTAAGAATCCCTTTCAAGTAACATACTCTTTGAGGTAAGAATCATTTGATATGAATTCACGAGGAAGAATTTTAAAATATTATAAAATAGGGGAAACAGATAATAAAAATTATTCATTATGTATAATAAATAAAACATGGAACAATATAGTTCAATAATAATGTTTGTAACTAAATGGAAGAATGTTGAGTAACAAAAACAGTTACAAAATCATTTTCTATCAAATAAATTACCCCTAAAAGGTTCAACATGAGATGGATTTTTAAATCCCATATATTTCATGAAAATTATGATATAAATAAATATATTTCACATATATATAAATATAAAATAAATAATTAATTAATGAGAATTATAATCCAATGAAACAAAATTGAGATATGAAACCCTTACGATGTTAGAAATTTTTGAATAAAAAACCTTGGAAGATGTTCTTTCTAATGAATCGTTAGATAAAATTAAAAATGGGATTAAAATGATACAAAATATTAAATTGGAGGTAGATACACCCTTTAAAATAAAACATAGTTTATAATATGAAACATAACTTAAGAGATTGAGAATTTAAGATAATAAACCTTTATGGTGGTTTGTATTTTCTCTAGGAATGTTCCTAACCTCCAAAATAATCAAATTAAGTTTATTATATACCTCCTTAGAATCCTTTTTCATCTATATTTTATTTATTAAATACCATTTATTATCATATTTTATTTATTTATTATGTAATTTTTTTCTTATGTTTTTTATTTTGTAGGAAAATTGAATCTATGTCGGCTTATTAAGGTAATTTTAGTTATAAAAGATGTTATTTTAATAATTAGTTAAATAAATAATACAATATTTTTATAACCATAAAAAAATAATTATTTTATTACTAATTTATAATAATATGATAATTTGTGTTCCTATATCCATCCATGATAAAGTTTTGTAGCGTAGTTCATGTAGGTTGTTAAACCTACCCAAACAAGAACATGTTATAACTTGGTGGGTGAACATGGTTAAGGAAGTTTATAATATCATTAAAAAATAATAATAATTATATTTTTATATTTTTTTACATTTTTTAATAAATTTTTAATAAGTTTGGATAATTAATAAAATTATAGATGAAAAATAAAAAATGTTACTTCTTGGAGGTGGAAGTATGCACAACACATGATTAATATTTTAATTTCCTGAAGAATGATAGGTAATAAAGGTGGGTTATAATTTTTCTAATAATAGTAATAATAATTATATTATATATTTCATATTTATTCATTAATTACATCCTTATAACTAGTGAAGAATGGCGGTGGTGAAAAACAGAGGATGTCGCTACGTGTAGGCGATAGTTTGAACAATAAACAAATAAAACCTTTTGTTTTTATTAATGGAAATGTGAAAAGGTGGTTAATATTTATTCAATATGAATAATAAAATAAAGTATTAAAATAATAGGGATTTCATTATATATTAATTATAATTTTTTATTTGGGAATGTGAGAAAGAAAAGAAAAGAAGTTACAAAAAAAGAACCCACCTTGAGGACATGGGATTTCCCTCAAATAACTCAATATAGATGGTGGTATTAAGTAAATATTTTATGAACATGGGATTAAGGGAAATTAAGAGTATCATAGGGTATGTATAAAGTGTAGATTATCTATAGGAAACTAAATTTTTGGAGCGGTCAATATGGGGTGGTGAGAGGCCCCATTCCTAAGTGTCGAGAATGAAAGTTTTTTGTTAATATTTCAACTTAGTATGAAAAGATCACATAATTCACATGTTAATGAGAATATAAAATGAAAAATAGTGGATTGGGGGATTATATAAGGTCAATAAACACTCAAAAATTCATTTTAAAACATGGTTGAAACATTTTTAACTCTTTTTTTCTTTGAATGTTCACTTTTACTATTTTTTTGTTTTACCGTAGAAACTATTTTTTACCTAAGTGAATATTTTTTCATGCATAAAAATAAAATGGAAATTATTACATAATTTTTACATAAATATTCTAAATATTAAATCCATTTTATTTGATAAAATTTCTTTATGTAAGAATGCTCAATTTTAACATTAGCACATGTAACACATAATGTCCTGTTTTTAGAAAAAGTGTATTTTTAAGCTTAAAATTTAAGTGTTGTATATAATTTTAAATTTATTTTATTTTCATTATATAAATTGGATTATTATAAATCAAATAAAATTTATTTTTCTTTCAAATAAATCCAAGTTTTTTACCAAAAGAATATTTAATTAAAAGAAAAGACGTAAAACTATTTTTTTTGGAAAATAAAACTAATGTCATTAAAAAGTTAATTATATGATTTATAAATTCAACATATATATTTTAAATGTATAGCCTTATTTATGAAATAAATATTTTACCAATTAAAATGTTTTATTCACTTCTAGGAATTTCTTATAAAGTCATCAAACTTACAGTTTTGGTAAAAACTATATTTTTCATGATTAATCTAAAATTAAATTATTTAGGAAAAATACCAAAATATAACACTAAGATAATATTTTTATTATAAATAATAAATTAATTTAACCATTTCAAATCCAAATTATAAATTATAGTAATTTAGATTATTAATAAAAAATAAAAAAAATTTGAAAATAATTTTCATGTGAAAATATAATTTTTAAAATAGTAACCATTATTACTTTTATTTCCTATTAATTATAAGTATATCATTAATCTAAAAAATATATTTTCTATATAATATATTTATTTTCTTAAAAAAATCACATTAAAATCACATTTTTTATAAAGGTTAATTTTTAATGTATAAATAAGTATTATTAGTTATTAAGATACAATAATTTAATTTTTATCAATTAATTGGTTTTAATAATGTTCTTTATTTATATTTTTATATATATTTAATAATTTTGTTAGCTATATTTTAACCATCAACTTCTATGGGTATATTCTAATGGTTATATGACATTACATGGTTTTTTAGTTTGGTTTTTCATGTGAAGAAAAATATTGAACAAATTTTATTTTTAAGGAAAAAATATAATTTAAATTATCGGGGTGTTACTGATGGTTCTGGGTGTTGTAGAAGCATACAAAGGTGGGTGATATATTGAAATTTATTTTAATAATATTTACCTGAAACCAAGAGTAAGGATCTTTCACGTACATTTTATAATTAATTTATTTAATATTTGAAGAAATAAATACATAAGATTAGAAACTTTCTTTGTTGGTGAATGGTCATCATCCAAAAGGACCCTTTCACATTACCTTCATTGCCCAAGACATGCTTTTATGATTTATGAGCATCACCACTCATTCTTTAAAAGCTATCACAACGAGTCAAATGTCTTGTGTTGTTCGTTATTGATCGATTATTCTTTGGTCTTGAAGAAATATTTCTTTCACTTCATGTTCTTGAGAGAGATAGAGAGAGATAATGAGTATTTGATAGACAATTCATTGTGCGCAATAATTCTCTATTCTAAAATTTTTGATGTTCTATACAATAGACATAGACTCTTATTTATAGAGTTGAGATTTAAGTTAAAATATTATTTAATTGCATAACATACATTAAATAGAATTTATTACATTTAATAAACCCCATGATGCATAATAATAATTATATAATTATTATTTTGTGGCACACACCAACTTTCAGAATGAAAAATATTATATAATAGTCTTTCTAATTAATATTTTTGACTAGAATTAGTCCTGGTCTATTTGAACTCCTCTAGAATTTATTGAACAACTGAATAAATATTTTATTCGTAAATAAATAATTTATTCACAATATAGCGAATAAATATTTATTAAAATATTCAATAAATAAAATAAATATTTTATTCACAAGCCACCAAATAAATATTTATTTAATTTATCTGATCAATATAACTTGAATAAAATTATTCCTCAAACTTGATAATAATATTTATTCCCTTAATTAAACATAAATATAATTTAATTGAGATCAATAGAAATAGATAGTGTGTGACCCTCTAGGATTCTTTCTCATTGGCATTAGGTGGGGTTTCTTAAAGTCTAAGATAACTAACTTGTAATGGGTCAAGGCACCCATGATAAAGAACTTAATGTCGCAACATCAAAAACCATATATGAATTATCACTGTATAATATAACCCATTTATTAAAATATCTCATAAATCAGGTTTTATATCTATGTCACCGACCTATATGCTCGATATGTATTTCATTGACTATCTGAAACAAACACATTGTTACACCATTACCATGAAATTGAATGAGACAGTTCTATTCCAATAAAATGTTCGAGATATTAGCTTCCATAATTATGAAAGGGAAAAATCATTCCTCAACTTATTCATTAATGAAATATCACTCATGACACACCCGATATATCCAACTTCACCATGAACTATTATCTTCATGCTTTAAAAAATACATCTAAGTATATGAGATGTAGCATGAATTAATAACAATCATAAAGTCTAATGACCTTCACACATGATCATAGATAAGAATATATAATGAAACCAAAAAATAAAAAAATCTTAATGGTGGGACTATTCTCATAATCTCCCATCTTAGAGATTACCAATTGGGAACATCTGGATAAGAATCCTCATCTACTTTTGAGTAATCACGCATAATAGTCTATGTAATATGTGTTCCATCACAGTATATTATCCAACTTCATAACATTATTTGAGAATATCCTTAAATTTAATCAAGGTTTTCATCTTTGTAGGGAACTTCTATGACCTTATAAATACAAATTATACTCTAGGATATTATTATATTAGAGTCATCCAGAACAACAAAAAATATGTAATAGTTTTTTTATTAATATTAAATACATCTAATATTAATGTAATTGATGTAAAAATAGTTGGTCCTATGACACCAAATACAATAATTGAAAAATAGGTGTGTGGTTATACCTCTATATTGTGTATTTGGTGAATACTGTGTTAATACCAAACCAACCCTTTTAGGGTTATTACTCTTGGTTGGATCTATATTAGAGCCTACATCCACACTTTTGTATCCATATTGGAATTTCATTGATAAGAAAACCCAAACTCTACACATAAAGTAATTTTTATAATTTAATTCATATATATAGAATTATTCTTAAAGTATTTCAAGGGTTTATGTTCTCTAATTTTTGTTTTTTTTTGAAATATAGATATTAAGGACCCTACTAAACTTGCTTTAATACCAACTAAAACACCCCAACTCTAGGAATAAAAATTTGGTGGTTAATATTCTATATTGGTACAAAGTACAAGGGATTATATCTTATGAGATCAAATAGTTTAGAAGTCTTTGGAGACTAGATATTTACATGATTCTCACAATACGTTAACAAATGAAATAAAAATTAAAACTCCATTGAGAACATTGATATTTCTTCTACTGTATCCCAAAATACATTTAATTTTTACTTCATGGAACCTTTTGGAAATTAAATCATAATAAAAAGTGATCTCAGATGCCCAGTAAGGGAAAATATATAATGAAACCTATCATAAAATAAATAAAACATGAATTATATGGTAGAGATAAACAATAATAATATATTACACATAAATAATATCATTAAAGGGGAATAAATATATGAATGAAGTAACAAGATATATTCTTACATGTATAAAAATAACTGTTTTCATAATGATATAATGAATAATGATGGAAATTATATTTTTACCATCAAACTTCATGTCAAGACATCATATATAAATAGGTATAGAATATTCCAAGTACCAAAACTAGTTGTTTCATGAGACCTATCATTCCATTGGAGGGAATAATAGGCCCCACCCATAACTTACTAAGTCTAGTGTATAAATCATATGAAAGAAATGAACAATAATGAAATATAAAATCAACATAAACATTCATATTAAAAATCTAGTATATGAAATGTCAATATTTTATCTAGTAAATAAATAGAAGAACATGATCATATTTATTATAGTGAAATAAACTGTAAAATATATTTATAGTATATCCCCATTGAAGAATAAAATTCCTAAAATGATGTTGATATAGATGAAAAATAACTTTTATAGTGACTTTAGAATGTCACTTTTAAATTTGAAAGAAATATCATTTTTCTTATAAAAATAACTTAAAACTACTAATTCGTAGAATAACACAGATAAAGTTTTATTATAAAAACTATAGAAACTTTTAGTATAATCTTTATAACAAATAACAACTATGATAGTGGGAAAAAGTGTTCATGTAGTAAATGTTAAAAAACTTCTTTTCCCACTTGGTAAAATATAAAATTATTTCATAACATAAAATGTTTAAAAATATTATTTTTATTCATTTTTTGAAAATAAAATGTTACAGAAAAATACCATTAGGAATTTTTTAAAATTAAATAATAAATTCCATAAAATAATTTTTAAGAAAATTGACATGGAAGAAAAACATCACCGACCAAAGAGGATAAATAATGTCGTTTTTTCTTAAAATCATTTATTCAGTCTATTTTATACCAAAGATATGAAAATTAATAGAAAAAATGAAAAACTCTAAAATAATGATATTAAAAGAATGTATATTTAGTTTAATAGATAAAGATTATATAATTTTCTTAAATAAATTATAAACATAAATAATCTAAAATAAGGATGATATTGTGAAAGAAGAACTTAACTCACACTTTCACTTGGCCAGACATGCTTTATTACATGATATACTTAATTTAGACAAATGATAAATCTATATCCAAATTATATTTAAGTTTATATTACGAGATAGTATTAATTATATGACACCCTAACCCAAATCACTAGGTTCGAGCTGGACTACCACATGACCTCATGCGTGCCTCCCTATATGTGAGAGGCTACCGACAAGTAGTGAGGGAATAAATAGTGCTATGGGGGGAATATTACCTTGGTAATAATAACCACACATCACACTCACATCAAAATATATAAAACTTAACAAAGAATTATAAATGAATGTGAAAATATGTTGTTTATGGTTGATGATAATGGGTGTATTTATTGTCAATATAGAATAAGGAATAAAAAATAAATGTACTATGAATTCCTCTATGATTAGTGGTTAATCATGGAAAAATAAATATGTAATGAGTTTTAGAAATATTCAAGAATACTAGTGATGATACTGGGAGAATTGTTATGGAGTCCTTGGATCTCATTCACTAACATGATTCTCCATTCTTGATACGATGATTCTTAGATAATTGTTATAGATTCACTTGATGACATTGGATGTCATACTTGAAAAACTTTTCCATGATGTTACAATATTTTTTTTGGTGAGGTTGGATGAAGTGGTGATACTTGTTAAATTGTTATGGATTCACTTGATGGCATTGGATGTTATGCTCGAGAAATTTTTCATATTCACTCTGATGATTGTTGAAATGATCTTAAATTCCAAATACTTGTATAATTGATGAAACTGTATTTAATATATGATGAAGAATACTATTTACATGAAAATTAAAGGTAATTTCTTGAATATGATTTAATTGAAGGCCATGAAAAAATATAATTATATATATATTTTTCATGATTATGTTTTGAAGAAGAAAAGAATATTAAGAAATCCATATAAAATAAAGGAAATTGAAAGAATATGATTTAATTTAATTACATGAATAAGTATAGTCAAACATATTTTTTATAATGATGTTTTGAAAAAGAAAATAATTTTATGAAGTCCATAAAATTATATTTTCATGATTAAATTTTTTTAGTAATGGATGGATTTGAATATATGAGAGAATTGGCTTAAAGAATTTATTATTTAATTAGGCTTGGAATTCCATATTATAATTAGATTATTTTTTAATAATATTAATAAGAATTATATTAAAAAGGAGACCAAACATCAAATCCCCCAAGGGATATCTCTCAAAACACTCATAAGGGGACTTGAGGATAAAACCCTATGGGAGATCCTACAAAAGTAGGTCACACATGGCGGTATAGGTACTGGTGGGAATTTTCTTAAGGCCCAAACTCATAAGCATGGATAAGCCCGTGTGTTATCCCTACTAGGTTAAATACCTTGAGGGGGGTGGGTGGTGAATCGGGGTATGAAATATTAAAAATACACCCCCTTATGGATCTTTTATCATTGTAAAAAACTTTTTTATCTCTCTTTCCCACAGAAATGTATGAACAAAAATTAAAGCATGCACAAGAAAGATAAATTTTACTTGGTTCAACCTCATTAGGATACCTCCAAGGAGTATACAATGGCAACATTCTAATGTAAAAAATACAATAAAATATAACTTTTATTTACAATGTTTAAATTGGACTCATTGTCCCTAATGGTTTACAAACAATCATAAAATTAAATATCACTTTAATGATTTGATTTCCTGATAACATACCTAGATTCAAGTGTTTTTCTTAATCCTTAAATTTTAATCATAGGCCAAAGAATTCATCATCAATTTCTTTAATGTGATTGATTTTTTCTTTTGTTTCATTATTCAAACCATCGATCACCATTTTTTATTCTTCAACTTTGAGTTTATTACCACTAGATATTTTTAACTCCTCTGGTAGTTAATACTTGAGATTATCAATTTGATCCATTAACTTAGAATTATCTTCATCCTAGTGTTGTGTATAGAGTTTCTCATAAAAAAACACCTTGTTGACTTTATTCATTTTGGATCTCAAAAAAATATATCTCTTCAAGAGAAGCTTTTAATTTATCCTTCATATCAACTCTTCAATTTACCTCTTATTCATCAATGTTACTTTCTTTATTTTTCTAGGAGTTAACTACCACTGGAACCATACCATTATTTCCATGATCTTTGTAGTTATCTAACTATTCAACCTCAGATTCATATGAACTGTAATTTTCATGTTCAATAAGATTATTATTCTTGAATAATTTTATGTTGAACTATTTATTAACTTTCACATAGGTTGAATACGTCTTCATGGTAATTTAAATGTCATCCTCTTCATATTCATGGAAGATTTTGGGGAATCTTGCTGTAAGATGACCAAACTTTCCAATTTGAAAGAATAAAATTAGATGTTTCCCAATGAACTTTAGTTTTCCTCTTTGAATATTTGAAAAAAGGAATGATATCACCTCATCCATCTTTTATTATTCCTAAAAATCTTCAATGATGATCTTCTTCATGGCCTTGAATGCCACCTCTTTAGAATTACCTTTTTTTAAAGACTAAATGTCCTAATTTATCATCTCATATGAAACAAGAGTGTTTTTCATGCTATCCAATGTCAAATAATTTTTATCTTTATCCTCCAATATAGAAACATTTTTATGGAACTAAGAGGAAATTATTATTATGATGCACTTTATTATCTTTACATATTTAATAATTTCTCCAAAACCACACATGTCGTCTACTAAAAAATTCACCCTGTCAAAGAATACATCAATAGATTAATTAGGGTTCATTCTAAGATCTTTATATTTGTTCTATAGAACATGAAATTTTTCTTCTCTGAATTTTGAGTCACCTTTATAGATATTCAGAAACATTTACCACATGGAATGAGTAAAATTACATGACATCACCTTTATATAGATTTCTTTGGATAAGGATCCCCATAAGGCATTGATTCCTTGTGCTTGAGTATCTAATTCCCTTCTGTTATCTTCTTATAATTTGAAATAATCAACACTGGCCATAATTCCTTGTGTTTCTGTCGTAAAAACATTCAAACCCAATTATTAGAAATAATGATTCATATGATTCTCCCACAATTGAAAATTTCTTCCATCGAAGATCGGAATCCCTTTGTGATTAACACCCTCCATGGGAGAAACACTAAATTTATCATCCCTCTAATACCAATTGTTATCCCAACTAGGTTAAATTCCCTAGGGGCATAAATCAGGGTATGATGGATGAAAACTACTACCCCTTCTAGATATTGTTTCATTGTTAAACAAAATAATTTTCTCTCCCTTTCACACAAAAATGTAAGAAAAAAAATTAAACCATGCACAAGAAAAATCAATTTTACATGGTACCACCACATTGGAATAAATTGAAGGAGTATAAAACAATAATATTACAATGTACCAAATCAAATAAAAGTACACTACAATTTAAAATTTTCGAAACCGAGCCAATGTCCCTCCAGGTTTACAAGTAATCACAAAATGAAATCTCAATACTCTCTTAACTGATGTGTGATCACTTATTATTTAAAATATTATACTTTTATTTCTTGAATAAATATATTTTATACCTCATTTAATGTATCATTAAGTTCTACTTTCATCTATAAGATTAATATCACATTATCACTAGTTTACTGGGAAATTCCTTTTTAATAATTTCGCGATACTCTCAGCCTTTGCGAAGCTCTGTATTTCATGTAGCAGAACTATCCTTTGTGAAGATTTTTACCTTTCATGAATCTCACATAGAATTACACAAATTTCAGTAATATTTTTATAGACTTCCCCAACTATTTTACTTTCATGATGCTCAAAACATTTGGTTGGCTGTCACATCCTTCACAAACTTTTTTTCATGAACCACATTCACATATCATAAGACTGAGAATTTTCATTGAGTATGTATGATTTTATGAAGGTTTAGAGTCCAATAATTAGATTTTCCACCTATTCCATAAGCTTCCTACATTTTTATCACCATTTCTCAGAGCCCTCCAATTTCCTTTGGTGATTATTCCTTTCTCGCGATGTTCCCGAAAAATTCACCGTCCGCGAAGCTCGTCGTAATCACGGAGATCACCATAAACTTATTTTTGAACCTATAAGAATCCAATTTCACAAATTATATTATTTATTAAAATCATTAATTTTCTATATTTTCATAAGACCTTCAATGAAAATCACTTTTCTCAATGCTATCCAAACTCCCAATTTTGGACCCCAAAAATTTAGCAATCACTAGGAAATGACATAACCTTGTATATGTAATTTTATGTATTTATTCAAGGGAATACATTCCATTATCCCAGATATTTTTCAATATATAGTGTCAAAAATCCCTATGTAATCCACACTAACCTTGGAAACCAGCTTTTCTAATAAACACAATCAACCCAAAGTGCTGCAATGTTACCTTGAGGGATTTTTTCACAACACCATCTATAAGTCTCATAGAGGAGAGTGGGTTAATAATGTTATTGTATTCTTTTTTGGGCCATGAAGGCGAGTATATAAACCTTTGTTTTTGTGAATTATTATGTTCTATTTAATTAATATTTATTTAATATTTTTTCATTTCACACAATAGTGAATATAGTTTGTATTATATGAAATCACCAAGTTGTTCTTTCTTTGTACGCAAAAACAGGTAAATATTTTCTACAAAAAAAAACTTATATTATCTTGGGGTACTTCAAAAACTATGTTTTTCTTATTTTACACATAATTCCATGTTTCTTCGATAACTTGTGTGACACACAAGTCTGAGTTTTATCGAACTACAATATATTAATAATATTATTATTGAAATATTATTATAGTTATTACCTAGATTTTATAATGGAAGTTATGAATATGATTAACTAAATTTTTTAAATATTGTTTAAACATGTTTAAAAAATTAATTAATTGGTAATCAATAAATTAAATATGAAAATAAAATACCTATTAAATATAATGGAGTTGATTTTATGAAAAACTATTTTTATGATCCCAATGGTGTTTTATATAATTAAATTAAATTAATCAATCTTAGTGATATTTTTTAATGAAATTTATATATTATAGATTCAATCAAACGTTTTTACATTAATCCAATAAGTTTTATAGGCATAAAATAAGAAAACAAACACAATTTTAGGCATAAAAGTTATATTTTTCTAAAAGGTAATTTTGCCTCCTTTTAATGGAATACTTGTTTTGAAAATAATTTTGGAAAAAATAACAATCTGTATTCATAGAATTAAAATTCATTTTTGAATTATTAATATCAAAATTTACTTTGGGTAAATTTTTGATATTTTTTGAAAAGTATCATTTTTTGACGAATATCGAAAAAAATTGAACTTTAATTTAAAAATAAAATTTCTTATAATTTAATTTTATAGTTAAATAATATTATTACTTAGTTTTAAACTATAATTAGATAAATTATACATATATTAATATAATTTATATCATTGGATTCAATTACACTTTGAAATTGGATATAAAAATATTTCAAACTTTTGAACATTTTCACTTTAAAAACTCATTCTCTATTCCCATTTGTGAGATTAATTATAAAGTAATTTATGATACTTATGTGATTATAATTTTGAAAAATGGATTCAATATTTTTAATCATAATAATTTATAATGTCTAATAATACCAACTTAAATTTTTACTGAAGTGAATAGTGAAAGCAGTAAAAACTAATTAAAATGATTAAAGTGAAAACGAGTTTAATTAATGACTAAACATAGAATACGATACATAAAAATGATCCCAAAAATATCCAAAACTCATTTTATAGACATATTTAGGCCATTACCCTTCATTAATACATTTTTTGTGTTTTAGAATCCTCTTGTTTGATAAATACGTGGGGGTGCACACACATATTTTCAAAGATGAAAAGTGTGTACTTTCCCACACTAATAAAAGGGAAGTCACCACCCTCACTTATTCAAACATATCAAGACCTTTGGAACATATAATACCTAAAAAATAATATAAAAAATTAAATCCCTTCATCCTAGAAGCCTACCATTTGGAATAATGCTAACAAAGGAATCCATTTGGTGAAAACCAAAAGGAGTTACCCAAAGAAGGGATAACATTCTTCAATAAGAACTTTTTTATTTCTTTCTCCACAATATAAATTATTCTTATTACATGATTATATAATAAACTCAGTACCCCCAATATAATGATATTTTTTATGATAAAGGTACTACCTACACTCACACACACTTCAATCAAGTGGGATAACCAATCACCATTCATGTATATGACATACTACCACCACTCGAATATATATAATGTGTTCATCCATTACCACCTATAAATGTTAATAATAATGATGTAATTAATATTTATATACGATATATATGATATTTGTGATGTATTCATGATTTTATAATTAATTTATAACACATAACTTCATGATTTCCATTTTTTGGAAATTTGATAACTTAGTATGTGGACATGTGGACTACCGCCTGCTGAAATTGATGCGACTCATCCACTCTTTACGTGGAATGTATTAAATATGAGTTTAATAAAAATATGTGATATATATGGCATAATAATTATACTTTAAAGATAATATATATATATATCTTCTGTTTTTCTTTCTTTAAAAATATAACAAGAAAATGGAAACAATGTTTATTTGTACATACAACCGACCGTCTCCATGAACAATGTATTTCATTTCATATTTCTATATTTTATAGATTATTATAAATACTTATATAATTAAGATATATGATATTTATATAATTTTTTAAATTATTCATATAAGTAAATCATTCTATATGTAAGAGTACCATGAATAAAAAGTCAAAGCATATATGAAAAACAAAGCGGTTATTACCCGAAACGTAACTTTAACAAGAAATTTTTAGTTAATGGGTTATATAAATTCATAATAAAATAATAAAAGGTTTGATATTATATATTTATAATAAACTTATATTTATTATACACGAGTTTTGAACATTTATGAATAATGTCAAGACTTAAGGTAAGGGAATTTTCATCTCAATTTTATTTCTCCGAGATATATGTGAAAATCACATCTTATTATTATTTTGTGGTGTATATAATTCCCTATTAAATGTTATATGATGAATTTAATTTATTTAATTATATTAAATGTTTCAATTAATGTTATTATTTCAAGGATATCAAGATTCAAAATTTACTCAAGTAGTAAGGTGATTTATAGTCTCAATTTCATTTCTATGAGACATATGCATTATTCACCACCTGTTTATTTTGTGTGGTTTATAAACTAAAAATGACTGTATTATATGATTATTATCATTATATTTAGGATTATTTACATATACATTTTATTATATCTATTTCATTGTGTTTATTTTTCAAAAGTTAACAAATCGATAATATAACTTGTGTCTCAATTTTCATTCTTTGAGACACGCGTTTTGTTTTGCACCTAAATTGTTTTACGAGGTGTATATAAATAACTTTTAAATGTTGTATCATGAACTGAAATATTTTCAGGATATTCTAATATCCATTTAATGTTATTATATCCTATTTATTATGAGTCGATGTTTCCAAAGTCGTAATAGTTTATTACTAAAATCTAATCCTTTATCAGGATTATTTACAATTATGATTTCATTGATGAAATATTATGATCCAAATCTCAATAAAAATAATTAATTTTATTATAATATGGTTATTTATGATATATTTATATATTGGTAACATTTTTACACTCTTTAATACTTAATATAATTATTCAATTTTAATGAAACTTGACTTTATTTCATTCTCCGGTCAGAAATGTTTTTATTCCTAAAACAATGTTTTCAAAAAAATTTTAACCTATAATTTTAAGATAATTTTCAAGGAAAATGATTTAAAATATGTTTCATGTTTTAAAAGGTATTTTAAATTATTTTAAAATATTATTTTATAAGTTTACAATGCTATTTTAAAAGAAAAACATTATCAAAAATGTGTTATGTTCAAAAAGTGTTTTAAATGGTTTTCAAAGATTCCATTATATGTTTTCAAAGGTTATTTAAAAATAAAACTATTTAATTTATTTAAAAAAATTGTTTATAAGTTTTAAATTTAGTTTCAAATTAAAAGGTTTTCAAAAAACTTTTATTTTTATCAAGTGTTTAAAATTATTTTCAAATATTCCTTTATAACTTTTCAAATATATTTTAAAAGAAAAAGGTTGTCAAATTGTTTTATGTTATAAATAATATTTTTTTAATGAGAAATTGATTTTTTCCTCATGAAATGTTTTAAATTATATTTAAATCTTACTTCATAAGTTTTCATAGATTTTTTTTGAGGAAAACGAATTTGAAAAATTTTTATGTCTAAAAAATATTTGAAAAAAGGTTATTTTCCTTAAGAAATGATCCAAGTGATATTTGAAAAAAAATATCTATTTAATATGACATAAATTGATATATTTTATGATTTACTAGGGATTAAATTCAAGGACACCATTCTTATTATTTAAATGAATGTTTTTTCTTTTGATGACATGTTTTTTATGAAACCCATTTATCTTCCATGGGTTACACCATGATAAAACACTTATGAAACCTGTTTCCATTATTAGGTTATTATATTATAAAATTACTATGAAAACTATATATTTTCCATGGGTTATTATATAATTTTTATGAAACGCATTTTATTTCAAATTTTTATGATACCTATTTCATTTCATAGGTTATGATGTGATGTTTATGATACCTATTTATTTTCATTGGTTATGATACGATCTTTATGAAACCTGCCTCTTTTTATGGGCCATGATATAATGAATGTTTTATTATATTTTAGAAAAAATATGTATTATTTAATTTTGATAAAAGTGGTACATATATATCCATCTAATTCATTGGGTAAATATTTATTTCTCATGAGATAGTCATGGGTGGAACATGTAGTGAACTTTGTTCAGTAAAGGACATTGTCCGTTAAAATGGTCTTAGGAGTGATACTTGTCAACTAAGATGGTCTTGGTAGTGAAAGTTGAATAATAATATTGTATTGGGAGTGCAAATTGACTACTAATATGGCTCTGGGAGTAAAGCCTTTCCACTATAAGAAAAGGGATATGATTGGGGATTGTGGTGAGTCCTGCCCAGTAGGTGTAAGCCCCCTGAATTTCCCTGATAAGTTTTTGAAATGAGCCTTAACTTGGAGGGAATTATTTTATATTATTATTTTTCTGCCACAATTTCATGTATTATTTCTATGTTATTCTTTAATAGATTATTCTCTTTATTCCCTTATGAATCATGCATTATGTTCTTCCAATATTTATTCCATGAATCACGTGGATGACATTTGATATATAGGGTATTATATTAAAATGTTATGATAATGTTCTCATACCCTTATTTTCATGTTATTATTATATATTTCCTTCATTTAAACTTACTAAGAATTTGATCTCAAACTTTCTTATGTTTTCTTCCCCAGTGTTAAGAAGAATGGTTTTGAGTAGAATTACTAAATAGGAAAATATTTATAGGAAACATTGAATTTCTTTCACAAAGTTAGAATAATGTGTTCTATGTTTCCAAATACACTAAACTATTATAGTCCTCAGGTATGTACTTTTGTAATTTTTTGATTATTCATCTAAAATGATGTAATATCCATGTATATTAAGGTTGGGTCTTTATAGTTTATATCAATGGAATGTTTTAGTCAATATTTGGAAACTAGGATGAGAAAACTTTAGTGAGATCCCTATTAATATTTATAAGGATATGTATTGGGATGTATCCAAGGATAATTATATGGATGAGTCCAAGTATATGAAAATTTTCTAGATTTTTTGTAAAGGATAGAGTGAGCGGATTCTCAAAAATAAATCTCTATCTAGATACTACAAGTTGATGTGTCTCTAGCATAGATATACATAGGGGTAACAAACTAGAAAACATCATATTAATCTAGATTCAATTAGTAATTGGTTCTTGACAACAAGACTTTTTGTACACCTATTTTGAAACTCCTGTGGGGTTTGCTTTGGAAATTCACAACCTCTTTATAAACCATGATGATTGATTTAAATAGATGATGAATATGAATGACTTAGTATAAAACTAAGGTTTTATAGATTAAAGAATAATATTTCATGATTTAGAAATATTATAAGTTATTTTTCCTGACTATGTAGTTTTACACAGTGATTAGTGTTTCTCACACTCTACTTTCTGGTATTATTAAGTAGATGTAATCCAATGGAACCATGTTAGTAAAGAAATAAATGGATAGAAATATAGGTCTCTCTACAGTATTATTAATATTTTAATGTTTTAAGTGTGATAAGGGAAATCTCTTCATGGAAATCATCATGGTTTTATAAGTAATAGTTTTTCTTTTAATGATGAAGAGTCCAAAAAAATAAATGAAATTCATGTGATATTCTAATAGTATTGTTTATAATCATGATTAAATCGTTTTTGATGAATTTTAAGACATTATTTATATCTTATATGAAAGGAAACATGTATTAAGGAATAAGATGATGAATCATAATTAATGTTTTAAGAATAATGTTGGATGATTTAAGTATATATGAATTGTAATTCAAGAATTATGAATCATGAAGTATATATTTTCCATTAAGGATTTTAAAAAATATATTTAATGGTGTTGATTACCTAGAAAAGTGATTTAATAGAGAGTAGATATGTTGACCATGTGAAGGAAACCCTTAATGAATTCACAATTTTGAGAAAATTGTGTTTTATTTGGATAAAGAGATGATTGGTATAGATAAAGTAAATTGGATATTATTTATTACCTCGGAATTGATAAAGGATTTAATGAAAAAGTGTTTTATGTTATCATAGATTAATTTTACAATTTCTTTTGGTTTTAAGGAATATATCCAAAAATTTGTGTTTTGTTTAAAGAATAAGGAAGCATGCATATCTTTAATAAGGTTTTATCATAATTTAGGTTATTACCATATTTTAAGAGAATACATGATAAAGGTATTCAATTTTTTGGTATGTGACAACCAAGTGATAATTTATGATATATGGGGGATCAATGTTAAGCTAATTTTGATAAATTTAGTTACCTTATTTCTAAAGTTTTTTATTTTCATATTTTGGAAGGTTTATAAGGTTTACTATTTATTGAATGGTATAATTTAAACTTCGGATGAGGTTTTAGAGATTAATGTATTCTCTCTCCATATTATGATATATGCATATTTGGTATCCTTTGCTACCCATTTTTATGGGACGATAGTTAAAGATATATGTAATAACCTATCATTAAATTTATGGATCTCTTGATTTTCTAATTCTTCAGGAATACAAAATTCACTTTCATTTCTTGGAATAATAGATGAAGTAGAAATTGATAAAGGAACAATAATGGGTGAGATTATTATAAAATCATGTAAATATATCTTCTCATTAAAATTACAAAACTATAACAAAAGGATATTGAAATAAATTTTTTTCTTATTATCATTATTTTTGAGGATATCTATGAACCTTTTATAGCCTATTTGGTTTATGGATTTTTTATTGTTAAATTTCTTTTAACCATGTTCAATATCACTTTCCATCAAAACATCATAGATATATTTCTATTAAATTTACATGTTTTCAATTATGTAATCCTATGTGGTAACCTAGTTATGAGTTACTTCGGGTAACCGTTACATTTCCAACTGTCATATTTAAAGGTAGTTTTATTATTATTTTTTATGTTATGGGTTCCTATGAAGATAAATTTCATTTTTTAAAACTATAATGACCTCAAAAAATTTACAGGGAAAAAATAATTTAAGGGGAATAGAATGGGACATGCCTGGTGTTCATGAATTATTATCTTTTGATTTAATTTAATCTTTTTGATATTTTTCATTTCACGCAACACTAAATAAAGGTTGTGTTATATGAAAACACCAAGTTATTATTTCTATGTATGAAAAACCAAGTCAAGCTTGTGTGACAAGAAACACAAATATTATATTCAAGTATACAAAATACAATGTTTGTATTGTGTTACACATAATAATGAGTTCCTTCAATATCTTGAATGACACATAAGACCGAGTTTTACCTAACTAAAATATAATATTAGGAATATTATTAAAATATTATTATAGTTATCAACTAGCTATTTAAATGGAAGTTATGAATAATATTAACTAAATTGTGAAAATACAGATTACACATGTATGTAAATTGAATTATTTGGTTATCAATTATCAAGAAATTAAAATAAAAAACCAATTGAATATAAAGAAAGTGATTTTATTAAAAAAACTATTTTTATGCACAAAATATTATTTAATCTTAAAAAATTAAATTAAAATATATTATTGAGATATATTAATAAAATTTATATATTATGAATTCCAAAAAATGTCCTGACATTAATCCAATAATTTTTATATCCATAAAATAAAAAAATACAATTTGAGTCATAAAATCTATATTTTTCTAAAAAGAAATTTTGCAGCCTTTTAATATCAGACTTGTTTTAAAAAAATGTTTTTAATATTTTATAATTTTTATTTGAAAAAATAAACTTTAATTTTTAATTAATAATATAAAAATTTACTTTGGGTGAATTTTTGGTATTTTTCTGAGAAGTTTCCATCTTTAATGAATAATGAAAAATATTTAATTTTAATTGAAAATCATGTTTTATTATAAATTATTTTTATAGTTAAACTATCTTCTTATTTGGTTTTAATTTATATTTATTTCAATTATACATATATTAATCTAATTTAGGTCATTGAAATAAATATCATAATGAAATTTTCTATAAAAACATTTCAAACTTTTGAGCATTTTCACACAAAAAACCTGTTGTCTCGTCCCATCTACATGATTAATTTTAAATTAATTTCTACAAATTATATGATAATAATTTAGAAAAATAGATTCCACATTTGGAATAAAAATAATTTATAATTTATAATAATTCTAACTTAAATTTTGACCAAAGTTATTAGTGAAATAAGTTAAAATTATTTGCATGATTAGAGTAAAAACAATTTTACTTAATGAATGAACTTAGAATATAAGGTGTAAAAATGACCCTAAAATGGTAAAAAACTTATTGTATTGAAATATTTTGACTTTAAAACTTCATTTTTATGATTTACTAGTTATTTTATCCAAGGAAACTATTATTATACTTGATTTAAATTTTTATTCTTTTTGTGACATGTGTTTTATGAAACTCATTTCTCAACTATGAGTTATACCATGATAAAACACTTCTAAAACCCACTTCCTTTCATGAGTTATTATATTATGATATAACTGTGAGACATGTCTATTTTACATAGGTTATGATATGATGTTTATAGTACCCATATCATTTTATATTTTATGATATGATGTTTATGATACCAATTTAATTTCATGGGTTATGATATGATGTTTATGAAATCGATATCTTTTTATGGGTCATGATATGATGAATGATTTATTATCTTGTGGAACACCTATGTATGATTTCATTATGAGTTGTGTGGGACCTATATATCCATTCAATTTATTAGGTAAAGATTTATATCTCATAAGATATTCATGGATGGAATGGGGAGTGAACCTAGTTTAGTAAAGGAATTTTTCTGCTAAAATAGTTTTGGAAGTGAACCTTAACTAATAAGATGGTTTTGGGAGTGAACCTTGACTATTAATATGGTATTGGGTGTAAAACTTGACTACTAATATGGTTTGAGGAGTGAACCCATTCCACTATAAAGAAAGTTATGTGACTAGGGATGGTGGTATGGCATACCCAGTAGGTGTATCCCCCATGAAGTTACTTGATAAGTTTTGGAAATAATACTTGACTTATAGGGAATGATTTTATAATCATATGTGTCTGAAAAAATTCCATGTCTTATTTCTATGTTATACTTTCATGGTATATTCTCTTGATTCCCTTATGATTTATTCCTTATGTTATTCCAATCCTTATTCCATGACTCATGTGTATGATCTTTGATATGCATGGAATAATTGTAAAATGTTATGATAATGTTCTCATATATTTATGTTCATGTTATGCTTACACATATCCTTTATTTACCCTTTATTATAATCTTAGATCACTCATTATTATTTTCCCATTAACTAGGTTATAAATAATGGTTTTGAGTAGGATTATTAAAGGCTAATATCTTTGTGGGAAACTTTTAAGATATTTTATATATTTGTAAGAATGTGTTCCATGTTTCCAAAGAAACTAAAATATTACATTCCTTAGGCATGTACATTTCTAATGTGATGAATATTCTTATAAAATGATGTAATTTCCATGTATCTTAATCTTGGGTCTCTACAGTGTCCATTGTACAAACATCTTAAAATATATGGATAGAACGAGTGTTATCAGATCCCTATTATCTGAGTCATCTGATAAAACATGGTGATCATCTTCAACATATCGCTTCCATAAGGATCTCCATTATGTTGGAGAACATGATGAATTCCCAATGACCGCGAATGATCCTAATTTGATAATTTCAAGATATAGATTTTGATGAGATGAGTGTAAAAACCTCCATACATTCAATATCTATCTTTCATGCATGAGGATGTATGAAGAAGGAAGACAATGTCGAATGAAAACAAAGTTGCAGGTGACATTGAGATAAGTCGATCACCATAGATGATTTCATTATATTGAGATAAAAATATCATGTGATCATCATTCTATTAGTGTGAAAATGTGAAATGATAACTCACATACTAAATAGCACCAATGTTTTTGGATTATTATTTATTAATGGGCTATTTGAAGAAATAGAATTTTGGATGAATTAAAAGTCAGATTTAAAGAAAATGTATTATCTAAATGTACTATTCATTCAGTTTCACATAAATTAATGTTCTCTAATTGGATAAATTAATACTTAAATGTTTTTATGAGAAGCATGAGGAATTTTGTATACTGTGTTAAGAAATAGAGAGCCTGAGCTTTTGAAAATTTAAATTAAGGTTTGGTATTTAATTAATAAATGAAAAACATTATTCATGCATACTATTCATGATAATGAGATCATGTAAATAATGAAGAAAATAAACCATTGAGTGTTTAAAATTAGATGTGATATTTATTTTTCCATTTAATGAAACAGGAAATCCAAACCCATAGGTATTTGAAGTGCATGATGATACATGCATATAGGGTGATCCATGAGTGAATTTTCCATGAAATAATAAGAAGTTGATACTTTAATGCCTCAAGTATTTGAGATACACTTAATGAATAAATAAATACCCAAAAAATAAAGGGTATTTAGATTAATGATAAAATACCCACATCATTTGGGTATTAATATTTGAGTTAGGAATAAATTTTTTTATTTTTAAACACATTTAAATTATGATTTAAATGAAGATTTTAAACCATGTTATTTTTGAGAACCCTTCCACCACATTGTTTTGTATAAATATACACTTGTAGGTGACGAGAAATGAACACACCATTGAAATATTTTTTTAGATCCTGATACAATATTTGAATCAAATAGAGAATGAGGAAATGTTGGGTCATTCTTCAAGAAGGTGATCAATTGAACAATAGAATTTCAAGTGGAGCCTCAAGAATAGTATTTTTGAAGTTCTTAAGGAAGTTCCCATGAAAGGAGCAATAATATTTCTTATATATAAAGTCTATTTTGAAGGTTTGGTGGTGATATTATAAACAAAAACACTATAGATTAGTGGTACTGATATAAAGAATTTCTTATACCCAGGAATATTGGTCAGTTCGTGCAAAAAAGAATGTGCACTAACTCTAATAATTTTTAATCATTTAAATTTTTCATTGATCATAGAATCTGTGACATAATCATAGGATGATCAAAAAAAGGAGTAGTTCTTAGTAGTGAACCTTATAAAAATATTTTTGTGTTTTTATTTCCTTTATTATATAAATTACTAGTATATGTTATTGTTGTGATTGAAAAATAGACCCATTCCTATTATCCAGGGTAGAGTTGTGAGATTAAGAGGGGATAACTAAAAAAAGAAAAATTTGGTAAAATTTGGGTACACTGATTTATCCCCCTCTTAGTGACCCTACATGATTCATCTGGGCTATATAAAAAGAAATCAATAATTTCCATACTATGACATATGTCATGAAAATCATATAAGATAAATGATGGGATCCCCAATGTGGTAGATCAATATAGTGTATGATGATAATAAGATAAATGAAACTGAATGAAAAAAATACAAAGTCCATCCTAACATTGCCTCCATCACCCAAGATCCTTCCTCTTAACTATTTGATGTAGGGCCCTTTCCCTTAGCTGGATCCCTAACCTTGAAATTCCCATGAACAATGAGATACCTATATCAAGTTTGAGTATAAACATAGTAGGACACAAACCATTAATCCTTAACATAAGTGATGTAATATATAAAATTTTATGCCAGACTAATAAATAAAATGCTTAAATAACCAATCCAGTGTCGAGTCATCATTCACTAACCAAGATTCCATAAACCCCAGATCAACCTTCATTAACTCTATGCTAAAAGGGAAGATAAAATCAATCATTGAATTACTAAATAATGTCTTATGATCCATATGTTAGCTTAATATATTCATCAGAATGTCCTATGTCCAGATTCCACATTTAAAGAACAATTCCACAGCTAACTTTATAGGAAAGTCACAATGACTATATGTTGAACCAATTCATGGATTTAGGGATGAAACACTGCTTCTTTCCAAGACAATATCTAGATCTAGGATAAGCTAGGTTCACAAATGTGATCCCAATATCTAGATTTGGGGAAGGTGACATTACTATAATCCATGTATGAAATTGAATTCATAGCTTATAAACCATATGTAAAACAATCCCCCTTTAAGGGTCTAACTATTTAATATAATCCAATGTGGTTATTTTAAATAATTATTTATGAATCCATAAATGCATCAAAACATAATTGAGAAATATAAAATGTAAAAAACATGTCTTGTCAAGCAGGGTTCCATGGTCCACACACGCAACCACATGTGAATCATTTCATGAAAGTGTATCATGAGCTATACACTAACGCACATGTGAATCATTGTTGGAACCCACAAAATTATCATTGTAAAATCTAAAAGGAAAGAGAAACCAAAATAATTGTTATTATTTTCTCCAAAAATCAAAGGAAGAGAATATGGTCATATCACACTAATCACATAACCTTAAAAAGGACACACGATCACATGAATATTGGAAGGTTTTGTGAATTGGTCATGCAGAATGCATGATCTGCTTGATATCACATGGAGAACATTTGACAAACCTCCTTGTTCTTTTGAAGGTTTTCAAGACACTCACTAATCATGCAACAATTTCAAAATGAGTTCCTACATTCCATGTGACTTTTCAAATTGGAGGAAACCTGAAAAACATTGAAAAAACTTGTAAATTAAAGAGGGAAAATATACATAAGGTAGAGACCTTATGCGATTATTGAACTTATTGTGATATGCTTATATAGTCTGCAAGACCTCACAATGTCCTTAGAAATATGTATACCTTATTGTGCAATATCCTGCTGGTATGTCACCTTTATCATGCGAACGGTCTCAGAAATGTCCCTTCAATTATGTGCTACCCCTTAGGATTCCTAGAAAAAAAGGGTTTTCCATGAAAATTCTCACACATCACCTTGATGACCATTATTGGTCCCATGAAACATCACATAAAAGGTGGGTGATTGTATTCAACAACACTCACACAACTTTTTAATATCCACTACCCATGAAAAACAAAGAGGGAAATAAAAATTGAAAAAATAGAAGCTTCTTATAAAGTGGAGATACACTGATCATCACAAGAAAGGGTTCATGTGCCCTGGGTGATCACCACTGATCACATGAGGTCCCCTAGACATGTTAATATGATCGCGTGAGACCCCTTGACATGTCAGAATAGTCCTGTGAAAGCCATCTTGATAAGATGATACTATCTCATAAAGAACCCCATACGAGCCATCTTTGTTCATGAGAAGGCCTTTACATAAGCATCATGATTTTGGGAATACCCCTAGACATACCGGCATGACCTTATTTAATCTCCTTGACATGTCCTCATGGTTAAGTGAAATCAATTTGATCATCTTAGGTCTAATAAAAATGGGAACACCATATCATTCTTGTTGTTGTTGTTATCAAGTGGCTCTATGGATGACCAATTCCAATATCAAGTGAAGAGAATGAATAAAAAATCCTCCACCGACTCCATCCCAAATATTTGAGATTCACACTATGAAATGTAAGGTATAATTAGGGTGGTGAGGCCTATAAATCCCCCCCATTAGCATGAAAAATGAATCCATAATTATTCACACATAGGAGTGAAGGAGAGGACATCTTAGAGAAACCATTCATGAGATTGCAAAGGTCTTATACTAGTTAAAATATGGATAATAACCTAAGGGAAAACATGGCATGTATAGTCACTTCATGTGGTCACTTTATAGATCACGTGAAGGAATTTTGGCATAATAGAAAAATAATGGGAAGAAAACCTTCCATGTCTTCTAGGTCACATGAAACATGAAATAAGCTAACACTAGAAAAACTTGAGGAACATATGAAATAATGGATGAAATAAAAGACTATAAAAATATGGGAATCTTACATGAAGAAATATTCATTGATCCTTATGTTCTTCCCATAACCGACCCGAATCATGTGAAATCACATGTACATGTCTCTCAAATCATTTGATTCTCCTTAGACATTCCATATGGATCATGTGATGTCCCTTGAAAATTTCAATAAAGTCACATAACACACTCCAGGAATTCCACCCATGTATTTTGATTTCCTCCACGATTTCCAACCAAACCATATGATGGCCCCCAAACATGTCACCCTAAATCATTAGACAACACCCAAACAAGTCAACTAGGTCTCACAATGACACTAGGAATTGTTAATCGGTTCTCGCAATGCATCTAGGATATTATAGCATTGATTATGTGTTGTCCTAGGGAAAAGTTATCCTGATCATGAAACACCCTCCATAAATATAAACCATGTATGGAGATACACCCTGAAATTTCATACTTGATCATGCATCATCCTATAGAGAAGTCATCCAGATCATGTGGGACCCTCCATACATGTCAGCCAAGTCAAGAAGCACCCCGAGACATGTTATCCTTGATCTCAAAATGGCCTCCAAACATTCCATTAAGATTATGTGATGTGCTTTAGACAAGTCAATTGGATCATACGATTATCGTCATACATGTACTCTAAAGAACAAGGACATGTCTAGACATCCACATACATATTAGGAAGACAACCAGAACATGTAAAGAAAATAATCTGACAGTGTTAGGAAAATTTCCCAAGACATGATAACCTTGTATAGTGAATATTTATGGGAAAATTCAGTGTTTAATCATTGATAAAACTAAACTATGTGAACTGTTACTCCTTCCATAACCAGTATAGGTAGCATGCCTTCCAAAATCTTGAGCTCAAATGGGCATCCACCTATATATGAGCCACTATATGTCTCCAACATTCCAACCATATGGACCCAATCTCTCCCATGGGATGATCATTATTACTTTTCCACTAGCATATTGAGAGGTAAAAATTAGTGTGTAAGACATGATAAAATAAACTATGATGAGTTTTATTCCTGACATAGCAAGGATACAAAGGATGATTTCATAAGACCTAAGATCCATATTAAACATCAAAATGTCTTCCAAAGTGCGTAAGTCCCACATTTTCATACAGAGATGCTGATTATTTTTTATCCCTTATTTCTCAATATAAAAATGACTTACGAGGGATTAGGTATTTTCAATGGTCATATTATTGAAATCATGAATCCACACCATCCATGGGTACATTATCATGTAATCCTTGATTAGTGGCATGATATGACTACCCCCATATAAGGGATTCTACCTCAGGGAAAGTCCAAAGGGTGTGATTGAACTACGATGACTCTGATTCTTGATATAACTAAGATAAGTAGGATTCCTCCTAAAATATTTAGCTCAATACCCAGTGCCTAAGATCCCCAATATATATCTTTTACAAATGTTGTTAAACTACACAAGTATAAATAACTACATGTGCTTATATTCCTACTAGAATCAAGATATATAGGACACCTCATAATGGTTCAATCCCATTCTTAAAATATTAACCACATCCTTGGATGAAAGAAAACCCCAGAGTGCTTGATTATATGGATTCGAGACATAGAAGCTACCCATTAATGGGGAATGGATGCAACAAAAATTGTGAACCTGAAATGAATATATTAAATGGAAAAGTGATCGGTTTATATGCCATATTCATGTCTCTAAGGTTTTCCTCAGCTTCCCATGTTTAAAACAGGGTATGCCTCAGGTTTAACGTCTAGCAGAGATGGATCAGACTGATGAAAACACTAAATGGAGTGGATCAGATGGGTGAAACCCCTGGAGGGAACAATGTTGACATAGATAACATGTGGTTAGTTACCCGAGTGCTGCTAAGAGTAGTGAAGAGGAGAATTGGAATGATCTCACTTGGATGTGGCATCCCAAGTAAGAATTAGGGTGAATGATGGAGAGTTGAATGAAGTTGTGGAGGAATGATATTGAACCATCGTGAAGGTGATGGTAGTATTGGGCTTGAGCCTCAAGGAGACTTCCTACGTATCCCTATGGTAGGGAATCAAAGTCCGCATAGTTCGGTGAGGCGATGGGACACCTAAGGTGGTAACCCGTATGAAGGGGACTCGAAGGAAGTGGAACCTTCGGGTTGGAGAACGACCTTCCTGAAACACATATACTCAAGGGAGAGATCATTATGAGACATGGGTGATGGGATTTACCCTGAAGGAAGTTTCCTATGTACCTTGCCTTTGCAAGGATCAAAGTCCATGTCATTTGGGAGGGGGGAATAGAATCGTGGTGTATGCATAGGAAAATGACCCGATGACATACTGGGGATTACGCGTGGTTAGAAGCCCAGGTTGGGGAACATAACAGCTTACCAATGGTTGGGGTTGACAATGATTACTGCTAATTGGGGTTGACAATGACTTACCGCTGATTGGGGGATAATTTAGTGTCATGCGAGACAAAAAGGGGCATATAGTTTAACATCATTTAGGACAAAGGTGGACTGACGTGAAGTAGTCGAGACCTATGGGAGTTGGAATTGAACCTCAGGGAGGCGTCCTACGTACCTTGCCTTGGCAAGGATCGAAATCCATGTAGTCCGAGAGAGGTATTGGTGAACCGATGTGAAGGGGTTCGGGACCAATGGTTGTTGGGCTTGAACATCAGGGAGACTTCATACGTACCTTCCCTTGGCAATGATAAAATTCCATATAGTTAAGAGGGTTTGGGGATTACAATCTAGGGCGGCCCAGAAAGGATGTCCTGGTCGATGTTTTCTCTAACCCACGCGAGTCATGATCTGTGTGAGAAACAAGAGGTAGTAGAGACCTGACGACCATGTCACAAAAGGTGTGTTTGTGGGAAGTGGAATGGGGATTACACGTGGTTAGTGGCCTAAAAAGGAAACAAGGATTATGCATGGTTAGCATACCAAAGAGGAAATAGGGGCTTACATGTGGTTAGCATGCTAGGGAGATGTGGATTGGGAATTACTCCAGGATGGAGGCCCGAGTGGTGACAAAGTCCAGAGGGATTTGGAATGGAAGAGAGGAGGGTTCCGGTGCCCATCCCCCCCTCTGGTCCTTAGAAAAAAATAAGAGAGGAGGGGTAGTAGGGACACTACCTCCTGCAAGAAAGGCCAGGGGATTACACCAAGATGGTTTCCCTTCCCTGTGGATATACGCCACTCTAGAAAAGAGTATATCATTCCATTTAAGGAAGATCTCACTCCCATGGAGAAGAGCGAGCATAGAGAATGCCTGAGATGGGGTACCCCACGTAAAGTTAATGGGGTGAGGTCACAGTTTAATTTCATGTGCTGAGGGCGATGGTACTTGGAATTTGAACATCCCGTAGCCCAGACAAGGTAGGTTCACTCCGCACCCCTAGGACATACATAACCGACACCCTTTAACCATTGGTGAAGGGAAGGCATCGAAAAATTTGTGGTGAGGGGGTGTCGTGTAGTGATCCATTGAGGGGTCCATGCTAGTGTGGCTATGAGAATAAGAAATATCCATTAGCATTCCTGGGTGCTACTAAGAAGTGGCAATGGGAAATGGAGATTACACGTGAGAGCTGCCCGAGTGCCACTAAGGAGCGGAAACGGTGGATGGGTCTTACGCATGGAAGACGCCTGGATGTCTTCCTCATGTCTGGCCATGAGGGAATCCCAACTCACTGGTTGATTGAGGTATATAATTGGGTCCATCACCTATATGAAAGTGCACAAGTGGGACAACATGAAAGGCATTGGAATTAGTCTGAACAATGGGAGATGAAAAGTGTGAATCACATGTTTGACATTCAGAACATGGTGAGGGTGGCATGATGATGGAGGATAACAGTTGACCATGTTCGAAACACATCATCCATATCATGTTATCCTGAAATGGGAAAAAATGAGGGTTGACTACTGACCGTGTTTGGAACACATGACCTGAATCAAAGTGTCTTCCAAAGTCTTCAGGGGTGTTGGCCCAGAACGGTAGGTGAGCCAAGGCGGCATGGGATCAGCCTGTTAGGGGGTCCCTTCAGAAATTAAAGAGGATGAATAACCAAATTAGGTACACACAAAGAATGTGGTGCGGTGATGGAATGTTTTAACGGATTCCAATTCTCTTGAAATTATGCCTCTATAATCATGGCATGAGGTATCTTATTCTTTTCATATAAGTCAACTTTTATTTGGAACAAGAGGCATCCTATTATTGAATGATTGGGAATTCCTAATTTTAATGTCATGTAGTGGGGACTGTTGGCATCTTATGCTTGAGGAATAAGGCATATATCGTTTAGAGAAAGAGTCATCCTATTTTTGTCACATAGGGTGTACTATAGTTTATAGTCTTGTAGAGAGGACTATTAACATATTATTATTGGAGCATAAGGCATATATCATTTAGATCAAGATGCATCCTATGTTTGGAACATAGGGAGAGCCACAGTTTAAAGTCATGTAGTGAGGACTATTAGGAATAAGGCGCTTAAAAATGGTTGGTGTTGGGACTTATGCAAGAGTGGCCCTTTCTAGTTCAACCTGGTATAGAAGTTAGGTGATGGGGTTTGTATGAGTTTCTTGAGGAATGGTTTGACTCAAGGTACTCGAGGAATTGATGATGAGAATATCAACTCATGACATGGGAAACAAACCAAGAGGAATATGTTGACTTAAGGTGTTTCAAGGTGTAGGGAGGAGTATATGAAATCATGGTATTCCATAGGTGGAAGGTTACATCGCATAAGGGTGTAATGGAAAATACTGACGTCCCTGTACAAAAAGTTCACGGTGCTACTCTCTATTTTTAATGGGGGTAAATGACAGAAGTGAAGGGACCAGGCCAAGACTATAGCCCATTAGTGAGCCCGAGTGGGGGTGCCGGGGGCGCAGCCCCCACGGTATGGACCAGCGGGCGTAGGCCTGGATACTGTTGCGCATAAAATGTGTCATATTTAGGATGGGTTGTGTGCAAGATTTCACTATGCGGCCCAGGTGCACACAGGATTGGGCATCATAGCACTGTTTCATGCAATATTGAAGGCTTTCATGTAATAGAAAAGGGTTGCATACAATAGGGAAGGTTTTACGTGCAAGAGGGAAGGATTGTACGCTATAGGGAAGGTTGGCATGTAATTGGATAGGTGCAACATTGGTGCATATATAATTGGGCATAGTATCACTGTTGTGTGAAAAATGATGTTTTTCATGAAAAACTAAGCACTTTGCCGCTTTTGCATGAAAAAGTGATGTTTTTTTCACGCAATATGGGGGTTTTTCATGTAGGACCAGAAGATGTGGACTTACGTGCATTAGAGCGGCCGTCGACCTCTGGGGGACCTCTTGGAAGAAAGGGTCACACTTTTATTTATAGGTGAAATATTTAATTTTAGTTCACATAAAATTTCGTTCCAATTTTCCACACAAATCCATTTTCCATGCAAGATTACATTTTTTCATGAAAATCCATAATTTTCCCCAAAATCATCCTGGATGTCCATTTCCAGTAGTCTTCCTTCAAATAACCGTAACTTCTAATCAGTAACTATGTTCGGGCTCCATGACTAGTCAAATCGAAGCCTGAAGAATGAGATTTTCTTAGAGATCATGTCTCGCAGCATTCAGTGAATTGCATGGATGCGTTTTCTGGTGCCAAAAAATTCCCTCCTATGAATGTGATCCAACAAAGATGAGGAGGGAAATTCATACCACATTATGAGGAAACTACTAAGGAAAACACCTACCCTGGGGGCCTTTGTATCTCGATCGCATTATGGAAAAAACAAAATATACCTCTAATCCCACGTGATTCATGCTTAGTGTGGGAAATAAAAGATAATATAAAATCATTCACCTATGCGAGAGTTCCAAACAGAAGAATATTTGTTGGGATCAAAATGAGACATCGATCAGCTTTGGGAGTGCCTAGGATTAGAGAGGATGTGAATGGAGAATAGGGTTCTTAGAAAAAACCACATTTGTTTCCCAACGAGATCTAGTACATAAGAAGGGTAACGCCATGGGCATTAGAATCAATCCGAACATAGGGGAGTGGAAAGTGTGATTAACGATACCCAAAATTCAGAACACTGTAAAGGTGGCATGATAATGAAGGGTAACTTTTGACCATGTTCGAAACATGGGGCCTGAATCTATATTTCATCCATCAGTCTTCTGGAATGCTAGTCTTGGACAGTAGGTGATCCATAGGCTGAGCATCCTTACTATTATGGGGTTATTTCAGATGTGAAATGAAATAAGTATCTTAATAAAGGAAACACAAAGTGTGGAGAGTTGAGTGATTGGTTGTTCTAATGGAGTCCAAAACTCTCAAAATTATGCAACCGTGGTGGAAACACATTAGGTGGGCACATCATTCTAATCAGTGACCAAACTTACTTTCAAACATGACATCTCTAGTGATAATCTGAAACACATCATATGGATGTGGATGATGAATGAAATATTTCAACGTCATATGACCTAGACCGAGGTTGGGGCCGAGGGGCCAAAAAGACTAATGACCCTAGGGCTAGGCCCGAGGCAAAAGGCCCGAATGTCGTTATGTATCCCATGTGGATGAGAATAAATCCAACATAGTTCTTAAAGAACATCATGGTCAAAGACCAATTCTGGTAGTGGGGAACCCCCTCTATCCTGGAAAATGGAACATCCCATAATTATTATGGGGCATCCTAAACTTGTTCAGGGTAGATCTGCAGTTACATGGTTACCTAGAATGGGGATTTTTAATGTGGTACATATCTCAATGTGAATGAGACCCCCTAGAGGCACTCATCACATCACATGTTCCAAAAAATAAATATTTTAGGCTAAGAGTCTGAAGAAGAGGGGGTGGTAGCATTTAAGATTCTTGGGGCTGGACCCGAAGGCAGAATGTTCAGGCATCCCTACGTATCCCATAAGGATGAGAATCTAGAAATACGTAGTTTAGGAAAATGTCATGTAGTTTAATGTCATGTGGTGTATATGAGGAGTGGTCTTAGTTTATAGTCATAGAGCTCAGACCATAGATGGAAATGAGGGAAGGAGACACGTGGTGCGGTAATTATTAAACCCGACGTGAATGAGGGAAGAAGGAGTCCATATCACCGCAATGCGATCCTCAGGAAACATTTAGGTCAAGGGACCATAAGTGAAGGTTATTCTAGGTGTGAAGTAAAATGTGTGTGAATTCCTATATACCCCATGATTATGGGGATCAACCCATACATAGTTCTCGAAAAGGTCATGCGGGTCTGTCCCTGACACCAAAAGAAGCGGCATTTGATAGATCTTGTTTTTCCTTTAGGGTAGATGTGTGTTTTTTTGTGATGTGATAAACCTAGAACAGATAATCCAAGTATCACTACAGGAATCAAGCCGCAAGTAGTCATTGAAAAATGGTATGTTGGATAATCAATACCCAACATGATGTCCCCACTGAGTGAGGGCATCACGATACAACGTTATTTTTCATCGTGTGGCCAGGAAGATAATTTCACAGTTTTGGGTCTTGTGATAGGACCAACCAGTGAATTTTAATGAAGTTAAATAAAGATACACTATTTTAAAGTCATTTGGGACCATAGGGGTAATGCATGTTATGTGATAAATTATACCCAACGTGAATGAGAAAGAGTTCCACATCGCACTATGCGCGATTCCGAGGAAGAAACCTCGGGCTGCGGGGCCAACAAAGGTTAGAAAATATGGGGCTAGACCTATGGATGAAATGTCAAGGAGTTATTATGTATACCATGAGGATGGAAATCAATCCTTACATAGTTCTAAGAGTAAATTTTAATGTCATCAGAATGTAATAGTTTAAGGTCATGTAGGACCATATACAGATTAACATCATGCGGGTCACCATACAGTTTAATGTCATATAGAACAAGAGGTTGGAGGGACTAGCTCTTAGAAGGGGAGTACGTGGTGTGGGTATTGAAAACATGACATGAATGAGAACATAAGCCCACTCATTCCACACCAAGTAATCCTACAAGATTCGGGGCCTAAAAGGACGAACAAAAGAGATAATTACTGGAACTTGATCTGGACACAAAGATGAGATGTTTGGGTGTTCCTATGTATCTCATGAGGATGGGAATAAAGCCCTACATAGTTCTAAGGAGAGGATATATAAGGATATCTTAGTTTAAGATCTTAGAGATCTGACCATGGAGAAGTGAAACTCTTTCAAGCGAGCGCATACCTCAATCCAATCCCTAAGCCCACGTGAGTCAAACTCAGTGTAAAAAACAAGGGCATAAGAGGTATTTGCAACACATGGGATACATGTAAAAGGGAAATCGGTGCAAATCCCCAATTGACACCTTACTGCATCTTTGTCCTCCTAATGTGAAAACGCACACTGAGGGATAATACCAAGAGTGTCGAAATTCCACTTGGACATTATGGGGTGGAAAATGATGGGAATCATGAAACCAAAATTTAAGGCTTGATGGGGTTGGCATGACGATGGAGGATAACTGTTGACTGTGTTTGAAACACAGTATCCATGTCTTGTGACCTGGAATGGGAAAAACAAATGAGCTTCAACCGTTGACCATATTCGCATCGTGGGTTTTTTATCGATTTGTCTTTCGAAACCCTTGAGGACGTTGGCCCAAAATGGTAGGAAATACCATGGGCTGATCATCCATGCCATTTGGGGGTCCCTTTAGATGTGAAAGATTATTAAAAACTAAATGAAGGGACACAAATCCTGAAAAATGGGTGAGATCATATCTAGGTAGAATCTGACACTCTTGGTTCTAAACTAGAGTACTCCTGGGCACATTGGTGAATCGCCAGGGAGGTTCGAGGGGACCAACTTAAGAGTAGTTGACTCGAAAAGATGAGTGTAGAACATGGGAGTGAAGGGATCTCTAGAGAAAGAGGTACGTGGCATTGTTGATACAAACCCAACATGAATGGAGATATAAGACCATACCATGTCGTATACCCCTCCCCTAGAAGGACTCATGCCAAGATTCCTAAAAGATATGGAGGTTTCTAAGAGAAGCGGTTGGACCCAATGACTAGATGTTCAGGGGTTCCAACGTATCCCATGATGATGGGAATCAAGCAGTATGTAGTTCTCAAAAGGCCACATAGCTTAATGTCGTGTGGTGAGGATAAGGCGGGTGAGGACCTCCCAGACGTGGGGACACATGGTGCAGTTAAGATAAACCTGCTGTGAAATGAGGACATGAGTCCACACTGCACTATGCCTTTGGGGAGGAATTTGGGCCAAAAGTCCGGACTAAAGAGGGTGATCTTGGAGCATGGGGCTGGGCCTATGGACAAAAATATCTGGGCATTACTACATATCCCATAAGGATGAGAATATATCCTTACGTAGTTCTGAAAAGGCTATGCAATTTAACATCTTGTGGTGAGGATGAGGGAAAATTGAAGAATGAGAGGGGCACATGGGGAGGTCATCGTAAACATGGCTCCGACAGGGCCAAAGGTGTTTATGATACACTATGTGGGATCCTCCAAGATAAATACACCCAAGGGGTATTTAAAGAGAAAAATTGTGGTAGGGATCACGTTCGAGCATTCCTACGTATCCCATGAGGATGGGAATCAAGTCATACGTAGTTCTGATAATGCAATTTAATTTCATGTAGGATGTAACAGTTTAAGGTCATGTAAGACCATATATAGTTTAACATCATGCAAGATGACATATAGTTTAATGTCATGCAAGACATTAGGTACTTCTCCCACTCGCAGTTTAACGTCATGCAGGATAAGTGCTGAATAGTTTTACATCCTTCAGTTCAGAAAAACCAAAACTTTTAACATCTTATGGTATGGACAAAAAAATTTAAAGTTATGTGGGACCATGTACCTCTTAACATCCTACAGGATGACATGTAGTTAAATGTGATGTAGGACATAACAGTTTAAGGTCATGTAGGACCCCTACGCTCAAGAAAAATACCTCTTGAGTATCTTGGCATTAGTGGGGGGAGTTATACGCTCACTATATATACTAACCAAGGAGTATACGCCATGGGGATAAAACTTGTGAATGATGTAAGGTCCTTACCATTTGGGCTCCAATTTGGGTGGTTTAAACCTAGGTATATTTGGTGTTCTTAAGGTCAACACTAAGTCTCCTTGCAAGAAAAATCATAAGAGAACTTTCCTGTTGACAGCTCTAGCTATATTGTTCTGATGACTCTCCAGATTTTGTTGGGAATGAAGCTTGTTCTTGTCGAGGGATTCCAATTCATCCACATGGACTTCAACTAATTTATCTGGTGCTTTCTGATCATAGACAGTTGTGTGTAATTAAGGAAACTAAATCTCGTTGGGCAGGATGACCTCTGTTCCATACACCAGGGAGTATGGGGTCACCTATGTGTAATTACGATTCATCATCCGGTAAGCCTAGAGGGTGTTGGGGAGATTTTCTAACCAACTCTTCTTTTTCTGACCAACCATTTTCTGTAGAATGTTAGAGAGGGTTTTGTATAATTCCTTGATCTTCCCATTTGGTTGTGCGTGGTAAATGGAGTTATGGTTAGAATGGATGTTGTACTTGTTGTACAATTTCTTCAGCTCTGCTTCCTAGAAGTTGGTGTCATTATCATTGAAGATGGAGTGAGGGACTCCAAACCGGTAAATGATATTGGAGCTCACAAAGTAAATGATACAATGGTCCTTGACCTCCTTGAGTGGAATTGCTTCTGCCCAATTGGAAAATAAATCTGTAGCGGTCAAGATGAACCTACATTGGCAAGCTATCGCCAGTGTATATGGTTCCATAACATCGAGTCCCCAGACCGGAAAGGGACAAGAGTTCTTGGTAGTGTGGAGAGGATCTAGTAGTTGATGCAAAAAGTTGGTAGGAATTTGTCATACATGGAACCTCTTGGCAAAATTGATGTTGTCATAGATCATGGATGGACAGAAATACCCCAGTCTCCGGATCTAGTGAGATAGTTTTAGCTCGGTCTGATGAGCCTGTAGAAACTGGCATGAACCTACTACATGACTTGAGAAATCTCAGCTCCTTGAATGAAATGGAGGATAACTCTATAAAACCCATGCTTTTAGAGGATCTGCTCAAGACCTGGACCACCCTGAAGGGTAAACTGTAACACGCGAAACTAGATTTTCTCACTCTTAGCCTGATCTTCCAGGAGATTACTGTTTTGGAGGTACTCGACAAAGGAGGGTCTTCAGTCGGGAGTCACCTCAATCACTGCATTTGGGGGAGCTAGAGGTCCTGACGTGGAGGTGCTGATGGTAAGGCAGATTACCTGTGGGATGTCATTGTCATCTGGAGTGACGGGAGAAATGACACTCCAGTGTGCCATATGGATAATCAAATCATCATGTTCGGGCTCTGAAATTAATGATGATAGGTTGTACAAGGCATCAACTCGACCGTTCTAGGATTGAGGGATATGAGTACCTTCTGGCTGAGATGGGAACTAGGCCATCAGCTGGAGGGTGCATTTCAATAGTGGTACATGCTCTGGATTTCTGACGAGAAATTCACCCTTGATCTTCTTGATGACTAGTTCGGAGTCCCCTTTCACATGAAAGTGGTTAACATCAATATCGAGGGATATTAGGGCTCTGAGACGCTCCATCAAAGTTCATTTTCTAGTATGGGGTGTCTTGATCTACTAGGAGGATGGCCTAATCCGGAACATCAAGGTCCAGGGACTGGTCAGCAGGAGTTGGATGGGAAACAAGGAAATCTTCCAATGCTTTCCCCTTAATAACCTTTTGAGGGACAAACATGATATTGAACTGCTAAATAATTTCTGCCCACTGAGCTAGATGGCCTGTCATCATGGGGCAGTGTAGGATGTTCTTCAGTGGATCTACTCGGGACACTAGTTGTACCTTATGGTGCTACAAATAGTGTCACAATTGATATAATGTGAATACCAGAATGAGGAAGATATTCTCAATAGGGAAGTATCTAGTCTCCGTATCGAGGAGAATACAGCCGAGATAGTAGAGACTATTCTATGTTCCCTCATTGTTCTTCAGGGAAAGAAGGGCACCAAGAGATTATTCTAGGGTGGTCACATAAAGGACCTGAATCTTTCTAGAGATTGGTGGAATTATGACCGGAGGCTAGAGAAGATACTACTTTATTTCCTCAAAAGCAGTCATACATTCTTCTTCCCACTCATATACAGTTCCTTTATTCATGATCCAAGAAAAGGGCTTACACTTTCTGGCCAAATTCATAATGAATTGGAATATGTAGGCCAAGTGTCCTTGGAAACCTAGAAGCTCCCAAATTTTGATTGGGAGAGACATTTGTATAATGACCTTGATCTTCTCCAGGTCAATATCAATGCCCCTGTATCAAAAAAAGAAGTCAATAAACTTCCCTGAGGTGACCCCAAAGGTACACTTCAATGGGATTATCTTCAGGTGGCCAGAATGAAGGAAGCCGGACATTTTTTTAAGGTATTTTAGATGGTCTTGATGCTGGTGAGATTTAACCACCAGATCATCCATGTAGCATTCCACTAGTGTATCAAGGATCAGCTTAAATATGCGATGCATAGGCTGTTGATAGGTGGAACCTATATTATTTAGACCGAAGTTCTTGAATTGGTAAGATAAATTACCTTGTGGTGCCTTTAAGGTCATAGAATCCTTATCCTCGGGAGCCATTCGAATTCGGTTGTACCTAGAGTACCCATCCATGAAGGAGAGGGCTTAGAACCCAACTTTAGCATCAATTAACAATTCCGTTATAGGGAGGGGAAAATCATCCTTCTAGAAATGACATTTTAGATCCTGGAAGTCAATGCATACTCTGATTTGTCCATTCTTCTTCCTAATTGGCACAATGTTGGAAAACTATTTGGGGTATTGGACCTCCTTAACAAAATTTTCTATGATGAGTTTATCGACTTCAGCCTCAACCATGGCACCATGATAAGAGTGCATCTTTCTGGGAGGCTGCTTAAACCCTCAGTGGTTTTTTGGGAGGCCGAGGTAGTGGAAAACAACCTGGGGATCCATCCCCAACATTTTATTATATCTTTAAGAAATACATCACAATGTTTTTTGAGGAATTCCATGTACTGTTGTTGCTCCTGAAGGGGCATAAAGGCACTGATCAATGTGGGTTTCTGGTCCACCTCGCTACTGAGGTTCACCTGTACCAATTCATCAATCGTGGTGGATACTCCCTCTTCAAAGGTGGGGAGAGCATCCTATAAATCCTACTATTCATTTATGGAGGAGGGATCCTTAGTTGGAGGAGTTTCCTCTGAGTCAACAAATCCCAATGGGATACTGTTACCATCCTGAGCGGCGGTGGACATTGAATCGAGGGACTCCTATGCTGACGAAACCATAATGATGATGGATGTCAATATGATCCCATCTGGTCATTGGACCAAGGGACCATTCTTGATGATATCAAAGAAATAGTGATGCGTTAGGTTGATCTGGTTTTTCCCAGCCTAACAGAAAAAGAAAGTATGGCATATTTTCGTTTCCATGGGGTGGACATCACGATACTTTATAGGGGTAGGGGGCTCTGGGATCACCCATGCCTGATTCATGTAGGAGTTCAAGGTGATCTTCTAGAATCTCTTAGACAGGGGAATGTAATCCCCCATCATTACAGAAGTAATGAATAATTTCCCCATGTCCAGGGTTGTAGACTCCAATCGATGGATTGGAAAGATGTAGGCATTGTCTAGATCTTTCCACAGGTCGATTGTGGCCGTAGCATGCTCAAATTACTTAGCTTGGATCTTCTTGTCTTTTCTCTTGTAATAGTTTACATCTATATAGAGGGATTAAAAAGAGGTAAAGGGAGACACTTCACCTTAAAGTATGCCCACTCGACCATTAAGGGAGTACTTGAGGCACTGGTGATACGATGAAGAAACCGTTGCTTGCAGGTGGATCCATTACCTTCCCATTAACACATTGTAGGCAATATCCTGAGATAAACCCATGAATTTGGTGCTAGAAACTAGGCCATCGAATGGGGTATTTAGGTAGATATTTCTAACCAGTGTCTATTTTTTTCTATCATAACCTTGAATTTTCAGGTCAGAGGGACTCAAATCATCCTTGGACAATCCTAGTTTTCGTAGTGTCTGAGTCTGGATTAGGTTGATCCCAGAGCCTATGTTGAAAAGATAGTGATGAAACTCCACTCTATTAAACTGTATGGTGATTTATAGTGGTAGCATGTTCCCCGATATGGGAGAGCCTTCATCTTATCCGGAGAATGAGATAATGGAATATAATTTCGCGTGCTCAACTTCCTTATCAGGGAAGGATTCTTCAACTGCTACCTCCATATCAAACTGAAGGGGGATTCTTAATGAATCATCAAGGGCTTCACACATATCTACTAACATGTGAAGGGCCTAAAGGATGGAGAGGCTTTCTGTAATGTTGGCAAGATGTTTGAGGAAATCATACTTCTGTGCCCGACATGAGCTTCTGATTACAAGAGGTTTCTCTATAATAAGAGGTATGGTGGGCCCTTATGGCTGGACCATCGGCTGATTGGTGATGTGAACATCCAATTACTCACAAGTCAAAGTCTATGGAGTGACTACCAGATGAGGGCTAGATGAATGAGACTGTTCTGTAGCAGAGCATGGCCAGTCACAACATAATCGAGGCGGCTTTTCCTGATTAAGCAACACAAACAAGGGAAAAGACGGATCTGATGACACCAGATGAGAAGGATACATGTGCTAAGCTCTATGTTGGGATTAATACCTAGTTTTGTTAGTATACACAAACTTTCTAGAAATAATGACTAAGGTACTCTGACGACCCATATTTTCACAGCTCTGTCGATGCTGACGACGACTGGGAACATTGAGAGGATCCACCTGGTGCTCCTCACTGTCAGAAATCATGTAGGGGTTTACCAACTCTACGGTGTTGTCCGAGGCGTAACCTTGGCTATCACCAGAAGATTTATACACTATTGGATGGATTCTAGGAGGAATCTCCATCTCTAGGGGCATGAAGTCACTGAGAGTACGAGATGAAGACAACATTTGCGGGGAACTTTGTTTTCCCCTACACCGCTAATGCTTGCTGTTCTGGGAAGAGGATGGTTGAGTTGTTGAAACGGAGGTACTGACTGCGGGTGAAATGATGTATTTTTAAGGTTCAGGTTGATTTAGACATGCACAGATAATTCCATGGGCACATGCGACTGCCTTACGAGCCATCTAGTCACTGAACTTCTGGTACCCACGATTAGAAACCCGATTCCATTCGCTTTCACTGTCATTACTACTATTGGGCTTCATGAATACACATGAAACATGTTCCGGAGCTGGGACCAACTTGACTATGTTGTTATTGACCAGGTCTTGAAGAAAATATTTAAACACATAACACTTTTTAAGGGTGTTCCCTAGGATCCGATGATAGGGGCAGTAATTGGGGTGATCAATGAGACCCACCTCTTCTGGCCTCATGCATTCAGGCAAACGTACAATAACCTGTTCCAATGAACTTCAGAAATATCCAGGGACCTAAGCCTCATTAAATAAGTATGTATGTTTTCTCCTTTCTGGGATGGGGGATCTGGGATCTTGACCCTAACGATGGGTTGGAGGAGCCTGTCGAGAAGGCATAGCCTGGTTATCTCGCCTGGGCGGTGGCGGCGATTTGTGTGGGGTGCCTTCCAGTTCTGAGGTGTGAGTTGCTGGGATGGAGGCTACTCTTGAGGTGGAGGTCCAATACGATGTAGTGAAATTTTCTCCACTAGTAACAAATATAGTTTCATGGGGGCCTATATTTGGGCCACCAGGGTAGGCTCAGCCTTAGCGGCCCTTCTTACGGGAATCACAGGAGGCAACGGGCGTGCCTACTTGGCCTTATATAAGGCTTCCTCTAGGCACTGGGTCTTATCAGAGAAGTCTTGAAATTCCCTGGGGTAGTTATGGGTGATCAGATAGGGGACCAGTTCCATATTGACATTCCCCACACATATCTTCTAACAGCTTTTCCTGAGTCATTGGCATGTCAAGGGTGTATGTGATCCCTTTCCACTGGGCGAAAAAGTCCACGACACACTCATTAGGCCTCTACTTTCACTTTAAGAGGTCCAAAATATTCTTCTTTCGAGTAGTGGAACTGAACTGGTAAATATATTTCCTACGAAGATCTTCCCAGCCGGCTACTAATCTGATGGATAGCTGGTTGTACCGGAAAAACGTAGGTCCTTCCAATTTATGTATGAAGCATCAGAGTTTGGTGGCATCTTGCTGCGCCAAATTCCCCAGCATGGGTCCGCAACTTGAAATGAAATGGGCTAGATGCTGCAGCGGGTCACCTTTCCCATTAAAGGGGGAGAAGGTGGGATTTCCGAAACCCAGGGGTGTTGGCATATCATACACCCATTCCGTATACTAATTGCAATCAGGCGGGGGTTCCACCTATCACATTTCCAATTACTTGAGGCGAGAAATGTGGGCTGCCACAGGATCATCTTGGCAGGGGTTACTATCTTGATAGGGATCCCTGACCACCAGTGTGTTGGTGGGTTCTTCAACATGATAGGCGGGCCCAACAACTTGTGGAGCAGCTAGGGGGATGATCTGTAGAGTAGTTCGGGGATCCTGAGATGGATCCCAGGGATTGTATTGCCACTCCAGTGGATTTGGAGACACATACTGTGACCTATTGTCATAAGTTATAGCCTCAATACTTTCTGTGGGGGTAGGATGGTTCTGGTCACCTGGAGGCAATTCTATGTGGGGAAGTTGTGTCTACACCTGCTGCACCGACCGAGGATCACTATAGTCTGGCCGTCGCTCCACGTAAAACTCATCAAGGAGGTCATAGAACATCTTTTTATGCTCCACACATTGTTGATGAAACACAACTTTCTCAGATTCATCCACTGTCTTTTGTAATGAGTGAGAAAGGTTGGAGGGTTTTAAGGCTCTGAGGTTCTCTTTACCCTTTTTGCGATTTCAGCCAAGGACCAATGCCTCAGAGGGTACGGTAATACCCAATAGATTTATCTATTAGAGAGTAACCATTAATAATGGGTCCAAAAGTTTTAGCACTCCCTCGAGGGGTAACTTTTCCCTAAGGATCTCTTTTTCCATTTATTCCTCCAATAAATTGCCCATGTTAACCGTGAATATTCTTGGAGGCATATCCTTGATATCACCTGGCAAGTCGGACTGGCACCAGATTGAGCTGAAATGGAGGGACGCGTACTTCCCCCAACCATGGATTTTAACATGTGGGGAAGCCTCCTTGATAATCCTATGGATCACTTTGATGCTCTGGAGGCATCTTTGTTGGAGGGTCTTATGGCATCCTGGTGACTTAGGGCAAGGGCCACGACAAGTGTGGATAGATCAACCAGACGACATTGTTGGACAATGTCTTCGATGTTCACATGGATCTTGGGGTTGGCCACTTTTCGATGATGAATATGGAAATGTGCCACCTAGATGGTCTAGAGAAAGCATCCAACTTCCTCCTGGGTGAGCAATTCTGGTGCACTGATGTTTGGTGTTGCGATTGGACAAAACATCTCTGGGAAATTGTCTGCTACAAGAATGTCCCACAAGATCCTCGGCTTGAATTCAGGGTCTGGCCCTTGGTTTCCCCACTCTTCAACTAAAGGAATCTGGGGAAATGGAATAAGCACTGAGGTAGACCACTGAGATGGTAGGCTGGAAGGTGGAGAATATGATGAGTGGGCTGACAAGATACTGCATCTTAGGCTATCCTCCGAAGTCTACAGTGACTTGACCATCACATCATGATAAGACGGGCTGAAGACCATAGTTTATCAAACATGGACTATGGATAATGGCTATGGAACATGCTGTTGATCTTCTCCACCGGTCCCCAGAATAACTCTCCATGATCTCTAGTCGAGGTAGAGAGTGCTCCCGGGGATGATGATAATGATTTCATATCCAGACCCTTGGGAGACACCAAATATTCATCCTCATGGATGTATCTGCAGAGGAAGGCAGGGATCCGGTTGAAATAACATTCTAGAATAATAAATATTATGCACCTCGTTCCGACCCCAACCCTTGACATAGAGGATCTAGGTGAGGGTTCCATTATTGAATCATATTCTGCCTCAAAATCTGAAAAGAAGATAGGTTTAATCTCAGTATGAATCTTCACGACATTGTATTTATTGTGGTGATGACCTGCCCTCCTGCCTCAGGATGGTTCTTTGGGATAGGGTATATTTCTAGAACGAGGAGGACCTTCAGCCAAAATGGTGCTGGGGCGGAGAGGATTTCCACCTAAGTGAGTTGGGGTACAACGAACCCCTGAAGAGATGTTAAAGGGAACAAGAGGAGGACCTCCATGTCCACTAGTTGATGTGTGGAGGGAATCTATACAGGAAGTGATGGAGTAGGTAGGACCTCCTTCGGAGTAGGTAGGAGCATGGTTAGTACCTCCATGCTTATTTCCCCTAGTAGCATCAACTCTAGGAGGGTCCTCATACTGGTCAAGAAGAACATGGCTAGGACCTCTATGCTGGGTGCCGATGAAGCGAGGCTGACCTTTACTCCTCTAATTGATGGGGTGAGGAGGACCTTCACTAGCATACAAAAGGATATGGGGAAGGCCTCCATGGTGGAGATTTATCAGATGTGTAAAATCTCCACGTCGGTGGCCTATGGAAAGAGGAACGACTCCATATATGATGTCATGAGCATCGAAAAGGCTTCTGTACTGTGTGTAATTTCCGTGGGGAGGAACCTCATTCGGATTGAAGGCGGCTCGGGGCGGACCTCCGTGCCAATCTTGGAAGTGATGAGGACCCACGTTATCAATGGTGGTGGTACGAGGAGCACCTATGTACTGGGTGTCGTTGCCGTGGGTTGGTCCGCGGTAGGCAGTACCTACGCCGAAAAACAGGAAAGTCGACCCAGCCTACCTTTGGTGCAGTTGAGGCCTCGATCCGGTTCAGGCATCTGCAGTCTGCTGATTGGAATAGATATGGAAATGATGGTATACATCGGTGGTGCCATGATCCATGGTATTCGTTGACGTTGAAGCCCCTTTCCGGGCGTCCTCCTTGGCCTATTCCTAATGCTGGCGTCGGGTCAACCGAATAGGGGCTGGCGGTGCAGGAACATAGCTTACCTATTCCTCAGCTCATGGGGCTGAGTGGTGGCACTGGAACAACCTAGTGGGGGTCCTCCTTGGGATCCCCTAGAATGAGATTCTGGTTGGGCTATCCCAGACATCCCCCACCTCATCGAAGTAGGGGAGGGAGTCATCGAAGCGTTCTGGGGAGAGGCTCCAAAAATGGTTGTGCATCGGAGTGTGGAGTAGTGTCTCCCTGATCAACCCTTGGGGATGGTAGTGGTGATGAGGAATAGATGCCTCTAGGTCTTGTCGGGTCCTGTCCTTGGTGGGGATGATCCCCTCCTCCAAGTATCAGTGAACGAGGTTGTTTATCACCCTTCACTGAATGAACTCAGACTGGGAGATGGGGCATGGGATCCCATCAACTGTGGATGTGGAGGTTGTTGTGGGGGAAATGAAGCCACATGGGATTTACATGGTGACGTTTCCCCTACCCCCACATAGGTGGATGGCCAGTGATCAGTTTCCTATTTCAGCAACTTTGGTCTTGAAAGGCATAGATATTAAACCATTAGTGATGAAACTATGAAATTGATGCCCAGTTCCCCATATCCATTTCATCTTCCATGTATGATAAAAAGGATCCACATTGACAATGTTGCAGATCGTGATGTACAACGTTTTAACTACCCTGACTTCTGGTGAGTTTCACACCAGGCCCACTATTTTCTTAGCGAGACCCGACGCTGAATGACTGGATCTGGTGACACGCTAGTCTACTCATGTTTCTAACACTCCTAATCTCCACATTAAGGAGAATAGATTCATGTCGGGTTCACCATTTCTATTTCTGACTCTTTTTTCAGGGTGTGCATCTGTCTTTTTCAGAGGATGCACAATTATTGCCCCGCATTCCTGCTTTCCAAAGGTAGGCGACATCCATCTCTTATTCAGGGACGTTTTCTCCTTGATCTAAATGGGATGATGGAATGTCGGTTCCTCCTTCTGTGGATTCCTCCTCGAAACTCATTACCTAGTCTGGACCTCCCATTAGATTAAGATGTTGTTTGTGAAACCCTTCCCAGTTCCATATCTTCATGGACACTGGTTAATTACACTACTTCTGTTAGGACATTCCATGGGGTCTGGTCAGGGTAGCAACCTTCAGTCGGGGGAGTAGTCACATTGGAAATCACTGGCGTGTTAGGACGCTGAAAAACTGACATGTCTGGGTTTATTACCCTTATGATAGGGATTCTTGACGGAATGAAAGCCCAAGGAATACCACGTCAAATGCGGGGAATTATATTCCATATTCTTGTCTCTGAGGTTTTCCTCAGCTTACCATGTTTAACACAGGGTATGCCTTAGGTTTAACATCTAGCAGAGATGGATCAGACTGATCAAAACACTAACTGGAGTGGATCAGAGGGGTGAAACCCAAGGAGGGAACACTTATGCTAGGGATAACATGTGTTTAATTACCCGAGTGCTGCAAAGAGTAGTGAAGCAGTGAATTGTCATGATCTCACCGGGATGTGGCAACCTGGGTAAGAATAAGGGTTGATGATGGAGAGTTGAATGAAGTGGTGGGGTAATGAGATGGAACAGTCATGAATGTGATGACAGTATTGGACTTGATCCTGAAAGAGTGTTCATAAATATCCCCATGGAAAGGAATCAAAGTCTGCGTAGTTCGGTGAGGCAGAGGGATACCTAAGGAGGCGACCCATATGAAGGGGACTAGGAGGAAGTGGAACCTCCGGGTCAGAGCATGAACTTCCCGAAACACATAGGCTCAAAGAAGGGACCGATATGAGACATGGGTGATGGGATTGAACCTTAGGGACGTTTCCTATGTACCTTTCCTTGGCAAGGATCAAAGTCCACGTAGTTCAGGATGGGGGCATGAAATCAGGGTGTATGCAGAGGACATCGACCGAACTACATACTGAGCCTTAAACCTGGTTAGTATCCCAAGTTGGTCTGATTCCACAGGGGAGAAATAGAGATGTGGGTCACAAAAAGGGGGCTACAAAGACTTAATGTCAATTGGGGAACACAACAGATTACCGTCATTTGGGGAACATAACGAATTACTGCTGATTAGGGTTGACAACGACTTACCACTAATTGGGGGATAGTTTAGTGTCATGTAGGACAAAAAGGGGCATATATTTTAATTTCATGCAAGATGAGGTCTGACCGATGTGAAGTAGTCATGCCTGATTGGAGTTCGACTAGAACTACGAGGAGGCATCCTACGTACATTTCCCTGGAAAGGATCGAAGTCCGTGTAGTTCAGGAGAGGTTTTGGTGAACTGAAGTGAAGGGGGTAAAGACCAATGGTTGTTGGGATTGAACCTCAGAGAGGCTTCCTATGTACCTTTCCTTGTAAAGGATCAAAGTCTGCGTAGTTCAGAGGTTTTGGGGCTTGCACTCTACGGTGGCCCAGAGAGGATGTCATGGTTGATGCTTACTCTAACCCACACGAGTCATGCTTGGTGAGAGAAACAAGAGGCAGCAGATACCAGATGACCACGCCGTGAAAGGTGCGTCTGTGGGAAGTGGAGTGGGAATTATATGTGGTTAGTGGCCCAAAAATGAAATAGGGTATTATGCGTGGTTAGAAGTCCAAATAGGAAATAGGGGCTTACGCGTGGTTAGTAGCCTAGGGAGATGAAGATTGGAACTTACTCCAGGATGGAGGTCCAAGTGGCGACAAAGACCAGAGGGATTTGGCCCAGAAGAGAGGAGGGTTCTGGTTCCCATCCCCCCTCTGGTCCTTAGAACCGAAGAAGAGAGGAGGGGAAGTAGGGAAAATGCCTCCCGCAAGAATGGGTAGGGGCTTACACCAAGATGTTTTCCCTTCCCCACGGACAGGCGCCACTCCAGCAAAGAGGATGTCATTCCATTTTTAGAAAGATCTCACTCCCGTGGAGATGAGTGGGTCTAGAGAATGTCCAAGATGGGGCACCCCACATAAAGTGAACGAGTTGAGGTCACAGTTTAATTTCATGTGATGAGGATGATGGCGCTTGTAAATTTAACATCCTTCAACTCAGATGAGGCGGGTTTACTTCAAACCCATGGGAAATACATAAACGGAACCCTTTAACCCTTGGGGAAGGGAAGGAAACGACAATGCTGTGGCGAGGCAGTGTTGTGGAGTGATCCATTGAGGGTCCCACATTAGCATGTATATGCAATGAGGAAATAATCATTAGCATGCATGGGTGCCACTAAGAAGTGTCAATGTGGAATAGGTATTTTGCGTGAGAGTTTCTTGGGTGCCACTAAGGAGAGGCAACCATGGATGGGGCTAACACATGGAAGCTGCCCGGATGTATTCCTCATGTCTGGTCATGAGGGCATCCTAACTCACTGGCGGGTTGAGGGATATACTTGGGGACAACACCTATGTGCATGGTCACAAGCGGGATAACACGAAATGCATTGGAATCAGTCCAAACAAAGGGAGATGAAAAGTGTGATTCACATGCACGACATTCATAACGCAGTGAGGGTGGTGTGATGATGGAGGATAACTGTTGATCATGTTCAAAACATAGCATCCATAGCATGTTAGCCTGAAATGGGGACAAGAAAATGAGGGTCAACTGTTGACCGTGTTCAAAACAAAGGAACTGACTTGAAGTTTCGTCCAAATTCATTTGTGGAGTTGGCCCAAAACGATAGGTGAGCTGAGGCGGCAAGGGTCCATGCTGTTTGGGGGTCCCTTAAGACGTGAAATAGGATGAAGATCCAAATGAAGGGAACAAAAATCATAAGGTAGAGTGATGTAATGTTTGAAATGATTCCAATGCTCTTGAAATTATGCCACTATAATCATGGCATGAGGTATCTTATGCTTGTCACATAAGGAATCTCTTATTTAGAACAAGAGGCATCCAATAATTGAATGATAGGGCATACTATAGTTTAAATTCATGTAGTGGGGACTATTGGAATATTATTCTTGAAGCATAAGGAATCTCTCATTTAGAGTAAGAGGCATCCAAATTTTGGAACATAGGGAGTACTACAGTTCATAGTCATGTTGAGAGGACTATTAGAATCTTATGGTTAGAGCATATGTCATCTCTCGTTTAGAGAAAGGGGCATCCTATGTTTGTCACATAGGAAGTTCTATAGTTTAAAGTCATGTAGTGATGACTATTAGGCATAAGGTTCCTAATAATGGTTGGTTTTGGGACTTATGCAAGAGCATCCCTTTCTGGTTCAACCTGGTATAGAAGTTAGGTGATGGGCTTTGGATGAGTTTATTGAGGAATGGTTCAACTCAAGGTACTCGAGGAATTGATGATGTGAATATTAACTCATGACATGGGAAATAATCCAAGTGGAATATGTCAACTAAAGGTATTTCAAGGTGTGCAGAGGAGTATCTGAAATTATGGTATTCCATAGGTGGAAGGTTTCTGCATATAAAGGTGCAATAAAAAAACCGACATCCCTACCTGAAATGTTCCTTGTGCGAATCTCCCTTTTTCATGGGGAGTAGTGATAGAAGCAAAGGCTGGGACCGCAGTCGAGCAGTGAGTCGAAGCAGGGGTGCGGGGGCATAGTCTTCGTGGTATGGACCAGTAGGCGTAGGCCTAGATACTGTTGGGCATAAAATGTCCCATATGTAAGATGGGTTGCACACAAGATTGCATTGTGCGGAACAAGTGCGTGCAAGATTTGGCACCGTAGCACTATTTCACTCAATATTGAAGGCTTGAGCACAATATGGAAGGGTTTCATTCAATAGGGAAGGTTTTACATGCAAGAGGGAAGGCTTTCACGCTATAGGGAAGGTTGGAACATAATTGGATAGGTGAAGCACTGGTGCGTGCAGAATTGGGTATAGGGACAATGTTGCATGAAAAAAATGATGTTTTGTGCACAAAACTGGGCATGTTGCCGTTTTTCCGCACAAAAGTGATGTTTTACATGAAATATGGGAGTTTTTCACGCAAGCGTGGAAGATGCAGACTTACGTGCATTAAAGTGGCGACCGACCTCCGGGGGACCTCCTAGAAGAAGGGGGTGCACTGGTATTTATTGGTGAAATTTGGAATGTCGGTGAGCATAAAATTCGGTTCCAATTTTCCAAAAAAAAAGTGATTTTCCAAGCAAGATTTCATTTTTGCATGAAAATCCATACTTGGCCCCAAAATCATCCTAGACGGCCATTTCCAGCAGTCTTCCTTCGAATGGCCATAGATTTTGATCCATAACTCTGTTCAGGATCCACGACTAGTTAAATCAAAGCTTGAAGAATGATCTTTTCTTGGAGATCATGTCTCATATCATTTGTTGAATTACCTGGATGCATTTTCTAGTGCCAAAAAACACAAAAAGAACTCGCCTGTATGACGCATTCAACATTGGGTAAATAATGTAATGATTCAGGAATACCATCAAAATGGTATGATCCCAACCCTTAATGCTTTCTAAAAGGGTATGAAAATACAGAAAACAATGAGTCTACATCCTATAAAGAAAGATACAGTAAATCCAGTTGAAATCATTTCCACCACCAACCACTTCAGAAGTTTACCTCTAGTGTACGACAATAATCACCTTTAGTATCTGATGAAGGTGGATTAAGGATTAAAATATGTTTCCATTCTGGTTTAAGAGCCACTAATGAGGGCTCCTAGTAACCATCGTCAATAGCACCATCTCATCAGTTCCCCTCAGTCACTTACTGAGGGTACCTCCCTACACATTGACACCTCTGACATCCCTGCATGTTAAAAAAGGAAGACACATTATTCATTGAAAGCATTGGATAACCATGAGTGGCATGATACACCCGCTCCCGATGATGAAGGACTCTCGTATATTCTAGTTGTATCAAAAATGTAGAATCTTATCCCCACTAACTCAGAAAAAGTTTGTGGGTATATTCCTATAGCAAGAATGGGGGTAGTCATTATCCCAACCACCGTACATGAAGTCCATCGACATTTTCCAGTGGAATAAGGAGGAAAATATTAGGCTCATATTCCTAATAAAATTGAAGACATTTGACATTATATAGTGGTGAAAGAAAGTGTGTCAGCTTACATTTGTGTACACAATTTTCTAAAGTGTCACTTCATCTTAATAATAGCTGATGAACTCCGCTGGAATATTTTGAGACTAGTAAAAATGTAGGGATATGAACATATTTTTATCCCTATAGTTAGGGCTGCACAACACTATGATTAGTATGAAAAAGTGGTTTATCTAGAGAAATTTCACATTCTATCTTCTATACAGAAGGATTATAAGCATATTCTGGTAAAATATGAGGTATCAGACAGGGATCATATTACCGTTCGAACTAGGTTTCACAAAGTTAGAGTGTAACATGCCTTGGGACATGCTCATATCTCTATCAAAAAAGATCAATAGCATATTCCATAGGCCTAGGATCGGGATCAAATCCCCATTATGGCTGGGGATCACCAAGTGAGAACAGAACATGCCTAGGGGTAGGCTCATATCCCAATAAAAAATTTCCAACAACATATTCCAATGGACAAGGATTAAGATCATATACTCATTCTGGTCAAGGCCCACCAAGTGAGAGTGGCACATGCATTGGGTCAGGCACATATTCCTACCAGGGAAGCTACTTGGAATATTATAGTAGCTCATAGAATATTCCATCATATCCCTACTTTCATTGATGAATGATTGAAACAACATCCTTTTGAGGTTACAAAGGAGAAGGCTCATATCCATTCTCCCATTATAGTCATCTACCATCATATTACAACAAGGGAAAAATATTTGAACTTGGATCATATCCCCACTTCATCCAGGGTTGACCAACATATTTTGGTAACCACCCACAGATAGTATCATATTTCTTCTAATAATAAATAAGATCATTGGAATACCCCCAAAAACTTCTTAGTAATGGGATCATACTCCCATAGCACTATATGGTTATCAACATATTCTGGTATTCATCATACAATAGGATTATATCCTTGTACAATCCCAAAATGGAGGTTAGAATATTTCAACCATGATGAAAGATGAGGCTCATATCCCTAATCTTATCAATTATAGTGTCCTTGAGGTTGCTTGAGACAGATTCTCAACACCCAAAGGGTCTGTCAACTCTTTAACCAAAGCTGAAGGTGATCATTTCTGTGATAGTCCTCCTCATGATTGTGTAGAGATGGATCATAGGGACTATACTCCTGAAATTCCCCATGGTAAACATCCCCATGGTGATATTTACCATGTACATGGAAATCATCCCCTTTCACATATACTACCATATGGATAGGTTCTAAAATCTGATACGCTTTCGTATAGAGAGGTGAACAAAACATCAGGGTTAACCGTATATAGTTCCCCATAAACTTCCAATAACCCTTCACCATAGTCAGCAAGAAACCTAGTGAAGAAAATTATATTTTATGAAAAATTGGAGGTGTGTAAGTATAACAAAGAGGAATCCGATATTGACATATTGATAGATTTATCCATAAAAAACCTCCCCGCTCTTTTCTAGCCCCTTTCTACTTCTAACCACTTGTGCAAATTTTTTTTTACATCAGTTATTTTTTATTTTTCACGTCGGTTTTTGGTTGAAATTATTGTAGGGGACATTATAAATATTTATTTTTATGTTGGTTATTTTAAAACCGACGTAACAAACAGAAATCTGAAGTCATTTTCATGTCGGTTCCTAAACAACTGACGGGGAAAATAGTTCAAAGTCAGGATTTATTACATTGGTTTATAAATAACTGATGTAATATGTTGTTTATTTCGTGGGTTATTAAATAAAAAACATAATAAACAACCCCTCTGAAGCATTTTTATTTTCAGTTTTTATAAAACCGATGTGAAAAACACGGTTATCACGTTGGTTATTTTCATAACCGACGTGATAAAACAGTATGCGAATTAGTTTTACATGTTGGTTAAAAAAATAATAGATGTGAAAACATATATATTGCGTTGGTTATTAAATAAACAACATCAAAAACCATTCCCATGCATTTATTACATCAGTTATAAAATAACTAATGTAAAAACCATTTTTTTTAAATAAAACAGTTTAACCATTACAATGTGTTGCCAAAGAAGACCGAAAACAATCCGAAAATAGACCCAAACCAGAAAAAAAAACCAGACTAAAACCACTGGAGATCCCCCCAACCCTGGAAACCCCTACCTCCTTGGACAACCCCCACCCACTGGACACCCCCTACCCCCTAGACACCCTCCCACACTTGGGAACCCCCACCCCCCTGGACAGCCCTACCCCCTAGACACCCCTACCCCCTTGGACAACCCCCACACCTGGACACCCCCACCCACTAGACACCCTCCCACCCCTGGACACCCGCCCACCCCTTGGATAACCCCTCCACCCCCCTGGACAACTGCCCACCCCTGGAAACCCCCCCACCCCTGGACACCCTCTCACCCACTAAACAACCCCCACCCCCTGGACACCACCTACCCCCTTGGACACCCCCACACCCTGGACAGACCCCGCCCATAGACACCCTCCCACCCACTGAACACCACCCCACCCCACTGGACAACCCCCCCCACACCCCTTGGACACCTTCCCACCCCCTAGACAGCCCCCCACCCACTGGACACCACCGCACCCCACTAGACACCCCCACCCCTGGATACCCCCACTTCCTAGAAACCTCTATGTCATCCCACCTTTTTATTACATAACTTTACATTACATTTTACATACAAGGGATCTTTAAAGTCTAGTGTCTTGGAAATCAGGAACATAATACATGAAAAAAACATAAAAAATACTTCTAATACACTTGTAAGGCTTCATAATAGGATCATCCTAACTATAATTACTGTATCTCATAAACTGGAGACATACACCAAAAGAAAGGGTGAGTAGATTTCCTAGTAAGGGTAAACAAGGGAATCAATTTTCTTGTGATATCAATAAGAACTTGATAAAAACATAAAGACATGAGAAATGGAAGTATAAGAATATAATAATGAAAATAACTTGAAAAATAACTTGAATATGTGGATAAAACATTTAATTTATACATTCATGAACATATCACCAAGGTTTATCCTCATGGTGTCATAAAAATTACCAAGGTTATTCACCAAGGTATCGTGAAACTTGTCATTTATAGAGATTAAATTCCTTAAAAAATGCATTGGATCACTATCAGGGTGAACCCTTAATATGTATTTACTTTCATGTGATACACATAGATCATAATCAAACATTTCTTAAATAACCCATAGAGAACAAAAGAAATAGTATTTATTTCAAAATTGTGACATTTAAAATGTTCTAAACAAATAAGATCATTATGTCATTTATAACCCATGGAAAGGGAGTGAGGGTTATATGTATGTGAATTCAAAAATCATATATATCATTTTTGTATTTATGAATACCCATATAAAATAAATAGTTCTAGGTATTCACATAAATAAAACAAGAAAAGTTCTTGAGAGAAAGAGAGAGGAATTTTGAGATGAAAATTTCGCACCATAACGACTACATAACATCATTTTAGAAAACATTAAAAAGAGAGGGGACAAGGGTAGCCCAGTCCTAAAAAAATCATAATATAGTATAAAGGAAAAATAACATGGATATAAGAACATGTTATGGATATTTTAATGACATACCATATAAAAAGGAAACTTGAGAGGAAATAGAAGATGTAATTTCTTTTACAAAAATCTTGGCAGCCTAACGACGTCACTTAAAAATTAAAAAAATAAATTGATGAGAGAAAAAAGGGTCTCTCAACAATTAGACATGAAATGGAAAGTAATGTGAAAATATAAGATCATACACTGAACATAATGAGATGGAAACTAGAAGACACAACATAAATGAAGTCATGACTTAAAAGAGGAGGAAGAAAGGTTCTCATACCTTGAAGAGAAAATTCAAAGGCTTGAAGGTTGGGACCATGGGAGGCTTGAGGGAAACTTGTGAAGACTAATTGGGAGGTATAAATACTATAGATTCATTGAGGGGTATTTTGGAATGAAAATAATGAAGGAATGACTTGGTATTTATAGAAAAAGTGAGGGAATAAATTATTAATTTCCAAGGGACACCTCATCGGTGGTATTTGAAAAACCATGGGTTTCCCTTGGTATTTGCCCATGGTATTAGCCACTTGGGACACCTCATAGAATATATCACTATTCATAAGTCGACCAGAAATATTACATCATTATTACATCATTAATGATGTCATTAAACACCCGAAACTCAAAACTGTATTTTTACTATTCATTGAAAATTCAACTGTTTCAGAAAAATCCCAAAAATTAACTCTAACTTAATATTGATGCTCTAAATTAAAAAATGAACTCCGTTTTATGAAAATAATTTTCTAAACATTTTTATTTTATTTTTAAAATAAAATCATTATTTATTCCAAAAATATAACTTTAAAACTATAACTCATTTTGTAACACCTTAAAAAAGAAATCAAGGTCCCATAAAATTATCGTATAACCATAAGAAAATAAATTAACAATTTTTTGTTAAATTTTATGAAAATAAATTTCCATTTTAAATTATTAAATTAATTATAAAATTGTAAATAAAATATTTATGACATACAAAAATACCAAAACTTAAATTATGATGGTTTTTTTTTCACTTTTAAGATGTCTAAAATGTATTTATACCTTCATGGGTGAAGTTTCTATTTTTCTTGGTCTATTTACCATTCATCACTATTCATTATTATTCATATGGGTATGTTACTATTCATACTTTACTATTCACTAAAAATTAAGTTGATCTTATTAGACTATAAATTTCCTAATGAACACAACTGAAGAAGATAATTTTTTTGAAAATAAATTCTCATTATTAATTATTTAAAGAATAATTTTTTTAAAATACCCATTTTTTCCTAAATTCATCAAAAATATACATTGTATATTTATCTGAACATTTAAAATTCACAAACATTATGATAATAAGAAATAACACTTTTTTTATATAAAAGGATTAGAGAAAGTGGATAAGGTCTCCTTACATATCCCCTTATAACACCAGCAAAAGAACTAAGTGTAAGGTGTGCTATGGTGATAGAATCTTGGAGTGGATCAGACAACATTTCCTGAGTGGTGATTTCTATAAGATTGAACTTCTCCCTTAGGCGATTCTGTTCAAGCTTCACATATTTAAGTTCGACTTGGGTTTGGTCCAGAGCAAATCCCAGTGATTCTACCTCCTACCCAAGCTCCGACAGATGGGCTTCATATGGCCCGAGTCCCCTAGATGATTCCATCGTCTCTTCTTTCTATATTAATTAACCAAGATCATTTGAATTTATAAAAAATAATTGTAACATTATGAATTTAGTTTCTAATAGTGTTATTGACCAATGGAAATATAATAGTCGAAACCCAATAGTATCATTTAATTATAATAACTTCATTAATTAAAGGATATAGTTTTGTTGAGTATAAAATAAAATAGCCACCCAAATTTTGGAAATAAATATTATTAAAAAGTTCGTATTGTTACATTATTCCCCCCTTATAAAATTTCGTCTCTAAAATTTTAAATCATACCCTAAGAAGAGAAAAGGTGTGGGTACTTATGCCTCATAGACTCCTCTGGTTCCCACGTGGTTTCCTCACATTTGTGGTTCCTCCACAACAACTTAACAAGGTGAGTAGTATTTTTTCATAGAACCTTGTCTCTATGATCCAAGATCTCCACTAGCTACTCCTCATAAGAGAGGTCATGTTCCAATTATACCACCTCTGGATTTAGTACATGTGAAGGGTTAGGTATGTACTTCCTCAAGATGGATATGTGGAAGACATCATGATCTTGTGCTAGATTTGGTGGAAGTGCAAGCCAATAGGCCACCGCTCTTACGTGATCAAGGATTTCATAGGGGCCAATGTACCTAAGGATAATATTCCCTTTTTTACCAAACCTCATGAATCTATTCCAAGGTGAAATTCAATGAAAGACTTTTTCAACAACATCAAACTCCAAGTCCCTTCGACTATTGTCGGCATAGATCTTCTGGAGACTCTGAGCAGCCTTAATGTGTTGATGGATGGCATGGACTTTTTCTCTCATAACTTGCACAAGATCAAGCCCAAGAATCTTTCTCTCACTAGCTTTATCCCAACAAGTAGGAGTTCTACATCACTTCCCATATAGAGCTTCATAGGGTGAAATTTTAATGCTTGAGTGGAAGTTGTTGTTGTAAGAGAACTCAAATAAAGGGAGATGTTGATCCCATCCACCTTTAAATTCCACTGATCATTTTCTCAATATATCCTTGAGTGTTTGAATAGTCTTTTTAGATTGTCCATCAGTTTGGGGGTGATAGGCTATACTAAAATTCAATTCAGTGCTCATAACATGTTGAATAATTCTCCAGAATTTTGATGTGAACCTTGGTTCATGATCAGATATGATAGAAAGTGGAAATCAATGCAGCCTTACCACTTTTTTCACGTAAATTCTGGAAAGCTGATCAAGAGAGAAATGTTCTCTAATGGAGATAAAATGGTAAGTCTTGGTGAAATGGTCCATAATAACCCATATCTCTTTATTTCCTTTGGAATTTATTCGGAGACTAGTGACGAAGTCCATAGTGATATTGTCCCACTTCCATGCTGGTATGGGTAGTGGCTGCAGTCCCCCTTTAGGAAGTTGTCGCTCCCCCTTCACTTGCTGACATACCAGGCACCTTGAAGTGTAGTCAGTAATCTCACTTTTCATATTATCCCACCAACAATGATCACGAAGGTCCCTATACATTTTTTTCTGCCAGGATATATAGAGAAATTTGAGCTATGATCTTCATCCATCAGCTCCTTCTTTATTTCCAGAGTATATAGGACACATAGTCTTGTACGAACTTTTAGTACACCTTCTTGATCAAAACTGAACTCAGGAAACTTCCCATCCTTCATAGCCTCAAAATTATTCTATAACAAAGGATATTCATTATAATCTTTCTTGATCTTCTCTAGTAATGATGGTTGATAAATCATTTGGGTTAGGGTTGATGATGTCCCTTCCCTTATAATTCCCATTTCCAGTTTTACTAGGTCATTGATCAAATGATCTCTTTGAATCCTCATCATGGAAATAACTACTAGGTCTTTCCTACTTGATTCATAAACTAATTTGTTTTCTCTTTCAAGATGATAATTGATTGAACAATTATAGTCTTTGAGAAGTTCCAACTATCTCATTTGTCTCATGTTCAATTCCTTTTTTGTGAAAATATACTTCAAACATTGATGGTCTGTGTATATATCAAATTTCTCCCCATAAAGATAGTGCCTCCATATCTTCAGATAAAAAAAGACCGCTTCTAGCTCCAGATTGTGTGTAGGATAGTTCTTCTCATGAGTCTTCAACTATCGATATGCATAAGAAATGACCTTGCCATTTTTCATGAGGACGCACCCAATCCATTTAAGAGATTCATCTCTAAAAATAATGAATCCTTATCTACTTTAGAGAAGAGTTAACATGGGTACAGTAACCAATATCTTCTTCAACTTTTAGAAACTTTCCTCACACTATTTTTTCAAGATGAACTTGACCCCTTTTTGAGTTAACATGGTTAATGGATTAGAATTTTGTGAAAAGTTTTTTACAAACCTCCTATAATATCCTGCTAATCAAAGGAAAATATGAATCTTAGTTATTGTTGTAGGCTAAGGCCACTCCTCTACAACTTTTGTCTTAGTAGGGTCAACTATGATTCCATCATTAGTAACAATGTGCCCCAAGAAAGAAACTTGTTGTAATCAAAATTCACATTTACTGAACCTTCCAAAAAGCCTATCCTTCTATAGATTTTGAAAAAGAACCCTTAGATGATCCTCATTCTTCTTGTGACTTTTTGAATATATCATAATATCATCAATAAAAACTACCACAAAGTTATCAAGGTAGTCCTTAAAGACTCTATTCATCAGATCCATAAAAATAACTGGTACATTAGTTAGTCTGAAGGGAATAACAACAAAATCATAATTCCCATATCTTGATCAGAAGGCAGTTTTTGGAATATCTTCTTTCTTCACCCTCAATTGATGATAACCAGATCGAAGATAAATCTTAGAGAATAATTGAGCCCCATGAAGTTGGTCAAATAAGTCATCAATTCTTGGAAGATGGTATTTTTTCTTTATTGTGATCCCATTTAGTTCTCTATAATCAACGCATAGACACATCAATCCATCCTTATTCTTCACAAATAGAATAGGTTCTCCCTTAGGAGACACACTTGTTCAGATGAACCCCTTCTCCAAAATATCTTGGATTTGTTTCTTTAATTCCTCTGGCTCCACATTTTCCATTCTATATGGGGTCTTTGATATTGGATGAGATCCAGGTATGAGTTCAATAGAGAACCCTACCTCTCTTTTTTGGGGAGGTCTAGGAAACTCCTCATGAAATACATCAACGTATTATTGGATGATGGGGACATTTTCTATCCTCAAATCTCATTTTTTTATTCTTCTTCACTGATAAACTCCATATAGAAGGATATAAGAGGTTATTTGAGAAAAATATCAGGTTGAGATATCTCTACATAGATGATAACTATAGGTTCTCTATTCAAGACTACTATGATTTCCTTGCTTCTACATTTGATCTTAACATTATACTTTGAGATGCAGTCCATCCCTAGTATAATGTTGAATTACAGCATGGGAATGACTACTAGATTTGTGATAAGATTGTTCTCACTAAATTAAATACTATAGTTTACAAATTCTTAAAATGCTGGATAATCCCACCAGGGGTCTTGACTAATAACTATACTTTTATAAAATCAGGGGTTGATTCTAAATTCGTTGAAAACTTGGAGGAAATAAACTAATGTGTAGAACTAGTATCAAACAATGTACTTTCTAGATTTGAGATAACAACAATAATACCTGCTACCACATCATTTAGTGCTTCAACTTCAGCTATCGTGATTGGAAAAGCACGACCTTGCTCCCTTGGCCTTTGCTGAGGCAGATGGTGGTTCCCCTCTATTACCCTTAGATCTAGATAGTGATTGGAAAATTTCCCAAGTTGTCCACACATGAAGCATTGGACATCATGTTGGGACTGCACCATCTTCCCCTTGTCGTTAGTTTTTAGAAGTTTAGGTTTCACCTCACTATGAAAATTACTTGCAATATGGACTTCTCTTCCACACTTTTAGAATTTCCCGCTCCCAAGCAGACAGTTCCCTGAATGCTTCTTCCCACATTTATTACATGTGGGACATTGAACTTTATTTCCTCCTCTTCCCTGATAAAAGGTCTTACCTAATCTAGGCTTCATCGATCTCTTTTTTCATTAGATTTATGAGACCACTGTGTCTCACCAAACTCTAGCTTAGATTTCATCACACTCCGAACAATCTCCTCATTGCTATAATAGTCTTGGTTGGCTAGATTCTTCCGCAGATGAGGTATCAATCCACTGAATAATCTATCAACATTACCATTTGGATCCATGACAAAGCTATAGGTGTAACATGAAATCCTTGTGATGTTCATCTAATAGCTTCCCACAGATTCATTCTCCTTCTACTTCAGCTAGAGAAACTCCTTCTCCATTATTGTTCTCATCGAGCAAGGGAAATACTGGTTGAAGAATATCCCTCTAAACTTTTTCCACTCCATTGCTTCAACATCCAATCTTGGCCTTGTGTTTTTAATAAGTTACCACCACTGATCATCTTCTCCCTCTAAGCGATAGACAGCCAGGGTAACCTTCTCTTGTTCATAACAAGTGTTCCGTTGTAATTATTTCATATATAAATCTTAACATATAATATTTGAATTTGAAGACTCCTTATTGTTCATAACAATTCTATTTAAATTATTGTCAATTTAAAATACCATTTTTATGCAATACATTGAAAAGTAAAAATTATAAATGGATATTTACCTTTACTTTTACATATTTGATCATGGCACTCTTTTTCTTTGTTTTTTTGAAAGTATACCCATTAAGTATTAGAAAATAATATGAATGGGATAAATTTAAAATTCATTATAATATAAAAATCTATTAAGAAATTGAAACATTATTTTCCAAAATATTCTGAAAACTTCCCCACACATCGCTATGGATAGAGCATATCCTATTAAGCGTTTTCTCTCTTCGACACAAAATACTTAACATCCAATGACCACTAATATGAAATAAAATTAAAGGTTAGTGGTTTTTTATGTTAAAAGATAATGAAAACTTTTCCAGATATATGTTTCATACCTCTCCAAAAAATCCATCATCCAACACTGCATGATTATATTCTATTCAAATCTTTCAGTAATATAAAGTGTTCTTTTTTTCCTCATCCAATGCATATCCTTCAGGGGAAATAAATTGTGAGTCCATGAATCCATATACATATATCTGCTCATTATTTCTAAACATGTTATTATGATACCAAATACAAAATAGAAAAAAGTATACATTTTTAATAAATATAATGTAGGGAAAGGTGTTAAGACTTACATGGAAAAAATATGCACCATGTTGATTCCCAACTTATCTCCAATAAAAATCTCCATGATATCATTTTTCACAATCCCCACATTGATTTCACGTCCACAAACATGAGCTTCCATTGGAAACTCATAATGATCCGCAAAAAAATTTGTATATCTAGACAATCTGTCAAGACTACAAGAATCTCTATACGATGTCATAACCATTTTTCCTTGTTGTTTTCTATACAATATTTATTTACCTTTTATTTTTTCCTATAAAAATAAATATAAAAATATATTAGTTTTGAAATGTTAAAAATTTAATAAAAAATAAAATAAAATATATAACATACATACCTCTATAGTAATGAGTTGCAGCAGTCTGGATGGCCAAATAAAAAAGTGGCTGATACTATGTCCAATTATCATCACCTCATATGTAGGTAATGGTAGTCGAGCTGATCTATATATAATATACTGTATAGTGACCCTATGATTCTCTACCCTGAACTGTTGATGATGAACTATATCTCCTATACAACATACCAGCCCATATGAAACTATATGATGGTGAGGACCATCAACATACAACTCATAATAAGTAGGAAGCTATGGTGGAGGAGTAAAATAAAATATGGGGTCTTCAGGATGAGGTGTGGGAGTGGGAGATACTAGCAGAGGTGGAGGATAAATAATGGGGTCTATAGGGAGAGGTAGAGGAGTGGGAGCTGCAGTCTGAAATTTTCTTTGCATGTCTGCAAAAAAAGACTATACTGACACTCTAATCTTTTCCTCCATATTCACATTAATATTATGAAATTCAGCCTCAAAGGATTCTATTTTTTTATAAACACCCTTAATGGAATAAGTCAAAGAACATGGAAACACTTCTCTAACCGATACACCCGTTAGATATCCTCATACACGACCGGGGTGTCCGCGCTTTCCCAATTCTATAGATAAAATATCTTGCCTCCCAGTAGCTGTAAATACCCCATGTGAGCTCTTCTCCTCATGATAATTATATATTAATTAATTGAACATTTCTGTAATGATTCAAATTATATAAATAATATAATTAACTTAAATAAATAAAATAAATATATTACAATCCTCTCAGTTACGATTCTCGATTCTTCCGAAAGATATTTTCCATTTTTACTCATCTGATCTCTCTACCATTTTTCATGTCTAGATAGAGGGGATGGAGGGGAAACCTTTCCAGAACTTGAAGACTCAACTCTCAGTTTTTGTAAATTTTCCTCCATCATTTGTTCTTACAATAATGTATACCCTCCCTGAGATAAGCTATGAGGGTATAGATTTTTTGATTGGATCTCCAGATGAGATGTCTTTGTTTAGTGTAAATTAATAATAATAAATCCTTAAAAACATTAATAAGATCATTTATATAAGAAATATTATAAAAGTTTACATTACCCTTAACAAAAATGAATCTTTTCTTCTACTTTCGACAAATTTCCTCCATGTGTCTTCATCTATGAAAGGATATATATGACATGGATTGTCATGATTACTATAACCAAAAATGAAATTAAATGTGAGGGTTGATTTGAAATCCCTCCATCTCCTGGCAGCTATCGATAAACATTTCTTCTTAATTCCTCCAGTGTTAGGAATATCAAATGTCACTTGATAAAGAAGAGGTAAAACATATTATACTAGAAACATTTAATGATTAGTCAAACAATAGGAAAATATCTTACCAAAATTGTCTCTCACAACTGAGATATTATTGCTTTTTCCACACATCTCCAATCATCATACAAAACTCTTATTTTCTTTTACCCTTAGTTGATACAAAAATCTTAAAATATTTTGCATTTGGACCTCTAGGAATATCATCCTCATCAAACTCAACCAGTATCATCTGGTTCTAGCTATGGGAAAGTGATAATTTTGGTAAATGTGTGAAACCGTGTTTACTAACTCTCAAACCCCTCTTTGTTGTTATGAGAGGACATGAGGAAGATTGGGGAATGTCAAGAGGAGCATGTGAATGTTCCTCCCCAGAGTTATGAACATGATGATCATCTTCAGAATAATGTGGTTGATCAACTGATTGATCTGTCATTATCCTTCAAATAAAAAAAGAAAAAATTAGTTCAAAAGTATAAAAATTCAAATATTACAATACTAGTGTAAACAATAAATGGAAAAATGAACTAATTAATGTAATATTAAACATGGTAAATTTTGTAAGCTTGTTAAATAATGGTAAAGATAATAAAAATGGTAAACATGGTAGTGTAATTTTCATTCACCAATGTCAACAAATATATGATTTATGTAAAGGTAAACTATAGTAAACTATTGAAAATATGGTAAACATGGTAAAGTAATTGTCATTCAACAAAATCAATAGATATATAAGTTATATAATGGTAAACATGATAAACTAAACTAAAAAAAAGTAAAATAATTTTTTTTCTAATTTTTTTTAATACGCATTTTAATAAAGAAAAAAATTAAAATATCCAATATTTTATGGAAATAATAAGTGTAAAAAAATAAACATAGGTTACCTGTAATATTAGGAATGTACAAATGTATTTTTTTCCCAAATTACTTCATCATGATCGTTCTTTACGGAATAAACCATGGCTTCAACATGATCATCATTATTTTCTACTAATCATTCCATGGAAGTAGGTATCTCGCATAAATAAGAATCTTAATCAATTTTATCCTCACCAATATATTGTTTTTCCCATGTTAAATAATATAACACTGAATATCTGATTGATCAACTACATAGAAAATCTGTTTTTCATGTGCTGCCATTATAAAAGAATCTGTTGTGTCTTCCCATCTATCCAGATTAACAACTACCATTCCAAATTCATTGTGTCTGACACTATTGTTACTAATAAATCATTTTCAGTTAAAAATAGGAACTTTAATTTTAAATTAATATAACTCCCATATATATTCAATGACTCCATAATATTCACATGATACAAAAATTGGGTTATTGTCTATAGACCTCAAAAAATTCATTGCTTCTACAAATACTAATACAAAACTATTTATAAATGAACTTCTGTTGTCCTAAGATTTCATATGAAATGAACTTCCATTAATTTCATAATCGGACCATGCTATCACATTTAAACTTGGACCACCCACTAACTATCTTAATGTATCTGATACATCTAATCTACCAAGAAAGGTCTTTTTAAACCATGGCAAAAATGTTTTGTTATCCTCATTCAAAATCCACATTTCTTTCTTCTTTGGATGACATTGTTTCAACTCATTAATATGCAATGTGATATACATTTGAGCATCAACTATGTTATTCAAGATGTATAATTCTACCTTCTTCATCTGTTCAGCTGGCAACTATTTGACTTTCAAGCCGCGAATCCCCCTACCCTCATTATTAACTCGTTAATGGTGAGATGGGGGAAAACCTATGTGCTCCACCATAGCCAAGTAGCATGTAAAAAACTCTCCAACCTCCTTAGAAATATACTTTTCAATAATGGAGGATTCTAGTCGATATGGATTATTAACATACCCCTTAAATATTTTCATATACCTTTCAAATGGATACATCCAATGAAGATAAACTGGTCCACAAAGCTTTATTTCTCGAACTATATGAACCATTAAATTCACCATTATATCAAAAAAAGATGGAGGTAAATACATTTCCAATTGATAAAGTATACAAATTTTATCCTTTTCCAAAATTTTCAAATCATTCACATAAATCACCTTATTACAAATTGAATTGTACAAATTACAAAACTTCATTATAGTCTTTCTGATAGAGATGTGAAGTATTCCACAAAATTAAACTGGTACAATTTGTTATATCATGACATGAAAATCATGTGATTTCATACCTATCAACTTCAAATCCGTCAAAGAGACAAATTTTTTTACATTTTGAGAATAACCTTGAGGAACTTTGATATCATGAAGACACTGAAAAAATCCAATTTTCTCCCTCTTAGATAATGTATAACATGCCAGGGGAAGAAATGTTCATCTTCTATTAGAAGTGGGAGTAAAATCCAAATGTATTCCCATTGATAGTAAGTATAATATTGCATTCAACCCATATTTATTCTTTCCTTTAATATATAAAAATATTCCAATCATACTATCATAGATATTATTCTCTATGTGCATGAAATCAATATTATGTTTCACTTCATGATATCTCCAATATGGTATCTCAAAAAATATTGACATTTTCTTTCAAATATGTCTATAATTACCATATTTATGTGCCTTTCCCAATAACACATCAAGGTTTTTCAACCTCTCAAAATATACATCAGGGGATAATGTTTTTCAAGAAATATCAAATTATTCTGAGCCATTGAATGCCTTTTTTAGTCTTCTATAAGTGTGATCCATAGGAAAACACTTTTGACAACCCATGTGTAATGTTTTCCTCCCATGATGCAATTTTCAATATGAAGTCCATTGTTTGAAAATTATAAATGATTTATGCCCCTTGACATGGTATCCAGACAAATTTCCATATGCTGGGAAGTCATTTATATTGAACATAAGCACTTCATGCAGTTAAAAATATTCCATTTTATAATAATCATAAACCCTAATACCATGCTACCAAAAAGGATTCAAATCAGCAATAAATGGTGACAAGAAAACATCAATATCATTTCTGAGTTTCTTCGGACCAGAGATCATTATACTCAACATGACATATTTTCACTACATACAAACTTTATGAGAGAGGTCATAAATTAAAAATAAAATAGTCCATGAACTATGTGTGTTACCGAGAGTTTGGTATGGATTCATTCCATCTGTGAACAACCCAAGTATGATATTTCTAATTTCATTTCCAAATGTAGGATACTAGTCATCAATTTTATTCCATTGTGGAAAATCTATTAGATGTCGTATTTTTTCGTCACATATCTGATCATCAGAATGCTAAATTAACCTTTTTTCATCTTGTGAATTAGAAAATAAATGTTTCAAAAAATGAATTATAAGAAGATACCAAAATACCTTGTCATGGATCTTTATAATCTCTACATCGGCCTGTGATTTTTCTTTCAACTTATACTGTGATGTCCCACATTTAGGAAAATCTGATAGAAATTCATATTCCTTATTATATATCATATAGTCATTCAGATAGGCATGTATTCTCTTGTATCCCAATCCATTCGGGCATAATATTTTCTTGGACTTATAATGTGAATATGAAAGATCATTGTCTTTTGGAATAATGTCTTTCAACAATTAAAGCAGATCTGTAAAACTTATGTCACTCCATCCATGTTTCACCTTCAGGTTAATCAATCTCAACATCACTGACAAAATTGTAAAATCCGTACAACTAGGATATAATGGTTTTTCAGAATCACCATATAGACATGCAACTATCGGTTCTATCTCAATTTGTTCTGCTGAAATACCAAGAATCATTTCTTCAATTCCACCAGAGTTACCATTTTTCAAATCCTCATCATCAAGAGATCTCACATTCTTTCCAGTTTCACCCTACCAAATCCCAAGGGATGTAACTCCGATTAAAACCATGAAAAATTAGATGATCTCTGAGGTCTCTACTTTTCAACTTTTTCATATTCAAACATTTTAGGCATGGATAAAAAAATGTCACTCCTTGGAACATTTCATTTAGAAAATTCCAAAAAGTCATCAACACCTTACTCATATTCATTACTCATTCTATGTGCCATAATCCATCTTAGACTCCTTATTACCTATAAAAATATCAAAATTATACATATTGTTAATATAAGTCAATTTTATATTTATATGAAAAATATCACAATTTTAATGTAAAACAATTTGGAAATATAAAACAAATCTACGCATATTTGAAAAGTATATTCATGAAAATGATTTTAAAATGAAAATATAGTTAGCTATAATAATTTTAAATTCATCTTGTATCCTTTATTCTTAAGGTAAAAAAAGAATACATCCTGGTGAAACTGGATACCAAATTCACCCTTCCGTAAACAAAAAATATGATGTATAAATATTAAAATATGTATACATTAAACACAGAAAATTACAACTATCTCAATGATTTGAAACAATTTGGATGACCCCTCAAACCATTTGGATAGAATATCCCAATGGTTTCTCACACTATTGGCATGATGGTCATTGCAATATCCATATACTAATGGTTCTACAGGAACCGTTGGTATAGAATTCTTGAAGTTAATATATGACAATGGTTTCAATGAAACCGTTGGGATATATATATACCAAAGGGGTGTACAAGGGGGGAGGGGCCTATCCAGGGGGGTGGTGGGGGTTGTCCAAGGAGGTAGGGGCTTTCCAAGGGGGTAGCGGGCTGTCCAGGGTGTTTAAGGGGGTAGGGGTGTCGGGGGGGGGGGGGGGGGGTGCTGTCCAATGGTGGAGGGATGTCCATGGGGGTGGGGGTGTCTAGGGGGTGGGGGAGTAGTGTACAAGGGGGTGAAGGGGTTGTCCAACCCCCGACCCCATTGGACAACCACCTCACCCCCTTGTACAGCCCCCACCCCATGGACATCCCCCGCCCCTCTGGAGAGCCCCCACCAGCCCTGGACACCCCCACCCATTGGACACCCCCTACCACCTTGGACAACCCACTCAACCCCCTGGAAACCAACCCCACCCCCATGGACACCCCTAAACCCTTGGAAAATCCCCCCACCAAATAGACCCACCCCTCTAAACACCCCCACTCCCAAGATACCCCTACCCCCTTGGACAACCCACTCACCTCCATGGACACCACCCCACCCCCTGGACACCCCCACCCCCTAGACACCACCCCCGACCCCCTACCCCCTTGGAAACACCCATGGAGACCCCTACCCCCTAGACACCCCACCCCTAGAAACCCCCCTCACCCCCTAGACATTACCCCCACCCCCTGGACACCCCACCCCCTTGGAAATCCCCCTCACACCCTTGGACACCATCCCCACCCCCTTGGACATCCCCTAGACACCACCACCCTCTGGACAGCCCCCCGCCCCCTAGACACCACCACCCCTGGACATCCCCACCCCCTGGATAGCTCCCTCACCCCCTAGATACCTCCCCCACCCCCTGGAAACTCTTACCCCCTTGGAAAGCCCCCCTCACCCCCCCTGGACACCACCCCCACCCCCCCTTGGACACCCCCTGGACGCCACCACCCCCTTGGACAGCCCCCACCCCTAGATATCCCCCACCCCCGCTGGACAACCCCCACCCCATGGACACCCCCCACCCCTAGACACCCCCTACCCTCTTGGAAATCCCACTCACCCCTTACACCACCCCCTAGCCCCTAGACACCCCCTACCCCCTTGGATAACCCCCCGCCCCCTAAACATCCCCCACCCCTATGGACACCCCCAACCCCTCTAGACACCCCACCCCTGGATACCCCCCACACCCTTCGACATCCCACTCACCCCCCTGGACACCACACCCACCCCTGGACACCCCTACCCTCTTGGACAACCCCCTCACCCCCTAAACACCACCCCCACTCCCTTGGACACCCCTATCCCCTTAGACACCACCCACACCCCCCGGGGAACCCTCCCACCACCTTGGACACCCCCGAGACACCCCCACCCTATGGACATCCCCCACCCCCCTTAGACACCCCCACCCCCTAGACAGCTCCCCCACCCCCCTGGACACCCCCACCCCCTTGCACATCCCCCACCCCCTTGCACAACCCCCACCCTCTTGGACACCCCTATACACGAACACACACATGATAGAACACAAAAAATTGTAAAATTTCATGATATGACTTCCATGGTTTATTTTACCAAAAAATAATTTAGCATGGTATAAAAGAACACTATGACACTTACCATGATAGAAAGAACAAATATAGAAAAATAACATCTCAAAACATAAGTTTAGGGCATCAAAAAAAAGAAAAAATGAAACCGAGCCATGTGAGGCTTACTTGAGTGTTTCGAGTCAACCTGGTAGATCTGGTGATAATAATGATGACAAATGATGTTTGAAAAATGAGGTGGTAGGGCACGAATTTGAAGAATCCTTTCTAGGTTTTCTGTGTGAGAGAGACGATTCGTAGGTCGCCTGATCGAAGAAAACAGAATGACTGAATACGGGGTACGATACATCATTTAAAAGCTTTATCATGTCAGTTATTTAATAAATAATGCGATAAACTATTTGTTATGTTAATAATATTGGTTATTTAATAAATTATGTAGAAAATTATTTATCACATCGGTGATTTTATAATCGACATTATAAATGGAGCTTTATCACATCAGTTATTTTATAACCAATGTGATATAGCACCCAGGTTTGATCTTTCATGTCAATTATAAAATTACTGATGTGATAAATCTAATCTCATTATTTTTTATGTTAGTTATTTTATAACCGAATAAAAAATTGATTCTCATCGATTTATCACATCAGTTATTTTATAATCAATTTGATAAATTTATTTTTACAGCTTTGCACATAGGTTATATAGAACATACATGAAAAAAAATGACATGTTAAACATTTTTTACATCAGTAAACTATGAGAACCTAGAAAAGATAGAAAGGTATTGCATGCCTTACCTAAGCCAAAATATGTGGGGAAATAATTAGTGATTGAAGGCTATAGACCTCCCTTATCTAGGATTTTAGGGTCACCATCATATCATCAATACACTCTATTGTCAGCTAGATATGGCCACATATATCGTATCCCATAACCCAGGAATGGAGGAGCATGAAAAAAATCTATATATTGTTTGTCTCCATATCATGAAAACTATATATTGACTGATTTTTAGAGAATCGTGAGATGTATGTATCCAATGATGGGTAAAATATAGAGCATTTCACTTCACTATGTCCCTATAAAAATAGAATCCCCTATATATATCATCATATTATGTCATAAGCTTTGAAAAAATCAAGGGAATGGTAAAGGCATGAGCAAGTTTGTCACCACAAAAAAATTCCCTCACCTCAGTGGTTTTAAGACATCATGAATGGAGGAAGAGGACATCCAATAAGTCTTTGAACTGGGACCTTCTAGGAAATGAGAATGAATTTCAGACATGAAAGATGATGTCGCAGTTAACCCAAACAATTCCCATAGAAAATGACTCTTGTCATAGGCTAACATTTCACCCAGATCTTACACAATCACAACTATGCCAAATAAAATATTTCACAATAGAAGATGCCTTAAAAACCATCTAGGATTGAAACTAGCCCTTTAGTACAAGGAAATATCTACCACTGCCTGCACCCATTAGATCTTTAATTCTTAATAGTATTCTAGACATATCAGTAGAATATTCAAATCAACCCCAGGCTACTAGGACAAGAACATTTATATCTCAATCACCATCACTAGGATCGTCATCCCTTGAGAGGGTCCAGGGGAAATCAACAGAGGTTCTAGATCAACCCTAACCCATTATGATGGGAGAATATATATTTCAATATCCATCCTGGGAATCCTCAAATCCTAAACTAGAATCATCAAATCCTCAACAACATGATCAAAAAATGAAAATTGTGGCCCTGAATAGGTCCCAACCCATAAGCTTGGAGAAGTTTTCATTATCATCATCACTTAAGAGGGATTTACTCTTTTCAAGATATGGAGGTAAATATCGATGGTCGATATCCCATCTATTCCCCCTAATTCAAGACAAACCCCTTTTATTTAGGGATCATTTGAAAAATATGACTAAAAAATACCACAAGGTCACTTTTCATATGAAGAAATGGGACAAACATATGGTGAAGGCAATCAAACCCCATTAGGGTCGCAAGCCAAAATGGTCCAATATGGCCATGGGTTTGAGAAACAACCCTAATACAAGTGGTGAAGAATCATATTATTGTGTTGAGACTAATGGAAAAACTACCAATACACATCTATTAAGGTCATCACCATTAACACAAAAAAATAGTGTGGATCAAGAAACAAAAGTAGAGGGGAGAAATATGGAAAATATACCTTGAGGGGAGGATCTTTATGCACCCACAAAAGCCGAGCATACTCAAAAATAGAGGAGGATCCAAATCCTGGTACCTATGAATATTGAGTTTCCTCCTCTATGGAGGAACACTGCTAAAGATAGAAGGAATGGCATGAATGCATCCCAATCACCTCCCATAACATCCAAAATTCCTTCTATATAGGAACAAATGAAATAATATGAGAATGATATTCAAACTCTGAGACAAATTAATGAGGAGATACTCAAGGGTCACATTACCACTGGGTATCATCTTTAGGATGAGATGAATATATCTCCTCCCATGTATTAAGAAAGAGATAATGTACCTTTAAGAAAGACACCAGAGCATCAGAATAGCTCTGGATCTAGGAAGCCGATCAATATGAATGAGGAAGTTTATGTTTATCATAATTTCCCTCCATAATAGCGAAAAATCACCCTCAAAAGTCTGATCAATTAGTCCCAACACATATCGAGAATTAGTGGGAAATGAATATGGTTCCATATCATCAAAACCCCCTTCTCCATGTAGAAAGGAGGTTTCCTAGACATCAATACCTCTAAAACTGCTCAATGACATCGGTTCCCTGAGATGTTTAATGGAAACTATGAAAGGGAAATGAAAATTAATGTTTCCTAAGAAAAATACATATCTTAAATTGGTGGATGACACTTTTATCCCACCCAATTTCATAAATCCTACCTTGTCCAACTTTGATGACATGGGAGTCCCAGAACAACATATCATGCACTTCATATCCCGATGCAGCCCAATGACGGGGCCTCGAGATCAGTAGGAAGTGACCAAGATGAGGTGTTTTTTAAAGAATTCGATTAGAAAAAACTTTTCTTGGTACAACTGTCTTCTAGCAAGATCCATTTCAGGATGGAAATACCTTCATTGTCAATTCATTTACTAGTTTAGTTCCATGCTTCAGTAAAAAAATAATTTTCAACTTGAAGAACTGCATAAAAAGGGAAAATGAGAGGGTGTATGGCATCATATCCATATAGAAAGGTTTAACCTACTTAATCAACATCAATATTACACAGGAGAAATTGTTGGAACTTAGTGATGAAAATCTACTGAATGAGCTACAGACACCTTTAATCCCAATGATGTATCTAGGAGGATTCCAAGAGTTTGTAGAAACAAAAAAATGTATGGAAGACACCATTTAGTATACCTGATATAAGTCTTGAATCATTCCCTTAGCATAGGAGAAAAGGCACAAAAAGGAAGAAACTATATTTTTTACCCTCAAACCAGCAGTGATTCCCATTCAACCACATAGGCAGGTCTCGAACCTCTCACCGCCTCCTTTCAACCATCAACAACAACAAAATCACCCTCATATAGAAGTAGAAATAGATCAAGGATACTGAGATTTGCAAAACAAATAAATAAAGTATACTTCATCCAGAATGAACAATCCCCCCATTATTTCCTTGAATCCATTGACAAAAACCTTCTTAAACCACCACATCCATGTAATCCCAATAAGGTCAACCTCACCATCCATTCCAACTACAACCCATTCCATATAAGCCTGGGTCTCAACATCAAGTATTTCTTCATCTTCAAAGACATCCATTGAAGAATGGTTGATTCCAGACATGTGATGTAAGATAACTCCCTAAAATAGGTGACCTATATAACTATCACCCAGTCAGAAGATGAAGGTAATTGAAAAACATTTTTGGATATGAATGGGTAGAAGTTCAATAACTGGATGACTTGAAAGATAGTTCACCGATTTTAATCCACCTAGAAATAACAGATTCACAGACCCATAACAATTATATCACCTAGGGAGGTGACATAAAATATGACTCTTGAAGGTGGATTTGACCATCATATAAAAGAGGATATAGAATAGGAAGATTCATATTCGGATTTGATATAAGATCTAAATCTTGTAGATTTATTCCTTGTAACATTCAAAGCATGAGAACTTCCCCACCAAACGGAACCCATTTTAGACGAAGAGATCATATTTTTTAATTTTAACATGATATACTTGGTAGAACCCTTCTGTGATGATGAATATTCCTTTGAGTATGAGTTCCCTATACTTAACCAGAGAGCTGGAGGATGCTTGTGAAGGAGATAATGGTATAGAGGAAAATAAAGGTGCGATTATACACAATATTTCAATCAAATCCCTAGTGTGGACATATATGTAGCTGAAACTCATGGGGAAAAAATATAGCAATCCCAACAGATACATAAAGGTGTCCCAAAACCCTCTTGTGGTCATTTTTGTGAAGTCATCTTACATGATCGACTGGCGAGGGTGCAATTGTCTAATCATCCAATAAAATGGGGAAGTTTGACATGACCTATGACACTAAAATTAAATGATACCTTAACCTCTACACAAGAATAATTCACATATAATTTAGATATCCCAACTCCTAGACCACATAATAAGGATCCACTCCACAATGGGAAGCACTGACCTCTTTCATAAAAGTATGACATTCTAAAATAGCTGGAGGTTGTCCCAACAAAACTCTTAATCTAGGATGCACTTCTTTTTTCAAAATAAATGATAGAGGCACTCATTGAATCCATTTAGAGACCATATAAGTTCAAGAAAAAATTCACTACAGCTGAGGTATATCGAGGGGAGACCATTACTTTAGAAAGCTATGTCTCTATCTCATTAACAAAATAGGATCAGGAAGAGTTTATCTAGGGACACATCAGACCCCTTTATGTTTCAAGAAGACTTGATAATGTCAACATCCAAAGGGATTTTATTGAAAATTTGTCTAGGATCAACCTCATACTGATTCAGAACCATTGTAATTTGGTATACAGTAAGGGATATTTATCTCCCACAAAGATGACACCTAATGGGTATCATATGAGTGAGAAAAGGCCTATCAAGATGATCATGATCAAACCTCAGTTTGGGGATCTCACATATAATGTTGTGTTCATAGATATCCATCAAGACACCACATTCAATATCCTATTCAGAAGACCTTATCTTGAAATCCATATGGTGGTGCATTCAATATTTCAACAGTGTTTGAAATACCCCATTGATGTAAAGTTCGACATAATAAATGGTGATAGTTCCCACTTAAAGTTTGGTAAATCCACATATATTGAGATAGGATTCAATAAAAGGGTAAAAAATCTATTATGGAAGGAAACATATTGTTTTCATCCCCCAATGTCTTGGGGATCACCCCTGTATATCCCTGGAGTATGATCGATAGTGATTATGTTCTACCCATATATATGATTGTGGCCATAGACCTAATCCCAGATGTCCAAGCCCCTTCTGTCCTAAAAAATGGTGTAAATGAAAATTAGATCCATAATATATCAATAATTAATTTTCAAGTAGGGGATGACAATATATATTCATATGTCCTCTCTCACCATGACAGTGACAAAGATTCCCATAGATTTCAAAAATTGTATAAAAATACATTTATAGACTCAGAGGTGGAAGAATGAGAGGATTACCTTAGGAACACCCTTCACACATTTGAGTAAGGTGTATCCACCACCATTGATGAGCTTATGAAGGTAAATATGGGAATAAAAGAAGACCTTAAACCTTCATTGATTAGTTCCACCATGCCTCTCGAGGGAAATAGATGTATATCACATCTCTAAATAAACATCGACATTTTTTTACTTGGAATTATTATAAATTTTTTAAACTTAATCCATATGTTCCTACAAACCATATCATCTTACCTGATGACCATCAACGTTTCAAGAAGAAAACCAGAAGGATTCACCCCACTAATGCTAATAATGTAGAAGAGGAAGTTGAAATATTTATCAAATAAAACATTTTATGAGAAGTGAAATACCGATGATGGATCTCCAATATCATCCATGTTAAAAAAAATAATGGAATGATCAGGGTCTAAATCGATTTCAGATACCATAATAAACACCGTCCAAAGGATGAATTCCCATTGAATATAAAAAATATTGATCGAGGAAAATTCGGTCTTCTAATACCTTTCCATCATTGATGGGTACTCAATGTACAGTTAGATAAAGATGACCTCAGATGATGAGGAGGAAAAAACCTTCATATCACCCTAGGGGATATTTTTCTATCAAGTCATGCCATTTTTATTAAAGAAAACTGACGTTATTTATCAATGCACCATGCATCATATCATTGAACCTTTCTGTGGATTAATAAATGAATGTTATGTAGAAATCCTGGTGGTAAAATATTGACAACAATTTGATCACCTCAAATATCATTAAATAGTATTTGAAAAGTTCAGAAAGTAAATCCTGAAGATAAATCCATTGAAATATGCTTTTAGAGTAACATTATAGATATTCCTTGGCTTTGTGTTACACTATCATGGCATTGATGTGGACCTTGAAAATACTAGTTCAATATTACCAATGCCAACCCATGGTAATATCAAATATCATAGGGGGATCCAAGGGAACCACACCTACATTCAACATTTCATAGCTAACCTGGATGGAAAATCTCCCCCATTAACAAGGCCAATGAAGAAGGGAATCAACTATTGATGGGATGTGGACTTCCATGAATCCTTTGAGAGTCTCAAGTATTAACCACTATAAACACCATTCTTGGTATTTATAGTTGAAGTAAAGACACTCATATTATATGTGGCAGACATGGAAAAACAACTTGTCACTCTCCTTGCAAAGAAAAATGATGCGGGGAATGAGAACAGTCTCCACTACCTTAGCTGAAAGATGCTAGGAACTAAGTTCTGAAATTATGATGTTAAGAAGAAATAACTCACACACATATCTTTAGTGAAAAAGATGAGAAATTTATTCCATTTCTACAAAGTACACCTGGTCTCTTTTATTAACCTTCTTAAGAACATCCTTGGCCTTCCCATGTTGATTGGGTGTTTATCCTGATGGGTGGTCATTTTGTAATAGTTTGACATTCAATTCATGTAACATAAGTGAATAAATGGGCATGCCCTGAGTGATTTCATCATGTCACATGCCACCCTAAAAAGTACACCAGTGGATACCATGATTCCTGATGAGGAGGTCTTCTATGCCCATGCCACTCCCTAGACATGGGAGATGTATTCTGATGGTGCCTCTATGAGTCCTATTGGAAAGAGACTGGAAAAATTAAAACTCAATCATGTTATTTTAGGGATTTTATTTGTTTCTCTAGATAATAAAAATTTTCCCTACTATTTCTCATTATTCTAAGGGTTCACTAATAATGTTGAAGAATACCATACTCTCATTGTTGGCTTATAACAAGACCTATAGCTGCAAATATCCTTCCTGAATATCTTACGGGTTTCAAACTAGAGATAAATTATATCAATTTTGAATATGAAACTAACATGGATGAACTAGACTCTATTATTAGATATGTCAGATTAATGAGGGAGGAGTTTCATTTTGAGCCCACATTGCGTCATGCCCCTGAATCATCTATTGCTTGCGCTGACACATTGGCAAATGTAGCCATGGCCTTGGATGACCTTGATCAGGATGAAGTTATCTTCCACATCATGTATTGAATAATAGTCTCATAAATCATCCTCTATAACTTGGAATAAATAATTTAGGTAAACACTTCCCCAGATCGAGATAAAATTATATCCACCCATGCATGGGAAGATCCCATAATTGATTATCTCTAAAATGGGACTCTTCCTATAGACTGATTTAGAAGGAAACAAATTCAGCACTGAGTAATAAACTTTACCCTGCAGGAGAGTCCAAATGAGAAAATATCCCTCTAAAAGAGAGGAATTTATGTAATCCCACATAGATTCATCAAAATGGGAGAGAATATTTCTATCATGGAAAAAGTCCATGTAGGCTTTCACGACACTCATCAGTCTAGGACTGGGCTCTCCCACCAAATCAAAAGACTGGGAAACTATTTATAACCATGATATAATATTGCATTGTATTAAATAGGAAATTTCATGCATGGTATATTCATGAAAACTTCATCCATCAAATCCTAAATTTTTTACATATATCCAAAAATTCATTGATGTTTTCAGAATGGGGAATGTATGTTGTGGGGCTATATTCCTCAGCCACAACTAAGTAGTCTAAGTACAAAATTACTACTACTAAATTCTTTTACAAGTGGGATGAGACAATCTCCCTCAAGGAAGTCAGGATGATGAATATCATCAGCTTCATGAAGTCCTATATCATTACCATGTTTGGATTCCCACACATGATATTAGTAGACAATGATACCAACTTCTATTTTTTAGAGTTGAAGAAATTGTACATAGAGTACAATTTTGCGTCCAATCATTCATCCCTCTATAACTTAGAAGAAAATGGAAAGATATAGGTCTTCAATAAGACACTATTGAATATAATATAGGATATGGTGAACAAGGATAATAATTCTTGGATGGAAGATATCCTCCATTATTTATGGGCCTAAAATACCGTCATGCATACTGATACACAATAAACTCTATATTCATTGGTATACATAATTGAGTTAGTGTTACCAATATAATTCTAGTTTTCCATAATTTGAATATCCATTTGCGATAAAATATAGGATATTTTTTAATCACAAAAGTGGTTGGATGAATTGGAGTGGCTCGATGAGAACAAGTTTCATACATTACACAACCTTGAATTATATCTGAATCCTAGCACATGGGGCTTCAATAAAATAGTTTTCATTTATTTGTTCCTTTAAGGATAACTAGTATTGCCTCTTATAACCCCAATGATACTAGGAAAAAGGCATCCAGATTTGGAACTCAAATGGGAAGGAACTTATATCATCTATAAATTTAATCACATAATAGGTTACTCACTGGCCATAATGGATGGGGAATGAGTCATGCTCCCCACCAATGCAAGGTTTCTTAAGAAATACATCACATAACTTACATAAAGCATTAATATATTCTTGGTTTAATGAAATTAAATTTAATAAAAATATTATGACCATAAAATGATAAACTATATGGATCATGTACTGACCCCATGATGTTAAACTGTATGGATAAAATTCGTGCATCAAAACCATAAATTGCACAACATCAATTGTCATGATCGCATGATGTTAAACGAAAAATCACATCCTGACCATAAGATGTTAAATTGTGAAGATAAAATCTTGACCACATTATATTAAACTTTATGGAAGAATTCTATACATTATGAATTTAAACTGCACAATGTCAGCCATCCTGGTCGCATGACATTAAACTACACAAAGTCATCCTAACCACTTGAAGCTAAATGTATGGGAAACATCCTGACTGCATGCTAATAAACTGAATGGGATGTGTCTTTATGATATGAAATTAAACTACATGAGAATAATTTTATCACCATTTATTCATCACACATGAGCTATATCTTTGATAAATAAAGTGCCTCTATCCCATGTGTGCGAGTTAGATCCACATAAGAAATTCCACATCTAAGAACTACATGTGGCTTGATTATTACCGTCATAGGATATATAGTGACACCCGAATTTCCAACCCTAGGTCTATCAAAAATATATTAATCATGTTAATGAGACACCGGACTAAATGGAAATGGTCAATCCTTTTTTTTCCATATCGGGTGACCCTCATCCTTTTTGCAATATGTTAATCTTCATGAAAATTGTCCTATCTGCATGAAACTAAACAATATAGTTTCCAAGAACTATGTGTGGATTTATTTTTACCATCAAAGGTTACATAGTGACACCCAATCCTCTATCCATAGGCCCAAACACAATATATCTCTTCTTTCACATCATGTCACCTTTTCATTACCACATGACGTTTAATTGCACAGATGGTGTCCTTGTTGCATGACACTAAACTACAAAGGTTTTCCAAAACCACATACAACTAGATTCCCATTCCAATGAGATATGTAGGGATTACTAAATCATATATCTTTTCCCATCCACCTCATTATAAAAAAATATCTTTTCCATTTTCTAATGACATCCTTGTAGATAAAGGAACATTTACCATTCCTTATTTCCCACACCGAGAATTGCCCACATGGGCTTAGGAATATAGATAACGGATTCCATGCATGATTGATACATATCAACTCATGATAGGGTTATCATAGTCTTGGATGCATTAACATAAAAGGTGCACCATGAGTCCCCACCACATGAAACTAAAATACACAGTTGACGTCTCTTGCATGAATCAAAATTTTGGATCAATCTAGACCTCACTTGAGAGGACCACTATCAGTGGTGTTGGTCTTCTATCACATCTCCATTCATGAACTCTGTGTGGATTGATTTTTATAATTAGAAGATACGTAGTGATTATCATATCTCTAATTCCATATCAATATATAATAATCAATGGAACAAAATACCCCTCTATGTATGGGTTAAACCTACATAGAGAGTTTTCCATTCAAGAACTACATGTGTCTTGATTCTAGTCATCACATGATACAGATTGATGCTAAAAACTCTATTCTTGGGACTAATAGAAATATTATCTTTTCACCTCGGGGAGACTATATCAATTCCACATGACATTAAACTACATGGATTCTCAATAACTATTTTTATCTTGATTCATGTCATTATAAGATACATATTGACACCCAGATCTCCAATCCTAGGTCCATCTATAATAATCAATGAGATTAATGCCCCCTCAATATATGGGTCAGATATACAAGGAGAATTTCCCATTAAATAAATATGTGTGGATTGATTCATGTACCACTGGATATTTAGTGATTCTCAGATCTCAGATTCCTGGGTCCAGTCATGATAAAAAAATGTCCCCCTATCTCTGTATCTAGGTCAGACCTGTGTAGGGAATTTTCATACAAGAAATATATGTGTATTGATTCCTAACATCATAGGATATGTTGAGTCACCCAGATATTCAATACTTGGTTCATACACAACATATTAAAGGATAAAAATGCACCCTAATAGTATATGAGCTTGACCCATGCATCAAACATCCTTACTGCATGATGTTAAACTACATGGAAAGGGAAAATGTCCTTATTGCATGATATCAAACTGAAATGAAAATGTTCCAGTCACATGAAATTAATAATTCACTAAAAATACATCCCTAATACATGAAATTAAAATTTTCGAGCCACCACCCATTATTATCCCTTATCAAAGGAATAAAAGATCCTTACCCCGATAAACCAAAGTGTAGGGTTCTTTCGTCATCTTTTAATAACATCAATTCATAAATCACACTTCATGTCTTGATCACTTCACATGACAAAAAACCATTCATGTACCTTGTAAATGAACATATATCTATCTATTTCACATTTACATAAATTCATAAGGACTTAGACCTACCGAACAGAGACATATTGTCCATATATGAATGGGTTTTTGATCCTTGTGACTCTAACATCACCATGAAAAAACATATAACAATAGGGTGTTTTGGTTCATGCTCAGAATTATTTTACCATATCATTATGCATGACCTGAGAACCTAGAGCCTTGATTTACAAAAATTTCATCTCCCACTTAGAAATATGTCAGAGTAATTGGGACCCTAGGTATCCTAATTATGATGTTGTGTAACATTCCTATAATATTAGGACCATGTATGTCTTGACCTAAAAATATCTACACTTTGTTCAAATATATACGACTATAAACTCTATCCTTTGATAGTCCATATTTTAAGACCTTAAAATTCCAGATAAAGATACACAAAAATTGTCAGGCTGAAAACCCGCAACGGGTGGCCTGAGCTATAGTCAAGTTTTTCTCTCTCTAAAATCTTCATCTCCATAGTTTAGTAAAAAAATAAGGGAATAAATTAAAGAGACATAAATCTCATAGATCCCACTCTTTGAACCTAGTAAAAGTCAATCTATTATCTCTAGAAACCCTAGTCCTAGAAAAAGTTAGTGTAATGATTGGTCACATCTTATAACCCTAAAAACATGTTCTCTAGGTGGAGAAACAACCTCTAAGGTGATACAACCCTCATTGAATATTACATTTTCCTAAAATCACACTTTATGATTTGATCACCTTAGACCAATATAAACCTTCCATGGACCGTTGAAAAGGATACATAAATTTATGGGACATTTTGTTTAAATATGCATGTATGCCTATGGATACTGTATATGTGCCTATGGTCATCAACCAAATGTGTCATTGACTTGGAAAAGGGATTCCTGGTCCTTTTGATACTAACATCACCATGGTGGAACTCAAAAAATTAGAGTGTTATGGGACATTCGAGGAATTATTTCCCCATACCATCCTCATAACATTATAACTTTGGACAATGATTTACAATCTTCATAACCTGACTATTCAGGAAGATCTAACATCATCAACGTTATGTCATCATGTTTTGTACCCTTTATAAATATAGGAATGATACACTCTATTCTAGATCCTTTTTATGGACCACATCTTATGACTCAAAACCACATGGCATAGGGCCCGAGCTACACAATTAATAGATAAACTCACCCATGGTTCCAAAACCCTTCCGGGATAGCTTTCTCTCCATACCCGAATTCATCACCCAGACGTTTGAGTCTCTACAAGACTTTCAAAACCCCCAGAAAAGGGTGGGGATACCTCTATTTGACCATGATATCAATTCATAAGGGCTTTTAACTACTAACATGATGCATCCCCTCCTTACAGTAAAGGAACTCCAATCCTTTTAATCCTTAGTAACACCGTGGTAAAACCGGACACCTAAGTGTGTTATGGGTTATCCTTGGAATTTCTTCCCCATTCCATATAACTCGACTAAAACATTTTGTTTATTAGTTACTCAACCCATTAAACTACTATCCATTAAGACTAAAATTTACTAGTATTCATTCCTTAATGAATATCACCCGCATAAAGCATCTATGGCCCCTATAAAAGAGTAGGGACACCTTTGTTTTACAATGCTATTGATGCATAAGGTATTTGACCTACCAACTAAAAGAATATTCTCCATGGAGGAAAATAACTCTAATCCTCACAAACCCTAATAACACCACAATGTTAGTTTACACCCTAGGGTGATTTGGGTAATCCCGGGAATGTCTACCCCATATTCTATATTCCCTAATCATGTCTTGGTTTCATGATTTTAAACTAAAAATAATATTCTAAATCCTTAACCCATGATGTTAAAATTCATGGAATGCATCCTTACTGTATGAAATTAAACTACATGAATAATTATACTTCAAAAATGATATATTTCCATCAATAGGAGGTATAAGACAAAATAACCTAAACTGAAACAATATATTGTACGATCTAGAGGACCCCAAGCTACAACATAAAAAATGATTTAGTTTTCAATACTGAAATAAGGCACAAAACTTTTCAGGTCAAAAACTTGTAAGAGGGTGGCCTGAGAAAAATCCAAGTTCATTCCTATTATGTCTTTCCCTATATAAATCTTATAAAAAATATTGGAAAATATATATTAAAAGATATAATTATTTTAGGTACCACAATATAACCTTAGAAAAAATAAATCAATGCTTCCTAATTCCACATAATTCAGATAGAGATAGAGCATCCTCCCTCCAAGATGCATATTTTAATTTAATTTTCGTTTTTTGAATAAAGATATATTAAGATAATTTGAGTAGATTAATAAATGATAAATCTCTTGCTGGTGGACATTCACGAGCATTTCTTGAGAAAATTCTGTTTTGATTTCAATATTAAAATCTAAGAATTCTAGTTTACTTGATATTATATGAAGGATGGTTTTCGTTGACAATTCATGTAACATCCGATCAACAAAATATCAATCATATGATGAATAAAAGAAAGACAGACAAATAATTAGAATTTTCAGAACATCTATTCATTGATAGCAAGAAAAAGTAGGATTCTCCACATAGTAGAGTCTTTCTAAAGAATATACAAGTAAATGTAATGTTTTAAATTACAATCCTATCACTTCATGTGTTCAGAGGAGTCCTAAAGATCTAAATAGTGTTTATCTAGGTAGGTAATCGATATGACTAATTGATCAACCAATTCAGTTTCTACCTCTGTAATCCACTATAACTCCTCCACCCTAGTAATAATGTCAATCCCATCCTACACTGACATGTCAAAGTGACCATGTTTCTCTAATAAATATTTCTTTGATATTTAGAGTGCATGATGAAATCAGGATATATCTTCTTGAAGATAATGAATTTCATACTATAGGTGGTCAATTTCAAGAATCCCAACACTGACCATCTCCTAGTGAGTTTTTGCCTCCACCTCTTGCTGGGAAGCATTTTTTAAGGCCACATCCCAACTTTTATTTACTAAAGTCGAAACCTAAGCTACTAGTAACCCTAATCTAAAGGCCCTTCTTTTCTCTCATAAAGAGATAACCTCTTACACTCGATCATGTAGGATGGTATAATGAAAACCCTCAAAACCAAGGGCGAAAGACATGAATTGAAGGTGACCCATCTGGTCCTTCAACCCTTCCAAAGGGGCCTCTAATACTAAGATCCAAATATCCCTCCATACATTCTACAAAATTGACTTGTAAAGTGATGCAGACTCCAAACCATGACCCAAACCCATCATGGGAATATGAAAATATTTTGGGAGTAATTTGGTAAGTCCTGATTCACGCTCACAATTTTAAATGAGGTAGGTAAAGAGACTACCTCTCTATTTTTTGACACAGTTAGAGGAATCCCCATAGAGGTAGGGATTTGAACCACTGAGATCTGGGAAAAGTAACTACAAAAAGGGGAACACAATATTATCATACAAAGGATAAACGAAATGATATCACCAGGTGACCAAAAAATATAACTGATGTTAGAAAAATACCTTTTTTTAGTTGAGTCATTGGCAATGTATTTTTACTTGACCCCATCCTCTGGTTTGGTAGAAAAACCAACTAGCGATGAATGAATTATTAGAACCACCAATGATTTATATGAAGACATTATTCTCCCACCACCATTGTACGATTAAAGAACAAAAAAAAGGCATTTTGGCACAAATTTATAATTGTTTCTAGTTTATCAAGAAGTATTCTACTTCTTCAAAATAGAAATCCATCAAGGATTAATTAGAAGAAAAATAAAAACTTGTAATAGTCTCTTCCAAAATAAAATTCTCTTGTTCTAGATAAAATGGGACGACCACTATAAAATCTATAATAGGCAGTGATCCTAACTAGATTGAAACATCGATCATATATTCTTCTTAATGGGTTGGGACTGGTAATGATTGTTCTACTAAAGAAACAATATTCTCAATCTCACCCGTAGGGGATGAAGCATTTTACCCATAGTGGGCTCCAAGGGGACCTTCAAAATTTTGAAAAATAAGGATGTGTTTATAGAATAGTCTAAAACAAGTAAATAGAAAAATTCCACACCTAATTGATGATTTTTTTGGGATAGGGCGTTGAAAATTCAGATCACTTAATTTTACATTTCCCAATTGGGGAAGGATATCTAGAAGGAACTAAAAACAAATATCATTGAGTAAGGACCCCATGTAGGTGATAATTTGGAGGGATTCACTCTAAAAATGGAAATCACCTCCCTCACCAGAGAAAGTTGACCTGGGGATCCCTCATCATTGGTCCCCCAACCAGTACTCAACTCAGCTCCAAATAATATACCCCTAGGGTGAATATATGGGAGATGGAAGGAGTGTCCATTATTCTGTGGTGTCTAGATATGTTAGAAAAAATAAAAAGGATACTAGTATTGTTGGAAAAATCTACAGACCTATGAACACAATAGAAATACTATACATACCACTGCCTCAACAATGGGATAGTCCTATTATTACATAGAAACATAAAAAATTACCTGAATCACCATTTACTAAACCAATGTAGAATAACAAACCTGACCCATGTCACTTTCCAACATCACGTCAAGGTCTCATAGGAAATCCTTAACCTCCACAAGTTGGTCATGAAAATTAATGCTAAGGGGGTGGAAATCTGAGAGAAAAAATCTGAACGAAAATTTTCAAGGCGTAGTATTCCCCAATGTTAAGCCTAAAACATCATAATTCTTTATGTAATCCACTATTGAAATGAGACATAAAATAATAATGATGGCATGACTTCACTCAATGAAACCACACCCACTGTGACTATATTAGTTGGTGATTATATTAGAAACAAGTGTAATGGAAAATTCCTCACTTCATTGCAAGGTTCTTATGAGGATGTTGGTCCTTTCTGAACCAACTATTTTCTAGGATTGGATTGGATCCAATAGTTAGTGGAAATTGAGTATCCTCACATACCAAGGTGCATAATTTCCCATTTGGATATCAGAAAACCCAAGTATCAATATAATTTCTGAACAAATCAATCACTTCATCATGGGTAGGGAGATATATATTTTCTTGAGTCTCCTACCTAGTAAACATCATCCAAAACTGGTGAGCCTCCATTGGATTATTCTCATATCAAACATAAACAGAAGGAGGACATATCGACTAAAAACATAGGAAATGATTAATAAATCATTAAGGTGTGTACCATTCAAAGAGGAGACTCCAATCAATATAGTTAGCTGAAGAACCCTCATGAATAAGCATTATATCGGATAATGCATCAATAATATCCCCATCATTATAATGTATACTACCAGTGGGAACTGACCCATAGGTTTTGAAGGATATGTGAACATAAAAAATCATGAAGTCCCAAACCTCCTAATCCTTCAGTGTAATAGTAAATACCCAAATGATTCACTGATAAAATGGTTTGAATCAAACATTGGTGATTTTTTGGATTCATAGGTACTCATAACCTCCAAGATGATCCCCTATACATCCCCATAACACATGAAAGTGGCCTGATATTATGTGAGGGGATGTTCCCCTATAAAAATTTCATAAGAGGAGATATAGTTCGATCAGCATAGGGATGGATAACCTGGTATGATTACCTCCTTCCATATAGGTCACCATCATTTAATTAGATACCCTAACTTCTCCCTTTTCCTTTGATCAGATTAAGTACCTTATTATGTACATAGTATGGAAACCAACTTGATAAAAAGTCTATTTAAAATCGAAGATAACATCCTTCTCCCAATTTATAAATTTCCCTTCTTCAACTATGGGATAATAAGCACCCTCCACACTATGATAATCCTTCACAGGGAAGTATTTTTGATTCTTAGATTATATCTTGGAACTGGGTTTCTTGATTAAGTATCTCTTCCATTTCATGAATGAGATATCTGGTCTAGGGAGTGGCTCTATAGAAAGGGCCTTTTCAGCCAGCTCGATAAAATCTAAGGAAAGAGGAGGATTCCTATCAATGTTATCCCATACAGATCATGACGGTGGGGACTCATCAAACACCTTTCCCAATATGGGTGCACCACATATCTGATTAAAATCCCAGAGGCTAAAACCCACCTAACCATGTATTAGGTAGAATGTGTTTGTATTGGGACTCTAGTAACTGAACAGTTTAAACATCAGGCCCTTGTTACATTAGGATATTTTTTTTTAAGATATAGACTACCTCATACATCCCAATCCACTTCATATCTATGGAAAACTCGGAACCAATACTTTGCACCTCGAAGGGCCAACCCCAATCCATTCCAAAACTTCCCCTGATTGAGATTCCTAGTTGGGAAACCACCAAAACTCTATGGTTAGTTTCCGAATTAAACATTATTGAATAATACATATGGCTATATAAATCATGTTTATGATGGTTCTTGTAATTATTTGGTTATAAAAGTCAGTATGTTCCTGTTTTTATACTCCCCTCAGTAATAAAGTGGAATATCTAAGAGAAGTTCACTAGAAAGGTGTTATGGGTTTTCAGAATATAGGGGGTACAATTGATGACTATGATGATGGAATGAATGTTTCATTGGTATGACCAAACCCATAGAGAATCAATAATTATGAAATGGGATATTCCCAAAGGCTCACTCACATTAGTTTCATCAGATATATCTGTGATGGCTCGACAACATAGAAAATTGTAGTATCCACAATTACTATGATAGAATTCTAGTGAGATATAACTACTTTATCTTCTTTCTTTGAATATTTTTCTGAACACTGACTGGAGATGGATTCCAACTAAACAAAATTATGTGGCATATGTGAGACAAAAGAAAAAAAATCTTTTCAAATCAGATGCACGATCCCAATAGCATCATGCAAATCACATGACCTATAAGGGGATTCTAAATCACATGACATGATATAGGTCACAAGAAACGTAGAACCCATGGAGATATCATGGAATTTATAACCCACATGACATCTCATGATAGAACATAAGACTCATGATCACATGACCCCAACATGGTCACACAAACCACATGATTGTTAAGTGATCATGAGAATGAACCAACATATCCTAGAAATCCTACAAGATAACCATACTATCCAAGGAATTAATCCAAAAAACAATAAATTACTAATATTTAATACATTATTTTTTTGAGAAAGTTCTATAATAAATCAGGTATTATGACATTTTTCTTGAAAAATGGACTCGTAAATAGGTATCATTATCAATTCACACAGAAGGTCTTGAAAATGAGTCACACAACCTAATTAGATCGTAATAATTAATGAGATTTGGAGTGGATGGTAAATTATCCACCGTACATTATTATATTTATATTTTATTCAAAAAAAATACCAGAGGTCACCCAAAATAAAAAATGTCACCCAAGACACTGATTGGAGACACCATCAAAAACTCAGGTGAGCATTTACATTCCTCAGAACTGAGCCCTTTTCCTTATGGAAGTATCTCATGAGGGGGGGGGGAATTTATTGATTCACACCAAATTGTTATTGGAAAATATACAAGGGAAGAATACAAAAATCATGGGTATAATTTTTTATGCAAAGAAATTGAATAGAAGGTTACCAGATCTCACAGATCATGTAACCCTCTAAAGGACATGTAATATCATGTCCTTCGGAAGGTCATGTGAATGGGTCATGTGAAGCCTATGAAATTATTGAGATCATATGTATCCCCTTCTTAAAACCCCCTTTTTCCATCCAAAGGATTCCAAGACACTCACTAGTCATAAAGACATTTCCATACGAGTTACTTTATGCCATGAAACTGGTCAAACCAGTGGGCTCCAGACAACCATCCAAAATCCTTGTAAAATAAAGGGGGAAAATATGCATAAGGTAAAGACCATATGTGATAATTTATCATCTTGTGACATTATCATACTATCCATAAGATCTCATGATGTCTATGGGGACATGTCTACCTTATCATGTAAGAGCCTACTAGCATATCACAATCATCATGTAGAGGGTCTTAGACATGTCCACTCAATTATATGATACCCCTTCGACTTTATAGACAAATATACAAATTTTATATCTCAGTGATAATGAATCCCTTTAAGAACCATTATTGATCACATGACGTATCACAGACAAGGAGGGTAATTTTCTTTTACAACATATTCCAAACTTCACGAGATATCCATCCCTTGAAAAATAAAGGAAATAAAAAGGGAAATGATTGAAGATTATAAGGGATATATGATGAAAATTACATGAATAGGGTAATGTGCTCTAAGTGATCACCATTGATCATGAGAGGCCCCCTTTGACATGTCAACATTATCTCAAGAGACCCCTTGACATGTCAACATAATCCTAAAGAAGTCCTCTTGATAAGCTACCGCTATCTCTTGAAAGAACCCACACGATCCATATTTTATCACAAAAAGGCCTTTACCAAGGCATATTTATTTTTTGAATACCCATATACATATTGTTTTAACCTTAAGGAATATCCTTAACATGTTCTCATGGTAAGGAAAAGTATATTTGATCGGTCTGGGTATAACAATAATGGAAATTGTGGAACATTCTCATGGTCATTTTCATCAAGTGTAACCATGGATAACCAATGGAAATATATTGAGATGTTTATGACAAAAAAATCATATACCAAATCCATCTCGAATTCATGAGTCACATACCGTGCAAGGAAGCATATAACTGGGGTGGAAAGGCTTGTAAATCCCCCCACACTTAGTACAAAAAATGAATCCATGATAAATTTCAGATGGGAATGCATGAGAAGACTTCTTAGAGTGATGAGTTAGGTGATTGAAAATGTCTTCTTCCAAGTAAAATTAAAGGGAAAACCTATCAGATCACAAAAAATGCATAGGAAAATTGTGTGATCACTTTATAGATCATGTGAAGGACTTATGGTGCATCATCCAGATTATGAGAAGGAAATCCCACATGACGGTTGGGTTAAGAAATACCTAAAATAATACAACATAAGAAAACAATGAGGCACATATGAAATAAAGGTTGAAATAAAAGACTATAAAATATGAGATAATTAAACAAATATATATTTTATAATACAATGCTCTTCACATAACCAACACAAATCATGTGACAACATTGGGAAATGTTGTCAAAATCACGAGACACACCCTCAACATGCTATATGGATCATGTGATGTCCCTTAGACATGTCAAAAAAGTAGCATCACACCATTTAGGCATCCAACCCAAGTCTCATGAAGTTCTCCAGGATTTCCAGCCAAACCTTGTGACGGACTCTAGACATGTCACCCTAAATTATGTAGTGGTACCATGACATGTTGGATAGGTCTCCAGATGACAAAAAGGCAAGTAAAACGGTTCTCACGATGCCTCTAGTAAATTACGTCCTTGATCATGCAATGTCCTTTTTACAAATTATCTTGATCACACGACACCCTTCCAACAAGTCATTCATGTTAGGAGACACCCCCTAGACATGTCATCCTTGATCATATAATGTCCTTTGGGAAAGTCATCTAGATTATTCCACACCCTCCAGACATGTCATCCAAGTCCAGAAACGCCCCCATACTTATCATCAATGATCTTGTGATTTTCTCAAATCATGCCATTTTGATTATGCGACATCCTTTGGAAAAGTTAAACAGATCATGCTATTGTCCTAAGATATGTCCTCTAAGAAACTAGGACATATCCAGACATCCTCAGAGATGACATGCCGATAACCAGAACATGTTAAAAAGATAATAAGTCAATGTCATGAAAATTTCCCAGGACATGATAACATTATACTTTGGATATATAATATAAACCTCAGTGTCTAATCCCTAATCCAACTAATCTATGAGAACTATGATTCCTACCATAATCAGGATACATAGGATGAATTTTTATGTCCTGATCTCAAATAGGCATCCACCTTGGTGTGAGCCCCACTATGTCTCTGAAATTACAACCATCAGGATGAAATTTATCCCATGGCTCCTAATACACTAGCTGAATGAGAGGGAAACCTTAGTTTGTAATCCCAATCAACTAAACTACGATGAATCTGATTCCAGACATAACCAGGATACATAGGTATCCTTCCTAATGTCTGAGTTCCATAGTAAAAATCCAAAGGGTTTCCCCATTTAATAAGTACTACATACCTAAGTAGTGATACTTATTGCTAACTATCCATTGTTTCTCACACCAATAATGATTCACATGGGTTTAGGGATTTGAAATAGTCATATCATTTGCATCATAAATCTCCACTAACAAGGGAAACCTCAATGTATAAGTTTAGATCAGTGGTGTGATACTATTTCCCACATATAAGGGAATATACCTTAGGTAATGTCCAAAGGCTGTGACTAAACTATGAATAATCTGATTCTCGTGATAATCAAGTTACGTAGGATACCTATTTGGGGCTTGATCTCAATAAATGGTGCCTAATTTCCCCTATATATGTTATTTCCACATGATAAAAAACTGAACAGGTTTAATAAATGACATGGGTTTTGATTATTACTAGAATCAGGATATGTGTGAAACCTCATAAAAGGTCAATCTCATCTCTAGAATATTAACCATCTCATTGAATGAAAAATATCCTGGAGTACCTAGTTATATGGATTGAATAAATAAGTATCTACCAATTCTGGGGAAATCGATGAAGATCCTTTGATACATATGGATGGAATCATTAATAGACTATCCTTTATACATGTATATATTCGATACTTGATAAATTTGTTAGGGAAACTGAACCTATATTGGGATTAGGAAGATATTCTTGAACATATCTTGAATTTATAAGAGAGTACTAGAGCAGGAAAAAATTACCCCCAAAAGGGTGTGATGGGCCCAACCTACCATACTATCGACCAAAGTTATTTCCTAAGTTCCATTGGGAATGAAACCCCAATTGACTTCCTACCTTTGGAAAGAAGTTCTATACCCAATTATGGATATTGAAACTATTGGGAGTTTTTATTAAAGAAAAGAATGAATGGTGAACCCGATGTGAATGATTGTACTTACATTAAACCATTACAATCAAACCATAAGAACGTTTTTATCTCTCTATATGGGTGATTATTATATATTTCTAATGAAACAATCATATCAAGCATGGATATCATGGGAAACACACACATCCACATGTGAATAATTCCAGAAAAGGGTGTCACATTCTATACACTCACCCACATGCAAAATATATCATGAAAGGGTGTCGAAGGATATATATGAATCCACATGTATATCATATCATACAATTTAAAAAATGGACTTATATAATAAATATTTCCTACCTTAATCATATTGATTCCCAATGTTAGGGTTAACCACCTAGATCAATCCCACACACCATGAATTCCATAGAACAATCCCCAATTCATAATGTTAGGATTAAAGAAAAAGATCCATGATATATAACATTATAAGGGATAGAATTAAATTAGGATTACCTATTGAGAACCACTTATAAAAATATTTCAACAAATGATTAAGAGATAAGATGTGATCCCCAAGAGATACATGATCCAATCCTCAATCTAAGGGGTTTGTAATATTCATAGTGTTATTGGATGGTTATGAGGGTCATAGGGTTTAGAAAGGTTTGATAGGAAGTTCCAAAAAATTGACATAATTGATATTATACATTTTTTATAAAGAGGAAGCATGAAGGCATTAACCACAGTGTGTTGAGCTCCCAATATGCTATGGTGCATCTGAATAATGCTCAATATGAATTCAAGCCATTCAAATATGGAGATCTCCCACAGTTAACATCCATATTGAGCAATCATTAAGGCTTCCACCATGGTGTGGGAGTAATTACTTGTCCATTTTGACCCTACCATGCCTTACACCATGGTGTGGAGAGGTCCCACTGGCCATGTTACAAAGTGTCTACACATCCAAGCCTCACCCCACCATAGATCCACTATTACATGTCCCATGATATGATGAAAATCCCATTTCATAAATTTGGACTTCCAATGAACCATCCCTGAGACCATGAGTGTCTCATACTACCTTTTTCACCCAATAGGGATTCTAGTGAAATATTACAAACACTATAGGAATTTCTCTACCTAGGGTGTACCCAAAAAATATCAAACATCCTACTCTAAGATCAAACTTACAAGAACCATCAACACACCATCACCATTCCTAACACCATGGTATGATGACCCTTTAAAAATACCAAAAATAATTTCTAACATCCCTAACTTATTTTAACATCAAACTTTGGAAACTAAAATACCTTCAACACATCTTAAAATTTGAACAAAAGTCAACCATGATTTTTCAAATCTGAAGCCCAATGTACCTTGATTATTTGAGGGTGCTATGAATCTACCCATATAATTAATTCTCTTACAATAGAAGGTATTTAGAAACATTCCCCAAACAACTCATGCCATTGATCCTGAGCATATGATTATTTCTCTCAATTATCCACTTGGATACAAACATGCTACCACAAAACTTGAATGGGATGTACTCTCTACCTTTGTATAGTCTTTTCACTTATGCCCATGATTTAAATCCGATGTTCCAAAAAGGATGCATGAAGTTTTAACTCAAAATCATCAATATTAATCACATAAACAAGGTTGGTATCATACTTCCTAATCAAAGACACATGGAACACATTATGAGTAACTAAATATTGTGGAGGAAAATACTATAGGTCAGCGAAAATCTCAATACACTGAATGATTTCAAATGGTCCTAAAAATAATGGAGATAACTTTCCTTTATTCAATATATGATTCCCCAACCATGATGAAACCTAAAATAAAACCTCATCACCCATAGATAACTTGAAGGGTCATCACCTCCAGTTAGAATATTAATCATGCCTCCTTTGTGCGTTCACTAACCACATTCAGATAGACTACACTTTACCAAAGGTCTATTGTACCCTATTTTACCCTAAGATATCATGCTAAATCAAATCATACCAAAATAGTAGTGAATGATAAGGATTAATATTTAAAGCCTGCAATAGAAACATATGAATTGATGACTAAGAAAAATTATTTTAAGAAAAGTATACCATGGCCAGATGACTATCCCATGCCCCAATGAAATCAAGAACACATGACTTGAGAATATATTCTAAAATATAGATAATAATTTATGACTTTACATCAATCTAAGAATTATATATAGTAATAAAATTAAACTGAGTTCCCATTTTCTTTTATAATCCTTACTAAAAATGATATATAATACAAAAATCTCAATTAGACTCTAAACTCATATGTACTCCATGGAACGTCACTATATCCAAAACATAGAGCTTTCCAAAATAATTCATAGAATGAGTATCCTAAGTCAACAAGAAATTCTACACCTTTTCCAACTGTTGAACTAAAATATAGATAGTATCTTGACTTCTGAGGGTCTAGGGAAACGCTATATAAATGTCCATAATCACCTCGTCCTACTTCTACATGAGTATGTGAAGAGGTTGAAAAAATCAACTTGGTAACTGATACCCAAACATAATCCTTTGATTGGTAATAAAAGTAGAGACAAAATGGAACAACCTGATATTTTTATTAAATATTTCCTTTTAAGTAATCTAATTTCTTCGGCATATTATGTTTCACACAACACAAAGTTTAAATGAATCGGGCCATACTATTAAAATATTATTATTAGTAATACTTCAATTATATATTATAAGTTCAAATAGAAGGTATGAATATTAATAACAATATTATGTAATATATTTATACTTAGGAAATAAACACATCATTTTTTTGTAAAATCATTCTATTATTCAAAAATATATTTTCTAAAAAAAGAATTTTGTTTCTTTCTATGAGAAAATAAATATAATCAATTTTAAAACATTTAGAAAATTTAGTTGAATAAATAAATGTCACTTTTGAACTCATAACATCAAAATTATCTTCAGATGAATTTTTGATAATTTTCTAAAAAAAATTATTTTTTGAAGGAATAATAAAAAATAAAAAATATTATAGAACAATGTATTTTTAAATATTTTTAAATGGTAAAATTATTTTTTTGATTAGTTTTAAATTTTAATTCAATTTTATTTAAAATAATCCAATTATAGTTTTTTAAATGGGTATAATAATTTAATTTATTATAAAAAAAATTATATTCTAAAAAGACATTTTTCTGAAAAAAAAATTTCAATCTATTTTTCAAGATAAATTTTAAATTAAATTCTGTAAATTATATTTTATTAAATTTTAACAATTTATTCCATATTTGGAATAATTTGGTCAAAATTTAGTAAATAGTACCCCTTTATTTTAAGTTAATATGAATAACAACCTAGTAAATATTATTACTATAGAGAAGGGTAAATCAGTTAATTAAGAGTAAAAAAATGATAAGTAAAATAAATTACCCTATAACTTGTCCTAATTTTATTATAAGAGTAATTTTATACCATAATCATCCATGTTTAAAATTTATGATCTTTTGGAGCCACTTGGTTGACATTAATACCCTTATAGCATTTTTATTGAAAAGTCAATGACATCACACTATTGATTTTAATAAGTATAAAATTTTAATAAGAGGTTATCTGGATTATATGATATATATAAAATAGTATATTTAAATATAAATTAATTATATACATCATGTTAATTTTTTTAATTTGTAGTTAATAAATAATTACCTTAAATTATCACACTAGAATAATGATGTAATTATTTAATAAATGGGGAAAAGAAATGAAATGATATATAAAATTTTAAAATAAAGATAATTTGAGTTAATTAATTTGATATAATAATTTTATAGATTATATTTACATGTATATGATATAATAAAATATTTTCTTTTTAATTTTACCCATTTTTTTGATGTTTTTATTGTCAAATTAATGAATAATATCAAATTTCACCGTAATGATATATTATGAATATAATACATTAATAAATTATTTAAAAATAAAAAATTATTATATAAACATAAATGTGATAATATATGTTCAAAAATATCATTACCTATAAATTTATAGGCTCTTTTAAAGCTTTTGGATATATAAAAGTCTTATTAAATTTTAATTTTTTTAGAAATTCCAAAACCACCCTCTCCTACACTTATAAATACCACCCCTCACCACCCCTTCTCCTCACACCTTGCAAGACATGAAGCTTTAAAAATACCTTCAAAAAACTATCCACCCCACTCTTCTCACATAAAAGTGATTATGGTATCACAAAAAGACTAATTCTATGTTCCTCAAGGGTTCTTTCAAGGTGGTGATATTGAAGAGGTAACATTTTCAAATAATCTCTTTTAATTTATTGTCTTCTACTATCTTCTCTTAAATTATTTAATCCATAAAATAATAATAAATATATTATTATTTATATAATATAATGTTATATTGATAGTGTAATATCTTATATCCATCCCCTTTTCTCATCTCCTATAATTAAAAAAAATTGAATCATTATCCACATTATGGCGGTTAACAGTCTTTGGGGATAATGAGTTGTCATTTTCCCTTACTGCCTTCAAGGATGGTCATAAAACAATTATTATGGTTAAATTAGATTTTAATAATCATATTATTACTTATTTCATATTATATAACTAATATATATACATAATATTAATTAAAATGAAACTAATATGTGACAGTCAGAAAAACTGCCAAAATAAACTAACCATTTATCATTAACATTTTATCAAATTAGTGATACTCACATAAAAAAAATTATATATAGGAAAATTTTAAATTATATAAGTGTATGAATACTATATCATTTCAATTCTATAATATTATTCTAAATATACATGAACTTCCATTATTATACACTAGTGATCTGACCAAGAAACCATAAAATAAAGACTCTCAGAATAAGGAAACTAAACCTTATAACTCATCTAAATGAACTTAAATTAACTTCATAAAATTATAATAAATCATTTTTAATAGTTTATGAATTATTAAATTTATAAATCTAATTTTATTATCTATTACAGTAATTCCATGTTCATAACACATTTAGATGTAAGGTAAGAGATCTCTCCGAACATCCCAATTTCCTTTGGGTTACACTTTCTTTCTCTTTGACTCAATTTATCTCCACATTATTCTTATATAATTTTCTTATATTACATTTATATTTACCAAAAATATGTATGTATATCAATTAATATTTCATTGAGGGTGAAATAAATGTTTTAAAAGGTTCCCTTCACAAATCATCTCGATAAAAAAACCCAATTAAAGTGAACTTCTCTGTTTCTTACCAATTTTCAGGTACAGTTCATAAAATTATTAATGCCTAAAATATTTTTCTAAAATCACTCCATTTATAATGAAAACCTATTTTAGTACATTTCTTATTTTATGAAAACAATTAGGCCTTTATCCTCTTTAAATACTATGAGGTTTCCCACTTCTCCTTAAAGTGGATTCAAAATAAAAATTATTATTTGGTGGTGTTGGTTTATTATTTATGTCATGATTATGATACCCATTTCTTTCTATGGTTAAAACTTATATTTATTCCTTATGTATGATTCTTTATGTGGCCCACATTTTCATGAACTTGTTATCATGGGTTCTCCCAGATAAAACTCTAATGAATTTGTAATGTTTTAATCTCATGAGTCATTATGTATGGGATTTGGGAGTAAACCTAATCTATTATGGGACTCTTTGTACCATGTGATATAGTCTTGGAAGTTAGCCCTAGATAATATTTTTTCATTTTATACGTTTCTACCACTTTTATATGTTTCCAAGAACATATTATTTCATGTTATGTATGTTATGATTCCATATGTTTATTCATGATACATTATTTTTATGTTATTATTTATTACTTCTAACTCATGTGATATGATTTAATCCAATGTTAATTTCCTTACTATGTTTTTTAGATCACTTTTTTTTTCAATGTATTCCAATGATTATCCTATAAAATTTTTATGACCTCAAAGAGAGTTAAGAGATCATTATTAAGATTAATAAAATGTTTATTCTTGTAATTTAATTTTTCTTCATTATGTACCTAATATTTTGAAGACACTAAACTTTAAAATCCCTATTTTTTATTTCATGAATAATTATGATTAAAATCATGTAATAATATGTGAAAAGGGATTGGGTCAATATAGTTGGTATTAGAGGATAATTAATTTATTTTTGGGGATTAGTACTATAGAAATTGAGTAATGACCCTAGGGATAATTTTATCACAATGGATAACTTGTAGTGAAACTTATGGAATCACAAGTTATGATATACATTTCATTTATATGTTTATCCTTAAATATTCACAGTTAAATTTTTTATATGTTCATTATATGACACAATATTTTCATCTTAGTATTTAAAACATAATTTCAAATGAGAAATTTAATAATGGTGGAAGAATGTAACACCCATAAATTTTTATTAATATTTCTCTTCAAATATTCTAATTTCTACGATATCATGTGTTCCATGAAAAGCCATGTTTAAATGAACTATGACATACAATTAAATTTTTTTATTAATAAGGCCATTATATAATAGAAATTTAATTAGTTTTTATTAATATTAATAACCATATTTTTAAATATATTTATACCTAGGAAATAACAAAAAATAATTTTCATTAGTCATTTTATTTGTCAAAAATATGTTTTCTTAAAAAAATGATTTTATTGATTTTTATGAGAAAATAAATATAAGAAATTTTGAAACAATTATGATATTTATTTTAAATAATCAAATTAAATTTTGAACTCATCTTCTCAAAATTATCTTAGGATGATTTTTTTAGAATTTTATGAAATTAATTATTTTTCAAGGAATACTGAAAAATATAATTATTATTGAAAGATATATTTTATTTTTAATTTTTTAAAAATGAAAAAATATGTTTTGGTTTAGTTTTAAATGTTAATTAGATCAATTTTATTTAAATTAAACCAATATTGTTTTTAAAAATTTATTTAATACATGAATTTATTATAAAAAACTTTTATATTTTATAATGACATTTTTCTGAAAAACTATTTTTCAATGCATTTTGCTAGTTTAATTTTAAATAAAATTTTGAAATTTATGTTTTATCAATTTTAAAAATGGATTCAATATTTATAATCATTTGTTAAAAATTTATTAAATATAACCCTTCCAATTCGGGACAATATGAATTGTAACCAATGGTAAATTTGGTTACGCCAATAAAGGGTAAATCAGGCAATTAAGAGTAAACATAATATTAGAGGGATAATAAAATTACCATAAAAATCGTTCCAATTTAATTTTATAAGTAATTTTATACCATATAAATACTAAGGTATAATTTAGGATCTTTTAGATCCAATTTGTTTGGCATTAATACCCTAGTTGTATTTTATTTAATGAAAAGTCGAAGATGTCACACTATAGTTTTTAATTTGTATGATGTTTTAATATGTGGTTATCCATAAGATATGTTTAACCTTAAATATTAATTATAAATATATGATAATTATATACATCTTGGTAATTTATTTATAATTTTTAGTGAATTAATAGTTACCTTAAATGCTTACACAACAATCCCGATGAAATTATTTAATAAATAGAAAAATCAAAAAAATGCTATTAAAAATATTAAAATAAACAAACATTTCATATATTTAAGGTGATCAAGAATTATATAAATTATCATAAAAATATTAGGATAGAAAAATTTAGTTGGTTCGAATTTGACTCATTTTTTTATGTTTTTGTAGTAAATGTAATGAATAGTATCAAATTTTACAGTAATGATATTTCCTAAATATTATACTTTAATAATTTTTTTTTAAAAATCATAAAAATATTATATAAACAAAAATGGGATAATATATGGCCTAAAATCCCATTCCCCATAAATATATAGGCCATTTGGAAACATTTGGTTTTAGAATAGTCTTATTATATTTTAATATTTTGAGAAATTCCCAAAACACCCTCTCCTCCCCTAATAAATACCATGTCTGGACACCCCTTATCCTTACACCTTAAAAGACATTAAGCCATAAAAATCTATTTCATACACTCTCCTATCCACTCTACTCCCATTAAAGTGCTTCTAGTACAACCAAAACACAAATCCCGAGTTTCTTAAGGGTTCCTTCAATGAGGTGATATTCAAGAGGTAACATTATCAAACTACCTCTTTTAATTTATTTTCTTCTATTATTTTCCTCAAATATTTCATAAATCATAGAATAATAACTAAAATAGTATTTATATAATTTAATTTTATATTTATAATGTAATATATTCTATCCAACCATGTTTCCTATATCATCTTATTCAATGAAAGGGAACCATTGTCTATATTTTGGCGGTTAACCGTCTCTGCGGACAATGAGTTTTAGTTCTACATTACCACATTCAAAGATTTTCATAAAACTATTATTTGGGTTAAATAATATTTTTATATGCATATTATAACTTTTTTCATGCTCTATAACTAATATATAGATAAAATATTATATAAAATGAAACTAATGCGTGCTGCTCAGAAAAATCATTAAAATAAACTAAACATTTATCTTGAACATTTTATCAAATAAATCAAACTCAAGTTAGAAAACAAAATTATATATGAGATAATTTAAAATTATTTAAGTTTATTAATACCATTTCATTGAACTCCTATAATATTATTCCAATTCTATAAGAACTTCCATAATTATACACTAATGATCTGACCATGAAACCATTAAACAAACACTCTCAAAACGAAAAAATTGAACATTATTACTCATAAAAAGTGGAATAAATGAAATTAATAAAATTATAATCAATAAAATAAATGTGTAAGATGTTATTAATTAATAAATTAATGAATGTAATTTTATTATACCTGAAATTAATTGAAAGTGCATAACACATTCAGACATAAGGTAAATGATCTCTCCAAACCACCATATTTATTTTAGGTTAATATTTCTATCTATTTGACACAATTTATCTCTTAATTATTCATATATAACTATCCTATATTCTATTTATCTATAAAGAACATATTTATTTATTTCAATTCATGTTTCTTTTATGGGGAATTACATTTTTTAAAAGGTTCCCTTCTCAATTATTCTCGATAAGAACACATGATTAAAGGGAACTGATATGTTTCTTATACATTTTCAAGTACAATCCACAAATATCCTTAATCCTCCAATTTTTTTCTAAAATCATTCCATTTTTTATAAAAATCTATTTAATTTCATTTTAGGTATTATGAAAACACTTATTTATTTATCCTTTTTAAAGGTCCTTTATTATTTTCCATAAAATCACACAAAAGTGGCACATTTCTAAAGTTACCTAGCCACATTGCTTTTCATATTTTATCTTTAATTGGACTTAATTATTCATGATATATTCTTATAATTAATTTATGAATGTATAATAATTATTTAAATCCATTCTTTCATGGATACCATTTTTGTACACCCTTGGGTTATGCCTTATGACATGATTACGATGCCCATTTCTTTCCATGGGTAACCGTTATGTTTATTCCTTATGATTAATTATTTATGTGGAACAAATAAGTATGAAAATATTTGTATGGGGGAACCCAGATATCTCTCTAATGAATTGGGTAATTTTTTAGTCTAATGAGACATCATGTATGGGAATAGAGAGTAAAGCTAAACCATTATGGGGCTCTGTTCACCATGTGATATAGTCTTGGCTGTTATCCTTGAATCTTGTTTATTTCATGTTACATATTTATAAAACATTACTATGTTTCAATTATCATATGATAACATGTTCTGTATGTTATTCTTATATATGTTTTTTCCACGATCCATTCCTTTTATGTTATTATGTTATGCCTTCTAACTCATGTGTTAGGCTTCAATCCCATGTCTATTCCCCTATTGGGATTTTTAGCTCATCCTTTTATCTATGTATTCGCTAGGTTATCCTATAAAGTTTTAGGACCTCAAATAGAGTTAAGATATCATTATTAATATTAATAAAATTATTTTTTATTCTAGTTTCATGTTTTCTAATTATGTACCTAATCTTACATATAAACTATAATTTTCGATCCTTGCTTTTCTATTTCAGGGATAATTATGCTTAAAATCATGAAAAAATACGTGTAAAATGATTGGGTCACTAAAAAAACTTATAATGTTCCTACTCATACACTACCACCATAACGATTTCATGATATCTAAGTATATCATAGTTTATCTAGGGAGAACTACCGATTGTGATGCATGAGAGTCCCTCATCTGATTTCCTCTTACAGGAGTAGGGAATACTATTCTTCCACAGAAATAGATCACATAATCCACATAAAAAGACCATACTAGAATTGGTATGTCACCCACCAACCATTCCTATATTAAATTATATTTAGGATCTAACTCCTAGTTGGATTTCATCAGGTACACCATGGCATAAGAGTTGAATAAGGGAGAAAGAGTTATTATCTCTTCACATTTAGATGTACCCATTAACCAATTCATTAATAAACTTTTCTAATTCCCCTATTCTTACGAATATCACCCTCCAAGATCTTGTTCCTTCCCATTAATATCATTTAAAAAGTAGTCCATTTTCTAGGAGCATAATCCATTTGGAAATCAAACATTTGTAGGTACTCAATCCAACACGTCATCCAAATGATAAAGTCTCACTAAAATAATATATACATTATGATCTTATAGCTCATATAATCCACAAATATATCATTGAAATTATAGACTCACCAAAATTTTTGGGAATAAATCACCACATATCTCTTCCAATCATGTGTAAGGTAGTTATTCTCATGGGGTTATAGTTTATGAGACCCATAAGAAACTACCTGACCTCTATACATTATGATGACTCCCAAACCAATAACTGAATTATTGTAGTAAACTTCATAACTGACTCTGGGCATTGTCAAAACCAATATTAGAGAATATAAAAACCATCTATTCAGCGCTAATAAATCATTTTTACAGTGGTCCATCCATTCAAACTTTACCCCATTTTTGGTAAGCCTAATCGTAGAAACTTCTACGTTAGAGAAATCCTAAATGAATAAATTATATTATCCTGAAAATACAAGGAATATATGAATTTAAAACATGTTCCTAGGTTATCCCAAGGACATAAATACCTCTACCTTCTTTGGATCAAATAAGATTCCTTATAAATCAGTTTTCACAAGAAATATACTTCTTGAATCCAAATTTACACTTTTTAAATTTTGACATAAATATGATGTGCTCGAAGTATACTCAACATGATCTCATGGTTTTTAGCATTAAAATTTAAGGTTTACAATTATAATTGAATATAATTAATGTATATAACGATGAAGGAGTCCAGGTATGGGTGGAAGATTCTATTCATGAGATCCCTAAACCCTATTGGGGAATTTTTCAACCCAAAAGGTTTAATGAGATACTCATACAACTCATATACCCTCTTAAATATATATTTAATATGTCTTCTTCTCTGAACGAATTCTGGTGGAAGCCAGAATAGAAGTAAATCATAAAGAACCATTGTTATCCCATAAAGATCCCAAATATATCATAAATCCTTGTAAATGGATACCTATTAATTATAGTGACATGATTTATCTTCCTATAATATATATATAGATGAATGCCACCATCCATATTTTTAGAGAAAAAAACTGGAGCACCCAAAGGTGAATTTATTGGTCAGAAAATCCCTTTGCCTCTAAATCCTCATGATATACCTTTAGTTCTTTCATCTTGGCTAGTTACATATGTTAAGGTAGAATTGATATAGGATATACACTTATCATGAGATAAATATAAAAATGAATCCCATTATTAAGAGGAATAATATAGAAGTCTTCTAGGAATATATCCGAATAATGATCAACTACAAGAGGAAGGGAGGATGAAATAATTTCTTAATCTTCCATTTGAACTATTCTCGCCACCTATGCCACAATTAATCTAACATGTCCTAGGTCCACCCCCACTCTTCCCACTCCTAAATCCCATTCTTAAATCAATACATGATTTTACCCCATAGAAGAGGTAAATGTTAATTGTATTCGGTATCAGTTGACATGATATTGGTAATTTTCAACCACTCTATAGGGAACATCACTTTAAATCTAGTCGTTTATAAAATCATGAAATCCCATAAATGTCTATAGACTAGAACCACCAATAAAAACTCTATAAACCTCTACAAATTATCTTTATTATTTCCCAAGGGTATAGTAAGAGATAAAAATTTGAGGGAGAACATAACTAGAAAGTCTAACCTAGCAATTACTTGAGGAGAAATACAAGAATTTGAAGGTCTTGTATAAACAAATAGTAGAGAGAATTGTAGTAATTAGAATCAAACATAAAATAGTTTAAGTTCCTATCCACCAATATTTGAAACTTGGTCCACTACATAAGTCAATCCCATATTAGTTCCAAAACTCTCATGGGACACTGAATTTTATGGAGTATATACCCACCACTAGGGTTCCCTACCCATAACATGGACTATATATAACCAATATAAAGATGCCTTAATTTAATATCTTTTACATGATATAAAACAAAAAATTTCATTACTAACAATTATAATATCTCATGTATTGATAGGTTTAATGTATTTGGATAATAGATACATGATCTGCTTATTTTAAAGTTATTATGATCATTTCTTCTTAATTTCACCATAATAAACCATCATCTAATCATATCTTTTAGTAAAGTTCATATTTATACATTTGGAAAGTGAAAAAATAATAATGGTGTGAGATAAAAACAATTATTAGTGTGTGAATAAATATTTCATGAAGGATGAGTTTATAATAATAAGAAAAAACATATGTTTAGAAGAGAAATATCATATCATCATGAGTGATAATCATAAAACATAAGTGATTTTCAAAGAAAAACTCAAAGGAAATTGTAAGCATAAAAAACCAGCAAGGAAATATAATTGTCATAACATGGATTCAAAACATTTAACATGAACCTTGAATCATAATATCATAAGATACATATGCATAAAATCACTCAACTATAGAACACAAGTTAGAATAGAGAAACATTACTTTCATGATTCACACAATTTCATCCATGGTTGTGTGACAACTTTAATTATACTCACGTACACCTCACCTTTATGAGTCACACACTTTTACCCATTCTTAGGAAACACTAAATCATTACTATGTATATATATCTCATGATATTTAAACTATTAACCAATTAATTTTAGTGAAATATAGGATTCCACCAATAATTATCTATAGGTATGAGTTCCACATTAAAATCATTCCCTTATCATAACATAAATAATCCATGGAAATAAATGTGTTTCAAAAAACATTCAAATGAAAATTATTTACCATTAATTTAATAATGAACCAATGGAAAAAAAATTGTTTTATAAAACATACAAATTAAAATCATTCACATTTCATATAAAGAAACCATTTAAATGAAATTGGGTTTCATAACATTTCAAAATGGTATAAAATAAAAAAAGAATTAAATCGATTGAGATAAAAAACTTGATCAAAAAAATAATAATCATGCAATATAAGAAAAAAAGATGGTAAAAATTGATATATAGATAAATTGGAGATAGATATTGATAAATACAGAGATGAAAATGATAAAAAATCACATAATAGTGCTCTTGAAACCATTTTTTAATCATAAATATAAAATCCATAGACACAAGTCTCTTTTTTTTCATAAAAACAAGTTAAAAGAAAACACTTCATAGAAGTGGATTTGAATTAAAAACTGATTTTCCCTAGATATATATGAGATACAATCATTTTAAATGGGAAATAATTGAATGTGGTGAATATAAGTAAAATAAATTAAATAAGAAGTCATATATCTCAATGGAAGAACTTTGAGTTACCATATTACTTACGTATATTCTCAAATTCCATGAAATTTATTTATATCATGTTTTAAAATAATAAAAATAAAAATCACCAATTTTATAACATTATTCATATCTATAACCTTTTCTAAACTTAATTTATAACTATTCTCTAAATTTTTATTAGTTTGTTATTACCAATTTTCATTTTTGGGTGTGAGTAATACTGATCAATTTGAACTAGTTTTATAATCATAGTATTGTTATTCATTCATCTCCTAAGTTTCATCATTCATAGATTCTAAAAGGTTCTATAATTTATGTCTTTAATTACTTATTATGTTATAATTTCATTCAATGGGATTTTTTATGAGCCTTAAAGATTAATTATTTGTTGAAAATGTTCCAATGATTTTAATATTAAATTTACCACTATAGAACCAAAATAAATTTTTTATTTTCTCATTTATATCATGTGTTATTAACAATTAAGTTTTCTTAGTAATATATTATATTATTTTATTGCATAACTCACATATATGGTTAGACTAACACAAACATTAACATACCAAAATTAATATATAATTTTTATTATGTAAGTGGTTTCTTTTGTAATAATATCATTATTAAAAAAAATATAATTATATAATTAGAATTTTTTTAGGTGGAAAATAATATTTTTATAGAGTTTAATAAATAAGAAATAAGATAGATAAAAAATGTGATAACTTACCTCATAGAGGCGGTAGTCCTGCACAACACATGAATGACAATTTCATTTTTCTTAATAGAAAAGGGAAAATATGGTTAATATTTTTTCACTATAACTAATAAAATTTAGTATAAAAATATTACTTATGTGATTATATAAGAATTATAAATTATATCTGTAATGTAAGAAAGATAATAAAATAATTTAGGAAAAAAGTACTCATGTTGAGAACTTATGATTTTCTGTCACGACCCGTCCTTGGGGCCCATGCCGTGACTATCCCAAGCCCACCTTCCATAGGCCAGGGGCAGGTGACTAGCACCAAGGTGTAATTCCCAGTAAAATGGGAAGGCATTGCCTTTGTAAAGTAAACAAACACCATAGAGCAAGCAAGTAGAAGCAAACACTAAGTAAAAACTGGGTACAACAGTAAGTGCGGAAAAGTAAGTGGGCCAGAATACAAACCAAAACTGAAAGTAAAGTACAACCGAAAAAGAGAGTAAAACAACTAAAAAGTAAACCCGTAGCGTCGAGACATCCACTGGAAGTCCCACCTGAAGAGTGGGTACAGATAGCCTCCACATCTCCTCGGATCCAGCCGTTCGCTCCGAGTACACTCTGCCCAGTGGTCCACCTCCAGGTACCGACCTGCTCCTCGTGCCTCAACTACGATCAGCGCTGTCCATTGTCTGCAACCAACACAACGTAGTGTGGGCATAGCCCGTGAATGGGTGAGTATAATCTACTCAGTAGGGACCTCGAGACCCCATAAAGTCTCCCAGAATTCAAAAAGGATAGTCCACAAGGTAAGATACAAGCACGAAGTAACATCCGACACCACTTAGGTATATGTCCATACGTATACCTAAGTCATCAATTCTCGTTCGGCTCCAACATCCGAGCCCAAGTACAACCCAGTCCACACAGGAAAACACAAACAAATCCACATAGGAAAGCATAACATAATCCTCACAGGATATCAAGTCAAACTTATCGAAGATAAGGATTGAAAATTAAGACTCAGCTCACACAGGTATGCTTCTTCATGATGTCAAAACCACGGCTGCTGGAGAACTCCTCCTCTGTCGAGTACAGTGGGCCTGCCACTACAACCAAGCGCTTCCCTCCATGGATCTGCCGCTACAACCAAGAACTCCCCCTCATTTTTCCAAAGGTACTCCTTCTGTTGAGTACCGCGGGTCTACCGCTACAACCAAGCGCTCCTCCGCCGTGGGTCTGCCGCTACAACCAAGCGCTCCCCCTCATAGACTCCAGAGGTACTCCTTCTGTTGAGTACCGTGGGTCTGCCACTACTACCAAGCGCTCCTCCGCCGTGGGTCTGCCGCTACAACCAAGCTCTCCCCCTCATAGCCTCAAGAGGTACTTCTTTTGTTGAGTACCGCGGGTCTGCCGCTACTACCAAGCGCTCCTCCGCCATGGGTCTGCCGCTACAACCAAGTGCTCCCCACTGGGCTATCCGAAATACAATGAGTCGATAGATCATCCGTCGTCAAGTCTAAGCCAACTACTAGGTCTCTGCACTCTGCTAGCTCTTCACCGGGAGGGTCCTCTCCACGAGCTACCGGTCTGTGAGTTACTAGCCTTTTTTTCCCAGGGGCCCGGTTGGTTTCATGTGTGAACCAACCCAGACGTATCTTGACTATACCCAGAACTCTCATAGGGTATTATTATAGGGACCATTTCTCAACGTGATCACCAACGCCGCTGACGGTTCCTCAAACAGACGTCCGGTCTGAAAGCTATCATCTTTTCCGTTCCAGGGGCCCAGTTGGATTTCGGGTTCAATCCAACCTGGCCATTATCCAACTGATTCCAAAACTCAGGAGAAGCATGCCAAAAGTTTCGTCTCATCAAGAGGAATTCAACAAAGTCGGCGGCACGTCAATCGGACGTCCGGAGCTCAAGTTATAAGCGTTTCCGCTCCGAGGGCCCGGTTGGTTTCATGTACGAACCAACCCTGCCGAACCCAAAGTACTCCGAAACCTTGAGTGTAGTATACTGAAATGACCATCTCGATCCAAGGATCACATCGCCACTGACGGTAAATCGATCATAGGTCTGAATCCCATGTTATTGGCAAAAGACTATAACAGTCCGATATTAGGGGGTTCGGGCCCGGTCGAACCGGGCCCGGTACCCCCTGGGTCGGCCCGAACCGGGTCGGGCCCGCTTGGGTGTGGCCCGGACGGGGCGCGGCCCGGCCTGGCGGTCCGGCCGAGCAGCTCGGCCCGGTGTGCTGGCACGCTGGTGCTGGCCAAACGGTCACGCAAAGGGGAGCCACCCCCTTGAACGAAACCGCGGCCCCGCGTGGGGCCGCCCCTTGCCACCAGACGCGGCTGAGCACCACGTCCCACCTCCCTCGGTTTCGCGCGGTCGCGGGACCAGCGGCCTACCGCCGCGGCTTCAGCCGCAATAGCCCATCCCGGCGGCGCGCCAGGCGCCGCCGTCTCCTGGCGGCCGGCCGGTACCGGCCGCCGCCTCCAGCCGCCGTGCCGGCATGGTGCGCCAGCGGAGTGTTCCGCGGACCACCAGACAAGCTCCGGTGTTCGTTTTTGCCTGTAGTCTTCGCCAACGGCCCTCCCAGGATCGGTTCTTCACTGCGAAGACCTCAAAACGCCCGTGCGGCCTGCTTTATCATCGCCCGCCGATCCGCATAGGAAGAACGAAGAGACGGTGGGTTCAGACTTGTTTGTTGGTCCGCACCCACCGCGTTAGCGGTCTAAAAAGGCTTCTGAAAATTTTTAAACACATGTTGATGATAAAAAAAATCACATAGATTTAATTGAACCAAAACCCCTACCTCAAGCGTCGTCGAGCGAGGGTTCGTCGCGGAATTGCACATTGCGGAAGAAGGAACATCACGGAAGAAGCGTCGCGGAAGAAGGGTTGTCGCATCACGGAGAAAGGATTCATTGCATCGCGTCGTCGATCTCCGAGTATTCGGAGTTCTTGTCATCCTTCGTCGGAGGATGGCGTTCTTCGCATTCTTCGCATTCTTCGTGTTCTTCGTCGAGGAAGATGAAGATCTTCAAGCCTCCCCTCTTTCTCTCAAACCCTCTCAACACCACCAGACTAATAAAATAAGATTTGTCTTATTTTATTAACACACAAGTCAACGATTGAATTTCAAAAAGAATTAAAACGATCAATTAATTGAATTAATTGAGGAGTTTAAACCGCCCATTTAAAGAGGCGTTTATTAACCAGAATAAACGCAAGGGTTGACTTCATTAATAGGGGTGCGGGTGCGTTACTTAATAAAAGGAGGGGGTTTAGGAAGAAAAGAAACGATGGGGCTCATGTGGGACCCAACTCACAAATATCCTACCAAGTGGGTAGGATATTGTGGGTCCCACTTCCAACACTTAGCTTAGGTTAAAAAACTTGAAGTAAAATAAAAATTGTGCGTCCAATTTTTATTTTATTCCTTCACTTAACCCCAAAATTTAAAAACCACACCCAAGAAAACGCAACCTCAGAAAAGGTGTTTCTATGAAATTACCGGCGTTGCAATTCCATTTGTTCCCTCAGAATTCGATTCTGAGAGCGGTTCAAAATTTAGAAAAACCCGCTCGTTTGTTCACTGAACGTACCCGAGCTAAACTCCGGAAAATGATTTCGGGCACACCAGGCCTCGGAATCAGGTGCCGTCAGAAACTGCATTATTGTAAAATTCCAAATAAAATTAAGAAAAAAAATTTCCTTGAATTTGACGAGTCTTTACATTACTCCCACCACAAGGCTTTACGTCCTCTTAAAGCTTTAAAACAAAATAGGGTTACAAAAGCGGTACTGAGCACGCATCTGAGCCTTCTGCTCCCATGTGCTCACATGGAGGTCCCCGTGCTGCCATCTAATGCGCACTAGAGGAATCGACCGTCCACGCAGGACCCGCTCCTGTCGATCCTCAATCTCCACCGGGACCTCCGCAAAAGTCACCCCATCACCAACATCCAGCTCCTCATGGTCGTTGAATGCAAAGGGTTGAACACGTATCTCCTCTATTGAGATACGTGGAAGTCGTCGTAAACCTGGTGTAACTGAGGTGGATGGGTGAAGCGGTAACCCCCCTCGCCTACCCTACTGAGGACCTGAAAAGGTCAACTGAACCTCAGAGATAACTTGTCGCCTCGACCACATCTCCATAACTCACGTCGAGGTGAGACCCGTAGGGAAACGTGGTCACCATCCCCGAACTCTAGTGGTCTCCGCCTCCTGTCAGCACTAGACTTTTGCCGGCTCTGAGCTATCCTCATCCGCTCTTGGATGACTTGGACCTTTCTGGTCCTACAAGTACTGCTGAGATTTCTTCTTTTCTGATAAGAGAAATCCGGTCTCATCCCCTGGATGAACCACGTTCTTCGCCTAATACAGTCAATCCCGACATGGATGATACTAACCCATACCAGGGATGACGTCGTAATGCCTCGATGCTACTACTAAGAGATCCAACTATTACTCTTGCCACCAAGGGTTGAGTCACACTGTCGGCATCAGTGTGTGGTCATTGGGTCTCCTCCAGTAGGTATCTCAAAGTGAGGGTCAAGTCAACGGTTTTTAAATAGGAACCTCTTATTAACAACATTAAGAGAGGAAAGGAAGGTAAACGCCACAAGAAAGGTGTCTTTTATTACTACATCTCAAAGTACAAAGACACAAAGCATCTACAAACAAACATCAACAAAGCTAGAAGCAGCATAAACAAAAGTCTCCAGGTCTGGAGCTAGTCCCGCTCCTGTCCATATGCTCCTGGAGCTCCATGATAGTAGGCCTCAGCTACCTGAAGCTGAGCTCTCCCATGTCCACCAGTTCCCTGTGGTCGGGGTGGACCTCCTGGTGGTGGTGGTGGCAGCCCCTCGAACCGTCGTCCACCTCCATCTGCGCGACCAGCTCCCCTGACACGGTCTCCTGCTCCATGCGGTCCGCCTAAATCGAACCTCTGCCTATGCCTGGGAGGTCCTTCGTTCATCTTCTGGTCATCCGTATGGCGGGTCGGACAGTCACGAGCCATGTGACCAACCCCGCCGTAGGAGTAACACTGTCCGCTCATGGTAAGTCGTTGTCCACCCCGGGTGCCTCGCACAAATGATCCTGTGTCATGCGGTCGACCACCTGTAGGTCTAGTCCTCTTGGACCCTTGCATCATCTGTCTACTGCCCGCTGGAGAAGACTCTTCTGCATGCCGGGTAGTGGTGGGTCCTGCTGCTGGAGACTGCTCAGCAAGGAAAATCTCCACTAAGAGGGCTCTCTCCAATACCCCTGTCTGTTTCGGAATGCTGTGAGATACAACTGAAGCTATGATCTCTCGCCTAAGAACCTGCTCGAAGGTTCGGGCCCTGAAGAATGGGTCTCATACCATGTCCACCGAATAGCGCGGGAGATCGGTAAACCTCTCCGCGTACTGGGCTACTATCATGCTGCCCTGCCGCAGCTGTAGCAGCTCCTGGATGCGCACCGCACGGAGGGTGGATGGGATGAACTATGAGCGGAAAAGACTCTCAAAGTCCGTCTAAAGGAGAGATGCCTCGTCGTGCACCTGGAGCATCAAGCTCCACCATCTGCCTGCTGCCACGTGCAGGAGGCTCGCTACAAGGACCACCATAAGGTCAGCTGGTGTCCCTACCAAACGGAAAACTCATACAACTGCCTCCAGCCAATCCTTGGCTTCTTGAGGGTCCGTCTCCCCATGGAACCTGGGCGGTCGCTGACACTGAAACTCGTGCAGTGCACTAAGGCGACGTGCACCGTCAGCGGCTGGGGCTGGTAGCATCGGTGGCTCGGTGGGTAGAGGTACCGCCGGTGCCTCTGCTTTCAAAGGGCCCTGTACCAAGGCCTCATCGCTCGGTGGGCTGTCGTCACACACAACTCTCGGAACCCTAGCTGGCTGCCATCGTGGGGCCATCCTGAAAAAAATAGGTGCACCACGGTTAAACAGTATACCTCATGAGGTGACACAAAGTAATCACAAGGAAAACTTGGAACACACATGCAATCAATGTTTTCGTGCATTAAGTCAGAAATCAGAGGTTAGGGTCCTGGTGTACGGATATGTCGGCTGCCGCACCAACACTGGACTCCCTGGACTGATAGCCACACTCAATACTCTTAACACTATTACTCCACATAGAAAAAGATCAGAGTCCTGAGTTCTGCGGTAGAATCGAACTCCTTTGATACCAATTTTTCACGACCCATCCTCGGGGCCCGTGCCGTGACTACCCCAAGCCCGCCTTCCATAGGCCAAGGGACGGAGACTAGCATGAAGGCGTAATTCCCAGTAAAAAGGGAAGGCATTGCCTTTGTAATGTAAACAAACACCACAGAGCAAGCAAGTAGAAGAAAAAACTAAGTCAAAACTGGGTACAACAGTAAGTGCAGAAAAGTAAGTGGGCCAGAATACAAACCCAAACTGAAAGTAAAGTACAACTGAAAAAGAGAGTACAACAACTGAAAAGTAAAGCTGGAACGTTGAGCCGTCTACTGGAAGTCCCACCTGAAGGGTGGGTACAGATAGCCTCCAAAGCTCCTCGGATCTAGCCGTCCGCTCCAAGTATGCTCCGCCCAGTGGTCCACCTCCAGGTACCGACCTGCTTCTCGTGCCTCAACTACGATCAGTGCTGTCCGTCGTCTGCAACCAACACAACGTAGTGCGGACATAGCCCGTGCAGGGGTGAGTATAAGCTACTCAGTAGGGACCCCGACACCCCCTAAGGTCTCCCAGAATCCATAAAGGATAATCCACAAGGTAAGATACAATCAAAATGTAACATCCAACACCACTTAGGTATATGCCCATACATATACCTAAGTCATCAATTCTCGTTCAGCTCCAACATCCGAGCCCATGTACAACCCAGTCCACACATGAAAACACAACCAAATCCACAATGGGAAGCATAACGTAATCCACACAGGATATCCAGTCAAACTTATCGAATATGAGGATTGAAAATCAAGACTCAGCTCACACAGGTATACTTCTTCATGATGTCAAAACCATAGCTACTGGAGAACTCCTCCTCTGTCGAGTATAGTGGGCCTGCCATTACAACCAAGCTCTTCCATCCATGGGTCTCCCACTACAACCAAGTGCTCCCCCTCATAGGCTCCAGAGGTACTCCTTCTGTTGAGTACCATGGGTCTTCCGCTACAACCAAATGCTCCTCCGTCGTGGGTCTGCCACTACAACAAAGCGCTCCCCCTCATAGCCTCCAGAGGTACTCCTTCTGTTGAGTACCGCGGGTCTGCCGCTACTTCCAAGTGCTCCTCCGCCGTGGGTCTGCCGCTACAACCAAGTGCTCCCCCTCATAGCCTTAAGAGGTACTCCTTCTGTTGAGTACCGCGGGTCTACCGCTACTACCACACGCTCCTCCACCGTGGGTCTTCCGCTACAACCAAGAACTCCCCACAGGGCTATCCGAAATACACTGAATCGATAGATCAGCAGTCATCAAGTTTCAGCCAACTACTATGTCTCTGCACTATGCTAGCTCATCACTTGGAGGGTCCGCTCCACGAGCTACCGTTCGATACTCCAAGTATCACTAAGTTCCACGAAGAAGTATCTCAATGTACCGCCTCATCTTAGGGGTCTCAACGCAACAGACGGCGCGCCAGTCGGATTCCCTGTCTGTGAGTTACTAGCCTTTTCGTCCCAGGGGCCCGGTTGGTTTCGTGTGCGAATCAACAGGGCCATATCTCGACTGTACCCCGAACTCTCAAAGGTTATTCTCATTGGGACCATTTATCAACGTGATCGCCAATGCGGCTGACGGTTCGTCAAACGGACGTCCGGTCTGAAAGCTATAAGCTTTTCCGTTCCAGGGGCCCTGCTGGATTTCGGGTTCAATCCAACCCATCCATTATTCAACTGCATCCAAAACTTAGGCAAAGCATGCCAAAAGTTTCGTCTCATCAAGAGGAATCAAACAAAGTTGATGGCACGTCAATCGGACGTCCGAAGCTCAAGTTATAAGCGTTTCTGCTCCGGGGGACCGGTTGGTTTCGTGTACGAACCAACCCGGACGAACCCAATGTACTCTGAAACCTTGAGTGTAGTATAAAAAAACGAACGTCTCGATCCAGGGATTGCATCGCCGCTGACAGTTCATCGATCGGAGGTCCGCAACCCATGTTATGGGAAAAAGACTGTAACAGTCCGGTACTAGGGGGTTCGGGCCCGGTCCGACCCGGCCCGGTACCCCTTGGGTCGGCCCAAACAGGGTCGACCCGACCCGAGTCCGGGTTAGGCCCGCTTGGGCGTGGTCCGGCCCGGCTGGCGCGACCCGGCCCGGCCTGGGCGCGGCCCGGCCTGGCGGTCCGGCCGCGCAAAGGGGCGCCACCCCACTTGAACGAAACCGCGGCCCCACGTGGGGCCGCCCCTTGCCACCAGACGCGACCGAGCGCCACGTCCCGCCTCCCTCGGTCCTGCGCAGTCAGGGGACCAGCGGCCTGCCGCTGCGGCTGAAGCCGCGGTGGCCCATCACGGTTATGCGCCGGGCGCCGCCATCTTCTGGCGGCCGGCTGGTACCGGCCGCCGGCGCCGCTGTGTCGGTGAGGCCTGCCGGCGGAGTGTTCCGCAGACCACCGGATGAGCTCCGGTGGTCAGTTTTGCCTGCCGTCTTCACCAACGACCCTCCCAGGACCGGTTCTTCACTGCGAAGACCTCAAGACGCCCGTGCGGCCTGCTTTATCGTCGCCCACCGATCCGCACACCAAGAACGAAGAGACGGTGGGTTCAGACTTGTTCGTTGGTCCGCACCCACCGCTTTAGCGGTCTAAAAAGGCTTCCGACAATTTTTAAACACATGCTGATGATAAAAAAAAATCACATAGATTTAATTGATCCAAAACCCCTACCTCAAGTGTCTTCGAGCGAGGGTTCGTCGCGGAATTGCACGTCACGGAAGAAGGAACATCACGGAAGAAGCGTCGCGGAAGAAGTGTCGTCGCGTCACGAAGAAAGGATTCTTCACGTCACGTCGTCGATCTCCGAGGATCCGGTGTTCTTGTCGACCTTCGTCGGAGGTCGGCATTCTTCGTGTTCTTTGCGTTCTTCACGTTCTTCGTCGAGGAGGATGAAGATCTTCAAGCCTCCCCTCATTCTCCCAAACCCTCTCAACACCACCAGACCAATAAAATAAGAGTTGTCTTATTTTATTAAAACACAAGTCAACGATTGAATTTCAAAAAGAATTGAAACGATCAATTAATTAAATTAATTGAGGAGTTTAAACTGCCCATTTAAAGAGGTGTTTATTAACCAGAATAAATGCAAGGGTTGAATTCATTAATAGGGGGTGTGGGTGCGTTACTTAATTAAAGGAGGGGGTTTAGGAAGAAAAGAAATGATGTGGATCATATGGGCCCCACCTCACAAATATCCTACCAAGTGGGTGGGATATTGTGGGTCCCACTTCCAAAACTTATCTTAGGTTAAACAACTTGAAGTAAAATAAAAATTGTGCGTCCAATTTTTATTTTATTCCTTTACTTAACCCCAAAATTTAAAAACCACTCCCGAGAAAACAAAACATCGGAAAAGGTGTTTATAATAAATTACCGGTGCTGCGATTCCATCGGTGCCCTCAGAATTTGATTCTGAGCACCGGTTCAAAAGTTAGAAAAACCCGCTCATTCGTTCACTGAACCTACCCAAGCTAAACTTCAAAAAATGATTCAGGGCACACCGGGCCTCGGAATCAGGTGCCATTAGAAACTGCATTCTTGTAAAATTACAATGAAAATAAAGAAAATAATTTCCATTGAATTTTACAGGTCTTTAAAATTTCCTTAGAATACCCCTTGGAAATGGGGGTCTTAATAAAATATCTTGTAACTAGAGGCCGAAGGAAAAGGAAGTGGGAAATATTTTAAGGATAATTGGTAGATTTTAGGTGGTAACCAAATCCTTTTATTGGTTTTTAAGGGGTGATGATATGTCCCTTTCAGAACTTTTGGGAATGTTTTTTTGAAAATATTTCAACTTCATATAAAGACAACACATGTTTCACGTGTCAAGAAGACTCAAAAATGTATAATAAAGGATTCGAGGATGATATAATCTTTATAATAGCTCAAAAATTCATTTTAAACATATTTTATTAATTTTTTCAAGTCCTTTATTCTTATAATTTTTACTTTAACCATTTTTTATTTTAGCACAATAACTGATTTTTATAATGCATAATTTTTTATTCATTAAATAAATCATATTTTTTTTATAAATTTCTATGTAAATATTATCTTTTTAAAATATAATAAAAAATATATTTTTGGTGAAACATTATTTTTTACCATTCACCTTAAAATCAACTATTTTATAAAAACCTATAAAATATACTACTCTAATATTATTATTCTAAGTGAAAAAATGTTTTTTCAAATCCTAATTATATAATTCATAAATTTAACTTATAAATATAATTATAATATATATTGAAAGTTATTTTTAATTTTTTTTATAGGGAACCATAGATTAGGTATATTAACTATTATTCTAAAATTATTGTTAATAAATTATTTATACCCAAAATATATCATAATTGAAAAGAATCTGATTTCAAAAATAAATTCTAAATATAAAGAATGTTTAATTATAAACTTATGTGCACTAATTTATACTATATTAAAAGGGTACTTTATTTTATAATGTAATCACCACCATTTGTAATTTCTCATTTAACAGTTACCTTAAAGTGGTTGATATTTATTTTATCAAAATATGTCACAGTCTGTTGAGGTCCAGTGTCATGTATGGATAATGATATTAAACATAATATTAATTTAAGGTTGAATATTTCACTAAAGTCACTTGTTTTTACATTTTACCGCTTTAAAAATAATAACAACCTTAAAATTTTATTACTCATATGAAAAATAAAGAGGGAAATTTTTTCTCCTAACATACTCAGGTTAGCTTTCTCAAGTTTTTGAATCCTCATTAGAACTTTGAACAGATGAGTGGTACTCTTCTATTATACCTTATCTATTTAATACATAATTTATACTGGTTTTTCTATATATATGAGATCATGTTCTAGTTGCACAACTTTCGAATTCAATACATGTTATGGGTGTGGTATGTATTTCCCCAAAAGAGATACATGGAATACATCATGCCCTTATGATAGGTTTTTTCGGGAGTTCTAAATGATAAGATTCCACCCCAATATGATCAAAGATATTTAAGGGTTTTTTCTACCTAGGGATAAACTTTACATTATTCCCAAACCTCACAACTCTCTTCCATGGAGATATCTATATGAACAAGATATCACCAAATTCAAACTCTAGATCTCATTGAAGATTATCTATACAACTCTTCTATTGGCTTTGTATGACTTTAATATACCACTGAATGGTTTGAAAATTATTAATAATTTATTATAAAAGGTCAAGACCTATCATATAACTACCTCTAACTTCATCACATAATGTTGAAGTCCTATATCTATTTTTATACAGAGCCTCCTATGGTGATATCTGAATACTAGAATAGAAACTTTTGTTATATGAGAACTCTACTAAGAAAAGGTGTGGATCCTAGAATTATTTTAATTCCGTAGAAAAATGTCTCATCATATCTCCAAATATTTAATAATTATCTCAAACTACCCATCTTTCTTGGGGTGATAAGTATTTTGGAACCTTAACTTTTTTCTCCAAGTTCTTATATTGATTTCTCTAGATTTTTAGATAAAAATCAGATCCAAATCCGAGGGAAAAAAATAGTGGTAATCCATAATTACATATAATTTCCCTTATATATATCATGGAGAGTTTTTTAAGAGATACATAATATTTTATGGTAATAAAATGCACTAGATTAGTATGGTTTTCAACAAAAACCCAAATAACTTTATAACCCTTACATGTTTTGGGGTGTCCTATGATGAAAACATTTTCAAATTTTTCCCATTTCCTTACTAGTATGGGAAATGGTTTCATCATAACTATATACTTATATTGTTTATCCTTATCTTTATATCATACAAATCATTGAGATATATATTATTTGATCTCCCTCTTTATGGTATCCCACTAAATTTATTGATTTTGACCTCTATATACCTTCATGATTCCAGGATGAATAGAGAAGGATACGATATGTGAATTATCCAAATGTTCCATCTTCACAGGAATAGATTATTGAGAAGTATCTTAAAAAATGTACGATTTATCACCTTCCCTTATGACATCTGGATTTATACTTTATAAATAAATTAGTATTAGACCTTTTTCAATACCCATCAAATATAATGTATCAGGATCTTTCCAGATCAGATCTTCATACAATATGTTTTCCTTTATTGGGTGATAATATATTGAGCATTCATAATATTTTTTCAATTAAAAAATTTATTTTTCTATATATTGAACTCATTATATTTTAATATATATTTTTAAATATCTTATGATCAGTATATATATCACCCTTTTCTCCATAGAGATAATTTCTCCAAATCCTTAATGCAACAATCACCACTTCCAACTCCAAATCATGTATTCGGTAATTTTTCTCATGAGCCTTTAAATGAATTGAGGAATAAGAAATAAAATTATAATTATTTATGAGGATACATCCTAATCCCCTTTTCAAAATATCACTATATATTTCAAACCCTTCCCCAATGTAGGGTAATGTTGGTAAAAGTGTAGTTAACAACCTCATCTTTAGTCACTTGAAACATTCTTCACATTATTTGGTCTAAATGAACTTCAGTATATTCTATGATAACTTTTTAATTGTATTTTATATCAATGGTAAAATTCTCACAAATATTCTATTATATCCAGATAACTAATGAAAACAAAGGATCTCAATTAACATGGTCAAATTGGGCTATTTATCGATAACATCCGTGTTTGAAGGATCTATAGATATAGCCATGTTGGTGATTACAAGACGTTTAGATGATAGTTTATATATATATAATTAATAATTTCAAAATTTTTCATAAAAGTTATTATTTTTTACGTTTTTCAACTCAATGCACATATAGTCAATATTCTATTCCTTTATCATAGAATATATGAGAATATAATATTTAAAGAAAACCATGAATTTGTCAAGGTAATCCCTAAAGCCTCTATTTATATTATCCATAATGATAGTAGGATAATTCATAAGTCCAAATAACATCACTATAAATTCACAGTTTCCAAACCTTGTGTGGAAAACTATTGTATAAATATCCTCCATTTTGACCCTCAATGGATGATATCACGATCAAAGGTCAATAATTTTGACATATTGAGATACTAATAGATGTTCAAATAGATATTTGATATGGATTAAATGAAACTTTTCTATCATTATTTTTTTAATATCATCATAATAAATGAAAATATATATTTATCCATCCATAATTTTTAAAAGGAGGACTAATTCACCCCTTGGTGAAGCACTTAGTAACATGAATACATTATCTAGTTTCTCTTGAATTTTCTTATTAAATTTATCTCAATCTATGGGGGCCATTATATATAAAATATTTAAGATATGAATGAATCCATGAATGAGTTAAATATAAAACTCAACAACATTCTATATGGGAGTATCTAGCAGTTCATCTAGAAATACATCAATATATTCCCAAAAAACAATAATATTATCAATATTGACTTCCTCCCTGATCATTTGTGCTATAAATCCATCATACCCTTTTATAATAACCCATATTATATAATTTTATTCCAAGGGGAGTCCATGATTATTCTTATATTTATACTTGATAACAAAATGATTCAGAATATGAAATGAGATCACATTTCCCGGATAATCAATATGCGATTTACTAAAGGAATAAAAATACTTTCTAAACATTTTGTAAAATTAAACAAAAGGAACACTAATTACTTTTAACATAATTACTTTCCAAAAAATCATAGTCCATGAAAAATTATATATGTTAGATACGATCATTTTTATACTAGGTTTTCTCACAAATACTTGAATATCCATTTCTTGAGGTGGTGATCCCAATTTTTTGAGAATCTTGTGTGATTTAAAAGAATGAAATGAACTATAATAAAATAAAGTATTAATAGATCTAGAAAATTGATGTAGTGTACCTCATGTCACTTTATTATGATGAAACAATATAGCGATAATGATAAAAAAACCTCTTCCTTATTCCCTCATTTTGGGTGATTTTTTGGGCCTATTTTCTTTATTTATCCATTATTTAGGACATTGATACACATAATGTCCAAAATCATTTTAGTTGAAGAATTTTACTATGATTGGATCTTTTTTTGGGGACTTCTTATCATTATTTTTATTAATAATCCAATTATCCTTACTTTGGATGTTCTGGGATCATTGTCATACTTTACCACACTTAATACACTTCCCCTATCCTATGAGGAAATTAACCAGGTGCTTCTTCCAAAAAATTTGATAAGTAGGTGGTTGAAATTTATTTCCCCCATATTACTTACCATCACATTTCTCTTGATATTATATCTTTATTTTCTTATCCTAGAGATAATTTATGACTTTAATTTCCATCTCCACCTTTTCACGGACCAAATAATCTCCTTATAGCTCTCAAAGCCTTATATGGATAATTCCATCTGAAGACTTGTGTTTAAACCCCCAAGGAAATAGAAGATCTTGGTATCAAATTTTGAGATATAACCAGTGGAAAACCTAATGATCCTCATGATGATTTATTTATAAGTTCCAACAGACTCACCCTCTTTGGTTTCATCCCTAGGATTTCTCAGTATATACTCATGTGAAGAGTTCGAGGAATGTGATTGATGAATATAAATTTTTTGAACTCCTCCCATTTAATTGTTTTTTTACTTCCTCCCTCTCTTTGTTATTTTTAACGAGATTATAATATTTTTATCCTCTCACCCCAAATTACATATAGTAAATAAATCCTTTTTGTGATCTAGGAATTGGAGAATAAAAAATATCTTTTCCATCACATTGATCCATTACTTAGTAGGAAGTGGTTTAGAAGATTCACTTATGGAGGGTATAAATTGTATCATGAAATAAATTTTAGTAATATGATCAATCCTTGGAAAAATTGGAATATCAACATGTTTTGTATTATTAATCGTATCTTATAATAGTTGGGTGATAATTTATTTAGGATTTTTTACACCATCTTCCATACCATTTGGTAGCTAGTTGGGAAAATAATTATATTTCCTATCACACCCATTTTTTACCCCACTTATACTTGATCCAACCATTTCATTAATAATTAAAATAAAATGATAAGAAAAAATAATCTAAAAATAATTTGTTTATCATAGAAGGAATGAATCATAAATATTATGTGTGCCTTAATATATAAATTTTGTTGTATAAATCTAGGCTATTCATTGTCTATTTCCTATTATGATCCCTAAACACACCATAATAAGGTGTCCAAATTGGTATTAATTGTCTTTAAATAGAATTTTAATAAACAAGTCATATCTCCTGAGAGATTGTGACTAGGTGTGTTGTCTTAGTCCCACTTATCATACACCAGAGTGAAGAACACTTCAATTCTAAATAATCCTAGCTGCATCCACATTCTAATATCTAGAAAAGGATGCGATTTCTATGAAAACCACATAATCAAAAATTTACTAAAATTTTAGGATATAATAATAAACATAGATTCATATTTATGGTATCCAATATGTTTTGGTAAATCTATTTCTCAAAAATATCTTCTATATTCTCAAAAAAAAACATTTCATTTATACCAACTATAGATACTAAAGATAAACATGCATTTATTTTACATATTTTACATGCTATAAATAATTAAATTTCCTAAATAAAAATGATAATATCCCCAAGAATGTTAATTTAACTGTATTTATAGAATATCTAAAAAAGTATATTATTTTATATTGTTTTCAATAATTTCATCTTAAGTTCATCATACTAGACCATCATCTAAATGAGTCACAAGTAGAAGTTTTCCTCATAACCTAGGGAAATGAAAACATAAGAAAGGGGAAAACTAAAACACTCAGTAAGGGATTCATAAACATTTCATCACTGATGATTTTAATATAATAAGAAAAAACATCCCCATAAGAGAAATATCATATCATTATGAGTGATAATAATAAAATAGAAGCGATCTTCAAAGGACATGAAATATGAACATAATTCCATAAAAAATCATCAAGGAAATATAATAGTTATTACATGAATTAAAAACATTTAAGATAATAATTTAATAATGAGAGAATAAGATAATAATACATAGAATCTTTCAACTATGGAACAAACATTAACTTAGGGGAATACTACTTTCATGTGTCACAAAATTTCAGTCATTCTTATAAGAATAATTCAATTGTACTGATGTATAAATCACCTTTATAAGTAACACACTTTCAATAAAATATGAGAATAACTAAATTACACCCTTTTATAATTATATGAGGATATTTAAACATTGAACCAATGAATTTTAGGTTGATAAATGACCCCAACCATCAACATTATACAAATGTGTGACTTATAGTTTAAAATAATTCACTTACCACATCATAAATAACCCTTGAAAATAAAATGGGCTTCACAAAACTTCCAAATGAAAATAAATTAACTTTCACAGCATAAATAACTGATGGAAATAAAAAAAATTTCATAAAAACATCCAAATGAAAATCATCCATCATTTGTATAAACAACCCATGAAAATAAAAGTGGGTATTATAACATTTTTAAATTGTATAAAACAACAAAATGAATTAAATCTATTGGTATAAAAAACTTGATCACCCAAAATTATCAAATAATAAACGAAAAATGGAAGGTGATAGTTTAAGAATTACACCATTGGAGATAGATCTCATTAAATATAGAGTTTAAATTCAAAACTAAATCTATGATGGTATTTATGGAAAAAAATTTCAATCATCTAGGTTAAATTCCTTGACACTTGCCTATTTTCAAAAACCATAATAAGATTTCATTAAAACATATGAAAATAAAAACACTTCATGGAGTTGTATTTGAATTAAAATATATTTTACCCTAAATATATAAGTGGAAACATAATTTTAAATCTAAAATAAATTAATTTAGTTATAAAATGGGAAATAAATTAATGATAAAGTCCTATAACTCAAATAATGATGTTTGAGTTTCCGAATCCCTTAAAACTATTCTAGTCTTACACATATATAATTTTTAATCTTATATAAAAAATAACTATCTTAATAACATATTTAATAACATTATTCATATATATAACCTTTTATAAACATAATTTAATTTTTTTTTCTACACCTATTTTTTAATTTATTATCTAATTTTAATTTTGAGTGTGATTATTCTTGATCTTTTTGTAATAGTTTCACAACCATGGTGTTTTTATCATTATTATAAAAAATATAATCATTATTATATCAGAAAAAGTTTTATAATTGATGAATTTATTTATTTATAATGTTTTAATTTCATTCCATGGGAGTTTGGTTATTATCCTTAAATATGAAATCATCAACGGTCTTATTTTAGTGATTTTTAATGAATGAGAGTTTTTATCTTAATTTATAAGATTAATATATAATTTAACACTAAAAAATAGATTATAATATTTATTTAACTATTTTTATAATATATTATCTTTAATTAAGTTCTCACAGTCACCCATGATATTATTTTATATCATTTTTTTAGTAGGTGGTTAGATCAACCTATACTTAAGCATGCCAAAATTAATTATTGATAATGATTATTGAAGTGGTTTCACATGGAATAATATAATTAATATAGAATAATAAATATAATATTTATATTTTTTTGTGGTGAATCGTAATATAAGTGATTTTACTAAATAAGAATGAAACTAGATAAAAAATGATACTTTACTTCATGGAGATAACAGTCCTCAAAACAAATGAAAAAGAATTTAATATTTATTAATATAAATGTGAAAAGGTTGGTAATAGTTATTACCTAGGAATGATAACATTCATAAAAAATAATGATTTCATTATATAATAGTTATAAAATTATATTTGTAAGGAAATAAATAAAATAAACAAAGTTAGGGAAAAAGTAACTCATGTTGAGAACTTCGGCTTTTGATATGAAGAATCCTTGTAAGTATTGGTATTATAAAATATATTGTGAATAGTGGATCAATGAAATGGAATAGGATTATAAATGAGTGATAATGAGAAGAGTTTAGTATGGAAACTGAATTCATTGAGTGGTCTTGAAGTGGTGGTGACAGGCCCCTTTTATAAGTGGTGAGAAGGATTTTTTTGTAAATATTTCAACTGAATATTAGGGGAGGACATGTTTCACAGGTCATTAAGACAAAATGGATAATATTGGAGTATAAGACGATATAATGTCTATAATCCCTAAAATATTCATTTTAACTCATGTTTTAAAAAATTTTAAGTGCATTACTCTTATAATTTTCACTTTTACATTTTTTTACCATAGTAATTATTTTTTCCCAATAGTAATGTACTTTTAAAGACTAAAAAATAAAATGGAAATTATTACATAATTTGTACCTATTTATTATCAATATTAAATCCATTTTATCGAATAAAATTTATATAAGTAGGGAAAATCAATTTTAACATTATCACTTGTAATTCGCAAAAAAAACTTTTTAGAAAAGTGTAATTTTAGGATTAAAATTAACGTGTACGTTAAAGTTATCAATATATTTTATTTTCATGATATATATTGTTTTATTATAAAAAATAAAAGTTCTGTGACTTTAAATGAAAGCTAAAACCTAATTTTACCAATGTAAAATTGAATTAAAATAAAATTTCAATAAAATGTTTTATTGGAAAATATTACTTATGTACTTAAACTTTTAATCATAGGATTTATAAATTAAAAAAAATTAAAATGAAAATTTTTTATTCCTTAAATAAAAATTAATTATTTTATAAATTTATATGTTCATCTTATCTTATGATAATTTTATCAAAATTTAGTTTTGATAAAAATATGTTTTTTTATATAATATAAAAGTAAACTATTTTAGAAAAACCCCAAAAATTTAACCAATGATAATATTGTTATTATAAGACCAAAAATAATTTTTTTTTAAAAAAAATTTCAATATAAAATTAAAAAATAAAACTTTTAAATAAAATCATAACTTTTAAGGAAAGAGCATTATTTGAATTATTTTATTGAAAATCACCATTTAGGTATATTTACTATTATTATTAAATTAATTATATATTTTATTTATATCAGAAATATTACATAATTGAATAATATAGAATTTAGAAAATAAATTTTAAGTATAAAAATATTTTATTATCATATTATCTGCACTTATTGAAACAATATAAAAAAGGGACCTTTATTTCATATTGTGGTTACAACTGTTTGTACCTGCTTATTTAACGGATATCTTATAGTGGTTGATATCTATTTTTTTACAATTCATTTATTTTTTGATTTTTCTTTTTTAATATAGAAATATATTAAATATAATATTTATTTAGAAAGGAATATTTAACTATAATCTAGTTCAATTATATACCCAAACCTCCCTAATCCCATCTGCACTATCTTAAAAAAGCAGTAAAAATGGCCCATTTTTCCACATAGATGGAACTATATATTATTATTTAGATTGGATTTGGTATTATAAACTTTCTTATAAAAATATCACATTTTCCAGAACCCCACTTCATAGATGGAGTTAAAGAACCTCTCATCCACTCTTGTTTCTTGCTACCGCCCATGAGCATTACTAGTGATTTCCTATTCCTATCACTCGAAGGGACATCCATAGATTCATTTGGAAGTACACTAATTAGTATAATAGTGATTAGAATGAAAACAATTTTTTTATTATCATGTAGATCATTCTCAATAGTTATGTTCCTATAAAATCCTTCACCCTGAACTAGAGCTAACAAAAAGACACCTAGATAAAGAGGATATACTTCTTGAACCACTAGAGTGACTTATAGATCATTATCAACTATATCCTCTTACTTGTTTGGAGTAAATACAAGATAATCCTCCCTTGTGAGAAAATTATAACCCACATACCTAGGTGGTACCATGGTATGGTGATGATAATGAATTATTTTGAATGCCACAATGAACACTAAAAATTATTTTAATAGATAAAATGACCATATTACTTTTGAAATTAATAGTCATGTAAAACAAAAACAACTCACAAATACTCATCCTAATAGGCTACCCATTTTTATAACACAATCACCTAATAAAAAATGCAAGTCTCTAATACCTTCATATTATCCATAATCATTCATTTTTTTAACATGACATATCATAATCAGATTCAAATAATTTAATTTTATCTATGATATAATAATAAGCGCTGTATTTCTATTGGAAATTATTTAATTAAACCTATATAAATGAAAAATAATAATTTTCATGGAAATTATACCTACTTTCCTACTCAATATATATTAACACACCCAAATTACATTAAATATATTTTGATAATGGTACTCATAATCAATATGAAATTGTAATAGAACAACTAACAACAACAATCTGATACCCCTATAAATGGGAGGTCAATTATACATGATCTTTTCAGGTACAAACATGAATCCCATTCTTGAGTTCCAACAACCTATATATTTTCAACCATTCCCAAAAAATAATAATGGGAAGGAGAATAAAATAAGGATAAAACCTATTGGATACCACTTTGTTACACTCTGAACTAAATCACCGGGTTCATGCTGAAGTACCACATGACATCATGTATACCCCCCATATAAAAGTGGTTTACAACTAGAAGTGTGTTCTTAAATGTTTCTATGGGGAGACTATAACCTCAATAATAATATCTATACATCACACTCAAAATGAAAATGTATAAAAGAAAACTAGAAAAAGACAAAAGATATCAATATTATCCATGTAGTAACATATGGCATGAAAGTCATGAAAGATAAACCAAGGGTTGTATAATATGGTAGATCTATCTAGTGTATAAATAAAACAAAAAAAAATCAATAATATTATGTCCATAAAAAAATATCCTTCATCACCCAAGATCCTCCTACATAGTTTCCTAATAGAGGGTCCATTACCTTAATTGGATCCCTAATTGTGAAATCTGCATGTGCATCAATATATCTATATAGGGTGTGAGTATAGGCCCAGTAGGATGCCACCAATTTTTCCATAACACACGTAAAAAAATATATTAAATTTTATTACATGATAATAAAGAGAATTCATAAATATCCAATCATGAACCAAGTAATTGTGTTATAACAAATCTTCTATGAACCTCAAATCTACCTGCCTTGTCTCCATACCAAAAGTGATGTTGAAATATTTTTTCATGAATAAATAATTCAATTTGATCCATACATCTAATGAAACAATTAATCTAACTATCATGTGTGATGCTTCTACCATTATGGGGAAATTCCATTCCTAGAATAAAGGGAAAGTAACATTGTCCACCTGTTAACCCAATTCACGGCTCTAGGGAAAACCACACTACATCATGTTATCCTAATATATAATGTTTGGTAAATCCATGTTCACACATGTTGAAACAATATCTACCTCCATGGAAAGACACATTATCAGAATCCATCTTCAATGGTGAAATCAAAACCTTTTGATCACAATAGAAAAAACTTCTCTCACTTTAAGGTGACAACTTTTCATGCTAAACCAAACTAGTTCCTTGAAACCAATCTAATATAATCCATATATACATCTAGATGCAAGAAATAAAATTATAATTAATAATAATTTCATATCTAGAAAGGTTTCAATATCCATACCCACACCCACATGTTAATCATATCTTTAAACGGTCTCAAGGGATGCCGACCCACCCACCCACCCAAATGTAAATCATATAAAGCATGGGTCTCATGGAATTCACACACACCCACATGTGAATCATATCATGAAAGAATCTCACTGGATGTAAATTCATCCACATGGGAATCATATCACGAAATTGTCCCATGGGATACACAAGAACCCACATGAAAATTACATGATATAATTTCATAAAATTATTGTATATGGTATAGAATTCCTACATTAAGAATATTAACGCCCCAAAAAAGGTTTTCCAACCATATTATGCCCAAACACAAATAATTTCCTATAACCAACCCCAATTAATCATATCAGTATTTAAAAATATAATCCAAGAATAAGAACATGGTAATTGATAAAATTAGATTAGGATTAACCAACATGAACCACCATCACCAATAGTCCTAGATCTGATCTTGAGAAAAGAGGTGACGCCCAAGAGATATGGGATCCAATCCATGACCCTTGGGGTTTAGACTCATCATGGTGAATAGAGTGGTTGATGAGAGGTATATGGATTAGCTAGGACTATGTAGAAGATCCTAAAATTTGAGAAAAGTGATACTAAAAATTCATTATATGAAGGAAGGCCGAAATATTTCACAACAACATAGTGAGCTCTGAATATTCCATGGTTTATCAAGTCAAAGAATTATCTAGTTTTCATGGAATTTTAATCATGAAATTTCAAAACATTAAAATCCTTGTTTAATTTTCACCATGGATTTTGCCATGGTGTAGGAGTAATTCCTTGAATATTTTGACCCTACCACACATTGAAACATGGCATGGAGAGGTCTCAAAGGACGTGTTACACAATTCATGTACATATAATTCTCATCCAACCACATAAACACCATATATATTTCTAGGGTATATACTTAATCATATTTTCTATAGGAGGACATCTAACGTAACACACTCGAGACCATGGAAATCCTAACATATCTGTTTTACCCAAGAGGGATTATAGTGCAACATATCAACTAACAAAGATGTTTCACTAGCCTTGTTTCATCAGAAAAACCCCTAAATGACCTAATATCGTCTTAAGACTCCAAGAAAATTCAAAACAACCATCACCACACCTACCACCATGGTATGGTGCCCTTTCAAAAAGGCCATAACTCATTTCTAACTTGAAAAAGATATCTAAAATTAGGACATTGGACCCCAGAACCCCATTAAAATATCTCAAAATATGAAAAACTAAACAATGATTCACAAAAGATAAATCAAAAGATACCTTTAAAATTTTAGGTCATTACACATTAATAAATTTTTCTCACCCATTAATTAATAATATGTTGTTAAAATCATTATTTGAGTGTTAATCGCCTTGTTTTCTATACATGTTTCAATTTGATTAATCTAGCCATTGAACATTTTTCATAGCTAAATTATCTCCAAAATATTAAACATGTTTTAATTATAATTTTTATATGTTAAATATACTTTTATAACTATCCATTAAAATGTTCATGAAAAATGAAATATATTGTTTCATGGAGATAATAGTTCATACGTACGCATGAGTGGCATTTTAATTTTTATAATGAATGAATGTGAAATAATGTATATAATTGTTTAATTTTATATATTCATAATTATAATATAAAAATAATTTATATTCCTTAAATATATTCATATGATCACTAATTTAGGTAATAAATAAAAAATGAATCACATTTCTTCATGGATGTGGTAGTCCACACGTACGCACAATCCATGATATCATTTTTCAACAAGAATAAGGTAAAAAGATAGATTATATATTATATTTTAAAATTATAATTATATAATAAAATTTTAAAAAATTAATTAATTGAATATTTATAACTAGTCATGTGAGGAAGTGATGAAAAATGAAGTACATCGCTTTATAGAGGTGATAATGTACACTTATGGATGAGCGATATTTTCATTTCTCATAGGACAGAAAAGGAGATGGAAAAGGGTTCCACCAAAAAATAATAACATTTAAGTATATTTTATTTATTTATATTATTATATCAACCTGGTTATGACAGAGTTGAAGGAGGTAGAAGAATAAATAAATGCAAAATAATTCGGTTAAGAGTTATACCTCTTATTTGGAAAACCTCCTTGGGATTAAACCCTAAGAATTATTTGGGTTGTCTTTCAGTGAGATTGAAACATATAGGACATTGATAAAGAAATTATTAAGGTATTTGGTAGATATTTCTTGACATAATATTCTGAGGTTGTGTGATTAATATAGGAGAGGATGTACCATTTTATAAGTGATTTGAGTAGAAAAGTTTTAATTATTCATTACTCTTAAATAATATAAGTGTCTTAATCATGGAAAAGTAGCTCAAAAAACAATAAATTTAAAATATAAGGTGATAATGTTCAAAATAAACTCATACAATAAGATTTAATATTATCTATTTTGACCTTATCATATATTTTTAACCTTAATTTACCATTTTTACACCTTTACCATGACGACAATTTTTTTACCAATACTTATATTAATATTGACCAAAAATGATATTAACCTTATAAATAAGTTTGAACCTCATAATTAATGATATGGGTTAAATTTTTCAGGATTTAATTTTTATAATTTGATGAAATTAATTTTAATATAATTGCATATAATGCAATGGAAAAAAATTATAAGAAAAAGAAATTTTCAGTATAAAAAAATATTTATATAAAAATAAATTATATTATTGATAAATATGGAATTAATTAGATTAAATTTTATAAAATTGTTAATTTTTGACTTAAAAAAATAATAATTTAATTACACTTTTAAATTACTTAATTTAAAGAAAATAAATCACAGTTTTGTGAAAATTGGCAGTTTTCACTATTCACCCAAAAATCAGATATTCCAAAAAATACCAAAAAATAACCCTTATATAAATTCAAACTTATGAAATATATAATAATATAAATTTTAAAAAATTAAAATTCCAAAATTTAGATATTTTACTTTTAAATATTTACATGAACAGTTCTATTATTATGATAAAACATTGTGATGTGCAATGGGAAATAGTATAAAAATGTAGTGTTTACATATCATAGGATGATATAAATTATTATAGGTAGAAATAGGTGTGATTAATTCATTTATGGCCATATCTCTTGATCAAAATTTGGGTATTCTAATAGAGCCTCTAACATGTCTCTTACGGCTGTAGAATCCTACTATAGTGGATTCTATGATCATGCTTTTCTATCAGTGGTGTGGATTGGATATTGGAGAAGTTAAATTCACATGGGATCATTTTTTGTCTATGATGAAACCTTTTTATGTCATTATTTGTATGGAATAGATATCTACCATCAATGAAAAACTTCATTTTTTCCAATGTAGGATGTGGTGGGTAAGATCCTATATTTATTTCATGTAAGTTCTTATTTAGTTCCTATTTATAATTTTTAGAGTTTTTTTAGACCTTGGTAATTTGGTTGAATATTCATTTGGAGGAATATGTTTATATGTAAAGGAGAATTAGTCTTTCAATAGAAAATGGATTTCTATAGAATAGATTTGCAGAGTAAACCCTTCTTACACCATAAATGGATTGGAAAACCCCAGAAGGAAGATATCTATAGAGTAAATCTCATATTTATTCTATAAATATGTCCTAAATCGTAAAAGGAGGAGAAATTTCCTTTTATCCCCAAATTTATTATAACCCAAATCAGTAAGTATTTTTTTAGATAGAATCACCTTCACTGAGAGCTCTCCCCTAGCCAATAACCTAGGCATTGAGGTGACTCCTTTGTATGACATTCAATTCAATCACCTTCCTATAATTATAACCCTTTGTTAAGGATATGCATCCTATTATATCATGCCTTCATTTTATTCTTCGTATCAATTTCTAAAACCATGCAAGATAATATGCCCTATTTTTAGGGTGTTCTCATAGTTTTTAGATTTCTCCTATTCTTGCCCTAATTTAAGGTAGATACTGTATAGGGAGTCAACTAACGGTATGAGGTAGGTGGTATTTCATTTTTTCATAAAGGTTTGGATGTTTATATAATGAGTTGTTGTGTTGTGCATTATAATTTTAGTGCAATTCCCATTAAATGAAAAATTAAATTGTTAAATATTTCTCACTGTGTTTAGGTTGTCCTTTCACCCAAACATACAAAATATGAGGTGGTATACCTCAATGAAAGAAACCACATTGGGTGTGGAATTTTAAATTCCCAATAATGTTATACCATCAAATTTAATTAAATGAAAAATTGTGGTGTGATGATTGGTCCCATTAAAATGTAGTGGTCTAAGTGAATTAAATGAAGGAGTGATACATTGTTGGCCCCCATAATCCTATGATGTGAGATTGAAGCACCCTCTAAGCTGGGTTAAATTTCCCTTGTACACATAATTGAAATAGATAATTGATATAATTGAAAGGTTTTCATGGTTATGTCCTGTAGGCCCTACTGAATTATGAAAGTGATTATGGCCATTATTATGATTATAGATACTTGATGAATTATTATATCATTCTTGATTATGGTCACATAACATGAATTAATTATAGGTGAGGTATTCCCTATGTAATACTTGGACACCGGTTGGGGTTTTTCTTGGACATGATCTTAGGAGGACATCGATTCATTGATTCATCTTCTAAGTGAATGACCACAATTAGATTTTGTAATTATCTTATAGAAGTGAATTCCCTGGACTAACATTGAGGGTTCACCTATATTTAATGAAATTAAAGAAATTGATTTCATTGGATTATTCTCCTTGACTTCATATTAATATTATTAACCACATTGGATACTACCTTGGGATCCTTTCAAGTGTAGAACCGAGGCTTCCTAGGAAATGATCCTAGATCTTGGGTAATACTTTTCTTATATGGTGAAATAATAAGGGTAAACCCTTGTGGATTTCTCTATTTTATGAAACATAAAAGTCATGGTAATTATAGATTTTATATTACTATCACTACTAATTAACACCTTGGTTTCATACCTCTGGTCCTGAACATATAAACAAAATCCTGAAATGTTATGTTCTCAGAGACATTCTAGATTAAGTTGAAGTAGGTAGTGTAAGATGGGTTCCCCCTATGAAACCTAGTTAAGTATATTTTATTCATTTACTAATTTAAATTTATTATTATACGCACACTAATCAATGTATATTTATATACTAGATAATTCTATACATCATTGGTGGTGCCATACAAAATATATCTCACACCCTATTCAGGCCGCTAATTGGTACCTGGAAAAAAATCATAAAACTTGGCAGGGGCAAGGGGAAGTTCCAAAAAATGGAATATTGATATTTTTATACTAGGATATAGAATGAGATCATATGAATGATATTATTATTGTGATTATAATGGAGATATATTTTAGTGTTTTGTTCATTTTTGGATAGCATGTACTATGTTTTCCTACCACATAGTTCCCATTTGTTTTCACCCATTATTGTATAGTATCATGACATGAATATTTTTAATATTTTACCGGATTCGGTACAACTTATTATTTATTCAAGTCTATTTATTATTCTAGGATTATTTATGTTTCCTTTATTACTTATATTTATTGACCTATTTTTTTAATTTTTATTTCACCGTTGTTCTCCACTATAATAAATATGGCATAGTATACACATTATAACATCATATACCCTCAATTATATTTTGAAGCCTTTTGTGTATGAGGAGGTTCACTTGAGGACAAATTGATAAAATGGGTCATTTACTTATTAGTTATCTATATCTAGGACATTACAAGTGGCAGTTGAGCTGCTCTTCCTCTATTCCTTACTATTTCTGGGTTGGTTGACAGGGGACTATGAATGTGTTAGAAATTTGTGAAGATCCTTTTCATGGGAGTATGTATCCCATATATATGGAAATACCTGTTTAATGGGATGGAACTTACTATTATAGGTTTTTTCTATTATAATTATATTGATTTCACCATTGAGTGACACACATGATTTAATAAATTTATTACTATTATGGATTTTCATTTTACCCTTGGCCTAGTTTGAGAGGATGTATTGATCATGCTTCATAATAAGAACCTGCATATTTATATACCATGCCACATATATATTATTTCTGGAATTTATTGAAACATATTTTAGGTTCCATGATTTCTATACTGTAATTGGATTAACATTTATTAAAGGAAGAGGATAAATAATTGGTTCTTAAAGTGTCTACATTAACGTAAATGGTTCTTTCCCACATATCTTGAGGGTGGAACCATAATTAACCAATTATCACATGATTGAGATATGTAACCATGGTTACATGGAATTGAACATTAGTTGATTTCAATCACATGAATACCAATTATAATTTATAAAACATGTAAATTTATAAATTGGGAATGGAGATTCATTTAATAAAATCATCAAATAATTTTCTAGATCCTGAGCCTATATCTAATAGTTATGTTTGTAATTACATGATGTGCCTATTCTAACTTAAAAAGTTCTGAACATAAAAATTTTGTGTGGTAATTCATTTAACTGAACCATGATATATATATATATGTATGAATCTACTAAATTGTAATTCCTAAATGAAATAGTTTCTATTAAATGAGGATTACAACTAAAACTTAAATTTTTTTTCTCTAAAACATTCAATTAAGAATACATATACCAAAAACTATGATGTGAAATAGATAAATCACCTTTGAATTGACCATTTTAGTGGGTAGTTGGGAGTATCTATTCTAGTTCTTTATGATCTTTTATGTCACCAAGACCTAGCCTTAGGAGAAGTAAATTATTGGTGTTGAACCTTATATAGAAAGTATTGTACCTATACTAATTTCTTATAACTATGATTTATTATATTATCAAATCTAGTTCTAAGGTGTGTGCTTGGAATTGTATAGATATTCCCAAATTAAGGCATCGATTTTTGTACCTAGAGGGTGGTGAAAACCATGTCTGGATGTCATGGGGCATGCGACACCAATAATAACTCATGTAGTTCCACTTGAGATAACTAATAATATTCATAATATAGGAGTAAATTGTTAGTTTTTTAAGGGTTTATTATGACTAGTGAAGTCTATGTAGGTATCACCATGACATTCCTCTTCTACGGAGGAGTTTACTATGGAGTTCCATCAATTGTATCCTTCTACCATTTCAAGGAAAGGAGGTCTATAGGCTAATGAGTTATGGATATAGGTCATGTTAACTATCTTCAACCATCTATAGATTACTCTAGAAATGAGGGTCTATATTTAAGTGTATATACTTAAAGGATTATCTAAGAGATGGTGATAATTGTTTACCTTGTCTGACCAACATTAGGTTATGGTCTAGAATGATTTGTAAAAAGGATTCTACAACTACTTCATTCATGAGCCACTTAGAGTTAACAGAGTGAGAGATTTTATGAACATAGAGTAGGGAACCATATTAGTTATTGATTAGTCCACACATTTCTTGTATCTTCATCATTTTTTATTTATATCCTTGATAAAGAGCTTCCCAGAGTTATAAAGTTTGGCGATGAGCATTCGTAATCCATATAATCTCAGGTGAGTGTATTTCATTTGACTACCACCATCGAGTTAGTGAATCATACCCTCATCACTGAGCATAAATTTAGATTAGATAAATGTTTGGTAAAAAATTGTCCAGTCCCTCGATAAAGAAGTAGTTCTTCCAGTAGTAGGAAATGATGTTTTGTGCTTTCTCAGGGAGGTATCAGTAGTTTGAGTGTGTTCCCAAGTAACAATGTGACATATCACCAGTGTGGAAGGCTGATACACACAATGTCCAACTATAGTAAGGAGACACTTGAGTGCCGTTATAATAGAAATATGAGGAATTTCAATAGCTTTCTAGGACATATCCTCTTATTTTTAGTGAGATAATATCTATATTGAGTCTAGGTACCAGAATGTTATTTACAGCTCTATGTCAGGAAGCGATATGGAGTACCATAGTCGTATTGGCTGAGGAGGTGGAAGAGGTCAAGGAGGTCAGGATTTTTATATATATAACCAATAGATTAAAATTTATCTGGGAATATATGTTGTATCTCATTGCTATAAATTAGGCAAAATATATATAGTACAGCCGATACATGAAGAGAAAAGTGATAAACCATCTACAGTTTGAGGTATTATTTTAGTAGCCTCTACATTAGTATCTATTTTATTCTATATAGGTGTGTCACATTCTTTTATATATGTGGATATTATATAATTTCTTGGCCTTGGTGTTGAATACTTTTTTAGAGTAATGACTTTTTATACTCTATTGGGAGTTTGGTCAGAAATTATATTCCAATGAAAGGTGTCCCCCCTAGAGATGGGTGGCAATCATTTCATATGGGACAACTTTATCCTAAAGCCTACATGTTTTGAAATAATTATGGGGATGGAATGATTAGTTCTATATCTTTATGATGTTGATTTTTATAACTATAGGGAGTCCTTCACATCACATGAAGGTGGTAATTATACTCACAAGGGTAAATGGGATGTCGAAGAGTGTCGAGATGGACCTAAGAATCATGGGATCAGTGGATTGATATAATGGAATTATAGTCTCCTTCTATATGACTAGGTAATGTGGCATATATATTTAACCTTGTGATGGATTATGTCATGGACATCTTCCTTGAAAACGTTTTAGGGATACCTTCGAAGAGGGAGGTAGAGTTTACTATTGAGATGGTTCCAGGAGTTACCCTTGTATCTATTCCTCCTTATAGGATGGATCCAAATGAGTTTTAGAAACTCAAGAAACCCTATAATATAAGGGGTTTATATGACCCAATAATTTTCCTTTGGTTTCACTCATCCTTTTCACCAAGAAGGTAGATGGATCCCTCAAGATCTGTGTGGATTATTGGAAATTAAATCTGGTTATAGTTAAGAACTTGTATCCATTACCTCGTATAGATGACATCTTTGACCAGATCTGAGGAGATCAGGTGTTTTTAATATATTGATTTGATCTTAGGGTATCATCAGATGTGATTTAGACCTTTGTAGATATCATGTATAACTTTTCAATTTAGGTATGGTATATATGAGTATTTTTCATTGTTGTTCGATCTTACAAACACACATTCTATTTTCATGGATTGGATAGATTAAGTTTTCCACCCATATTAATATTCTTTTGGTTATTTTTGAGAAAAAACACTTATTGTAATCAATGAATTGATAATATCTTGAAAAAAACCATGATATCATATTGAGTACACTTATAAAGCATAAGTTTTATTACAAACTCAAAAAAAAATTAGTTCTAGATCAATAATATTCACTTCATGGGTCACATCATATCAAAACTGGGAGTATCCATGGACCTATAGAAGGTGATGGATATGATTTATTATGATAATCCCATGAACATATTTGATATTTAGAGTCTCTTAGGGATAACTAAATATTATAGGCATTTTATTTAGTAAATATAACTCCTTTAAGTTCATCTTACATGCCTGATAAATAAGGGTGTAAAATTCATAGGGTACAAAGTATGTGATGAATAATTTTAGGAGATGAAATTAGTATTTAATTCAACATTGATCTTGATATTATATAAGCCTAGTAAAGGCTATGATGTTTATTCTGATGCATTAGGTATCTTACTAGGAGTTGTTTTGATGTAAGTGAATTAATTCATGGTGTGGTCTTGATAGTTAAGGCTCAATGAGAATAATTACCTGACGCACAATCATGAGTTTGATTCTTTTGTTAAATCCATGCATCATTGGAGGCATTATCTATTAGAAGAATGATTCAAAGTTTACATGAACCATAAAATTATTAAATATATTTTCATTTATAATGATTTTAATCTCATACAGTTAAGATGGGTTGAATACCTAGAGTCTTTCGATTTTTATCTTACCTATATTACTAGAAAAGGAAATATAGTGGTAGATGCTTTGAGCAAGAATACTCATAACCAATTGGTAAAGGAGGCTAGTGGTGATTTGTATTTGATGTATTTGATTTATGAAATAAACATAGAGGTACATCACTATTATGAGTATCCTATAATCACATATTTATTAGTGATTTATTCACTTATGGATATATTGAATATTAATAAGATTTCCAATCTTAAGAGAATGTTCCTAAGGAAGAGTGTTTTAGGTGAGAAGCCACTATTTGGTTGGGTCATTGATGGGGATGACATCTAATGTATTCATAAGAATGTCTACATTCCGGTAGACATAACAATAGAGTTGATGTGAGAATATCATGTCTCTAAATGGTAAGTGTATCAAGGACTTAATAGGATGTATCATGACTTATTCCACCAATATTGGTGCCCTGGTATGCAAATAGAGACTGTAGGATTTGATATTGGGTGTTCTACCTATCAGTAGGTTAAAGAGAAACACAAGAGACTTGTGAGACTTTTATATACATTTCCAAATCATGAGTGGAAATTTTATGTTTCCAATTTGTATTTTTTGATAGTTTTTCCTATTTCACCTCAAGGTGGTGACATAATATGGGTTATCATGGATAGGATGATGAAGGTATCCCACATCTTTCCCATTAGTGGAGCCTTATCAGTAAAATATCTTGGCAGTATTTAAGTCTAAGAGATTATAATAACGTAATGGAGTTCCACATACCATTATCTCTGATGGAGAAAATCAGTTCACACCACAATTCTAGTAAGGGTTTTAGAAGGATACGGGTTCATAAATACTTTTGAGTATAACCTATCACCCTCATACTGACAGAGAGTCAGACTGCATTATTTAGGTGTTGGAGTACATGCTTATGAAATGCATCCTTGGTTTTGGTGGATCATGGGATAACTATATTCCTATTTATGAGTTAGTTTAAAATAAAAACTTCCAATATACTATATATATAGATCCTTATGAGGCCATATATGGTAGTCCATACTGTTCACCACTGTACTAGTTAGAGGTAGGATATGCACTGTTACTGGGACCTCATCTAATTTAGGATATCTCAAAGTAGGTAAAACATAATTAGAAGAATATGGATACAACACAATCTAAGAAGGATTCATATAATGATTTTCACTATCGACCTCTAGAGTTTGATGTGGGAGACATGGTTTTTTGGCATGTTTTGACTAGACTTGGGAATAAATGTTTTAGGCATAAGGGTAAGTTATCACCTCGATTCATCAAACCTTTTGATACATTAGAGAGGGTCAGAACAGTTTCTTACAAGATATCACTCCCTCAAAGATATAGGGATATGCATTCTGTTTTTCATGTTTCTCGGTTACCTCATTATCATTCAGACCCATCTCATGTCCTTTAGCCTTTGAGGTCGTGTTTAATGTTTAATAATTATTTTGAAGAGTTTCTTATTTGTATTATTAATCATAGCATAAAGTATATTTGTGAAATGTCAGTAAATCTAGTATGGGTGGTATGGAAGCACTTCCATGTATATGAAGAGACTTGGAAATAAGAGGGTGACATACATGCTCTACGGTTAGAACTATTCTTAGATGTCGATCCACCACCCTCCCAAGGGAAGCTTAGGGATGAGTTGTTTTAAGGGGTAGAGGTTGTTAGATCCCATATTTTTTCAAGTAAGATCTTCTTTAGTTTATGTTTATCAATTTTTGAGTTTGGTTTAGACCTTGAGAGTTCAATTACTAGGTATTTTGGAGATTACATTTACAGGTAATGGAGGAGTAGTTTTTCCAAAACAAATAGTTGTTTGTAGAACAAATTTGTAGCATATATTGATGATTGAAAACATAAATCATTACTTTATGGCATAAACCTATCTTATTCGATAAATTTATTGGGAATAACTGAAGGACCCCAGAACACCTTGAGAGGGGAGGGGTGAATCAGGGTGTCAAATTTTTATTTTAAACTAATGGATCATGTTCCCACATTGGTAGGAATATATTAAAACCGTCTGAAGAGGATTTGTAGAAAATAAACAATAAAATGAAATGAAATGACACACTAATTTTACGTAGTTCACCACTAAGGGCTATATCTAAGGAGCATACACCGACAATGTGTCGGTCATTCCAAAACCAATTGTCTTCACAAGTTGTTAATGACAATTTTTTAGCATAGTCACTATGTTCTAGGAGCACTACCTTTACAATGTTTTAGGTATAGCACACTGCGTCCCTTAGTTAACTTCTGCTGACTCCCCCTTACTCATTGCATTAGAAGAAACTTCACTCAATTTAATGACTTGAAGGTCGATTAAATTGTTTCACATAAAAACATGCACCCTCAAATATAAATGGATGCTATGTTGAAGTCTCATAATCACCCATAAATGTAATTTATTTTCTCGTACACTGATATATTATGGAACTTAATTTCGAAAACTGATTTGGCCAATTTTCAGGCTTCCATGGGTGTTCCATATACTGCTGCTATTTCCGCATACCATTTCTATTTTCGCGTACTATCTAGCTCCTCTACGTACCATCCAGCTCCTCCACGAACTACCCTTCTCGGTGTACTACCCTACTCCGCATAGTTTTCTACTTCGCGTATCGTCTTGCTCCACGTACTGCCTTTCTCCACCGCATACTTTGAGGGCTATCTGCATGAACCACACTCTCTTCTGCTTACTATTTTCCTTATGTGGATGATTCTCTCCACGTACCATCTCTCCCACTACGTACTGCTTCTGTATTCCATGAATTTATTTTGAAAGTTTAATCTCCAATCTCATCCCCTAATAAAGGGGATTACTCTTTCTTAAATAGGCACATAACTCTTCAAATTTTGGTAATCTGATTTACCCAAATTTTCAATGTGGGATTACTACTACTGTAAACTAAACTCCATCCACGTACTGTTAGGACCCACCATGTACCACTCCTATTTTTCGAACCACAAAAATCATTCAAACCTTCGGCACTCTACATACAACATTCCTTCACCACGTACCGTCGCTACGAACCTTTTTTCGTTTTTTTCCTTCAGAATTCCGCGTACTTCATGCCTTCACCATTTACCATTGATATGAACTGTTTTCAGTTCTGCGCACCGCTCCACACACCACTCCGCACACCACTCCACACACCTCTCAATATACCACTCCCACTTCCTGGAATACAGTCACAATACATTCCTAGAACATGGTACGCAGTCCATGTTACGAGTTATGCGATTCCTTTAGGTTGCTGATTTTCTTTGAAATTTCACATACCATTCACTCAAATCTAAAACCCCTCTATTTTCAAACACTAAACTTTTGATTTTGAGGCCCAAAAAATGGAAAACACTGGGAAACTTCACCACCTTAAATACTATTTTCAGCCTCAAACGTATGACTTCATTCCTTGAAAACTCCCTAGTTGTCCATGTACAGATTGAAAACAAACACAAACCAAAATCTATTATTAGAAACAAACGGCCTTGGTTCCAAAAATATCCCCCATTAGGTTTGTTGAAAATCTATAGATAAATTCACTGATGCACTAGCCATGATAAAAACATGAACCTTTAAGAAACAACATAGTCATCACTCTAAGTCTATGTGATAAGTTCTTGGTGTAGAAAACAAGATAGAGGAAATGAATTGAGTTCCCATTGAACCTTCTCCATATTTTTCACTCCATTGAATTTATCCATTCTCCCCCATTGATAGTAAAACCAACAAAAGGTTATTTAAACATTGTGGATATCATAACAAACTCCCCCTGGATCGTATCTCCCCCATAAACCTAAAACACGTCCACAAACAGATTAACACAGTTAAAAAATTTGGGGAGAGAGGAATTTTGTAACCACCTTATGCACTGGGAGGTGTCTGAACACCGAGGTTCAACCGATGTTTCTCAAATACAGCTGCTGACAGTGGCTTGGTCAAAATGTCAGAAACTTTCTCATCAGTTCCCACATGGTCCATTTTGATCATGCCTTGTTCAACTTTTTCTTTGATGAAGTGATATTTGATCTCAATATGATTCATATGAAAATGCATAACATTATTCTTTGTAAGATCAATTGTGCTATTGTTATCATAATAAATCACCATTAGGTGTTTCACCTCATCACCTATGTCAGTCATTTGCTACTTCATCTAATGTAACTGAGTTCAATCCCTGGTATAAGATATATATTCAACTTTGGAAGTACTAATAGAAGTTCTTTCCGATTTCTTTCATAACTTTCCCACACATTTCTTCCTAATATAGATGATCCACCATTGGTATACTTTCTATCCACTACATCTCCAGCCCAGTCAGCATAAAAAAAAGCAGAAAGTTTTCTACCTCTTCCTTAAGAAAAGTATATCCCCTAATTATGTGTACCTTGAATGTGTCTCATGATTCTTTTCACTACCTCCATATGTTCTTCATTCAGATTTCTCTGAATGTGGGCCACAAGGCATGTTGAAAAGATAATATCCGGCCATGTCACCATCAGGTACAATAGGCTTCCAATGATTCTTTTGTTCATGGTGGGATCCACAAAAGTCCCATCCTCATGCTTCATGAGATTTTTTTACCCTAAATCAGAGTCAACATTGGTTTGGAATCATGCATATTGAATTTCTACAATAGCTCGCATGCATAATTTTCCTAATAAATGAAAGTTTAATCCTTATTCTAAATCACCTGAGACCCTAAAAAGTATGTGAGTTCACCAATGAAGGACATTTCAAATTCTAATTTCATCTGATTGGAAAATTCATCTACTAATTCATTCCTGTTTCCACTAAAAATAATATCATCCATGTATACCAATACCATGAATTGATCTTTCTGTGAATTTTTCGCATAGATATTGTGATCCAATCCTCCTCTTTTAAACTAATTCTTTATCAGATAAGAGTCCAAATATGAGTACCACGCCCGTGGTTCTTGTCTTCGTCCACAGAGAGATTTATTTAATTTTCAAACATTCAGTTCATCGTTGTCAACAAAGAATCATATAGGTTGTTCAATGTAGACTTGTTCTTCTAATACTTCATTTAATAATTTTGTCTTGACATCCATTTGATACTCGTTAAAACCAATTTAGATTTTCATTGCATGAAAGATCCTGATTCACTCCAGTCTCTCTACATGAGAAATTGTATCCTCAACATCGATGCCTTAAATTTATGAATATCCTTTATAGACTAAGCATACCTTATTTTTTTTTTATCACATTTCCATCCTCATCAAATTATTTCATGAAAATCGACTTTCTACCAATCACATTTTGACCTTCGGGTCTTTTGACAAGATCCCAAGTCTGATTTTGGTCAATCTGATCTAACTCTTCATTCATTTCTTTTACCCATGACTCATCCTTTGGAGCCTATTCAAATGAGGATGGTTCCAAAACTGATAGAAATAAATAATGTGAATTATTCCTCATTCTACTTATCTGTGTAGGTGCATTATGATCCCCGATAATTTTGGAATGATCAATATCTGCTCTTTGATTTCTCCTTTATGGTTCATCCAAATTCTCTCTAGCTATAGATTACTCTTATAATTCATCTTCAGAGTCAATATCATGATGTAAATCCTGAGATTTTTTCATTCCTTCCTCTACCTTTGTATTATCATTTGTTCCATGTTCGCATCCTTCCTCATCTTCTACCACACCATCAAAAGAATTCCTTGAAGCATTCTTGTTTTTTTCTTTTCAATGATATTTACATCACTACTTTCCACAATTCATCCCAAAAACTTATTGAAACATTTGTAGGATTTTCTATTGATTTAGTATCTAAGAAATATTCCTTCGTTTGCATTGTCTCCATACTTCCCTTGATACCCTTCTTTGTTTCAGATAAAACATTTTCTTCTGAAAACATGAAAATATTTCAAAGAGGCATTCCTTCCATGCCACAATTAATAGGGTGTCTTTATCTCACCCATATATAGCCCTGTTCGATTTTGAATGTAGACTACTACTTGTACATCCTCTTTCTAGTAATTTAGAGGAACACGACTCTTGATCAGCATAGTTCTGGCCATATTGTTTACCTATCGATTACTGCGCTCAACAACTCCATTTTGTTGTCGAGTTCTCATAACAACCACCTCATGTTGTATCCCATTCTTTTCTAGGTAATTTTCAAATTCAATGGATGTGTATTCCCCTCTATTTTCAGACCACAAGACTTTGATCTTCTATCCAGTATCATTCCCGGTGATTTGATGATAGGTTTTTAGGCAAACAAGCACTTATCACTTCATGTGTATAACAATCACACATGACATTATAGTGTAATCATCCATAATAAGAACAAAGTACCTTTCTATATGTGTTCCAGAAACATTTATTGGGCCACATACATCTGTATGGATGAGGTTAAAGATATTTGATGCTCTTTTCTTCATTGGCCAGTAGGAACTGCAGACCAGTTTCCCTTCCATGCACACATCATAGATCTTTTCTAGTTCACACTTTAGATTAGGTATATATATTAATATCTTCATCTTAATCTGTTAGTGGTTATTAATTTTCAATGGTATCCATCATGGAGGCATGGTTTCAAGTCTTAAAGTCTGGTTCTTCTTCCTCACAGGATTCATTATCATCATCTTCCTCCTCACATAAAAAACTGTTCTTCTATTATTTCTTTTCAAATTTTATGTTTCCATTTTTTAATAATTTTTCCAAGGAATCTACATATTTTCAACTTCCCTTTCTTCATCATCAAATTTTATTGGGAACTAAGAGGAAATGTGCCAAACTCTTCCATAGTGAAAACAAGACAGAGGTAGCTTTCCTTTAAATTTCCTTGTTCCCTTCTTGAGCTTCTAGTCAATGAGAGAAAGATTTTAATTTTTCTCATCATATTAATCACTTATATCTCCTGAAAAATTTAGTTTTTACTTTTCTTTTAATGTCATTTCCATTCTCACATGTGTTGCATCTTCTTCAGGTTTTATTCTCATTTCATAAGATGATAGATTGCTCAGAAGATCATCTACTGAGAGTTTGGGGAGATATCTTTCCTCAAGGGATGAATTATTTTCATTGTGAAGGGGTGGAAATATTCTAAAGATTTTCTTTACTATGTCAATGTCTTTGATTTCTTCTCCTAGACATCAGATTGCTCCTAAAACTCCTATAATTTGATTGAAAACGGAGTCTGCATTCTCATCAAGATTCATCTTAAGATCATCAAACCTGTTGTGTATAAATTGAAGTTTTTACTCCTTAACTTTTCTATATCCTTCATAAATATTTTCTAGTTTATCCCACATTGACTTGGCATATGGAGAACTCATTTCCTTTAGATAAATCTGATCAAAAAGGGCTGTAGTGAGAGAATTTTGTGCCTTTACATCAGCATCAAGAGATTTCAAATTTTTATTTGTCATTGACAATATTGTTGGATCAGTGACTTGTATTACCTATGAAGTTGAAAACAAGACTTCCATTCCAAGAGATATTAGATGATATCTCATCTTGTTTTTCCATATTTAAAAATTAATTCCATCAAAGAGGGTGATCCCCTAACGTTGACTGGATTCTCCATGATAGAATAAGAGAAATTCAACAGTAGCAACCTTTACACTCTGATACCACTTGAAGTCCCCCAAAACACCCTGAGAGGGGAGGGGTGAATTGGGGTTTCAACTTTTTCTTTTAAACTAATGGATCTTGTTCCCGTGTTGGTAGAAACCTATTAAACCTGTCTGAAGAGGATGTGCAGAAAATAAACAATCACATTCAAAGCAACGACACATCAATTTTAATTGGTTCGCCACTAAGGGATAGGTCAAAGGATCATATGCCAACAATGTGTCGGTTGTACCAAAACCACCAATCTTCCGAAGTTGTGGATTACATGTGTTTAGCACAGTCACTCTGTGCCAAGTGTACTGCCTTTACAAGGTTTTAGGGATATCATACTGCATCCCTCTGATCACATTTACTGACTCCCCCTTGCTCACTACGTTGGAAGAATATTCACTCTGTTTAATGACTTGAAAGTTCATATCAATAGTTTGGCATCAAATCATGCATGATCAACTATAAATGGATTATTTGTTAAAGTCATGTAATCACCCACAGATGTAATTTGTTTTCCCATACACTGATATGTTATGGAAATTAATTTCGCAAACTGATTTGGTCAATTTTTAGGCTTCCTTGGGAGTTCCGCGTATTGCTGCTGTTTCCGCATACCGCTACTGTTTTTGCATACCTTCTAACTCCTCCATGTACCATCCAGCTCCTTCATGAACTACCCTTACCAGCGTACTGTCCTACTCCACGTACTTCTCCACTCCTCCACATACCATCCTTCTCCGTGTACTGCCTTGCTCTGCCACATACTACATGGGCAACCTGCGCGAACCACACTCTCTTTCATATACTGTTTTCCTTACATGGATGATTCTCACTGTGTACCATCTCCTCCACTGCGTACCTCTTCAGACTTCACATAATTTCTTCAAATCTCATCCCCTGACATAGAGGATTACTAATTCTTAAATAGGCACATAACTCCCCAAATTTTGGTAATATGATTTACCCAAATTTTCAATGTGGGATTACTATTGCTATAAAATAAACTCCATCTGCATAATATTATAAACCACCACATACCACTCTTATTTTACAAACTAAAAAAATAATGCCAACCTTTGGCACTCCGTGTAATGTGTGCCTTCACTACGTATTGTCACTTTGAACCATTTTTCATTTCTTCCTTCAGCATTCTGCTTACCGCATGCCTTCCCCGCATACCGTTACTGAAAACTATTTTCAGTTCCACGCACCGCTCCGCACACTACTCTGTGCACCACCCTATGCATCGCTCTACGTACTGATCCCACTGCCAGGAATGTGGTCGCGAACAATTCCTAGAACATGGTACACGGTCCATGTTCCGAGGTATGTGGTTCCATTATGTTGCCGATTTTCTTTGTCATTTCGCATACCATTCACTTCTACATGAAAACGCTCTATTTTACCACACAAAACTCCTGATTTTGAGGTTCAAAAATTTTGAAAGCATTGGGAAACTGTGCCACCTTCAATACTCTTTTCATCCTCAAACGTATGACCTCATTCCATGCAAAATCCCTATTCATCCATGTGCATATTGAAAAAAAAAACACAAACCAAACTCCATTATTAACAATGAACGACCTTGGATCTAACAAGACCCTATAAGGTGGTAATTTATGGCATAAATCCCCTATTTATGCCAGAAATATATCGAATAGCTTCAAAAATAGGGGACATTTACCTTTTCACCCCTAATACATTATAACACATCTCATTTCTTCTTGTTTTTTTGATATAAACACATCATTCAAGAGATCTCCCTTAGCCATAAACCTTGAATTTGAGGCAAATCCCTTGTAAGATGTCCAATTCTAGTTCTGTATTTCTCATTGGACCCCCCGTGGTAATACTACATATCCTCTTATATCCTTTCTTTATTTTCATCATTGTATCGAATGCTAAATCAATGCAAAATAATATGTGCTATTTTCTATTAATTTTTCAATTTCAATGATTTATACCATTCTAGCCCAGATTAGAGGTTGATACTAGATGAGGATTCAATAACCATCATAAGGTAGGTGGTTTTTCACTTTTCTCTAAAGGGTTGGATTCTTATGTCACGTGACATTGTTCCGCACACCAAACTTTCTGTGTGATACCCTTAAAAGGTAAAATTTAATTATACAATTATTTGTAACTTTGTTAGGTTTTACTTTCACCCAATGTTACAACATAAAGGGTTTTATACCTTGACATGATCCACCCCTTAGGATGTGTCATTTTAAATTCCCACAAACATTATTCTTTGCAATGGAATGAAACCAATTTTTGAGGTATGTCATCTTGTACCTTATAAATGAAATAGTTTAAATGAAGTAAATGGAGTGATAATATTCTAGGTCCCCTAATTTTATGCTATGATATTTAACCACCCTCTTAGGTGGGTTAATTTTTCATAGTGTATACAAATGAAATGTCTAGTTCATAAAATTGAAATGTGAACAAAATGGTCATGTCACCTATCCCCTGTTTACTTTTATAATGTGATCATGTCCCTTATTATGATTATGCACAATTAATTTATTATTATATCATGCTTGATTATGGTCACAAACCTTGAATTACATAAAGCATAGGCATGCCTTGAGTGATACTTAGAGTCTCATGTAGTTTTTCCTTGGATATGCTCATGTGAAATTGCTGATTCTTGGATTCCTCTACCAAGTGAATGACCACACATGGATTCAATCCTTGTCTTATAGATGGTAATGACACAAATTAAAACTGAGGTTTCACCTATATTTCTAGAAATTATGTAAATTGAACTCCCTTGGTAGTTATCCTTAGTTTCATCTTGATATTATGGGCCATCTTAGTTACTACCTTTCTCTCATTTAGAGTCTAGCACCGAGGCAACCGAGGACATGATCCCCGGGATCAGTTAGTACTTTCCTCATATGATAAATTAATATAGGTATACCGTTTTGGACATAAAAATTTTAGGAAATAGAAAATCCTTGGTAATTAAAGAATTTATATGACTATTTCTACTCATGGATGCAATAGTTGAATACCTCGAGTCCCGAACTTATAAACATAAGACTAAAATGCTAAGTGCTCATAGAAATTATAACTTAGGACAATGTAGGTAGTTTACAATGGGTGTTCCATGTTTAATATATATCGTTGTGTTTTTTTATTTATGTATTTACATTTATTATTATCTGTACACTACTCATTGTATATTAACAGACTAGATATTGCTAGAAAACATCAGTGGTGGAATAATGAGTATATCTCACACCATATTTAGGCCACCAATTAGTACCCGGATATACTTCATAAATGTAGGTTGGAAAAAGGGGAGCACCAAACTATGGATTCTTGATATGTTTTGCTAATATAGAGTACATGAGTAGAGGATTGAACTTATACTCATAATTCTCTTAGAGATATATTTGGGTCACTTATTCATTTTTATAGAGGATGAATTATGTATTATTTCTACCCTAGTTCCCTTTTTTCCACATATTTTTGTATATCATCATGACATAATTATTTTTTATATATCAATAGATATGGATCAACTTATTGTTTATGCTTGTTTGATTATTATAACTAAATGATTTATATTTACACTATTCATTATACTACTTCCACTATTGTTTTATTTGTATATAACCATTGTTATATATTCTAATAAAGAGGGTATAATCTCCCAACTATACAACCATAGACACATGGTATAAGTTGGTAGCCTCTAGAATACATGGATACACTCTTTAGGATATTTTGCTAACAAACATCAATGACTTATTAGTGAACCGATTATGATACATTACTTGGTTTACTCATGTTTATGGGTTATTATTTTCACTCACTAGTGATAATATATTATAGTTACAATAGGTTGGGATAATGGGAAAGATATCAAAAATTATTTCCCATTAATTTTATTGCATGAAAAATGGTGCTCCTGACTCAGGGGAGGTTTGGTTCCCAACAGTGGAAGAGGAGTAACTAGATTTATTCCCCATGGATTTACTTGGTTTATTTCCTTGATATTAGGTCAAATTATAAAATGAATTTTATCCATGAATTTCATTAATATCTCTAGTTTTATATAGGATGGACCCTGTTGAGCTTTCATAGTTAAGGGTGTAGCTAGAAGAAATTTTTAAGAAAGGATTTATCATACCTAGTGTGTCCCCTAGACATATTTAATATTATTCTTTAGGAAGGAAGATGTGTAACACCCCAAGCTTCTACGGTACGTTTCCCTTTGAATAATGCGATAGCGTGTGTTGTACGCAACCTCGAGTTCTAACACACACCACAACTAATTAAACTAGCCGTTGTGAATAGTAATACCTACTTTTTGAAATCATATATATTCTATATTTCAAAATGGACTTCATTTTTGGATTCGGAATATCAAAATTAGCCTAGGGTGAAATTTTGGTACATTTCGGATAACTTTCATATTTTGATGAATAGTGAAAATTTCTAAATTTTAATTAAAAACAACTTTTTTAATCAAAATAATTAATAGTGATAAATTATGAATTTGAGTGGTTTTAAAGTATATTTAGAATATATTTTTACCATTCAATTTAATGTTTATCATTGGACATAATTTTACAATTAAACCGAACATAAACAAGTGTCAATCTTTTGATAGTTATTATCTCTTAAAAACACGCTTTTTGTTTTGACAGCGGGAATTAATTTTAAATTAATTTCTGCCACTTATGTGTTTTGAATTTAGGAAAATGGATTCCATATTTGGAATCAGGATGTTCAAATTGTGTAAATAGGTAACTTTTATTTTTACACATTTTGAATAATTACTGCGGTAAATATTTTATTTACCATGGTTAAAGGGTAAATCCGGTAAATAAGGGTTAAAAAATAATATTATAATAATACTAAATTACCCTAAAACGTGTCTTAACCCTATTGGTTGATACATGGTCGACCATGGGCATCTTTGTGTCAATTTTGGGACCCCATGGATCCACTTGTAAGTGATAATGACACTTTATTTTAATTAAGTTAAAATGAATACAAAAATAACACAAGCATATATCTTTTAGAACAACAATTGTTACATAGGGTTATATATGTTGGATTTTAGATTATAAATATTCATTAGAAAGATAAAAATATTTCCTACATAATGATATTTTATTTATAATTTTTAGACATTAAATAATTTATTTTATATATGACACAATGATGATGCAGTAATTACTATAATAGTGAAAAATTAAAATAATTGATATTATAAATACCCAAATAAATATAATATGAAACTTTTAATGAATTAAACTAATTTTCTAGGATAATATGATATATTAGGATTTATATAATTGACTTTGTTCGAAGTAATCAATCTGTTATGAGTTTCAAAAAAATCAACTATTGAATAGTGTCAAAATTGACATAAAAGAGTTCTTAAAACAAATATTACATTATTAATTGATATTAAATTCCTAAAAATCTAAGGTTCGGACAAGAGACTTATATCATGATAGGTGCATCATTAATGTACCACTTGGGGGTCTCTTGGATGTATATAGTAAGTTTATTAACCATATTATATAAAAATACAAAGAGACATTGTAAAAGTGAAACTAATTAACTTAGAGTTAATACTTAAAGATAAGGTTAATATAAGTACCCAAACCTGTCTAAATTCTATTGGTTGAGTGGTTTTCGACTTATCCCCACCTTAACCTTTGAATAATAAGCTTTGGAGCCATTAGAAACCGAATATGAATTTATTATAAATTAATATTTCTAACTTTTCCAAAGGTGCCCCTCACCCCTCTTATAAAAGGGCACTCCTCCTTCTCATTTCTTCACACCTTCAAAGCCTTTTGGTTCGGCCAAACTCTGCCCAAATACTCTCCCAACATCCCTCACTACAACCTAGAGGCCTTAGTTTGATCAGAAAGCCAACCTAAGGATCCCTTTTGATCAAATCAAAAGGAAGAACCCGAAGAAGAGGTAATGATTTCACCACCCTTTTCTAAGTTCATTTCTTCTTCCACTTCTTCTTCCTTTGTTCTTACCATTCTGAAATAATAACTCCAGTATCTCACATATACTGTGATTTTATTATAAATATGGTACAATCATATTCAGTATTCTATCCACCCTTTGAATAACATGTCACCATACGTGCGTACGTACGGCTTACCGTCTCCACGTCGTGGTGTAATTGTTATTCAATATATTATTATTTGGATGGGTATAATAATGATGTGTAACTCATGTAAATAATAAATATAACATGTTAATTATTCTGTATATATTATATACCATCCATTTATATATTATTTTAATATCAAAAGAATGATATTGTCGCTCGTGCGTACGTACGGACTACCGTCTCCACGAACGCGATGAGATTCATTCTCCATCGTATCCATTCAAGTATAATTATCATTTGATGATTTAAAAATGATGTTTAAGGACTGTATATCATTCTGGAAATGAATAAGATACAACAACCATGGCTTATGTAACAAAACATATAAAAGATAATGAGTAAGTTAACTCCCGAAACGACGATAATTCTAAGATATTATTAACAAATCAATGTTAAAAGATCATATATGATATCATATTAATATATATGATTCTTGTATAATTTAATAACAATTATTTCACCATTATACAGGAGGTTAACCTACCCCAACCAAGGAAAAGTACAAGGTAAGGGTTATTTCACAATCTCTTCATTATCCGAGGTTGTATTATACGTAATAATCTACTGGGATCTCTTTATCATCCACATCCATGTTTCTTCGAAATGTATTTCAAAACATTTTTACTATTTACAAGAATATGGGTTAAAGTCATTTATACCCTTGTTTGACTTTTTATAAGAGGTTTATAAAAGAATATTTCCGTCGTTTTCAAAACAAGGTCCTTTTTAACCTTTTCGACAGAATTGAGGTAAGAATGTTTTTTTTAACTTATACGGCGGGTGCGGTTATTTTCCGCCGTTATAAAATCGTCGAAGCTTCCCATACAAGATTATAAGAATATTTTCAAAGAAAATGTTTTATTTTATATGGATCTTAAATGATTTCAAAATAAAAGGAGATACTTCTTTAAAAAGAATTTTGATTTCATCTATGTCAACATCCTTTGATGGATTTTAAGATTATTTGAAGTTGATTTATTATGATACAAAACTTCTATATTGTATTGAAGGTTTTGTGATATGTTTGACTATGGATGTGCTATTTTTATACCATTCATAGTTTATGGTGAAATTATTGACATTTCGTATGCTAGTTTTAATACGAATGTTTATGTTATGTTTAAACCTTTTCATATGGGAATGCATTGGACTTAATAAGTGACGGGTGGAGCCCGCTATAGCTCCTCGATGCATCGGTAGGTCTCATGAGACAAACTAGTGTCTTGGCACAAGGCCTTGACAAAATCTTATTTTTAGTCTTGGCACGAGGCCTTGGCTATGTGGTTATGATAGTCTGGCATTATGCATTCCAACATTATGAAAGTGGTTATTGATATTGCATGTGATTATTCGATTAGTAGAATATCCATGTGAATAAGTAAATGGAATTATTTCATTTTTATTTTTGCCATACTATGTTGAAGTTCAATTTTAAAAGGCTTTTGTTTTAGTAATTCATTGCCTTAAATGTTTATGCTTATTATGAATGTTCCGCTATATTGTTATCCTTACTGGGCATTTGAGCTCACCCCTTTTCTATGTTTTATTTTTCCCAGGTAGTGAAGAAGTAAATTATGAATGACTTGCAGGGATATTATGAGGGGTTAATAGTGTGGATATGAAGACTTTGTTGTTGTAGTAGTTTTTCACTTTGAAATGTAATGTAAAACTTTATGATTATATCTAGTGTTTCCAAGGCTACTAAACCAATCGGTCTTTCGAGATTTGATCTTTCCTGTGATCATGCCAATGTTATGTAATTAATGCACCGACTCTGGGCAACTGGGGTCGGGGCGTTACAGTTGGTATCAGAGGAAGTTTAGTACAAACCTTGGAAACTAGATTTAGATAAACTCTGATTAGAGCACGTAGACCTAAGATGAACTTTGAGGATTAGTATAGAAGAACTTCCTAGAATTTTGGTATTGTAGAGATTTTGTGAGTTTTCCGAGCAATACATCCCTGTCTGGATACGAGCAGGTAGAGGCGGCTCTGGCACAGATGTACCTAGGGGTAAAACCCGAAAACACCGCTTTGAGCTAGACTCGAACGGGAACTGGTGCACGACAACGGGCCTTGCTGCACTCTTGGTTACGACACTCCCGGGGGATATGCTTAGGATAACTCTCATTATCTTTACAAATCATTATGAAGGGTTTATGAGTATATACTTCCTCAAAGAAAACATTTTTATGATTATGGATTATATCCATAAATAGTTCAATTTATGTTAAGTGTTTTATAAGTATGGGATTATGTATTTTGATTCATAAACTGATCTAGTTTATGCCATTGTTTAGAAATGGCGCCTAGTGGAAGAAATGGAAACCGTATCAATGCACGCACTCCATGTAGGGATTTCCCTCCTGCTCAAGATAATTATAGTGGGGCTGGTGATGCAACTGGTGCTGATCAGCTAATCACCATACTGGGACAACTTACTCAGGTTATGAATAATAACCTTACCCGTATGGAGCACCCTGATCCGCAGCGTGGAGGATCAATGTTAGATCGATTCATGAGGCAACAACCACCAACGTTCAATGGGAATACAAATCCCTTAGTAGCTGAGCAATGGATATTTTCCCTAGAGAAAATATTTCAGGCTTTGGGGAGCAGTGAAAGGGAAAAAGTTATCATGGCAGTTTACCGCCTCACTGGAGATGCTGATCAATGGTGGTCATTGATTCAAAATACGAAGGAAGATGATGAAGTATCAAATATGGAATGGAGGGAATTCAAAGATCTGTTTTTAGAAAAATATTTCCCTCGCGACCATCGAGCGGATATGGAAAGACAATTTCTGAGTCTGAGACAAAAGGAGGATGAGAATGTCACAAAGTATGAGGCTAACTTTACAAGGTTAGCGAGGTATGCTGGAGATTATATTCGCAACCCAAGAAGTAAGATTGATCGTTTCTTTGATGGGTTAAAACCATTTCTCCGTCGAGCATTAGTCTCACAATCCTTTTCATCGTACGAAGACATTGTCTCATGTGCTATAAAGACCGAAAAGGAATTCTCTAAGTCTTATGACTTTAAAGCAAAGCAAGAGAAGAAGAGACCTGCTGATCAATCTGGGAATGGAAATAAGGGGAAGAAGGGAAAGGTTGAATATCCATCTTGTGGTAAATGCGGGAAGAAACATCCTGGTACTTGCTTGAAGGGAATGGGAGTCTGTTACAAGTGTGGTGAAAAAGGCCACCAAGCTCATGATTGCAAGGGGAAGAAGGAAGCTACCAACGTTCAGTGCTACAATTGCAGGGAGATGGGGCATTATGCAAATGCATGTCCTAAGCGTCAGGAGAACTTACCTCAGAAAAGGCCAAGGGATCAAGGCCAGGCTTATGCTATCACTACTGCTGAGGTAGAATCTCCGAAAGATGTGGTGGCAGGTAATTTAATGGTTTCCTCAAGTTTAGCAAATGCATTATTTGATTCTGGATCATCGCATTGTTTCATATCTTCCCAGTTTGCTAAGAAAATTAGATATTTCCAATTTGATTTAATAAGGGAGTTGTCAGTTAAAACTCCTAAGGGAAGTATCGTTGCAACAAAGTTTTGTGAATCAGTCCCCATTAGAGCACATAAATTTTCTTTATCTGCTGATCTCATCGTCATACCTATGATCGAGTTTGATATAATCCTCGGTATGGACTGGATTTCGGACTATGATGCGAAGATTTATTGTAAGAAGAAAGAGGTTACGATTCTTGATGATAATGATAAGGAACACCTTATTTTTAGAGCAGAATCGTCACCACCTAATTCTTATTTAGATCCACCCTCAATAGCTCAACTAAATTCAATTATTGGGGAGGAAGAGAATGAAATAACTGCGGGTGAGGAAAGGAATGTTCAAATAGAGGATGTACCTGTTGTGAAAGAATTTGTAGATGTATTTCCAGAAGATTTACCTGGACATCCTCCAGAACGAGAAGTTGAGTTTTCTATTGATTTGATTCCTGGATCAAGGCCTATATCGAAGACCCCTTATAGAATGGCCACTGTAGAGTTAGTCGAACTAAAGAAACAACTAGAGGAATTGAGTAATAAGGGATTTATTCTCCCTAGTGTTTCTCCATGGGGAGCCCCTGTTCTTTTTGTTAAAAAGAAAGATGGATCTATGAGGTTATGTATCGACTACAGGGAGATCAATGCTATAACGATAAAGAACAAGTATCCCCTACCTCGTATTGATGATTTATTTGACCAACTGCATGGAGCTCAATACTTTTCAAAGATTGACCTTCGATCTGGATACCATCAGTTGTGTGTGAAGAAGGAAGACATTCCGAAAACAGCATTTCGAACCAGGTACGGGCATTACGAGTTTACTGTAATGCCGTTTGGATTGACTAATGCACCCTCTGTATTCATGGATCTGATGAATAGAGTCTTCAAGGAGTATCTCGATGAATTTGTGGTGGTATTTATTGATGATATCTTGGTATACTCCAAAACCTACGAAGATCATGAAAATCACATGCGCATTATCTTGAAGACTCTGAGGAGGCATGAATTATATGGGAAGTTTAGCAAGTGTGAATTTTGGCTTCAAGAGATTTCTTTTCTTGGCCATATTGTCTCTAAAGATGGAATCTCTGTTGATCCTTCTAAGACCAAGGCAATCCAAGAATGGCCAGCACCTACGAGTATAACTGAGGTACGTAGTTTTATTGGTTTGGCAGGTTATTATCGACGTTTCGTCCAGAATTTTGCCTGATTGGCTAACCCATTAACGAAGCTCACACGTAAAGGGGTTAAATTTGTTTGGACAAAAGAGTGTGAAGAATGTTTCGAAGAACTGAAGAGAAGATTAGTCAATGCTCCTATATTGACTCTACCATCGGGGAATGATGGGTTCGTTATTTATAGTGATGCATCGAAGAAAGGACTTGGTTGTGTCCTTATGCAGAATGATAGAGTTATTGCCTATGCATCACGACAATTGAAAATTCATGAACAAAACTATCCTACTCATGATCTTGAGTTAGCAGCTGTGATCTTTGCTTTGAAGATATGGAGGCACTACCTCTATGGTGAAAAATGTGAGATTTATAATGATCACAAGAGTTTGAAGTATATTTTCTCACAAAAAGAACTCAACATGAGGCAAAGGAGATGGCTTGAATTACTCAAGGATTATGATTGTACGATACACTACCACCCGGGGAAGGCAAACAAGGTGGCAGATGCTTTGAGTAGAAAAGACCATGGAGTTTTGAACAATATGAGAATTGAAAGGGATCCAATTTTCATGGATCTAGTGAAAATGGACATGGGAATAACCAGGGAAGGTGAAACATCAATGCTTTTTCAAATGGTTGCCAAACCATCTTTACTAGAAAGGATTAAGAGTTCTCAGACCGATGATGACGAATTCCAAAAGAAGATTAAAGCTGTGAATGATGGGAGATTGAGAGACTTTGTGTATGAAGATGGAATTTTGAAATTCGGGAAGAGACTTTGTGTTCCCAATATACCTGATCTAAAAAGGGAATTGCTGGATGATGCTCATAGTTCCAATTTCTCTATACACCCTGGGAGCACCAAAATGTATAGAGATTTGAAGGAACATTTTTGGTGGGACAACATGAAGAGGGAGATTGCTGATTTTGTGTCAAGATGTATGGTTTGTCAACAAGTGAAAGCTGGAAGGCAACAGCCTGGAGGAGTCATGCAACCTCTTCCCATACCGGAGTGGAAATGGGACAATGTTACGATGGACTTTGTCATGGGGCTACCGAAGACTCCTAGAAGGAACGATGCAATATGGGTTATTGTTGATCGTCTTACCAAGTCAGCACATTTTCTTGCTATAAGAGAAGATCTACCCCTGGAACGTCTAGCAAGACTATACATTAATGAAGTTGTGAGACTTCATGGAGTACCCCTATCAATTGTTTCTGATCGTGATCCCCGTTTTACTTCAAGATTCTGGAAAAGTCTTCAGAAATCCCTGGATACAGAACTTCATTTGAGCACTGCTTACCACCCTCAGACAGACGGACAATCAGAACGGACTATTCAAACCTTAGAAGACATGTTGAGATCTTGCTCACTTGACTTTCAGGGTATGTGGGATCAATATTTACCATTGGTAGAATTTTCCTATAACAATAGCTTCCATTCGAGTATACAGATGGCACCATATGAAGCGTTATACGGAAAGAGATGTCGTACACCAACCTGTTGGGATGACGTTGGTGAAAGAAAACTTGTAGGCCCAGAGCTGGTGGAGGAATCAGTGGAAAAGGTGAAAGTAATCCAAAATCACATCAAAGCAGCACAAAGTAGGCAGAAGAGCTATGCCGATAATCGAAGGAAGGATTTGGAATTTCAAGTCGGTGATCATGTTTTTCTGAAGGTATCTCCATGGAAGGGAGTCATACGTTTTGGTAAGAAAGGTAAATTGAGTCCCAGGTACATCGGACCTTTCGAAATTCTAGAACGAATTGGGGTTGTAGCTTACCGATTGGCAATGCCGCCAAGTCTCTCCAAAGTTCACAATGTGTTCCACGTATCTCTATTGAGGAAATACATGCCTGATCCGATGCATGTACTCACCTATGAGGAATTAGAACTGGAACCCGATCTATCTTATTGCGAAGAGCCCGTCAGGATTCTTGATACAAGAGAACAAGTACTGAGAAACCGGACGACGCGTCTGGTAAAAGTTTTGTGGAGAAATCATAAGATGGAAGAGGCAACGTGGGAACCCGAGGAACTTATGATGAAGAACCACCCGAGTCTTTTTATGCAGTAATACCCTAGAAATTGCGAGGACGCAATTATTTGAAGGAGGGGAGAATGTAACACCCCAAGCTTCTACGGTACGTTTCCCTTCGAATAATGCGATAGCGTGTGTTGTACGCAACCTCGAGTTCTAACACACACCACAACTAATTAAACTAGCCGTTGTGAATAGTAATACCTACTTTTTGAAATCATATATATTCTATATTTCAAAATGGACTTCATTTTTGGATTCGGAATATCAAAATTAGCCTAGGGTGAAATTTTGGTACATTTCGGATAACTTTCATATTTTGATGAATAGTGAAAATTTCTAAATTTTAATTAAAAAAAACTTTTTTAATCAAAATAATTAATAGTGATAAATTATGAATTTGAGTGGTTTTAAAGTATATTTAGAATATATTTTTACCATTCAATTTAATGTTTATCATTGGACATAATTTTACAATTAAACCGAACATAAACAAGTGTCAATCTTTTGATAGTTATTATCTCTTAAAAACACGCTTTTTGTTTTGACAGCGGGAATTAATTTTAAATTAATTTCTGCCACTTCTGTGTTTTGAATTTAGGAAAATGGATTCCATATTTGGAATCAGGATGTTCAAATTGTGTAAATAGGTAACTTTTATTTTTACACATTTTGAATAATTACTGCGGTAAATATTTTATTTACCATGGTTAAAGGGTAAATCCGGTAAATAAGGGTTAAAAAATAATATTATAATAATACTAAATTACCCTAAAACGTGTCTTAACCCTATTGGTTGATTCATGGTCGACCATGGGCATCTTTGTGTCAATTTTGGGACCCCATGGATCCACTTGTAAGTGATAATGACACTTTATTTTAATTAAGTTAAAATGAATACAAAAATAACACAAGCATATATCTTTTAGAACAACAATTGTTACATAGGGTTATATATGTTGGATTTTAGATTATAAATATTCATTAGAAAGATAAAAATATTTCCTACATAATGATATTTTATTTATAATTTTTAGACATTAAATAATTTATTTTATATATGACACAATGGTGATGCAGTAATTACTATAATAGTGAAAAATTAAATTAATTGATATTATAAATACCCAAATAAATATAATATGAAACTTTTAATGAATTAAACTAATTTTCTAGGATAATATGATATATTAGGATTGATATAATTGACTTTTTTCGAAGTAATCAATCTGTTATGAGTTTCAAAAAAATCAACTATTGAATAGTGTCAAAATTGACATAAAAGAGTTCTTAAAACAAATATTACATTATTAATTGATATTAAATTCCTAAAAATCTAAGGTTCGGCCAAGAGACTTATATCATGATAGGTTCATCATTAATGTACCACTTGGGGGTCTCTTGGATGTATATAGTAAGTTTATTAACCATATTATATAAAAATACAAAGAGACATTGTAAAAGTGAAACTAATTAACTTAGAGTTTATACTTAAAGATAAGGTTAATATAAGTACCCAAACCTGTCTAAATTCTATTGGTTGAGTGGTTTTCGACTTATCCCCACCTTAACCTTTGAATAATAAGCTTTGGAGCCATTAGAAACCGAATATGAATTTATTATAAATTAATATTTCTAACTTTTCCAAAGGTGCCCCTCACCCCTCTTATAAAAGGGCACTCCTCCTTCTCATTTCTTCACACCTTCAAAGCCTTTTGGTTCGGCCAAACTCTGCCCAAATACTCTCCCAACATCCCTCACTACAACCTAGAGGCCTTAGTTTGATCAGAAAGCCAACCTAAGGAGCCCTTTTGATCAAATCAAAAGGAAGAACCCGAAGAAGAGGTAATGATTTCACCACCCTTTTCTAAGTTCATTTCTTCTTCCACTTCTTCTTCCTTTGTTCTTACCATTCTGAAATAATAACTCCAGTATCTCACATATACTGTGATGTTATTATAAATATGGTACAATCATATTCAGTATTCTATCCACCCTTTGAATAACATGTCACCATACGTGCGTACGTACGGATTACCGTCTCCACGTCGTGGTGTAATTGTTATTCAATATAATATTATTTGGATGGGTATAATAATGATGTGTAACTCATGTAAATAATAAATATAACATGTTAATGATTCTGTATATATGATATACCATCCATTTATATATTATTTTAATATCAAAAGAATGATATTGTCGCTCGTGCGTACGTACGGACTACCGTCTCCACGAACGCGATGAGATTCATTCTCCATCGTATCCATTCAAGTATAATTATCATTTGATGATTTAAAAATGATGTTTAAGGACTGTATATCATTCTGGATATGAATAAGATACAACAACCATGGCTTATGTAACAAAACATATAAAAGAAAATGAGTAAGTTAACTCCCGAAACGACGATAATTCTAAGATATTATTAACAAATCAATGTTAAAAGATCATATATGATATCATATTAATATATATGATTCTTGTATAATTTAATAACAATTATTTCACCATTATACAGGAGGTTAACCTACCCCAACCAAGGAAAAGTATAAGGTAAGGGTTATTTCACATTCTCTTCATTATCCGAGGTTGTATTATACGTAATAATCTACTGGGATCTCTTTATCATCCACATCCATGTTTCTTCGAAATGTATTTCAAAACATTTTTACTATTTACAAGAATATGGGTTAAAGTCATTTATACCCTTGTTTGACTTTTTATAAGAGGTTTATAAAAGAATCTTTCCGTCGTTTTCAAAACAAGGTCCTTTTTAACCTTTTCGACAGAATTGAGGTAAGAATGTTTTTTTAACTTATACGGCGGGTGCGGTTATTTTCCGCCGTTATAAAATCGTCGAAGCTTCCCATACAAGCTTATAAGAATATTTTCAAAGAAAATGTTTTATTTTATATGGATCTTAAATGATTTCAAAATAAAAGGAGATACTTCTTTAAAAAGAATTTTGATTTCATCTATGTCAACATCCTTTGATGGATTTTAAGATTATTTGAAGTTGATTTATTATGATACAAAACTTCTATATTGTATTGAAGGTTTTGTGATATGTTTGACTATGGATGTGCTATTTTTATACCATTCATAGTTTATGGTGAAATTATTGACATTTCGTATGCTAGTTTTAATACGAATGTTTATGTTATGTTTAAACCTTTTCATATGGGAATGCATTGGACTTAATAAGTGACGGGTGGAGCCCGCTATAGCTCCTCGATGCATCGGTAGGTCTCATGAGACAAACTAGTGTCTTGGCACAAGGCCTTGACAAAATCTTATTTGTAGTCTTGGCACGAGGCCTTGGCTATGTGGTTATGATAGTCTGGCATTATGCATTCCAACATTATGAAAGTGGTTATTGATATTGCATGTGATTATTCGATTAGTAGAATATCCATGTGAATAAGTAAATGGCATTATTTCATTTTTATTTTTGCCATACTATGTTGAAGTTCAATTTTAAAAGGCTTTTGTTTTAGTAATTCATTGCCTTAAATGTTTATGCTTATTATGAATGTTCCGCTATATTGTTATCCTTACTGGGCATTTGAGCTCACCCCTTTTCTATGTTTTATTTTTCCCAGGTAGTGAAGAAGTAAATTATGAATGACTTGCAGGGATATTATGAGGGGTTAATAGTGTGGATATGAAGACTTTGTTGTTGTAGTAGTTTTTCACTTTGAAATGTAATGTAAAATTTTATGATTATATCTAGTGTTTCCAAGGCTACTAAACCAATCGGTCTTTAGAGATTTGATCTTTCTTGTGATCATGCCAATGTTATGTAATTAATGCACCGACTCTGGGCAACTGGGGTCGGGGCGTTACAAGATGAGAGACTAAGGTTTTTTGTGGGTTTACATTTCCTAAAACCAATTATCATTATGAATAAGTAACCACTATCATGAATAAATGATCTATTCAATCTATTGAAATGAAAAATTTCTCCTCAAGGATTGACCTTAGGACCTGATATTGCCAGTTTTGGGTTTGTGAGGAAGATATAACAAATATGAAAATTTTTATATCACTATAGTCAGTATCCTTACATAATTATTCCATTTATCATGGAGAATACCCCAATGGTGTTTATGTTGACCATGAACCTGATCTTACAACTTTTCCAATAATATTTTGTGGTGGTATTTAATAATGAAATTATCATTTACTTGACATCGGAGGATGAGCATGAAAATAATTTGGGGATGGTTCTAGACATACTTGAAAGTCACCAAATATATAGGAAACCCTCCAAGTGTGAGTTCTATATTTGAGATGTGAACTTTCTGAGACATTTATCCTGCAGGAGGGAGTATCTATATACCCAGTTAAGATATTTGAAGTTTTATCTCGAGGTTTAATAAATAGTGTGAAATAAGTTAAAATATTTCTTATTTTGGTAGGCTATTTTTATATATTTGTGTTATATTTCTATAAGATTAAAATTCCATTAAATTTATTGACCTAAAAAGGGAATCCTTTTGTGTGGTCAAAAAAGTGTTGACTGTAAATTTAGGTGTTTAATTAGAGGTTAAAAAGAAAACCCATATTAATGTTTCTAGAAGAGGGGTTTTAATAAGTGGTTCTCTAACATGCCTCTAGAGTCGAGATTAGGTGTGTGTTGATACAATGGAATTTTATGATTACTTACAGTTTACTATATTTGAGAACCTATGAATAAAACTATGAAACCCATGGTTTAGAGCTTGAAACTATGGTTTTTTTGTTAAATACATATTAATAATACCTTATTAGTGAGTATTTTTTTCATTTATTCTGACCCCAATATTATTAGGTACATATTTACACATAGATATGTCAATATGAGATAAATGAATTGGTTGTAGTTTTCACAGGACTATGACTTCAAGATAGTTTATAATCCAGGTAAAGGGAAAGTGGTTGTAGATGATCTCAGTATGAAATATCATTCATGGTTTCTAGGTGAGGCTTTAGATAAGTTATCCTCATTACAATTATCCTTGGTGGATGATGGAGGTGTATAATACAATTGATTAATGGTTATGATCCCTATAATTATTCAATTAACAAGGTAAGTACAACTTGAAGATATTGATTGTGAGGTCTTCCATGACCATATATTCATAGGACATGTTCTTGATGGATTATTCAAATGGAGGGGGAACAAAATCCTCTTATAAAGATGGATTATGGTTCTACTGGTTCATGAGAGAAGGTGATGAGCGGGTTCTATATATCTCCCTTATAAGTACATAAATAAGTGGAAAATATGTATTAGGATCATCAATGGTAGTTTTTGTGGCCTTGGATAAATAATATTATTGTAGAGTTTATCTCTCTATGCCCCACCTATTAATATGTGAAGACATAGAATAAGGTTCCATTGGTTTTGGCCCAACCCCTTGAGTTACCAAAATATAAATGTGATGGTATATCCATATATTTCCTGAATAGAATTCCATGAATAGTGAGGGGATATAAAACTATCTATATTATCATAGATCATCAAACGTTTTTGCTTTACTTCCTTATCATCAAAGAGTAGAGTTCAGTGAAAATCATGGTTTGATTGTACTTATAGAATATCATCTAGATTTATGGAATTAACTCAATGATTTTCATAGATTATAATTATCATTTTATATCTAAGTTATGGAGAGGTTTGAAAGATGTTTCTAGGATCAAATTATAGTTAATAATGATGTTCCATCCCAAGAAAGGTGTCCAGACAAGGAATACCCTCCATGTTATAAGGGATATGTTGTGGGATTTGATGTTTTTGTTTAGTAGAATATAGGGGGGTCACCTACCCTTAGTATTTTTTCATTAAATAACTAATATTACTATACAATTAGTAAGTTTTATATAGATATTGTTTATGGGATACATTGTAGGTTACAATTATGATAGAAAGAGTTGGGAGAATTATCACTATTAAGGATGGATTTCATCTGAGTGATGATGGAGAAAGTGAAAATCATCTCAGGGTGGATGAAGATATCTACAAGATATTAGAATTTCTATGAGTATTGATGATAGAGACATTTGGAGTTTAATTAAGGAGATATTTGTTCATAAAGGTATCAAATTTTCATGGTTTATAAAGATTTATCCAAGGCGATAACCTATCTTTTTGGTTCATTGGTCCATTTTATATTCTATATAGGATTACTAAGGCTGTATACTCATTGAATTTACCTCCATAGTTGTAATGAGTTCACAACATATTCCAAATATTGTAGTTGAGGAGATATGTTTACAATACGATACTTATTATTAGATGAGAAAAGCTAGATGTTAAATAAGATTCAACTTTTTATGATTATCCAATGTTGATTGAGGTTCAGTAGGAGATGATCCTTTGTAGGTGGATGATTCCACTTCTGTTTATTACTTGTTATCATGAGAACCTTTAAGAGATATTTTACGAGTATGGGAAATAGATATGAACTCAGTATCCTTACCTGTTTGAGTAGGTATTACTTTTTGGGTAAAAAATCATTGAATGTGGGAGAATGTTATAGCTCTATTTTTTATATTAAACCCTTTTAATATTTTGAATAATATTTTTAGTGATAGTAGGTTAGTTTTCATAGTGTTTTATAATACTATAACTATGATATTGATGAATGAAAAATATTAATTATTTTAACTCTCTCTCAGAAAAAAATATCATAAATATTGGATTTATTTTAAAATGGAGTTGTTAATAGAAGAACTAATGCTAAAATGGAGTTTCTTATGTAGGTTTTACCCTAATAATGATATAATATTTTCTTGTGTCATCCCATGTGTCAGGGTGCATTTTTGGGAATATTAGATGAATTAATTAAATAATTAAATTAATTCAATATATTTTGGATTAACACCAGTGATTACTCTATTTAAACTCACATCAATGACTCTCATAGTGTTATCTAAATAATATAGAGGGATTCTTGATAAGATTGGTTGTAGTGGAGAACATTTTTGGATGATCTTATAATTGAGGATCAATAATGAATGTGGCATAGTTCAGACATGTCTATGAAGAAAAGTATGAAAGAATCTTATTCATCAATGATCAACCCAATTTAAAGGTAGGCATTTTTTTGGGTGGATTTATCCACAATTTGATATCATTGAAATTATATATAAATTATTATAAGAATTTTAATATGGAATCAAATTTTTTAGAGACCTATTAATTTATATATTTTTATATTGAACCTATGATTTGGGAAATTTAACTCAAGAAATTTATAAAATTATTTATTTCCTAAAATTCATCTACCATAGACGATTGATGATCACATGTGGTCATCATTGGTTCTCAGTATTTTGGTTAATGTATTTTCTTATTTTTCATCATTTTACCATCATTAGTATTCAAAATTGATGATGATTTGAATTTTATCAATAGACTAACTTATTGTGAATATTATTAATGAGACCATGGTTCATTTTGGTAGATTCAACATTATGTATTATGTAATGGTAAAGGATCAATGAAGGAAATGTGAATCTACGTAATTTTTTTTGATAATGTTTTTTATGATATAGGGTGTTCATGATGAGATTATTATGATGAGTGATGAGTATTCTGGTGATTTGTGTCCAGAAACCAATTTTTTAAGATGATAGTTCCATAGATAATGTGGTTGATAGAGGTTTATGTGATATTTGTTTCATAACATAAGTAATGGGTAATAAATCCAAAGATATATCAAAATGGATGTGTTTTTTTGAGAAAACCAAACTACATTGAATGCAGTTTATAAGAAAACATATTATGTTTCCCAGTAGATGTAGTGATAGTGTTTCCAAATGAGAAATTTATCTCATGGTTATGTGGCTAGGCCCACACACCATGTAACCCTAGATGACTAGCCCAACATTTATAAATTCTACTAACTCAAGAACCTAGGTAATACTACATGATGTGTAGAGGGGACATACTTCATGTGAAATTAATAGAATATGACTCGAGCTATAATGAACACATTGAGTAAAAAAACAAACCCAAATTTTGAATGACTAAACTCACTGGTAATGTATTTTGTCTTTTACACACCATGTTGTATGGAAACACACATCTAGGTTTTTGAATTTGGGTGACACCCCATGTACTGTCATATATACACCATTTATATTCCCTTCACTCATATTAAGACACTAATGTGATCCTTTGTAAGTAGGGTTCTTCCTGAGATAAAAAATTGTGTCTCTAATAAAATTATATAAAGTCTAGTATCCAACCTTATTTCTTAAAATGTGGGATCCCTTGATATATGACAATACTAGATAAATTCAGGTATCCGCACTTTGGACTCAAGGTTACGATTCTCTATTGATTTATTCTTTAGGTAGGATCATGCATCTCATTAATTTTATATGGAAATGAGATCCCCTATAATGGGATAATGTCAATGTATTTAGCTATACCTTGATTGAAAAAGTCACAATCCTCTATCAATGAGTTTAACTCCTATGGTTCCAACTATACCCCTATAGCCAGTGTTCAATATTTTATATGTGAGTTCAATTACCTCATCTATGGTGTATTCCAGTAAGGTTTACCTTTAATTTTGGAATTTCCTGAGTGGTATCATGAATATATATTTGATAATATGTCTTTTGGATCCATGTGAAGAATAATTAAAACTTGACAAGATATTAGGTATAACACCTTACTGGATAAATTTTATTCTTCTATGAGAATACATGGGTTCTCCATTATTTACCCTATCTCTTGTGGATTGATACTGAATATATTTTTATTCATTATTTCTTGGTGATTTTGGGGTTTTATAATGGGTATGTATATAATCAACCCAAAATGGGATCTTCCTATACATTTTGTGTTTTACAAAAATGATAGACTATTAGATAAAGATCTAGGTAGACTTGGTCTGGGTGGTTCATGATAGAAATTGTTATAGGATAGTGGTTGTACTTTTGATGTTGTGTTCTTAGACGTTATTCCCATTAGACATTAGGATTTACATACCTTATAGTTTTGGGGACTTTATTTCTTTCATTTTACTTTTTCTACGTTCTATTGTACTCTTTTGTGGGATATTAATAGTGGTTCATCAATTTATTATTTCATTTTTTATGATTATTCATTACTTTGGTGCTTATAGAGACATATCTTCATGTGAACACATACATAAGGATAGGGCCACCCATTAAATTTATTTTCCTACTAGGTGGTATTCACTAGCCCCTGGCCAATTATAGGTAAGCTTGGGTGGTATACTAGGCTATCCATCGGCCAAGAGGTCCTTGGTGGGTCAGGTAATGTCACATCATATCACTTTAAAATTATTTCAAATTGAATTTGAGATTATCAAGGACATATGATCCCCTAATAATAGCTCTAATAAATTCTTGGAATTATTAAAATATTCCAATCTTCATTAATATATCTTTAATGGTTCTTAGTTGCATAAATACCCAAGGTATAATTTCTTCAAGAAACTCCCTAAACATTTACATCCAAACAATACTGAACATGTCCTAGTTACCCCTTCTCTAGTTTTCTGAGACAAACTATGGAAAGGACTGAGGGGATTCCTACTCTCTATAAGGGGTAACAAGTTATAGGGTGTTAGAATAAACCAAATGGAAGTGATTTTTCCCAATAATTAATAAGAAACATGGATATTACACCTAGGAATACATAATGACCACTTCATATATCATAAATCCATGTTTATCTAGATAATAAGTTATAATATTTAATATGAGCAAAAAAAGAATAATATAAACAAGCATTTCCATACTAACTCTAAAATAAATACATTGGGAAACACAAAAAATTATACAATAATGTTCGATTAGTTAGGTACATCAATTTTACAAAGGTAAAACCAAAATACCAGACACAATCACTAACTTTACTCTTTTTCACCATTTTTATACATGAACGTCCCACTCCTAGAGTAGTCAAAACTAAAAATTAAACATAAAAAACTCATGTCAACTGATTCCATGTGGCATGAGTAGGGTGTGAGAATAATATCACAATCAGTAATCACGATTGGGTCTATGAATTTCCTTTACCAAAAACAATGAATAATTCTTGTTTTACATAAATATAGAAAATAATTCTTTATATATTATAGAAAAATCATGATAAGTTCATATAAATCTATTATAAAACCACAAATATGATTATAGGGAAAATGTAGTAAAACCTTTCTTAAAATGATTCTTTTTGGAAACGTCCCTTCTAAACACCCTTTCTAAAACAAATCTAAGAAACATATTTAAAGATTAAGATTAGTGTAAAAATATTAAAAATCTACTTGGAAAATAAACAAGTATATTAAAATATGAATCTTTAAATTATAAAGCATGTTTAGTAACACCAAAATAATAAAAAATTGGAAAAAAGATAAATAGGTATAGAGTAATAATAATGAAGTTCCATAGAATGTACTTGAGAAAACTAAAAATAATGGATGAAAACTAAACTAGAAGCCGGAGAACAATATGAATAAGAAATTATAGATAAAAATATGATATTCCTAAAATTTCCATGAGGAAATCAAAGAAATAATCATATAGAATCCATATATTGTGCTATTGATGCAACACTAGGACTATAACCCTACAATTTTTTAACCTAGACTCACCTAGTGGAACTCCCCCAAGGCCTAGGTACATTCTATACCATGAATTATCTAGTCAGTCTCGCTCAATCAATCACTAAGGCACCAAAGATTAAAATGAATACGGTGATATGATGCAGGGAAAACATATCAAATCTCAATCATAAATCAACACGTCCCAATAAAATATCCCCATCCCACCTCCTCACACCCAAAAATGTGAACCATGTTTTATTATTGGTAATAAAATTATAAATCACATCAAAAATAAATGAAATATATCATTAATTTATCCAAGCCTTCATAGCGTGTCCATCACATTTGTAGAGAAACATTGATGATAATACCAATAGTGCCTTAGGACTTTTAAAAAAGTAGTAGTATTTTAAAAACCCCCTCAAAACTATTTCAAAATAAATTTCCATTTCTAATAAATAATTAATATGAATAATGGGGATTTGGATTACATTTTGTAAACCTAATTTGAAATACCATTTTGAAAGACACCAGAAAGAGGGGAATATTGTTTTTAAAACTCTAATAAATCATTAAGAACCACAAAACACTAATAAAATATCCAAATTCATGCCACTCATATATAACATAAAACATATCAAGTATAATTATCAAAAAAGAAAGTAAAAAATATTTCCAATCAGTCATTTTATCAATCATTTAATTTCAATCCATAAGAGTTCATTAAACATTAAAACATTATTTAGAGAATTAAATTCTAAAAGAAAACTCTAATATGAATTTTATCAAACACTTAGCATGCATACAATGTTTATACAAAATAATTTGAGTCAAAATACCTAGAACCCATTTTAAATAAGATAAAAAACCTATAATCCATTAATATTAAAATAATTACCCACGGATGTTCCCATGAGATGAATAATTTTAAATGAAAAATTATTTACAATCCACAAGCATAAATTAATTATCAAGGCAAGGAAATTTCATGAAAAAAAACTTCCAGGAAGTCATCAATTATAATAAATAGTGTTTAAATCCACTATAACAAGGCTAAAATAAGTTCAATAGGGATGGAGTAACCCTAAACCAATTAAAACCCCTCTAGAAATCAAGGAAAAGTAAACCATAGGCTATTGAGAATTTTTGAGGGAAAAATATAAGGATGAAGAAAGAGGGAAAAGGGAATATAAGGTCATACATTAAAGAAAACCCGAAGAATCAAGGGAGGAAAAAAAATAAAAAAGGGATAATTGGGTGTTTTATAGAACTCCCTCTATTAACAGTCTGATGTGAATGAGGGGAAAATATGTCAAAGGGTTAAAAAACCTCCTTGGGTAAAGTGGTTCCATAATTTTTTTTAACAAATGGGTCATCAAGTCACATCACAATCACCTTCAATAAAATATAAATCATCCACTATAAGGAAATATATTGGGATGAAATCTTACACCATGATACAGGGTGCCCAAAAAATTTATAGGTTCATCCCCTCTTGCTTTAGGAATCTATAGAGTGTATATTTTTTCTAAACCAAAAATAACCCATTGAACATGATACTAAGTGGTACCTGACCATGATACAACCACACTTAAAATATAAGTTCCATGTCCCTTAACAAACACTCTACTTTGAAAAACATTATTTATACAGCATGACCCACCACTGGATCATGGAAACTACAACATAAAACCCTCCTATTGGGTTTTGGTGTCCATTCAAACTCACCTCCATGTTGTAATGACCACTACACCCACAAGGTTCCATACTAAATTTTATATTTTCACCTAGACATCTCATAGACCTATAAAACACTAGAACAACCAACAAAACAAGGGTATAGAAGATAAAACTAGGAAATAAATAGAATAAAAATTATGGAAATTCCAGGGTAGGACAATTATCTCCAATATACCACTCTATACCTCTATAAATTAAATGAATTCAGGAAAGAGAATAAGGTAAAAAAATTATAACAATGATAAGGAACCACACAAGGTACCCACTCTAAAGTATTAATTTTATACCACCACAAAAAAATATCTCTAAATCACATGATGAACCCAACTAATTCATTAAATAGATCTATCTCCCATTTCAAAATGAAATAGAGATCGTTAGTTAACCTCCCCACCATTTAAGGAATACCCTAAGGTGGTGGATCAAAAAGATAATTGTATATTCAAAAGACCAGAATCAAATGTGACCCAAACACCCAAATGAAGAAAAATAAAACATAACATTCAATCAAAATAATTTTTATAATCTCCCCAAAATAATCATCTAGTCTCCAAATAAGCACAGTGCATAAATGTTTCCAAAATATGGATTATAGATCAAACCTATGAATAATAAAATATTAAATGGTCAAGAGAGGTAAAGAAGACAAAGAATATAACTCAAAATGTATTTTTTTCCATTATTAAGACTTCAAGGATGATAATTGTTTATCTCCCTTATGATGCATTCGATTTCAAAAAATTTAGATATGACCCAATCAACCACAAAAATGAAAATTCTTCCAAACCCTCGACCAAGAGGGCTTGGAATTCCTAGATTAATCACATTTAAAGCACACTAGGTATAACTTCCTTATAGGATAAGAGGTAACTATGAAGTATAAATATCAAAAAATAGGTTCCTCTGGCTTCCTCACCTCACTGGATAGAGAACCCTCACTACCAAAAAAGGAAATAAGATTTGAAAACATAATGGGTATCCTTTTATAAACCATATCCTCTACTTAAGAATAATTAAATGATTATTTAAAAAAATATATGCCTAGGTGGAAGAAATCATGAACAAAAATGAGTATGAAGACCCTTTATGAATAAGTAAGAATTCAATGGGACACTTGATATGACCTCATAATAATATGTGATTATATCATTAAAATTATTGATTAAATCCTTCATTATATTTTGGATTTTATAGAGATCCATTAACTCCACTAATTTCTTCACTTACCGTTTCTGAGTGAGGAAACACTAAATGAAGGTGGTCTTGAAAAATTACTAGTTCAATCCATCCAACACCTATGATGGAAGAACCATCACACACTAATATAGAACCAACCCCTCTAACCAGTCCAAAACAATTCTTCTCTCAAGGATCCAGGAGTTCATAGGGACATGATGATCTCTTCATCATCCTCTAATAACTCTAAAATCTCTACAGTACCTTGATCACTATAATTGATAGGAAAACACTACAAGTATTCCCAATTGACTACTATAAAAGGAGTGTTGTTAGAGATGAAAACCAGAAGAGTTACCCAAGATCATAGAGATATAAGTCACGTACAATTTCTTAGGAACTTTCTGGGAGGAACATAATAAATAATAATGAAACATAATTATAATAATTAAAAACACAACAAAAATGAACTAGGGAAATACTATTAACTTTAAAAATACTAACCCATGAAATCATGTCATTAAAATAATTTAAAAGGGAAACAATGATCAATAAAACCTAATAGTTCCGCATTAAAACCATTTTATATGTGAACATTTTTGTTTTAAATATTATTTTTTCCCTGAAATCCGAATTAAAATTTTAAAAGATAATTATTTAAATAATTTACTCTATTTTAATTACGAAATTCATCTTAGTTTAGTTTTTAAAAAATACCTTATAATTTCAATGATTCTTCTTTTCATCAAAAAATATACTTCTTTCATAAAATCCCCTAAAACATTTATAAATCTAAAATATTTATCATATAACACTAATACCATAATTTCCAAAAAATCAACAAAAATTCAAAAAAATTAACATTTATCACCATAAAACATATTTAAGAGGAGTTAGTTACCACAAATTACCTAGAAGAATAGCTAGGTGGACCACGTTCGAATGATGCAATTTCCAGTGAGTGTCATATAGAACCATGTACAAATTCTTCATATGGATTTATAGACTATGTGATCTCATTGTGTATCTCCATTTGAACTCCCACTTTCACTCCTAAAACATAATAATTATTAATATAATAAAAAAAATACCATTAATATAGACCAAATAACCCATTAAATAATAAATAAAACAAAAAATACCAGTCCCATATCCTAGTATCCCAAGGTTTCTCTTGACATTGAATTGAAAAGGGCTAGCTACACCCTCCTCAAACCTAATTACCATTTCATGAAATTCTAATAATATATCCACTAAACACTCCAAATTAATATAGGGTTCTATGATACCATTTTATCAAAAACTGATTTGGGTCACCCCTTCCTAGGGAACCTCATCCAGCCTATTGAAAGGCCCAAGGGGAGTTCTTAATTCCCATGGGATTGAAGTATGTTCTAGAGAATCATAATAATCAAAATGGAATAGATCCACCCAACATGTATTATGAAATATTGACCTCACTCCCAAGAGTATGACATAACCACACCATACATCAGATATCCATGCATAGAGAAATAAGTAATTAAAAAAATTAAAATGAACCAAATAAAGAATAACCTAAACAAAAATCCCAAAACCAACTCCAAAGTAAATTCTCATGGAAAATAATAAACTAAAAAACTGTATAATTTGGTCTGCAGATTAATGATATAGTGATAAAACCCAAAATACCTAACATGATCTATTTGTGACAACATGGTGACTATATATTCATAATACTAACCCACTCCTCAAGTGATCAAAACTAAACCTAAACTTGAAAAAACCGAGGTTTACCTATTCTTATTGGAATAGGTCAGGTGTGAGAATTACAAACTAGCAGTTAATTACCACAAGGTCTATACATTTCCACTTGGAAAACAAACCAACAGTGATTTTATAAACAAAATTATAAAATGGAACATTATTTGTTAAATAAATAACACGTAATCTTTAAAAAAAATATTCTAAAATTCACAACATGATTCTAGGTAAAAACCATTAAAACCATTATTAAAATAATCATTTTTTGAAACATTCCATTTGAAACCCCATTTTAAACAAATCAGAAAAGTCACTTTAAAGAAGATTCTAAAAGTATCCCAATGAAAATAAACAGGGTAAACAAACTTGTTAAACAAAATATGAAATTTTAAACAGTATAAAAACTCCAAAAACACTATAATAATGATAGGGGAATGAATAATAAATAGTTATAGAGTAAAAAATTGAAATTACCTAGAAGGGAAGAAAATGTGAAATAATTTGTCATGAATAAATCATAAATAAAGTAAACTAAATTGGAATGTAAAGTATAATAAGTAAAAAAATAATAGTTATAAGTCCCCACCCTTTTTTCTAAGTATATATTGGTTAAAATTTTGCTGAACCTCATGTACCTTTCTCTAATTGAGGTGTACAAGGGTTCATAAGATCCTATGAGGTGTTATGGAAGGATTTATAGAAGAATTAGAGATACAACACCATCAACTAGCTAGTGAAATTGGAAAATATCCTTTAATGGGTCCATGGATCACTACCTTGCCAGTATGCTAGGGTATGATAGCCAGTGTACCCCTGGTTAGATTTTAGGTGGTGGAAGACCCATAATTTAACCCAGGGAAACCCATTTTTGCATACACATGGGATTTTCCACCCATTTTTGTCCAGTAGTAGCCTTGGGGAACTTCCTCCTTCTCCCCTTTTCCCATGTTTAATCTCTATTATTTTTGGTCATTTGAGTTACTGTCAGGTGAAATCTAGATCCTATAATAAGGATACAATTCCACTTCCTTCTTTCCTTTATTTATTTCTCTATTAAGAAATGTCTCATTATTTTCATCTAATATACCCTATTTCTGGGAAATTTGTATATTTCTTCCTTTTCTTCTGATTTAGGCCGAACCAGAGGGAAATTATAAATGAATGGACTCCTCTATTGTTATGGTAGGTGGTTTCATTAATTAAAATAATAGTTTTACCTTATTTTTAAAAGTAATTGGGTGTCTGTCATGCCATCCTTTCCTTCTATTGACCTAGTTTTAATTAAATGAACCGTTTTTGCCTTATTTTAGTTGAATTATTTGATTAAAATTCTATGAGTCCTAATCAAAGGTGTTATAAGAGGTATTCCTTGGTTTTAATGTTGATATTAGTTTATTATTTGTTTAATAGTATTTCCTTATACGCATGAGAATGTAGAATTAATTAATAATACTCATTTCTAAATGGTTAATTTTATATTGAATTGGTTAAAAAGGGAAATTATATTTAAATTGATGATTGTGTAATGAAATTTCAAATTCATCTATATCCTCAAATTGAACATAATGATTGAGGTTACTTCATGTAATGATGTACAAATTTTATACATTATTGTTAACAATTATATAGTTGTTTTGTGAACCTTGATTATGTAGGGTGAGTGGGATACACCTTGTGATATAAGGAATATAAATCAAAATATGATTAATAAAGTAATTCATTGTTGTATTCTTTAGTATCCTTAATAATAGAAAATAGGAGAATGGACCATGAGGTGGACTATATGTGATACGTTTAAAAATGATAAATTTTTGAATGATATAGTGGTGATTACATGGAAATAATTTCATATAATGGGGATATCTATGGATTGAGGTCTCCCATGTTAAATAACAAAGGTGGTTATGTTATGACCTTGATATAATATTATTATATATTTATTAAGGGACTTATATTCCAATAAAATAGAATGATTAGAAATAAAGTGATAACTACTTGGTGCTATTGAATGAAAAAACTGTGTTTTATATTGGAATGGTGATGTTATAGGAATGAATTGGAGATATTATATGAATTTTTATGGACTTTATTAGTGTTTCATGTCATTACCAAGCCCTATATTCCAATAGGAGGCTTATATGAATGCGGACGTGTCGTAGAACCCTTGGATTCATTAAGGTGAAATGGTATGAAATGACTTGAGAAAGACATTGGATTCAACTTAGTTTCATTACCCCAATTTCCTTGGGGTACCTCCCTATTGAAAATTGGTGACATGTTACATATTGAATTTCATGATTTTATGATGTCTATTTTTGTGGGGTAACATTTTTAAATTCATTGGGATGAACTCAAATTATTTTTCCTAATCTCTTTAGGTTGAATGCCTTAGGTGTAAGCTGTGGATTCCAATCAAGCCATGTGTATGAATGTAAATTACAATTCCTTGATTTTAGTCAAGTATACTAGATTAGTGGAATTACAAGGGTCACTCCTCAGATACCCTATGGGATTTATTGGAAGAGAATTCCCAATTGATCCACGTGGATTATCTATGGTGATTGTGACTGTGGTTTCCTTCTCATTATAGCGTGGAACCAATAGACACCTAATGTATACCATAATCAGTGACTCACTAAAAGTGGACGAGTTAGGTATAAATTTATGTCTGGTGTCACCATGGATTATAGGAATATGTTGATAATTTATATCATTTTTTAAAATTATTCATATTATAAATATAAAATCACTAATTTGAATATAAATTACTTAGGGATGACCAGATCAACAAACACCTTTTCTCTTATAGTTGTGTTATTGGACAAGTGGTAAAGGTAGTATCGTAATAATAAATCATTTGAGGATCAATTCTGAGTAGCCTAAAATTTAAAATATGTTTTGGATGTGTCATTGTGAAACCCATGACCGCCAGAGGTGGTCCATAGTGCATGCACTATGGTAGTGGTGGTAGAAATGGTAAAGAAGGCATCGACAGTCGAGCACTAACTATGACAAAGAAATTGGGAGGGATGACGTCAGAAGGGTTATCACCAAGGGACGATGTCTAGTTTTTTAGTGACCCTTTTTTCCTATTACGAATTTGAAATATATTAAGAAATTTTATTATATCCAGGTACTGAGAACACACAAGATTCCGAGGTCCGGTGAGCCCATAAGTGATATTATAAAAATATTAAATATATTCATATCACACAAGGGTAGTTTTTCATAAATAATGGGTTTTCTACAAAATAGATTCTCGGAATAAAAATCTAAGACCACAGTGGAATCCAAAATATAGGCTTTACCCTAGGTGTGACCTAAAGATGATCGACACCAAATGTTCGATTAAGACTGCCGTTGGTGGGTACTTCCAGTGGATTAATCGATAAAATTGTTAAATTAATTCATTTAGTACCGAAATCCAAATAACCCCTATATAATTGATCATATAGTAATTCACTATGGTTATCCATGTAATCCTATAATAATTGATTGGATATTTAGAACGCTATTCATTGTAAAATATAAATCAGATAACAAACAACAATCAAATCTAGGTGGATCGACAGGAAGTGAATGTGTCAAGATCCCCATATCACTGGAGAATGTGTTATTCAACAAGGATTAATCCAAAATTGAGGTCTGAATTTTAATTTCTTTCACCCTTGATTAAAAGTTTGACCATGGATTCTATCTACTTTTTATTTGTGATAATTTTTTTTTTCATGATCCCCATAATTTATTAATGAAATTGATCTAGTATAATTCTTCCCCTATTTCACATGTAATCACCCATAGTAATATCCAATATTTGTTAAATGGAAAATAATTCTTCAAAAATGACATATTCAATTTTTTTATTTTCCATCACCCCCTATTTTATTCATGATATTCACGATTGTACTATGAGGTCGTAGTTTGACTTTTCTAGGGATGTTTGAAGCACGATTGAACCCTTATATTAATATATTTTGTATATGTGATGAATATATTGTAAAATTAGGGTTGGATCATGATGGATCATGGGTTTTGGGTGATTCTTTGTGGATACAAGATCTAGAGTGATGATAAGATTGAGTGGAAGATGACATGTTGACTTCATACAAATGAGCAGTTCTAAATTTCCTGCCCCAAGAGGGACACAATCGATGACTGAAGTCGGATCCAATAAGTTTAGATTAATATTTAGGTGAAATTTTATCTGTAAATTATGGATCAATAATATATATGTTGATTCTACAGTTTCTATGAAACCCCAAATTACACACTATATAGTTCATAAGATCTCTTATCGTGTACCTCCTCTTCCATGTTGGTTAGGGTTTCTAGCAGAGTTAAGGATCACACACCGTGTGGTTGGGACCACATTCTATGTGAACCACATCAGGTGGAAAAGTCATGTGGTAGAATGAATAAATCCAAGAACCATTGTGAGAGGAAACACCATGCACTCTGGGAGTACAAGAGCATGCTCTAGTACCCAAGCGTGTCCAAATCTATGACCAGGTACACGGGCATGGCCTGATGAACACGAGAATTCCCTAGAGAACATAGGAAAGACCCAAGTGGATGAGACACACCATGTGGTCCCCCTTATATTCCATTTTTTATGACATGGACTTTAATCCATATCCATAGGGGAACATGGCTAGGAAGAGGATCGAGACCACACGCCATGTGGGACCCATACATTTCGTGTACCCCATTTTAAAGAAAAGTCCACCATTCATATATCCATCTCCTCGAATCGGATTTTGGAAGATGATTAGACTATCCAGATAATTTTTCCATGTAGAATGTGATTGTATCCATTATAGTGGTAATTGAGACACGCGATTTTCTAACCATGATGCTTTTTAAATAAATCCTTGTGGATAGTAGTGATCGGGTGGGATCATTAGAGAGAGGTTGGGGTTAGTAACCACCTATCATACCTATGTGTGGGTCCCCATTCTCTTTACACTTGTTTAATTATAACCCCCTTTGGTATAGGGGCATGAGTCCTCCATGAATAGAGTGGAATGCTCTCTACTGTACTAGGGCACATGTCCTCTATTTATACTTACTGAGTGGAAACCCTACCATACTAGGGTATGTGTCCTTTGTCCATTGAGTGGAACCCCTTGAACCAAAAGGGCTTGTATCCTATAATGATAACTACCAAATGGAACCCATTATCATTCTAGGATGTGGGTTCTCTATACATTGAGTGTAATCCCCTAGTCCTACCAGGGCATAGGTCCTCTAACCTTACACTGAGTGGAATCCACCAATCATACTAGGGGATGCGTCATATTTCTATTCACTATTTCACCCCCTTGGATGCAGGGAAGTGGTGTGGAATGGATTCTCATCATGACTTGTTCATAAAAATATGTGAGATACTGGGCCATGATGATGGACCTTTGGATCTGTTGGTAGACTCATCATCCTGGGATAGGCTGTGAGATGGAAATCATCATTCTCTCTCATATGGGTTTATTCTATGAGAATATATATATATATATATATATATATGTAGTTGGGTTTTGTTTACCTATTTCTTAGGGTTGTGGCGGCCCGAACTTCCATCTAAGAGGTGGGCCCCGATGGTTTGGTTCATTACATAGTGGTATGAAAGGTAGTTAATCATTGGGATGATCTTTGGTGTTTTCCCCTTATGAGGTTTGACTGCAAAGTTAGGTAAATAGTGTCAGAGTGTCTCGAGTGTATATTTTATGCTAGGGAACCTAGTGTTGGTGAAAAAACTAATGTATCAATTCACCATGACTTTTACTAATTTATTTTTGACTAGGCATACTACGATATTGGTTATATAATCACTAGTACATGCATCATATAGGATTGAGTCATTTGACTATTGTTCTTGAGTCATCTCCCCAAATATATATGCACATACGATCTTGGTAAAACATTATTACTTTGAGGATTCATCCATGCATACAACTAGTTGGGTTACCTATTCAGGAATGTGATGACGATTTGATGAGCTATGAGGCCTCAATTTAGGGGCCATAACCTGAGAGCATTACTCTATGAGGTTAGGTAGAAGCACCCCACTTATCAAACTAAATATTGTTCCAGATGGGTAGGATGAGGATATATGTAGTCTTACTACACTCTATGAGTTCCAGAGTAAGAGGATACTATGGTTTCATAGTGGAAAATATCCCCAAGAAATGGAGGATTGTATTGAGTCAGTGGTTCGAGTCTTCAAGAAAGTTTGGAACTTGATTGATAATTTTTTTTTCTCAAATATATTATTTTCCCTAGAATAGAAGGGCACTAGTGGATTCTATTCATTGATATTAATGATGGGTTGACACTATCATGGTCTTGATTACAATAGTTATTTCATGATGAGTACTACCCCTCGTGCTTGTGCTCAATTCAAATTCAAGAGATTCTAGAGTTGTATCAGGGTAGTATGTCCGCTTCTAAGTATGAAACAAGGTTCACTAACCTTACAAGATACACCCTCAACAATGTGTTCGATAGTTACTTATGGGTGTGGAAGTGAAGAGGGTTATCTACAGATACATCCATGCTAGTGTGGCACCACTATTAATTTCCATATTTTCTGGAGCACTAGAGTAGGAATTTTTGATAGAGAGATTCCTGTCTAAGAAGCACCATGTAGCTAGAGCTACCAATGGGTGTCTTTGTACTGAGTCATTTGTAGTGTCTAGAAGGTTCCAGTCTGTATGATCTTGTCATAGGATACCTCCTCATTGTCGGTTGTAGTCAAATAGACATGAATCATTGTTTTTTTCAAAGGAACATGTCATCCTGGAGAGGGGAGTTGTTTTATAAGTGAAAATATTAGCCATATGGCTTGAGATATCCGGGCCCTACATATCGAGTAGTGAAGTCAAGATATGGATCAACCAATATGGATAGGCATCATGGTGATTAGGGTTCTCCCAGGCATGGCCCGGGTGGCCCCCAAGGAGGCAGATCTAGTAGAAGGAGTATGTGGGGCTGCAGGAGGATGAGATACTAGTGGAGTGAGGTGTTATGATCTAATTCCTCCACAAGAATTTGGAATCCCATGCTAGGATTAGGCGAATAGTGGTCGTGATTGTAGATAGATATAGGCCATGAAGGCCAATGACCCAACATCTCTTGAGATGATACCAAATGTGATATATGATTATTGTAAAATTTCTCGAGTAATTATAGGCATAGGTGAGATTCAATTATTCATTTCCATATCCATTATTTAACATTTAGAGATCCCCAATGACACCTTAGTAAAATATATTTTTCTAGAGGTACCAAATGGTTTGGATTATTTAATATCACTTATCTATATGTAGAAAGAGATATCAATCTATGGAGAGAGTTTCCTATGGGACTTCTAAATTATTACAATAAAACCATGTGATTCTATATTTGGGATGAAATAGTTTTCCATAGTTTGATTCTAGATTTTTTATCATAAAGGATGTGTCAGATTTTTTTAGATAGATGGGATTTGATTCTCCTATACAGGTGAGAGAGATATCTTGTATAAGCGAGTGGGACATACGAGTAGAAGGATTCATCCCATCACCCATAAGTTGGATGTTTTATCCCTTAGCATAGTGGATATATAGGTATCTATATTTCGTAGATAGTTGGAGACTATATGGAAAATATTCCCCAACGATGTTTTGGGACTACCTAAAAGGTGGGAGATGATTTTTTGCATCAACTTTCTCCCTAGGAACACAATAATATTTTATAATGTCTACCCAATGTCCCCTACTGAGCTCTGGGATCTTAGAGTGCGGTTGGAGGACCTTTAATAGAAGGGTTTTATTAGACCCAGTGTGTCCCCCTGGGTAGCTCTGGTTTTGTTCATAAAAAATCTAGATGGGATATTATAGCTTTATGTATATTATTTTCACTAGAACCAGGAAATAATAAAGAAAAATTACCCATTATTAAGGATTGATGACCTCTTTGACCAGTTTTGAGGCACAAGTTGGTTCTTAAAGACCGATCATAGGCCCAACTACCACCAATTGAGGGTTCATGAGGTTGATATTCCAAATATGGAATTCCAATATCTCTTTGGACAATATTAGCTCCTAGTAATTCCTTTAAGTGTGATAAATTCCCCCACTATGATTATGGGTTTTAAGAACTTGATATTCTAGCCATATATGGAATGATTTTTGGTTATATTAATTGATGACAATCTAATTCACTCCATGTTATAGGAGGAACATGAAGAGCCCTTAAGGATGGTTCTATACTTACTTTGGGAGCATCGGCTTTACGATATGCTCTTAAAGTTATAGCTCTAGCTCAATGAGGTTCACTTCTTTGGTCATGTCATATCTGAGAATGGATTAGCTATGGACCTGGTGAATATTGATATAGTACCTCCTTGTTTTCCACTATTGAATGTGCTAGAGGTGTGGAGTTTTATTTTATTAGATGGGTACTACAATAGGTTTATAGAATAATTATATAGTATTTTGATCCCTTTAACCACCTTGAAGTGGAAAGGGAATCCATTTACATGGATCAATAATTTTAGAGAACCTTCGAGTATTTGAGTTTAAGGATGGCTAATGATCCTATTTTGAGACTACCAAAGGAGGGCGTGGAGTACGTAATGTATTTAAATGCCTATGGAGTTGGGTTTTACTGTATGATAATTCATTGGATATATGTGATTGTATATGGGTCGAGGTAGATGTGACCCCATTAGAAGAAATATGTAAATACTGACCTTGATTTTTCTGATGTAGAATTTTCTCTAAGGATATATTGGAATTATATTTTGGGAGAGCACTTCCTTGTTCATTCTGACTATTAGAGTCTTGGTTATATCTTCACATACTGATATAAGAACCTAAGATAAAGGCGATGGCTAAAGTTACCATTGGAATATGACTTTGAGATAGTCTATACTCTTAGTAAGGGAAATATGGTGGATAATGTCCTTATTAAGATGTCCACTTATACTTTGTTAGAGGTGGTGTATAAGTAGTTTTCCTCTTTAGAGTTGACCCTGGTGGAGGATAGGGGTGAAATGTTTCTTATATAGATGTTGTAGAATCTTCTGCATCTCTAGTGTCTGAGGGAGCCTCATTTGGGAGACATCGACTATGGGGTTCCCTGTGACCATATATATTCAACATATTCAACATATGGATTTTCTGAAATAGGGGAACATGTTATGCTTTTTCATTTAAGGATGGTGGTTTCATTTTCAATGAAAGCGGATGTGATGAGGGTGTTTTACACATATCCTATAGATGTACATCACAGTGTATGAAAGATTTATAGAGAACTTAAATGGTAGTTTTGGTGGTATGGATGAGTTGTATTTGTACCAAGTTCATCTTTGGGTGCCTCACATACTAGTAGATGAAGGCCAATAATTAGGTTGTTTATAGTTTTAAATACCATCTAGATATCCTCAAGTAGAAATGGGATAACATATCCATGGACTTTGTGAGAGGGAATCTATTGAAAGAGCGAGGACATAATTCCATATTTTTGATAGATGAATAAATTATGAAGTCATCACACATCCTTTCTATTAGGGAGAGAAGTTCGGTGGATATTATAGAATAGTTTTATGTGTGGAAGATCATCTGGTTCCATGGGGTTCCCTTGATTATTTTCTTTGAACGAGACATGCATTTTACGTCAATGTAGTGGATAGGTCTATGTGGTGAATTTAGGACCTAGTTTAAGAATATTACAATATTCCACCCCAATAAAAATTGACAGATCAAGAAAACTATCCAGGTGTTGGGGGATATTATAATATCTATCCTGTTATACTTTGGATAAAGATAAGAGGGTTACTTTCTATTGGTATAGTTATCTTATAATAATAGCTATCACTCTACGATTAATATGACACCTTTAGAGTCATTTTATTGGAGACCATGTAGGTTAACTTTATGCTGGACTGAGATTGAAAAGACATCTCTTCTTGGGAAGAAGATGGTGCCAGTGATGATAGAGAAGGTCTAGGTGATCTGCGAGTTTATGAGGATATCCCAGAGTTGACATTAACCATATATAGATTCATATCATAGGAACTTGGATTTCAATAGTGTTGTGTATTTTTTCCTTATATTCTAATAATAATGAGGATTTTGGAGGTTTATTAAGGGAGGAAAGCTATCCCTAGGCTTCATTAGGATATTAGAGGACTTTGTAGGGTTGAAAAGTTTGGTTACCACCTAGAATGAACCCCACAGTTGGATTGGTCTCATGACATCATCCACGAGTCATCGATAAGGATATATGTGCATAATCCTCCACACATCATTGACTAGGGAGATATGGACATTGAGGATTGATCCAAATTCATAGAGTACCTAGTGGAGATCATAGATTGACATGAGATGATCTTATGAGAATAGACCATTCTCTTGGTTCATGTGTCGTGGAAATATGGGAGCATAAATGAGATATTTTTGGAGTGAGATAGAGATATGCAGGCTCAGTATCCCTACATTTTTTTTATATTTTTAATTTTGGAGATAAAGAAGATTGAAGGGGGTAATAATGTTGTGCCCATGTTTTTTCCTTTTAAGACTTCAAAATATATTAATAAATATTTTTAGAGTCTATCCATGAAATGATGACATATTCCAAGGCTTTGTGAGACTAGAAACAAATATAGAATGTGGGGTTTACAATAGGCATTACCTAAAGTTGATCTATGTAAGTCATTCTATTGAGGTATATTTTGGAGGGTACATTAAGTGGATTAATTAATTAAATTAACAAATTAATTAATTTAATACCAAAACCTATGTTTCTTACAGATAATTTATTCTATATAAATTCAAAAGTGTTAGTTTCATAACCCTAGGAGCACTGAGAGGAGATTCAAATCATTTTTCATTAGCGAATTGGAATTAGACGATGATTGATGATTGGATCAAGGTAGATCAACATATGATGAATGCAATAGGATCCCCAAATCATTGGAGAATGAATTATTCACTAATTATCAATCCATAATCAAGTTTGATCTCATAAAATCTGGTTTACTCCCTTTATTAAAAGTTTGAATATGGATTTTATCTTATATTTTTCTATGATAATTTTTTTTTTCATTTGAGCCTCACAACTTATTGATTAAATTGATCTAGTATAATTCTTCCACCATTACACATGTAATGGTTGGAGTTGGTTCCCTAGAACCAACTTATTTATAATTTATGATAAACATGTTTTCATTTCAATGAATATTAATAAACTACATATCACATCATGATTGATCTTCTGCATGATATAGTATGTGATAATATACTAAGAGTAGCTATTGTACAAGAATTTCATAGTAGTTCTCCATTATGATGAGAACCCAGATGTTCCATGAAACTATTATTTAATATATGTTATATATTCTGAAGATATCATTTGAGGAAAAAATATGATATAGGGAATCAGGGGTGGAACTCATAGGACATTGAGGCACCTTCTCTTGGTGTACGCCCTTAGTAATATCCAGTATGGATATTATGAGAATGAGAACCGATAGTATTAAATCCAAATTTCTCAATGACATTGGATGTTCTTATCCACAAACATTTTTTTTTCATTATACTTCAATATTATTATTAATGAGTATTATGAGTCATGCAATTAGATGTATTGATGAAAACCATGATGATATATGTTCATAGAGAGGTAGTATATGTTGGGTGTGTCACAAGTAATATTTCATTAATGAATAAAGTGAGAACGGATTTACCCCTTTCGATATTTGAAGAGAGTTAATATATTAGGGCCTCTATTGGAAAAGATGTAGCTTAAATAAATTCATGTCCATGGTGTTATATAGAAAATTTCTATTTATGGAAAGTCAGATAGAGAGATAATCAGACACATTGGTTGATGGAACTGGCATGAAACCTACTTGATTTGAGATATTTAGATAAAGGGATCATATTACATGGTATGAGAATGTATTAGGTGACATGTAATAGAAGAATTAACTTCTTTATCTATGGTTTCATTGGTGTGTTTCTAAATTCTAACCTTGGATATTAGGCTGCTTCACCTAATTCCACTGAGAAAGAGGCCTAGAGGGTAACAAAATAAGATTATCAGGAATCTTAGTTAAATAATATATTATTATTTATTATTTAACGGGTTAAATGAATATTATTACCGCACATTGATTAATAATTTATCAAGTATTCTTGATTGTATTTATTCCATTAATAGTTATTCAAGAGAATATATTAGGAGACTAATTTTTAATAAATATTTACTTTTTATTTAGTGAATATAATATCTATTTATTTATTGGTGAGTAATGAAGTGATATTTATTTAATAAATAAAAATATATTATTCAAGATGTGATAAATATTGTTGAGGAATGGTGGACTGAGTTTAATGGTCCATTGATAAATAATAAATATTGAATATTATTTAATTAAATAATATTTAATTATAATTCAAAAGTTAAGTGCATGATGAGAAATAATAATATTACTATTATTATTTGATGTTGTGTTTATAAAAAATAAATAATTAATTAAATACACTTGTTTAATTATTTAATTTTAACCTTAGAAATATAAATACCCAATTTGGTTATTTTCTTGAGATCCAATTCATTTGTTACCAACGAATCTTGGAGGATCCTCTCAAGCCTAAAAAGATACCTTTTCCAAGAATTCTCCCAATAATGTTTAACAATCCCCCTCTGCTAGATCAGGGAGAACAATTTGGAATCAATTCTTGAGGTGATCAAGGTGGACATTAGAAGCATAAGGAAATTCAATGCTAGCACCTAGAGACTCCTTCAATGATGCTAGGATATTCCTGGAACATGTGTGCATCACCATTAGAGGAAATATACACATGGGTTCTATGATGCAATGATGGTGCACTGTCCATCTTTCAGAATATTCATCAATGAAGAAATAATTACTTATAGGTAATTCATTATCTAATTAAATTTATTACAAATAATATGTGTTGATATCCTCTCTATGGTTCCGACATGATTAATTTTCTTCACCTTTTTTTCAATTCCATTGATCACGATGATTAAACAATGTATAGATCTAGGATTGAACATCGATCATGACAAAATCAATGTTGGGAACTACTCATTGCACGCTTCCACTGTTCCTGGAACCGATAAGTGGTATAAGAGTGGGGAACATAATTTTTTATAATTATTCAAAAATAATTGGTGATTTATGAATGTATAATTTAGATTATAAATTAACGTTTAATTGTTATTTCAATATGATTTGTAAGATATGTTTCTTCCCCAATCGTTTCTCATAGATCTAATTGAGATTATTAATTTAAGGATTAAAATAAAATTTAGGAACTCAATTGGAGGTGACATGGTTTCAGTATGGACAACACAAGACTACACTTATTGTAAATGATGTTATACACAATGTAATGATGATCAACACATCATGATTTTATTCAAAACTCAATATGATATTATGAATTTATTATTACATTAATTACACCATTTAATAAAAAATTTGTTGACTAGAATTAAGTGGAACACGGTTAGCAGGACTACATGCCATCTAGTCCATGTACACAGCATATAGTCCTTTTGGTTAAGAGGCACACCATGTATTCCATACATGACCTACTTTACTGGTGACCATGTAAAATGGATTCAACAAGGTGTGTGGCCCATTAGAAACACTGTGTACTCCAAATGGTTAAGGTATGTTTTACATGATAAGTCCCTAAGAGTGTACCTTGGATTGAAGGTGAAAAGTGTAGATGTCATGTAGATTGGATCTACATGCTGTGAAATTATACCATGTTATTCATATTTAAATTTTATTTATTTTACTATGTAAACATTGAGACATGTACTTATGGTTGGTCATAAAGATAGCACACACCATGTGATAGGTTTTAATATAAATAAATATATAAAATTTTAATTAATATATATTTAAAATTTAGATCTTCATATCATGCATGAGTCATTTTACATGTTTTTAATCTACGTGTAATGAAGAATAACACAAGATTGAAAAATCATGTAATTCTTATAATCATCAATGAAGAAAATTTTCTGAAAGTGCGTGATAAGTTTTATATTCCAAATGTCAGAAGGGTAAAATAGTATACATGTATAATACATGCTGGCCAGAATCAGATGGGTATTCACCATGTTTCCTCCAAGGTACATTTACGTACAATTTTAGAAAAATTCATATAATTTTTTTAAAAATTATAATGGATGATAATATTAAGTAAATTCAGATAAGAATTTATATAATCATATTGATTAATTAAAGAAAAAAATTAATCGATTTAAGTATGATTTATCTTAAACAATAATTATTATGAATTGAATGCTAGTTTTATTAAATTTTTAATTCGTTTCATGAATGTGTATGCTCATGAGTTATACCAGACCTTTTTTATGTGATTGGTTTCATTTTATTTAATATTAAATTAAAATTTTGGTCATGTGTTCCTTATCTCATCATTATTATTTAGGGAATGTGTTTCCATGGTTTCTTTTATGTAAACCCCCCTTTACCCTCCCCTGCGTGTGAGGAAAAGGAATATTTAATGGGTGGAGATCCCATGATAGTGGAGGTAGTTCAATCTTGGAGCTGAGGTGAAACCAATCTAGAGAGATACCAGAGTGGTTAGGTGGAAAGCTATAAATAGGAACCTCAATTGGTTCAAGGTGTTTCTCCCCTAGGTAAACGGTCAGTTTTTCAACCGCTAGATAAAATAACCATTATTATAAGATCATGGTCATATGATTTATTTTATTTCTATCATGTTTCATGGTTAAATCATTATGGATTATTTTTCGTGATCACATAATAAATAAATTAAAAAAATTCAATATGGAACTAAAATGAAACTGTCTTATGTGAAAATATTATCTAATACATGGTTGATCAATTATGTAATCCCACTTTATATTAACAAGAATGTGATAATGATAATAATTTTAAATTTACACATAAAAGATAAAATCCTTCAATAAAATATTAAGTCAGTATAGCCTTCCATTACTTTAGTTGAAATAAAATCATAGTTAAAAGTGATTGACCAACCAATGTTGGGGTGCTTTCAATTATAGAATAATTTTAGCATGAGTTTTTTTGGTTCGTATAACTTTCTTCACATCAAGGGTTGAATGAAAAAGAAGGACTTGGTGTAATTGAGAGTCAAGGGTTAAGGAAATATAAGTTAATGATTTTGGTATTGGGGAGTCCGCTCTGCAGATTAAGAAACTGGGAGTTGATGCAGTTGGAATTTAGAATTCCTATCTAAAACCATTCGAGTTGCTTAACCAAGAAAAGTTGGGGCAATGAGATGAGGAATATGGATCCTTTCCATGAGAATATATAGGAAACAATATATTCCAAATCCAATGGTGAGGGATATTAGTTTTTGATAAAATAGTGAGAGACTAATAAATATAATATTTAATTATTTGTCTAAATTTTATCAGATAAGGCACTAAAATTATAATTAAAATATTATGTAGAAACAATAATAAAATTACATCAAACATATCATTATGATCCAAACATGATAAGGAAAACATTCTCCTTGAAACAAATTTTCAAGAGTGGAAAAGACTCTTATGTGTCATCCTTCACCATGAATGGAAAATGTATGTTCTAGAAGAGCCTTTAACAGTTGCACTTGGAAATGAGGCAAATAATGATGAACTATCACCCTATGGGAAAAATTTGAATAATTCTATAGATGTTCATTGATTCATTATATCATCAATTTCCAATGATATTTTGAATAAACATGAGGATATGGATTCCAATATCATGATTTATCAACTTCGGGATCTCTATCAAGAGAAGGAAAGACAAGATAGGTACATGATCTCCAATTCATTGTTCACAGCTAATATTAGAGTGTCTATGCCAGTTGGGCCTCATTTAGTCCTGATTATTGGAAACATTGAACTCTTGTACATCTTAAGAATTAAATTCCTAGATTATTTGCATACATATATCATACATTCAACACTAAAAAAGACCTTCCCCAGATTTATTATGAATTATAATATGTGAAATAATGATAAGAGTGTTTCAGAACGTCTAACCTTGATTCACCAAGTGGATAAGGAAATTGTGTGTGATAAACTTATGATCATTTTGGTGAATAATAAAAGGAAGAACAAGTAAAAGGGGACCAAGACTTATAGACAATCTAAATCTCCTGCGCACCATCCTTCCAAGAAGAATAAGATCTAGAGGAAGGGAAATGAAATGGAAGTAGTAAGTTTTTCATGTGGGAATCCAGGAAACATTAAGAGGAAATACACTAAAAATAAAGGTGAATCTAATGATTCATTAATTATTGAGTGAAATATTTCTATTTTTACGCATCTGGTATTAGATACAGCTTTTGGTTCTCACATATGTATCCAAATACATGAACCATGTATATTCTAAAAGATTGTAAAAGGAGAGGTGGATCTAAGAGATGCCAATGGTGAGAGGCTGGATGCTCTAGCCGTTGGTGACTACCACCTTTCATTCCCAACATGAATGATTTTGGTTTTAAGGGATTTTTATTTTTTAACTATAGTTACCAAGAACATAATTTCTGATTCATGTTTAGATACATATGGATTTATTTTTAAAATTTTATATAATTTTTTTTTATTTTATAAGGAAAACATATGTTATGGTACGAAACATTTAAATAATGGTCTTTATGTATTGAATCATGAAAAAACATTGTTAGAAATTGATAACAAATCATGTTCACATGACTCATTCAACACCCAACTGTGGCATCACCATCTTGTTCATGTAAACTAGAAGCATTTGATGAAGATCTATCAAGAATATTATTTAGACTCTTTTGAGCTAAACCCACTTGATAGATGTCATTCTTGTTTACAAGGAAAAATGACCAAACAAACATTCATAGGAAAGGGTGAAAGTTCTATATAACTTCTAGAATTTATACACACTAATGTGTGTGGACCATTTATAGTAGAAACTAGAAGTGTATATTCTTACTTCACAATATTTACTAATGACTTGAGTAGATACAACTATATATAATTAATTGGTATAATTATAAGTCCTTTGAGAAATTCAAGGAATTTAGGAATAAAGTGGAGAATGAACTTGGTAAGAAGAAAAATAAGTTTTTATTGGATCGATGTGGTGAATATATTAACTAAGAGTTCATTGACTTTTTACCGGAGTTTGGGATTATATCCGAACTCACTCCACCTTATACACCATAGTGGAATGGTGTTAGTAAAAGGAGGAAACATGCCTTGTTAGACATGGTAAGGTAGGTGATGAGTCATGCATATTTCCATTATCCTTTTGGGTATATGCATTAAAAAATATGTCGTACACAATAAAAAAGTACTAAAAAGCGTTCAATGGAATTCCCTTTGAGTTATGGAGTGAAAAGAATTTTTTTTCACATACAAATGTAAAAGGTGTGAGGACCTTGTTAATGCCTTCTTGGGAAACAAACTAGAACTCACGGGGCATGAGGTGTATCTTTATCAAGAATCCCAATGAAAAAATGGATACTACATATACAACCCCTTAGATAAGAAAGTGACTATTGCTAGAGAGGTCTTCTTTCATGAGAGGGATCATGTCCTCAAAAAGGATAGTGGGAGAAAGATTGAATTCGAAGAATTTAATGCTCAAGATACACAAGAGTTGGTATAATAACAGATTCCACAGGTCCCCAAGAAGAAGTTATTCTTGAAACACATGTACTTTGTAGGAATGTAAGAGAGACAAGAGAACTAGATAGGTATGGTTTTCTAGTCACTGAGGATTGGGACTCATTATTGGTTGAAAATGATGAACCTATATCATAAAATAAGGTATTATAGAGATTAGAAGATAAAAGATAGATAGAAGCTATGAATTACGAGTTGGATTCCATGTATCAGAACCAAGTTTGGGTTCTAGTTGATATGCCGGTTGATGTAAAGCCAATCAGATACAAATGAGTATTCTAGATAAAATTGAACATGGAATATACAGTAAGTACCTATAAAAAAGATAGTGGGTAAAGGGTTTAAAATACATCAAATAATTTATTATGATTAAATCTTTTTTCCAATTGTCAGGTTTAAATCCATTAGAATCATAATTTCTATAGCAACATACAATGACAATAAGAGTTGGAAGATGCATGTCAAAACTGTATTCCATAATAGGAACCATCAGGAAGATGTGTATATGGCACAACCAGAAGGGTTTATTACTATAGGTGATGCCAAAAGTATTTTCATGTTGTAGAGATCTATTTATGGACTAAATTAATCATCTAGGTCATGTAACATTCAATTCATTGAATCCACAAAAGAATTTGGTTTCATTAAGAATGAATGTGAGCTATGTTTTTACAAGAGGTTTAGTGTTAATACATTCATTATCCTAGTAGTATATGTTTATGACATATTACTTATTATAAATGATATACCAGTCATACAATCGGTTAAGTATTGGTTAAACATATGTTTTGACATGTAGGAATTAGGTGAAGTGACCTATATTCTAGGGATCAATTCCATTCATGATATATCCAAGAGGATTCTTGGACTATGAAAAAGTATATATGTTGAACAGATGCTAAATAAATTTAGTATGGAACAATCCAAGAGAGAATTGGTTCTAGTGTCACATGGTTTACATAGTTCTATGAAAATGTATCCTCAGACATAACACGAGAAAGAGAGAATTAGTAATATCCTATACACTTCTATGATAGGATCAATCATGTATTCCATGTTATTTACTAGACTTGATGTTGCCTACGCATTGAGCATGATACACATATATCAACCAGATCTAGGAGAACAAAATTGGATTATTGTTAACTCTATCCTTAAGTATCTGAGAAGAACTTAGGTTATCTTCCCAGTGTATGGAGGAGAAGAGGAGATGGTCATTAGAAGTCATACTGATGCTAGTTTTTAGACTCATCCAAATGAACTGAATTTGTAATCAGGATATTTTATATGTCTCAATGGATGAGCTACGAGTTTGAATAGTTCAAAGAAACCAGTGTTCTCTGGTTCTATAGTGGAGTCTGAGTATATAGAATCTTCTGATGTATCCATGGAATCCATTTGGATTTTTATCTTTTTTCAGGAACATGATGTGGTTCCTAGTTGTTAATATCCCATCTCATTTTATTATGGTAATACAATAGTGGTGTCTCTTTAAAAAGATCAAAGGTCACAAAAAATAATGAATATAATCTTAATGTATCACCTCTTCATGTATTTATACTAGAGGGGTGAATTTGTAGTGAGTTGAGTACCCATGGAAGAGAACATTTTAGACCACTTTTCTGAAGGCCTATCTTAGAAGAAGAATGAGTATCATGTGAGAGCTACCATAATGAAGGTTATTATTAGTTGGATCTAGTCCAAGAGGGTGTCTATTGGAGTTGGTACCCTAGAACAATATTATTTGTACTTTATGATAAACATGTATTCATTTTTTTGACTATTGATAAAATACTTATCAAATCACGATTATTCTTCTGCATGACATAGTAAGTGATAATGTCCTAAGAGTAGTTGTCAAACTAAAATGTCCTAGTAGTTCCCCATTATGATGAGAACAAAGAATTTCTATGACACTCTTCTTGAATATAAGTTCTAAAGCTGGATGATATAATTTTTGGGACATAAATGATAGAGGCTATTGGGTGTGGATACTCAAAGGAATTTGAGGCACCTTCTCACGGTTTATTCCCTTGGTAATATCTAGCATGGATATTATGAGAATTAGACCTGCCAGTAGAAAATCCATATTTCTTTATGTCTTTTGATGTTCTTATTTTTGGAAGTATATATTGGTACCTAGGCCATAATATTATAATCAATGTGTATTATAAGTCACACACTTAGATTTATTGATGGAAAACCATGAGGAAAGATGTTTGCGGTGAGGTAAGATATGTTGGGTGCGTCATGAGTAATATACTATTAATGAATAATGTGAGAAATTATTTATCCCTTTTTTTCTTTAAATGAAGTTAATATCTTAGGACCTTTGTTGGAAATGATATATATTATAGAAATCCATTTCCATGGTATTCTATAGGCAAATTATATTTTAGAAAGTCAAATAAAGACACAATCGAGCACATAGGTTGATGGAACTGGCATGAAACCTACCCAATTTGTGATAATGTGATAAAGAGAATATATTACATGATAAGAATCTGTATAAGGTGAAATATCATTGTGAAATTAACTTGTTTCCTTATCGGTGTCTTGGCCGGTTGCTAGATACTAACCTTGGACTTTAGGCTACTTCACCTAATGCCACTACGAAAGAGGCCTAGAGGGTCACACACTAAGTGTATCTAGAATTTAAATTACATTATATATTATTATTTATTATTTAATAGGTTTAATAAATAATATTCCCCCACATGGTTAAATAATTATTCTTATATGAGTGATTAAATTTATTACATTACTAGTTATTTGACAGAATATATTGTGAGTGGAATATTTATTAAATATTTATTTTATTTTTAGTGAATATAATCTTTATTTATTTATTGGTAAATAATATAGTCGTATTTATTTAATAAATAAATATACAATATTCAAAGAATGATAAATATTGTGAAAGAATGGCAGACCGCGTTTAATGGTCTGGAGAGAAATAGTAAATATTGAATATTATTTAATTAAATAACATATAATTATAATTCACAAGTTAAGATCATGTAGAGAAATAATAATATCACTATTATTATTTGACATGGGGTTTTTTATAACAAATAAATAATTAATGAACTTGTGAAATTATTTTAATTTAACCCTAGAAATATAAATATCCAATTATGTTATTTCTTCAAGATCCAATTCAGTTGGGAACAAAAAATCCTATAGGATCCTGACATGCATAGGGATCTCTCATCATGATGAAAACTCCCATGAACGGTGATAAATCCTCCTCTACTGGATCATGGAGAATGCTTTGAAAGAAATTTTTGAGGTGACCAAAACAGATGATGAAAGTACAAGGATCTTTCATTGTAGAACACAGAGACTCCTTCGATGATGTGAGTATATTTCTAGAACTTATGTGGATCATGACTAGAGGAAATATACACTTGGTTTCTATCATGCAATAATGGTGCACTGTAGATCCATCGCTGGATTCATCAACGAAGAAGGAATTACCAAGATGTAATTTTGTATCTAATTAAATTAATTATAAAAAATATGTGTTGATATCATATCTATATGGTTCCAGTGTGATTATTGATGTATATCTTTGATTCAATTCCATTGATCACAGTGATTAAGAATCATATAGATCTAGGATTGATCATCGATCATGACAAAAGAAATGTTGGGAACCGACCACCGCATGCTTCCACTATGTCTGGAACATACAATAATCACCCATGGAAATACCTGATCTATGATCATTTAACAAGAGACATTTCATAATGACATAATCACTTTGATTATGTGCTAAGTCCCCCTATCTTCTTTAGGAATTTCACTATTCGCCTATGGGACAACGATTCATCTTTTTTGGGGTATTTTAGAGCGCGATTGAACCTCAGGATTCGTGAATGTTTCATGTATGAAAAATTGATTAGAAAATCATAGATGGATAAAGAATTATCAAAGTTTGTAGGTGATACTCTATGGATACAGGATATGGAGTGGTGATGAGATAGAGTGGAAAATAGCGTGTGGGCTTTGTGTGAATGAGTGGTTCCCAATTTCATTCCACCAGAGGGATGAAATTGTTGGTCAAAGGAATATACCACCAATTTCAAGTGGTATTTAGGCATGATTTCTGATGGAAATGGAGAATCAAGAGGCATCACGATGATTCTTGAGAATCTAAAAAAACTGTATTACGCGTCATGCAGTTAAAAAAAACACGTGTTGTGTACCACATTTTCCATTCCAACAAGGGTTTCCAAACTAGTTAATGATCACACACTATGTGGCTGGGTGAAAAAATGTGACCCTCCCCATGTATCAAAGACATGTGCCAGCTGGAATATTACTAAGACCAATTGTGGGAGGATATACCATGTACTATGAAAGAAAATGACCAAAAATTGATACTTGAGCATGTACTAGTACATTTCTAGGTACACATGCATGGATCGACAAACACAAGAATGAGCAGGAGTACATGGGTAGGCCCAGGTGGGTTAGACACATTGTGTGTTCCCCCTTACATGAAGTGTAATTATAAATGGATTTTGATCTGTTCTTAGAGGATAACTTTTCTATAAAGTAGAGTGGGAATACACTTCATGTGGGACCCATACACATAATGTATCCCCCTTTTGATAAAATACCTCCTTTTCAACTCCTTTGTCTAGACTTGGATTTTGGACCATGAGAATCCTATCATGGGTATGTTTCCACATTGAAATTTATGGTTTAATTCATAATGTATTTCAAGATAAAACATGGGATGTTATGATTGTGATGCTTATTTAGGAGACACTTCTTGATGACAGTGATTGGGAAGGATCATCAGACAGGTCGAGGTTCGAAACCCCCCAATTTTACCTAGGTACGAGTCCACCATAATCATTTCACTAGTTTGAGTGGCACTCCCAATGAAATTAAGCAATGGATCCTCCACATATATAGTAGAATCCCCTACTATACTAGGGAACATGTCCATTATTTATACTTACTGAGTGGAACCATCTACCATACCTCAGTGTGGGTCCTCTATCTATTGATTTTATCCCCTATGATGTATTATAGTGTGGGTACTCTACTAATACCTACTGAGTGTAACCTCTTATCATGATAGGGCATGGGTCCTTCATACTTTTAGTGGAACCGCCTATCATACCTGGGAGTGGCTCCTACACCCTTCCACTTAGTGGAATCCCCCTATTATACTAGGGTGAATGCCCTATTACAAGTAGATATTGTTCCCCTTCAGATTTGGAAAAAATGGAGAGTTTTGGGTACTCTTTAAGAATGAATTATAAAGACAAATGAGATACAGGGAATTAATGATGTACCTTTGGATCTAGAGGCGAAATCATCATTCTAGACTCAATTTTGAGATAGAGATCCCATTTATATCTATTATGGTTTTATTCTGTGATTATATATATATATTTATGTGTGTGTTGTTGGGTCTTGTTTCCTTGTTATTTGGGGTTGTGATAGCCTGAAATTCCACAAGCTAGGTGGGTCCTAGTGGGTCAGGTTGTTACAGGCTACAAGTGTGGCAGATGATCGATGGTGATGGGTGAAGGAAGGATATGCAGGCAGGTGGCTCATGCAGTATATGTGATGATGAGTGCAGTGGACTAGCTGGACATGGAGACAACTGTGTGGACTAAGTGGAATGTAGGGTAGACCAATGAATTTGGGCCTTTGGGTTATGTTGTCATTGAATTTAATGCCCACTGGGCGTATGGGTCATGTAATACGATCCCTCTACAAATAAACTATAGAAGTTTGTTTGGGTTAATAGGGGGTGGTTCTTCCCCCTACATGTTAAAAAAATTTAATTCGATAAATTGTATAAAATTTTATTTATAGAACTTATGAAAGCCCTTTATTATAGACTAGTTTTTTAGTGTCACCACTAAGGGTGGAATATTGATTTGTACTTCGAACCTTCTCAGGATACCATGAAACATTTATACCTAATAAACTAAATCTTTTTCATTGTATGTATAGGTATTGGTAAGTATATATTGTTTTTTTACTTCGTTTCTATCGATAATAATAGTATTTTGTGCTAGACCATGAAATGGGACCATTTTCAAATTTTAGTCTAGTCAGTTTAGGTATTCTGGTTTTGGATGTTTCTAAATTTCTATACGTATATTCCTTTCCTAACATGTTTTATATAGTTCATTTGGTATAGCATGAGTTATTTATTTTGATTATTTATTAGCACTTTCCTAGAACTCATTTAATTATTTATTTATCTATACGGTGTTTTTGATTTCATTTATTTAAAATATTTCACTACACTAAAATATAGGTATAGTCCCTCAAATATACCACCTTAGACCTATGCTTCTAGTTAGTAGCCTTTAGTGTATGAGGATTCACACCTGAGGTATTATTGTGAACCTTCTAGGGGCACTGATTCAATGAATTCTAGGTTGGGGTGTTACAAAATGGTACCAGAGATATTTTTTTATTAAGAATTAAGAAAATTATACGAGAGTATAATAGTGTTTTAGGACAAGGAATTGAGCATGTTTCTTGGTCTAACCAACCCATGTATGTGAAAATTCCATGTTTCTAAGGATAATATTTATTTTCATCCTATTTTTTATGATTGGTTTAATTTCATGTCGAGTGATACACTTGAGTTTTAAGGTTATGGTTTATGGAATTTTATTACTTGGAAAGATAAGGAAATAGAGGTAATGTTCATGAATCATTTTAGGTGTACGGTATTTACATGTCATTTGAGTAATTACTTGTGATTGATTATCTGTTTACATGTAATTTGACATGAGTTTTTTTAAAGTGTATGAAACCATTTATAAAAAGTTGTTATATTATAAGTGTATAATGTAATCTTATTTAAGTGATCACTTAAATGGGTAAAATACATGTTATGATATCTCTTGGATTGATTATCATGTGGAATCAACTAAAAAAATATTGAGTACAACTAATAAATAATTTTTCTCTATAATATTTACTTGAAATTCAATTTAACCAAGACCCTTGTTATAGAAATAATAATTTATTTTCATTATTTGATGGGAGATCACGTGGTAAAACATGGAAAATAATGATATACTATTTAACTAATCCCTTATATATCCTTCGTATGTCTTTTAGGAATATAATGAGACATCGGTGAACTATTTTGTTTCAGGAACGAAATTAGTTGATGGGAGATCGTGTGATAACACATGGAAAGAGTGGAATGACATTTTGAATAACATTGTGGGTGATCGTTTTTTTGGATGAAATTAAAATTTATAAGATAATGATTAATTTTTTAAAATGGTGTTTAAACCTAGATTCAAAGATGTTTGACTTGTGAATCATGAGTCTGTTCTGTGTATTGGTTACCTAAGAGCATTCAGCCCTTGGGGTTAATGATAATATTGTGGAAATGTGTGGGGTCCATTTTGTTTATATTGGTAAAATAGTAAATATACCATTTCTTTGAGAATATATTGGGCCTATTAGGGATTTGATCAATGTTATGGTGATATTTACTTATTGGGTGTTCATTCACAACTTCTTGGTGTAGAGTCATGGCACCACAATGGCCTTTTCTTTTTGGTTTTTGTTTGGTGACGTAATAATAAAATTTGTGGATGATCATGGTGTATTGTTTTATAGATTTATTTTCAGAGTTTATAAAACCTATATATGGTGATAAATTCATCATGGATTGATTAGTGTTCGGTATTGTATTTGAATTGAGTTTGAACCTCACATAGGTGTTAGGGGTTGATGAGTTTGTTGAGCATGGTTTAGGATGAGTTTCATGTGTATGTTATGAAAATAAATTAAGGGTATTATATAGGTGTGGTTTATTTGAATCCAAATGTTGGGGATAAATATTTCAGTTATGTTTATGTTACCCTATCTTGAAACTGATCGAGGATTCATGAAACCTACCATTAGGTTATTTTTGCGGTATTATGATGCCAAAAACTAAATAGATTGGAATACACATGGTTTACTTAGTGGATGATAGGTATAATTTTGGGCATGGTGTTAGATGGTTTCTATCCCTTGACTTCAGCCATAGGTTGTTTTTAGTAAATTTCAAAAGTGCTTCATAATGGTGTTACATTAAAGCTCATGATAGGACATGATGACAAACATGTCCAGTTGAGGGTTCAACCATAAGAAGGTTTATAATAACATGGGTTGATACTTAAGTGGGTATTCCACGATACTCTTAGTATTCCTTTTGGATTTAATGTCATCATGGTTAGGTGTGTTAGAAATGAATCAATAGGGGATAATTTTAAATTTTTAGGCATGCCATATAAAGGAGGCCCGACATTCATTTGAACATGATGTTGAATGAGGTGGGTTTACAATTGTATTGGGAATGTTATAATGGATATGAAAATTATTTTTTTGGGAATTTATATGTATTTTTTTGGATAAAACAATTTGTTTTGGAAGGACTCCCAAATGATTCAAACTCATTGGTTTTGGATAAAAAAGGAATGAGTAGCTGGGTAGGTGTATGACCATCATTTTCATGGACGATTTGTTGTAGTGAGTTAGAGGTGTAGGTAAGCTCATTATTAAAAATTGAAAAATGAGTTTGTTATATAATTATACTAGAGATAGGTGTTGTGGTTTGGAGTTGGAGATCAAGGTTTTTGAATCGATAGTAAGATGTTATGACCAGGTTTTATCACAGAATGTAGGATGGGTGGTAGTGGAGTTTGTGGGACTTCAGTGCTCTGGTGTGCTATTTTGATGTGAATTATGAGGTACCAAATTATTTAATAAGACTCTTGGGGGGTTAAATAGTGAATTTAATGAAATGTACTGGTGGAAATGTGATCATTGGTTGGCCAAAGAAAAATTAATTAGGGATCATGAGATCCATGTTTGGAGTTTCTGTAAATGAGGTTCTGGGTTCTTGGGACTAAAGGTCAGGGTTGAGTTATTATACAGTGGGGGGATTTTAAAAACCTTACATTTTTACAAAGTATTGACCAATTTAAATTGTGATGAGACTTAGGTAACTTACCCTTATAGAGTATTCCCAATTCATAGAGGAGTAGTTGAGGTGTTTTTAGAGGATTTTAAGAAGCGACGATGCTACAATATGCTACTAAAACATAAATGGTTATATGGTATAGAGCTAGTGTAAATAGGTAGTAGGCCTATATGGATTCTTGGCTCACTGACTAGCTAGTGGAGGATATTCTCTATCCAATGGCCATATGAATAGTTTTAAATGGGTTAAACCACATAATTTCTCTAGGGGACACCACTTTGTACCTTAACATGGGGGTTTCCTCCCATTTTTGTCCCGTAGTAGCCTTGGGGTTCTTCCAAACTCTCATCCTCCTTTATATTGAATCTCCATTGATTCTTAGGAATTTGAGTTTCTATTATATGGGATTAAGATGCTTTGATAATTGCATGAATATACTTCCTTCTTTCCTTCATTAATTTCAATATGAAGTGGTCTCTCACTACTTTCATCTTATATACACTATTTCTAGGTAAATCTTCTTCTTCTTCATTTTCTTATGATTTAAAATGAACCAAAGGACAATACCAAAATTTTGGAATCCTCTATGTTTAATTTATGTAGAAAATTTAATTTAACTTATAGCGACACAATATTTTTATAATTTCAATGTTGTGCGTCATTTTAACCTTATTTTACATTAAAATATTTTTAATTAAATGACATAAATGAGAATTTTTTTAGCTAAAAAACATGATTAAAATATTGTGAGACATAATTAATGGTTTTCCAATAGAAATTCCTTGGTTGTTATATTGATCTTATTTTTGGCGCAGTTTAATAGAATTTATCTTTAGGTCTTGGAATGTGAAATTAACTAATAATACTATAGTTTTGTTGTTATATGAGTTATTTGAGGTTGAATTGGTTAAAATCAAAAATTATATTTATATTTTTGATGGAGAAATTAAATTTCACAATCATTATTATCCTTGAATTTAACTTAAAGATCGAGTTTACATCTCATAATGAATTGTATGATTTATAAATTATCATTATAAATGGTATAGTTTTCCTATAATCCTTTGTTATGCATGGTGTGTTTGTATCACCTTGTTATATGATTCATGATCATCAGAATGGGTATAATAATGCAATGCATAGTTATAAACATTAGATGTGTTGATAATGGTAAATGGGAGAATGGTATATGATGAGGACCATATGTGATATGTTATAAAATTATAAATTATTGAATGATGAAGAGTGGATTACATTGTAAAATTTTAATGTAATAGGGATAGTATAGGATTGATGTAGCTAATGTTAAATATAGAAGTAGGTCATGTGATGATCATGTTATGGTATTGTTAGATGGCCAATAATGGACATGGTTCTATAGAAAATTCATAGATGTGATATAAAGTGATGATTACATACAGGTAGTGAATGAAATAAAAAATTGTCTATTATAAATATGACATATAAGGGATGCATTGGGGAAATTACATAGATTAAATATAGAATTATTGGTGTTAAATTCCATGTATATGGCCATGATTCCAATATTGGGCTGAGATTAATATCATGGTGTTATTAAACCCTTTAATTTATTGAGGCCCATTAATAATGAATTACATGACCATTTCATTGTATCATACATATAATCATTACCAAAACATTTCCTTGGGGAGTCTCATCCTTTGATTAAGATGATTCCTTTCTTATTGAATTCCATATATTAATGCCAAGGATTCCTACTGGACACCCTTGTTAAATTCCATAGGATGAGGTCCCTATATTTGGATGAATCTCTTTGGAAATAATTCCATAATTATAAGCCATGGATTCAAATAAAGATGTTCTTCTAAATGTTAGGGATGGTTCCATGAGTATAGACTTGTAAACTAAATCTGTGGAATTCCAATGATCACCCCCTTAGATTACCTATGGTATTTATTTGGAGGTAATTACTAATTTAACAATTTGGATTCCCTTATGTTATTGAAACTACGGTTTTTTAGTAGTATACCTTGGAGAAATTTGTATCATGATGGATACTATGATCAAAGAGTCACCAGTTATAGCTAAGGCTTGTATATACCTATAGCAAGAGTCCCATGGATCCCAAATATTAAAAAAAATATTTTTTTATAAGAAGTATAAATGATTATTTTTAAATCTTTTTTCATGGACTTTATTATAGAATGGTTATTTTAGGGACTTCATTGGTGGTGGCCTACGCGGTTATACTCAAACCCTTCCCGGGATTCCATGTAACATGAGTGACCTATAAGATATCACTATTTCATTGCATGTATAGGTATGGGAAAGTTCTTACTATATTTTTTCTTTGTTTTTTGGATGGATCATGGGAGTTTTGGATTTGTGCATGACTCGGGGCTATTGTTTTATGTTTCATTAAGTGGTATTTAATATTTTGGGTATGTATGCGTCTGAATTTTTGTTGATTTTTTCCATGTACGACATGTTTTATATAGTTCATTTGGTATTTCATGATTTATTAATTTTTACACTTTGTTAGATTTCATTTCACTACTTATTTATCTAGATAAAGTTATTGATTGTATTTATTTCCACATTTTCTTCACTCTGCTATGAGGGTATAGTCTACCCACCATACGACTTTAGACCTGCACATCTAGTCAATAGCCTATAGTATATTAAGAGGCATTCCTTAGGACATATGGTTCATAGTATTGGGGAATTGGTTTAGTGGATTCTAGGCCCATGCATTACAAAATAATGTCATGGGTGATTCCAAAACGTCCCATGAGGTGATCCTAGATTTGAACATATAGAATCCATATACTATACTATTGATGAATCTATATCTCTATAACCCAAAAAATTCTATAACCTAACCTAATTGGAAGGAACTAATCCATGTACTAGGTCCATGCCATACAAAGGGGAGGTGTAGATGGTCTCATCATGGATAGATAAGAACCATGTTTTAATCCCACACTAATAAGCCTATGATCCCCATGAAAATAGTGATAAGAAGTGGGGAAAAATTATTAAGTCTTAATTATAAATGAACTCATCTAAATTAGATATCCTCATCCCACCACCTCACACTACCCAATGTGAAGCCCCTCTTACCACATGTAATAACATCATTACTAATTCCAACCATAAATCTCCCAAATATCATAAAACTATTCGGGATTCCAAGAATGGTTCATTAAATATGTTGAAAGCTATTTTAATAAATAAAAAATAGCCCTTAATAATTCAAAACTAGTATTAGTCTTTCAAACTCCCCCTTAAAACCATTTAGAAATTAATTTCCATTTCAAATACACCATAAATGTTCCAAAATGACCTTCGTATTACATTTTATAAAACTCATTTGAAATCTCATTTTGAAATCCTTTGTGAAGAGTTGATGATCAATTTAAAAAATCTTTTAAATAATGTATAACCATAGGAAAACAATAAAATATAAAAGTTTAAGTCACTAATTGATTGCATAAAACATACCAAGTAAAATTTTTAAAATGAAAAGTAAATACAATTTCCAATCAACTTATGACTCAATAATTTAATTTTATTATATAAGAGTTTATTAAATATACAAAAAATTATTTAAATAATTTTTTTTGTTTGAAACTGTCATAGAAATTTTATAAAACAGACTGTATTATTCTAAGTTTTATATATGAGAATTAGAGTTAAACTATTTGGGAACACCTTTCAAATTGGGAAACAGAAATATAAATAATCATCAATACAATAATAACCCACTAAAGTTTCCATTAAATGTGTATTTTCATATTCAAAAGTTATTAGAATCTTTAAGAACACATGGCATATCAAGGAAAAGAGAAGGTATTGAAACACCTACCTGGAACTTGGTTCTTTCAATGACTAGAGTCCAAATTCAACCCAAATAGGCAAAAAACAATATAAATAGATAATAAGTAACCTTAGTTAAAGTTAAATCCCATGAAAATTCATTTACAGTGAGTCCTATGTTGCTGATACCTATTTAGGGAGAGAAACATTGGGAAAATGGAGGAAGGAGGGAAGATAGGCTCATTCCTAGTGGGAATCTCCAAAAAACCATGAAAGAAAACAAAAATCGAAGGAGTGATAAGGGAATGTTTCCTATAAAAATATCTATAACAATCCTTGTAATGTCCTAGAATTCCATGGATTGAAGAACTTTCCAGAAAGATCATCTTCAGCAATAGATCCTTACCAAAAATGGACCTTCACCAGGTATGGGATGTTATTTAATTCTGTTCCTTACTCATTCTTGGTTTTAAATGATGAACGCGGATCAACGCATGAATATATTTATCTGAGGATCATTCATTCTTGTGGGAGCTATTTCAATCAGGTTTATCTTTGGGGAATTAATCCATTCATGATTTAATTATATTTTATTTTGTCCATTTAGTCCTTCTAATGGTAGTGGATTAACACCGTGAAAAATGATGGTGACGGTTTGTTCCACACATTGGTTGATGTTGATTTATTCCTCGTTTTTACCAGGAATTCTTCACATTCATTGTGGGTTGATGAACGATCGGTCATTGTGCAATAGTTCTTTATGTAATAATCCAACATATAAGATCTGGAATGGATACGGTATGACGTAGATGCGATGAAATTGATGATATATGGATTGAGGCTGTGTGGGAGATATTGCGAATTGAATGCTTTCTTGCGAAAGGTATCACAATGGAAATTTTAACCCCAAGCGATTAAGAATGCCACCCGAGGGATCCAAAACTCCCTCCGTATTGAAGAATGGACCCCCAGAGCATGTTTGGTGGTCCATGTATGTTCTTATTGCATGCTGGTGGTACACGAAATTGGTGGAACACTATGGTAGTGATTGTGAGCTGGATGACAGGGTGGCGCGGTGGCGGTGGTGGTGGTAGCTGCGCTACGCAACGGCTTTCATGGAGCAATTGTGGATCTAACCACAGCGTGACCTGGACCTATGAAAGGACGTGGGTAGCACCAGCAATCCCAGTCTACGGGACTGGACTGGTTGACCAAGAGGTGGCACCCACTATCGCTGTGTTGTGTGAGATGGAAGCGGCTCTACCACATCCGGGCTAGAGGAGTCGGCCTACTCAAAGGCGGGCTGAGCTGCTTCTAGCGGGTCGTTTCCTAGTCATACAAGATGGACCAGTAGAGGGCTGATCCCAATGGTCTAGGACGGGCCCAATGGGCCGGGTCAGACCCGGTTCATGTAGGATCAGTCTGACAGGGTCAGAATGGACCTGGACCCAACCAACCCCTATTTCGCTAAAATGTTCGTAAGTTCTAAACGAAGCATCTGTTTTATGATCCATCTATGTTGTTGGTACTCTTGAAATTCATAGGTCCTTTTGAGATAATCTAAGTGTATTTTTTTGGAATTTAGAGGATGTCCAATTGATTTGAAGAGCAGGCCCTCCTGATTCAAGCAGACTTTGTTCAGAGTCAGATTAGATCTATTAGAGAGATGCTTGGACAGTTACTCCGTTGACCACTTAGGGCATGAGTACTCCTTATCCCTCATATTAGGTAGATATGGGACTCCCTAAATCATTAGATGGGATCCATTTCCTTTCAGAAGTTTCCTTTTGGGGTGTTACTCCCCTGAAGGACCAGGATGTGGGTTTTTTTACATGTTTATGAAGGAAGAGTAGATACTCCCCTATGGGACCAGGGCGTGGGTTCCCAAAATTTGGAGTTGTTACTACCCTTCAATTCCAGGGTGAGGGTCCTCCTTACACAATATTCTGACAGAGTCGGTACTTCCCTGTCATGCCAGGGAGTGGGTCCTCTAGCCTGGGGTTAGTACCCCCTAACGTATTTGGGTGTGAGTCCCCCATAGTGAATGAACTAATAGAGTGGGTACCCACCTAGGACCAGGGTGTATTTCCTCTAGTCTCTGAGTAGTACTCCCCTACAATTTAGGGTCAGAGTCCTTGATATACAATGTATTACTCCATTTTCACAACAAGGTGAAGGTCCTTCATGAGTAGTACTCCCCTATTGGAACCATGGCGTGGGACCTCACTTATGGAGTAGTACTCCCCTATCTCCAAGTAGCGACGGGGAGCAGTTCCTCCATAAGAGTTGGAGATCCATCGACTGTAGTACACAACTACGAGGAGAAATCCCCTCCACATGAAGAGATCGATACCTAAGTTGGAGAAAGTTCTCCCTTGAAGAGGATGAGGTGTGGGCCACTTCTTATATGAGCAACTGGGGTATCAAAGGATTATCTAGAGCAGTGCTCCCTCAACTATGCACAGTGGTTAGGGGTGGGCCTCTTCACTTGGGTTTCTATAATGTTGCATTGGGTGCATGACTATGTTGACTAGACCTCTAGTTTTGGGCACTATATTTGGACCTAGAACAATATTCCCAATGGAGTGTAGCTCTCAGATGGGTGCCACTAATGATGGATGTGCTCGTGGAGTTTGATCTCTTAGTTTGTCTGTTACTATGTGAGCCTTCGGTGAGAACCCTAATACTGGATATGAGGTTGGGATATCATGTTTCATAGTGGTTGAGATGAGTATATCTCGATGTTCATGGTATATGTATGGGTATATACCTGAGTAGAGATGACAGTGCATTTTGTTCGTGGTTTTTCTCTTGTGATTTATCTTTTCTATTTTGGGGTCCCCTACTGAGTATTTTGTTACTCACCCCTACACATGTTTCGGCCACACGTGTTGTGTATGATGGGGATGATAGGATCTTTGACATAGACCTTGGTGGCCCAGTACCAGGCGGTGCCCAGTGAGATGCGACAAGAAGGATGTACTTCCAAAGCATCTGATAACTACTCCTTTACTACCCTTTAGGTGTGGTCTTCTGCAGTCATCTTATAGAGATCTTTTATAATTTTTTGTTTTCAATTTGTCTTTTGTTTATTTTTTATTCTATCCCATTTTACATTTTGATTGTACATTTACTCAGTGGCTATTTAGTGGCATGCATGTTTTTCTTTCCATTTAGTTGGGATGGGTCATGAAAAATTGGTATCAAAGGAGGATCAGTTCCAACTTTGGACTGAGAGTTTGGGAGATTGGGTTGGGTTGCATCACAATGATGTTAAGTTGTTTCGTGTTTAACTCTTTGGCCAAGTGTTCTATTGTTGGGGCAGTGGATGATGTATCTATTCACTGGGAATCAGATAACCATTTTTTTCGACTCGGTACATTAGGACACTGATGTCTAGGAAATGAATGGCACATTCATCATATAGGAATGGTTTGTGATTTCCATGTACTTCTTGAGTCAGCTATCCAGATATACTCTTTTAATCATGATTCATCTCGATCCATTTTAGGATGCCACCATTTATATTGATAGTCAGAATTCCATTACAAGACCATGAGGATGGTCCACCGAGTGATGAGGTATTGGTACAGGGACCAGTACTAGATATAGACATACCTGGTGGTGCACTAGTGATACCACCACCTTTTGATCAGAAGTTTCTACTAGAGCTAATAGTATAATATGCGCATAGGCTGAGTGCACTACATGAGTTACAGAGGAATAGAGATCAAAGTTTTATAGGTGAGATTGATCCTGAAGTGGCTGAGGATTGGCTAGAGGTAGTTACGATTGTCTTCCACCTAAAAATGAAACCTCTCGACCAGTTAAAGATATTGGATTCGATCCTTCTTCAGGGTACGTTGGGGAGATGGTGGAGTATGAAGATCTAGACACACGATGAGGTGACCCACACGTGGTTAGACTTTGAGCACCTCTTCAGGGAGGAGTTCTTTCCAGAAACATTACGCTCCATGTGTATACTAGATTTTATGCACCTACGACAAGGAATCATGGAAATAGCAGAATACTCTATGAAATTCATGGATATTTCATTATAATCTTTGAATATGTCACATGAACTATAGATCAGGTCCCATACCTTCAAGCCTGGACTATTCCAGGAGAAATGGCGTCAGTGATACCCCTTAGCACTTCAACATATTCCGGGGTTCTGGAGTGAGAACTAGTGGTTGAGAGTTTCCTGGAGGAGGAGTAGATGGATGTGAACTATGGAAAAGGTCAAAAGATAGAGGCTTCTACTGGAGAAAGAAGATTATGGGTGGAAGGATCGCAACGTAACATGCATACCCATGCCCAAACACAAACACATGGGTCTATGGTCTAGGAGCAGCACCAAGGGGAAGATCAACCACATAACAAGCGGTGTTATGATTTCAACAGGCGAGGGCATCTCGCTAGAGATTGTATGACCTATCGTGTTGTTGAGAGGGAGTCGATTGACGAACTGCCTTGGTAAATACATCACTTGGGGTAAGGAGTTCCACAAAATGGAGAGCAAGGTAGATGATTTGGAAGAGAAGTAGGAGGTGGTAGGGAGTTTTTAGCTTTTCCACCACCACCCCCAGGTGGCCCACACCAGGGTCAGGGATCCAGAGGATGTGGGTGAGGATAGATGCATGTAGTCATTGATAATGACCAACAATATCCAGGAGAGATTGAAGGTATGATCTGTTCCATTTCTTTTGGATTTCATTTTAAATACTCACAAGTTCTAGTTGTTCTACTTTCCCCATGAGTTCTGTTTGAGGATTCGAGGTTCTGTTTGGACCGTGGAATTGACCATTATGTTTATAGATTCATGCTGGAGGAGACTCGTTTATCACACACTGGTGATAATAGTGTTACATGAATCTTGGAAGTGGGAGTTTTAGATGGGATATCTTAGTCATGGTGTCTAGGCCTTATGACATCATTCTTGGTATGTACTTATATCATTCATACTTGGATTGATTATGTTAGGAAAAGGGTGTGGTGTGTCCACGATGTTGTAAATAGGTTTCCCTTCCGGTGAAAGGGAAACTCGAGCAACACAAGGTGGACTCTCAAAAATTGTCATGCTTGGAATCATCCTATGTTGGAAGAGTTACTCCTCATGATGTTTTTGTAGTGTGGAATGGTTTCTTACCATCCATACTCAATAGGTATTCCACTTGTGAGTTTGTATGTGATACTTTTTTGGCAAGTTGTGTGGCCACTAAAGTTTGTAGAAAGAAGTCCTAGTAATACCCGGTGTTCACTAGTGGGTATCCCTTCTTCATTTGTTAATACCCTTATGTCTTTATCATCATCCCTAAATGTGTGATTCTTGTGGAGGATTTAACACAATTCATACAAGGGTGTATGTGAACTGTGGGGTTTTTTCTATATCTACATCATGTTAGCATGAAGGTGAGCTACTAGACCCCATGAAATTATGTGTATCATAGTGTATGGTTATTTCCCGCTTGTCACAGCTACGAAACAATTTCCCATTAATGCAGGATGTTGACCTAGTAGAATATAGACATGAGAGTGGTCGATCTCAGTCATTTCTCGATGTGTGTTCTTGTAAGTAGCGCATTAACCCTTGGTGAACTCAATTCTCTTTCCTTGAGTATTGGATTTTTCTTTTTGGGGATGAAAGGTATTAAGTTTAGGGGAATGAAATGGCCTGAAATTCCTTGGATTTTTTAAAAAATTAAATGGGATTATTTTGAGACCAGGCTCTAAGACAACATGTAATTCTGAGGCTTGGAGTGGTCAGAACTTATTTTTTGAAGTTATTTTTAGGTTCATTAAATAATTGTGCGTGTGGGAGTTTCTAAATTTTAAACTGGTTCCCGTATCAAATATTTGATGGCACCGTGGAACTCAGAGCATCGAGATTCACCTAGAAAGGGCCTAACATTGACTAGTGTAGTCCAACAGTGGAAGTTATTTTTTGGATGTAAATAAAATTATTATGTAACAATTATTTTATTTTAAAATCCTTATAAATCCTAAATGGTAACTCAGATATGAAATCCTAGAGTACCATTTATCTCTTGTGGGAATGTTTCCCTTATGTGGAGCTAAACCTTTATTGGCATGAGATGATGGTGGAGGATAGTTTTTGAACTTTCTTAAGAAAATTAAAATGGCACGTGTGCACGGTTTTTAAAAAATATAAATGGGTGCTCAAATTGAAAATCTGAGGGAACCATTGCATCCAGAATGATGAAATTACCTATGGATGGACCTAATGTCAGCCGACATGGGTCGACCGAAAAAGATAATTTTTTGACTTTTTAAGAAATGTTAAAATAAAATGAACATGTTGTTTTATTTTATTTTGATATTTCAAATTATTGCGGTGAAATGGTTTTTTAATAAAGTGAAACCAATAATGTTGTTTAATTAATGAAATAATGTAATAAAATTGCAATGCGGCAGAAACATAAAGGCATTTTCACCTATAGTGTTTTTGACTGGGGGGGTGAATTTTTAGAACGTTGTGATAAACCCTTAGAACATATGGAGGATCTCCATTAACAAACAGTGAATAATTAATAATGATCGCCAATGACCATGATAATTCCTAACCCTTTTCATGAGATTTCTTCCTCGACGATAGCTCAAAGAAATTTCAGAATGGATCACCTTCAGCGACAGATCCCTCCCATGAACGAACCTTCACCATGTAGGGGTTGTTATTTTATTCCATCCTATCCTCGTTCTTGGTTTTAAATGACGAATTTAGATCAACCCACAGATAGGTTGACACATGGATCATTCCTTCTCCCAGGATATATTTCTATCAGGTTTATCTTTGGGGAATTAATCCCTTCATGTTTTAATTATAATTTATTTGTTCCATGTAATCATTATAACAGGAGTGGATCAATGTCATGATGAATAACATAAACAGTTCATTCCTCACTTTGGTTGATGTGGATTTATTCTCCTCTTTTACCTGGCGTTCTTCGTGTTTTTCGCAGGTGGACGAATGGTCGGTCATTGAACAACCATTGTTGATGCAACGATCCAGAATTTAGAATCCGGAATGGATTTAATATGATGGAGGTGCGACAATTTTGATGGCGAATGGATTTAGGCAGTTCAAGAGATACCACTGATCAGATGCTTTCGAGAGGAAAGGATCACAATGGAAATTTGAACCCCAGGTGATGAAGAACGTAGACTGAGGGCTCCAGAACTCTGTTCGGATCGAAGAACAGACCATCAGAGAATTTATTGTGATATTCATATATTCTGTAGGTGCGTCGACACTGGTAGCATCCATGTGCTGGACATTGGGGCGACGCACCGCGTTGGTGGTGGAAGCCACGATGCATGGATGCCCATGTGATGGATCCACTGGTATGGTCGTGGCATAACCTATACCTGCAGAAAGTGACAAGTCGCACCTGCAAACCCATTCAATGTGAGAAGAAAATTTGACCCAGAGGTAGCGTGAGATGGCACCACGTGGTGCCATATGGACGTGGCTCCACTGCCTCCAGGTTGGAGGAGCCGAACTGCTCAAAGGCGGGTTGTGCTGGTTTTGGCAAGCTGCACCCCAGCCAAGTGGGTTGGGATGGGACCAATGGGGTTGGTTTGTCTGATTGGGTTGGACAATACCCGAACTGAACCATCCCCCATTTCTCTAAAACTCCCATTTGACGACCCATCTGTAGCATTGGGACCCTTTAAACAAGACACCCCTTTTGAGATACTCTATGTGAGTTTTTGAGGAAGTTAGAGGAAAAACTATTGATTTGAAGAGTGGGACCCCTAATACAAGCAGACTTTGAGGAAAGTCGGGGAAGTTATTTTGAAGAGATGCAAGGATGGTTACTCCCTTGAGGACTCAGGGAACAAGTACTCTTTATCCCTATACTTAGGTAGAGATGGGACTCCCCATGTCATGGGAGGGGATTTTTTTCCTTTAGGTAGTTTCCTCCAGGGGTGTTACTCCCCTGAAGGAATAGGGTGCAGGTTCATGGAGATGTTTGTGAAGAAAGAGTATAAACTCCCCTATGGGACCAGGGAGCAGGCCCCCTAACATTGGAGTCATTATCCCCTTTCTGTTCCAGGGTGTGGGTCCTCCTTACACATTGTTCTGGAAGATTCGATACTCCCCTGTCATTCTAGGGATCAATTCCTCTATCCTGGGGTCAGTACTCCCCTAACGCATTAGGGTGTTGGTCCCCCATAGCGAATAAACTAACATAATAAGTACTCCCCTAGTACCAAGATGCGGGTCCACTAGTCATTTAGTAGTACTACCATTTATGTTAGGGTGAGGTTCCTCGATATATGAATTAGTACTCCCCTATCACAATAGGGTGTGGGTACTTCCTGATTAGTACATTACTATTGGAACCAGGGTGCGGGTCCTCACTTATAGAGTAGTATTCCCCCATCTCCGAGTAGTAACGAGGAGCGGGTCATCTATAGGAGATAGATTTCTGTCAACTTTAGGACACAACTATGTGGAGTGAGATCCTCCACTTGAAGAGATCGATACCTAAGTGAGGTTAATTTCTCCCTCGATAAGACTGAGGTGTTGGCCACTCCATATAGGAGTGAATGGGTTATCAAATGACTATTTGGGGTATTGCTCCCTCAACTTCGCACAACGGTGAGGGTAGGGCCTCTTCACTTTTGTTTCCATAGTCTTGCATTGGGTGCAAGATTATGTTTACTAGACCTCTAGTGTTAGGCACTAGAGTTGGACCTAGAAGAATGTTCTTGATAGAGTGTATCTCTTGGATGGGTTCCACCGGAGATAATTGGGATTGTGGAGAGTGGTATTCTATTTTGTGTGTTACAAATTGAGCCTTCAGTGAGAATCCTGATGCGGGATTTGAGGTTGGGACCTCATGTTTCTTATTGGTTGGGATGAGTATATCTTGATGTTCATGGTTTATGTATGGGAGTATGAATAAGTATATATGAATATTCATTTCTTTGTGATTTTTCTCGTCTGATTTATCATTGTGGTTTCTAGGTCCCCTAATGAGTATAATGTATCTCACCCCTGCATGAGCATTGCCCGCACCATTTGGGTCTCGTGTAAGTGACATGCGCCTCGACAGAGACCTCAATGGCTTGGGACCAGGCAAAGTCCAATGAGATACAGTAGGTAGGACGTACTTCCACAACTTTTTATAGCCACTCATTTCTTCCCCTTCAGGTGGGGTCTTTTTTCGATGTATTACATAGATCATTTGTACATTACTTTTTACATTTTGTCTTTTCTTGGGTTCATATTTGAGACCATTTGACTTAGATCATGTACCTTTACTCAATGGTTGTTTAGTGGCATGAACAGTTTCCTTTCCAGCTTTTTTCAGATAGGTTGTGAAAATTCTAATATGAATGATGGGAAAGAAAAACCCAAAGGGGTAAAAAAATGATTGTGTGTACTGGTAAAATATAAATGTTATAAAATTGGGAACTAAGGAAAAAAACATTATCACCATTACCACACTACAACGAATCCCTTACAAAGGAAATGATTTTTCATGGTCTCTTACACCATAATAAAATGTTCCCAAAAATTCCAAAGGGATTACACTCCCCCATAGTTTAGGAATCTACAGTATGTAAACTATTGGATCTTCCCCAAAGCACCACTACACCATGCTGTAGTGTGGTCCCCTAACCATGAAAGAATTTCACTTGAAATGAAAGGGTCTTAACTCTATCAAATATACTCAATAGTGTATCCCTTTTTATACACCCTCAAACACCACCAAATTATTTCCAACATGTCATGATACCATCTTGTTGTGTTATGGTATCCCATATGATAACCACCACACTACAAAGACCACTTTTGTAGCACAATTATCTACTAAACATTATTATTTCACCCAAAAACCCTAGAGGACTCCAAAAAGATCAAAACCACAAATAAAATAAGGGAAAACACCATGAAATGAATAAAATTACCATAACGGAATGGTTGAGGTGTAAAAAACCCTTTATAATAAGTATTTAAATCCATCATCTATAGGATAATAATAATAATATTCAGTAGCCTCCATGAATATAATTTTATGATAGTTTAATCAAAACATGATTCTTTTATCAAATTTTTAAAATAAATTCTCTTTCTTATATCTTCACCGGTCACTCACATCCAAGAGAATAAATTTTAAGAATATTTTGATTTAGAAACCTCTATCAAAGTCCATTGAATTTTACCTCCTAGCATATAAATATTCATTTATTTCTCTAATGTATGTACCTTCATGAAATGGGTATAAAATCAATCCACCAACCATATTCCCCAACATAATGATAGTGAAAATTGTCAAACAACACATTGAAACAAAAACAATAATAAAACCATCAATAAACTAGGGGTACTTCAACACCCCATTGTATTTTTTTTCTATAAAAACTAAAAAAATAATTTCCATTTCATACTACTTTATCTTAATTATAATAAATGCAATGTGGGAAAACATATCGCAACCTTATTTTAAAGGAACGTTGGAGAGAAATTATTTACTATACCTTTACATAAAATTACTTCTTCCGCATTTTGATTTTCTACTTTCTCTAGAGATGGATAAAACCGTAGATTTCTTAACAATGTGCCTTAAGTAGGTCAACTCTATGTCTATTTGGGTAATCCTAGTGTAGAAAATAAGAGTAAGTTTACCACATATATAAATAAATCTATATATATTTATATATATGTTACCAAATCTGAATATATTTATATGGGGACATACATAATTTAATTTCAAGAACCATGAAACCAACAATAATTAAAAAAATACCAACAAAATGTTCAATTTAAACATATAAAACCTCCAAATTTCTCTTAGATTTCTCATCAAACAACATCCCATTCATAAATATGATTTATATAAACAAAATTAATGGATGAAATAATGGTTTACATACCTCAACATTCACCTTTAAAGTTCTATCTGTAAATTAAATATTTCATGCATATACCTCTTGAAACATTCTATTTGTATTGGCTCCCCATCAAGGGATACTTATTAATAATCCTCATTATTGAATGTAATAATGATCTATGTTGTAGTTGTATCCTTTTTTATAAATTGTATACAACAACTCAATCAACTACCCCATAACTGCACTTATTAAATTCCCAATATGGTAGAACTGATAAGAAAATAATTAAGGTAACAAAAATGGATTATCCTTTCTCTTTAGTAAATGAATAATGGTTGAGAAATATTTCTCATCTAATATTTTTCATTATTTATATCTTTTATACTGAGATATGTCTTTATTAAAGTCCCACTTTAGATTTTTTTAATTCTTATCTTTCATGGAAAAAATGGACTTCATGGTCCCTTTAACCTTTTTCTTGTGTGGGATAAACATGTCTAAATATTAAATAAATGAACTTTCATCCAAAAGTTTATTACTAATTACATCAATTTTATTCATCATTTCATTTTAAACAAGTATTATTTTCATACAATTATCTTAAATATAAAAATCTAGTAAACATATTCCACACAGACCTTCATGCGGTCTTGGGCCATCATCCTTGGAAAATCACACTTTGAATTATAGTTTCCCATCATTTTAATAAACCTTATTATCTTTATCATATTCAGTTTCATGATATTTCTCAATATCATTAGACGTATTCAACTTGTTTGGACACACTATCAATAAATACCTCTTAACATACTCATATTTTATAAAGTTTACACATGGTTTCTTTGTGATTTTTTAATTTATATTATTCATAAACTCCCCCAACTATTTTTCTAGAATGTAAATAAGTAAAATATTACTTTTTTCTCTTTACAAGATTCATTAATTCCTATATTCAACTTGATTCCTTTAATCATTACTTCTTTGGACTATTTACCAAGTTCCCTGGTTTGGCCCCTATTACCATATTAGATGAATTTTTGTCTTTATAGATACATTCATTGAATACTTCTTATATAATTTTTGTGAGTTATTTTTCTTAACTATCTTCTTTTGTTGAACATCCCTCTTTATAACCTTATTTTTAAAAAATATTTTATAAATTTTTTCACCTACTCTATTTTTTGTTTCATACTTATTTCATTTTAACATATGGATGATAAATATACTTTTTATACTGATATTCAAACTAATTATGTCCACCTTTTTTTGATATAGTCACATTATTCTCAAAGATATGTGAATCTATTATTTTTTAATTTTTTATATTTCTATTAAGTCTTTCTTCTGAAAAACATGTATTCTTCCTTCCTTATCTCTATCCCACCATTATTTAGGCATCATGTAGAACTAATATTTTACCATATTGGGACAAAATTCAGTTTCATTGTTCCCAAATTTCCAATTTAACTAATAGTTTCCAATTATAATCTTTCAATTACTTTTTGATGTAATATGGCCAGATCCACTTTATTAATATTTTTAAAGTGGAATTACCATATTCATGGTACCTTCTTGGGTGGGTGATAATTCTTAAATATGATGACATCTACCATTTACATATTGGAATCTTTTTTGGATATTTTATTAACCTATATTTTCCCATTTTTAGAATTAAAACCATTATAATAAATTAAATCATAATAATTCTATGATTTTTTTGTGTCCATCAATTACCTTATTCTTATAGAAAGTTAAAATAATATGAAAGTATGATTTCAATATCCCATTTCCAATGATATGAGTCACTTTTAAGTTGTAAATCTAAAAACAATTTGTGGTATCATATTTTTTCCATAATGTGGTAATTTCTCAATTATGATGGTTCTTGTTTTTTTAGTCTCACATCAAGATGAAGTTACTTAATTTTGAGAAATATCTTCTCATCATCAATGAATCTCAATATTACTTATTAAAACTTATTTAACTTGTTTAATTTTTTTTTGTTATTATTGATTGATTCTTGTAAAGGGTTATGAAGGTCTTGTATTATTTTTTCGATAACGTCAAATTGTGTATAATTAACATTGATGGAGGTATTGTACAGTTTTTAAGTTAATATTAAAAATTTTATAAAATCATTTATTTTATACTTATATTTTAAAATTTTATTCAGTTCTAAAATAATCTTTTATTTTAAATGTGTTTTCAATTATTTCATTAATTAAAAATGTTTTGTGATAGAAATGAATTTTCAAAACATATTAATCAATGAATTATATATTTATTGAACTTACATTTCTAGATATACCTTTTCTTAAATTGGTTTCTTAATAAAACAAAATATATATGTGACCATTTATTTTGGAAATTTCTTTAAATGATACTTTTATTTAGATTAAAGTTCATAAATTTTCTTGTTAGTCCCATATTCCTTATACTCCCCATATCTTGAAAATCCATCTTAGAAGAATCATTCAGACCAATTTTTATAGATGGGAAATCACCACATTGATCAGTCTCTAATAGTGGATGATCCAACTTATATTTTGTTTTTTGTAAATTCGTTTTCCTCTCTTTTCATCCAATTTTATAGGGTTTTGAATGGGGAAATATATTTAGTAATAATAGATATGTATATTATGTTATCAATTTGAGGTATCTTAAAAGCTTCAGAGAGTCTACACATTATATTTACCTATTTAATCAACTTCAAAATAGATCCTTTTGGAGGTATCCTGGTTCAGTCTAATATAAATTGAGGTGACCTAGTTCTATGAACCACTTGTGGGGGAAGGGGGTGAATTTGTGGCCTATTTTTTACAAAATAATCTTTTTTTAAATCAACCTCGTTAGCTGGTTAATTTTCAATCCCCACTTATCAATGAATCTTAACCTTATCTGAATATATAGAATGTAAATAGCACATGTCACATCTATTTTACAAGGTTCTTATCTAAGTAATTCACTTTTTTGTGATTATTTAATATGAAAAATAAATAATTATACATTATAATTAATCATAACGTAAAATCGGTCCGTGAATCCAAGACCTGCAAAGAGTCTCACAGTGTTTAATCTTTTTTAATTTTTATTGGAAATTTAATAATTAGCGAGTCACAAAAGTTATGGATTCGCACATTTCGTTCCTCATATGTCATGAACCATGAAAGAGGATCCCATATCATGACTACTCTAAGAACACCTCCAATAGGACAGGGGCTGGTGACTAGCACCGAGTCGGAATGTCCCCTAAATATGAGGAGTTAGCCAAAAGTACATGTACACACGCACACATCTCCAATCCAAAAATATGGAAATTTAAAAACTCAAAGTAAAAAATGAATTAAAACCACTATATCCCACAATGAGAGTACAAAAGTGAAAGTGTTGGATGGTAAACATGGCTAGAATACAAGCCCACCAAAAAGAGTCTATAACCACAAGTCCAACTTTTTAGAAAAGGGGTACTGGGACTACTGTTTGAACTACATTAACTCCTCATCCGTCTTGACTAACTATGTACCGCCTAGTCCTAGTCCACCCAAGACTCCATCAAATGGGTCAATCACCTATAAATGACATGACACATGAGGGAAAAGACCACAATGGTGTGAAAAAAAACAATACTCAATAGGACACCCCAAAACCAAAAATGATCACCACAAAGTAAATACCACCAAGGAAATAACATGAAGGAATACCATAAAGGAGATATCACAAAGTAATACCACCACGAAAGTCCAGAAATGAAATACCACAAATTAATACCAAAAAGGAAATACCATGGGAAAATAAAACCAAGGACTAACATAAGTAATACCATAATGAAATATATAGTCAGGTCCACAAAGATATATGTAGACAACAATATATCAATAAAAAATAGATATAATCAATTTAATATGACACATAGTCTCAAAAAAGATGCATAGTCTCAATAAGAAACATAGTCTCTATAGGACACACAATCTCTATAATACACAAAGTCTCTAGGTCCCAGCCAGTAGTAGAAATGTTTGCTTGAAGATCACTCATTCCGGGATAACTCACTCACCAATCCATTATGTTGTATGAAAAGTCATAGAAAAACCCACTTAGAATATATTGAAATTACCATCTCGTATTAAGGGTCCCAATGCTATAGAAATCTCGTCAAATAGACATACTGTTTAAAGGTATGACATTTTAAATTTTTAGAAGTGGGTCCTTAGGCCTATGGACCAACTCACAGTGGGTCTATCGACCCTGGTGGTCAAACACCACCGTCTACCACCTGGACCATCCATCCCACGATTGACTAAATTGACAATCATGGATAACCATGCCACAACAACTATATCTATGTGACACCTGGAGCGACCATGGGATGATTCTGTCTTGGGCGCCCTAGGGTCCGACCCAACCCAGGTCCGACCTGCTCGGCCAGGCCTACCTAGGCCCGACCCACCTGACCCCAGCCTAGTCGGCCCGGCCCGCTCCACCCCAAAGTAGGTATATTGTGCCTGGCCCAAACCCCTGATGCCCAGGTCTCCTCGCCGTGACCTGCTTGGTCCGCATCCTGCATCCCATGCGGTCACTACCTCATTTTGCATCCCACGTCCCATGAAACTACTACCATGTTCCACAGCCCTCGTATATGTCTACTGACCAAATTCCAAATGACTTCCACCAATCTTTTCTTCCTCTGTCTCTGCCAGATCCCACGCAGCCACCCACTACACTGCACTCCACCAATGCCATTATTGCCTTCGTTCTCCACTGCCCTGATTACCGCCACCTATCACCACCACCTCTCCTTGCCAAACCACCACCCCGAATCCATGCTGATGGTCCCTTATAAGGACCCCCAAGCCACCTTTGATGTCCATAATTCAAAATTATCATATATATGCACTCCTTGGGTCCCAATATACACAGACCCAACCTCTATTGTTAATTCTTCTCCAATCCTGGGGTTTGATCACATTTGGAGCCACCTAAAAAGTCAAACTGTGTCCATGGGGGTCCAACAATGATGATCATGAAGAACGAGGGATAATGAAATCACAATAATTGTAAAGGAATTAATCTTATCCTTTTTTCATATCAACCTCAATTTTTTATCATTAGAAAAAATAACTCAGAAGAATTTAAAACAATCTATTTTTAATAAACCCCACAGTTATCAACCATCCTACAATGATCAATCTACAAATCAATATATTCTTGGATTGACTTGGGTTCATCATCAAAATAAATAATGGGGAGAATATGAAGAAACTACCACCCTTCTAGGTTTAACGATCGTTAACTTTCAAGGATTGATTACCATTTGAAATCTGTTAAGAACAATCTTCGATCTTGGTTTTTTCCGTTACTACCGAGAGAAGTCTATCCAAAGACTCTGAGGATTTTCCAAGGTTATGAGGATAACCTTGGGTCCTTACCTTTATCTTCCTCCATAAGAAAAAACATCTCATCCTCAATGTAACGTTAAAATAAAATAAACTCATTGTTTATTTTGTTCATTAAAATGTCCAAAAACTATTTTTCACAGCAGACCCATGTCGGTCGATGTTAGGAATATTTTAAGGAAAACACCACATTATCAAATCAACAATAGTAAAAAGTTTCCAATATGAGTCACCATTCATGAGTTTTTATGATATTAAACAAAAATAATTTTATTTTATATTTTTTTATAGTTACGTCCTTGGTGACTTTTTCTTCAGATGACTTGTACAGACCAATTCTAGGTTGTGACTAGGGTAAATCTGCCATTATGATCTCAAAAGTGCCCTCATATTTCTATTCTAAGAACCCATTTAAATTATATTACTCTTTTTTAGGAAGGCTGCATGTGAATTCTATTAAAATCATAACATTTTTCAGTGAAATTATCTAGGCACATAGGTTCTCAGAATCCCATGCCATCTCAGTTCCTGGACTTGAAATGTTCCCAAATAATTTCCAAAAATAAAATCAGAAAAATTAGTTTCATTAAATTCTCCCCACCTTAGAAATTTACATACCTAAAATCTAAAATAAAGGATTGCTCAAACAAATGAGGTAACTGGGCAGGAATTTGATCCTCCCTCTCTCACGTGCTCCCCTAGTGTTTCCCATGATACAACCAAACTTTCACCAAAGGAGTCGACCACCCAGGAATGGTCCTATCTCACCGACCCCCAATATCCCTCACGTACTTTGTAAAAGTTGCACTATAATTTATGTCCAACTCACCCTAGTCAATGACATGTGATGGGTCATGTACGTACCACCAAAGATATGACAGAAGGATAATGTCATGTAACCAATCTAACCGCAGAGGTAGATCCAAGTGGTATTCCATCTCTCAAACTCAACATAGTATTAGGAAAGGTATGATGAACCTTAGATATAGCTTTCCACCTCGACCAAATATCCCTAATCCGCATCGAGGTGAGAACCAAAAGAAGACATGGTATCCTTCAAAGAACTCCAAAGGCCTCTAACACCTATTAATAGAAGACTTCTGTCGACTATATGAAGTCTTTATCTACTCTTGGATGATATACACCTTCTTTGTGGTAGCTCACACTAACTCTAGGCCCATGAGTGATAAGTCTCCTAGGTTAGTCCAGTAAAGTGGAAACCTATGGGGTCTCACATAAATGGATTTGAAAGGTGTCATAACAATGGTGGAGTTATAGATATTATTTTATGAAAACTCCATAAGTGATAGGTGATTATCCCAACTATGGCCAAAAACCAACATGCACCCCCGTAGCATGTCCTCCCGAACCTAAATGGTCCGCTCAGTCTAGCCATTCGTTTGGGGGTCAAATGTTGTGGTCAAGCGTAACTGAGTCCCAAATGCCTCCTACAATCCCCTTCAGAACTGGGATGTAAAGATACCATCAAAATATAATACTATCATTGATGAAACTCCAAGCAGTCGAACTATCTCTTACATGTAGAGGCATCCTATGTTCTCTACTGAACTCAGCTCCTGAATATCTAGGAAGTGGATCAACTTGGTGGGTTGTTCAATGATAACCCATATGGTATCGTATCCCCTATGTTTACATGGTTAACCTATCATAAAGTCCATCGATATCCCATCCCACTTCCATTTTGTCACCTCATTGGGCTGAGTAAAACCTACTGGAACCCGAAACTTAGCCTTCACCAACTGATAAGTGAGGTATCAAAAATTATACAACTCCATTCTTCATCCCTGGAAACCAAAATTAATGTTGGACGTCTTGGTACATTTTTACACACATGAATGTATAAACAAAGGGGATGTATGGAAATATCTCAAAACATCATTCTATAATTCCACTGGAACTACTGTGTGTCCTATGAAAAGAAGGGCATGCTCTCCACCATTTGAATAATGATTAGGAGCATGCCCTGTGGAAATCTCAGTACATAATGTATTGTAGTAAGTATCCCCAAGATATGAATCCCTGAGTCACTTTAAGAGTAGAGGGGTAAAAACCATCGACTGTAGGTAAGTATCTCTATTCCCATCCACAAAGTATATCTACAATGTTGAAAACTATTTTGATGCCTCATTCAACAACCACAAACTGAATCTCATGTTGAGAGAATCTGCCACCACATTCCCCTTCATAGGAGTATTGACAATATCAAAGTTATAGTCATGGAAGAACTCTAAACATTGAATATATCTCATGTTTATATTTTGAGAGAATATATAATTTAGACTCTTGTGGTAAAAGTATATGTTAAACTTCTTTCCCATCAGGTAGTGATGCCAAATCACCAAAGTGAAGACTACCCCTACTAACTCAAGATCATGGGTCCCATAGTTCTACTCATGTTGTCTCATATGGTGTGAACCAAAGGAAATCACCACTTTCCCCCACATCAAGACACAACCAATCTCACTTCCTGATGCTTCACAGAACACTACGTACTCGATACCCTCCTTTGGAAATATTAAGATCGGAGCACTTGTCAATCTTTTCCTCAATTGTTTAAAACTGTCATGGAACTTCTCCATCCAAGAAAAAGGATGTAACTTTCATGTTAAAGCTATCAAGGATGCTTCGACTCAGGAATATTTTGGTACAAATCTTTGATAGTGCCTAGAAAAACAAAGGAAAATCCGTACCTCAGTAACACTCTTAGATGTATCCCAAGAAAGAAACACCTCAAACTTCACTGGATCCACTACAACTCTAACCTCTAAAATGATGTGTCCTAGAAAATGGACCTCCCGAATAAAAAGTTGACACTTTTAGAGAATATCATAATGTTTGGGCTCTCATATTGCATCCAGGACCATCTTCAAGTATCTGACATGCTCCTCTTCAGATGATGAGTACACTAGGATGTCATCAATGAAGACCACCACGAACCAGTCTATGTAAGGATAATATGTCTTATTTATGAGTCCCATAAACACTACTAGGCTGTTCCTCATGCCAAAATACGTCACCAAGTACTCATGGTGTCTAGAATGGAATCTGAAGGTTTTATTTGGTATATCTTCTACCCGTACTCATTGATGGTGATAGACAGATATGATTTTAATCTTTGAGAACCACCGTGACTATCTCAATTGATCAAATAGGTCATTGATCATTGGTAGTGTAAACTTTTACTTCATGGTAAATGGGTTTATGTACCGAAAGTCCATTCAAAACCTCAAGATCCCATCTTGCTTCATGGAAATATAAACTGGGGCTACGCAGGGTGAAAAATCAGGTCTCAGAAAACCCTTTCTCTACAAGTCCTCCCATTGTACTCTCAGATCATGATGCTCATTAGGACCCATCCAATATGCAGGTGTAGATATTGGTGTCGTACTAAGGTATATATCAATGAATAAGTCTACCTATATTCATGGACGTAAACCTAGAATATCTTTTGGAAAGATGTCCTCGTAGTCCACCAAGACTGTAGGAAACTGAGGACTCAAATCATCCACTACACAAAGGGTGAGGCTAGATAACAAATTAGTAATCAGCTAAAACCTCCTATGTATGAGTCCATCATGTATGGAATTCATTTCCTTTTCACCAAAAAACAAAAACCTAGTCTCATAAATATGGACACACCACACTCTTCACGTAAAACATTCCATATGATCTTGAACTGTGGATAACAAGGCCATACTAAGAATGATGTCGTAAGGACTCGACACCACTACATATAGATCCCAAATAAAAATCTCTCCAATAATATTCATGTCACACTTTCGGCACCAGTGTGTGGTCATTTAATCTTATCTTGTAGGTGTCTTTAAATGTAAGGGTCGAGTCAACGATTAAACATGAATCTTTGAGTCCCAAATAGGGTTCGTGGAAAGAAAGGAACGGCGAGAAACCATGTCTATCAAAACTAAAGCTAAGGTGAAAAAAATTGATCGTATCATGAATCATCCCTGTAGCCCTTGGGTCATAAGACTATATATCTTGCAACTAGCATTGTCCCTAACCACCAGCTCCCTGAGCCTAGCATGGACCACCTAGTGGTGTTGGTGGTAATAGGTCAAACCTCAGACCACCTCCTTCTACCCTTCCTGATCCTCTTCTATGTCTACTTCCCTACAGACCACCATGTTCATGTCTCTACATATGCCTCAGTGGTCCACCCACATTATCTTTTCCAGTAGTACGATAGGTTGGACAATCTCTGGTGATATTACCTCTACTATTGAATGAAAAAAATTTCTTCTCTTTAGGATAACTAGACCCACCCTATGAGCCCTGAGATATATATTCCATATCCCAAGACCTCCTCTTGAATCATATCTCACTTCCTCGTCCTTGAGAAAGATGTCAGCTCCCTATTTCCAAGGTTTCTACTCTGGATTTCCCACTGCTTACCATCACTGGATGAGTCCACCCGACCAAGGAACTCTCAACTACCAAGGTTATATCAATCACCACATCATTGGTTGTAATTTACATAGGGATAATGCTGGATCATATTTACCTATACAAAGATCACTTTATGGTCTGAGTCCTAATGCATAGTTCGTGCATCACATCCATCAAATTCATGGAACAATTGGTATTGATTGATGAATACTCAAATACTAACATGTCATCCTGTTGGAGATGTAGAAGCCCCTGGACATGCCTAGACCTCATCTTACATGGTGAAAAATATTCTCTGAAAAGGCCCTCAAAATCTATAAATAGAATATTTTCTCATCATAGGATCAGGTAACCAAAACTCACCATCTCCCTACTAAGCAATGTATAAGGATCACTTCCATGACCAGCATTTGATCTTCTGGTGTGCCGAAGAGATGAAAAACATAGAACATCACCTCAAGGAAGTCCATAGACACCTAAGGGTCAGGATCACCTCAGAATATGTGAGGCCTTTATCAATGAAACTCGAGAAGTGCACTCAGACTTCACTCCACATCCACTGGTACAATGTTTACCATGTTCTAATCTACAGGTGTCCATAAAGCCGGTGCACCTCTTAGAGGTGGTATCTCTAGTAAAAATACTTATACCAATGTCTCATCACCTATAAGATCATCCTCATGATCACCTGGTGGAATATTGGGTGGATGTATATATCGAGGCATCTTGTTGTAAAAAAAGTTGTACCATGGTGAATAGTGTATATTTGGAGAGTTGTCTCAATAAGGACATGGAAGACACAACCCATTCCTATATGATACATGCATCATTATTTTACATTAAACCAATTTTTTGATGTACCGGGTCAAAAAGGAGGTCCCTAGAGTCCTGGTGCATGGATAAATCATCCACCACACCAACAATCTTTTCCCTGGCCTGAAAGGAAAACTCAAAACACTTAACACTGTTTCCCCAAACCAACATCACGAAATCCTTATCCTAAAGTAGAAACAACCTACTATGATACCACTCTGTCACTACTCATCCTAGACGGGTCCATGCCATTAATACCCTAAGCCTGCCTCAAAATGGGAATGAGATGGTTACTAGCACCTAGTAGGTATATCACACAAATGTGAGGCATTAGCCTAATGTACCTATACGTATCCACACATCTCCAATCCTAAAATTATGAAATGTAAAAACACTAAGTAAACAATTAATGGAAACCACTATATCCCAAAACTAGAGTATATTAGTTAAAGTACTATAAAGTTAACCGGTCTAGAATACAATCCCACTATAAATATTCTATGTCTAGAAGTCCAACATGTATAAAAATATGTACTGATACTATTGTGATAACCAAATGAACACCTTGTATGTCTGGCCTCGCTAAGAACTTCCTAGTCCTAGTCCACCTAGGACTCCATGAAAGGGTTTAATCATTTTCCCAATATATCAATTGTGTGGTAAAAAACCATGCAGGGGTGAGTGAAATAATACTCAACAAGACACCTCAAAAACAAAAAGTAATATAATAAAGGAAATATCACAAAAGAAATACCACTAAGGAATACGATAAAGAAAATACAATGAAGTAATACCATTAAAAAATACCACAAAAGAAATACCACAAAGGAATACCACAAAGGAAATACCAGGAATGAATATCACTAAGGAATTCCATATGTAATACTGCAAAATAAATTATAGTCATCTCTACATAGATATATTTCTACAAAAAATATATCATGAACATGAAAATATACTCAATCCAATAACACACATAGTCTCAACAAGGCACGTAGTCTCAATAAGAAAATATTCTCCATAAGACACATTATCTATATAAGACACACAGTCTCTATAAGACACAAAAGCTCTATAAGAAACACAATATATATAAGACACAGAGTATCTATAAGACACATAGCCACTATAAGACACACAATCTCTAGGTCACAGCGAGACACATAAATATTTTCTCGAAGCGTGCTCATTCTGGGGGAACTCACTACTTAAGACATTAGGTCATATGAACACTCCCAAAAAACCAATTAGGATATCAATAAATGATCGTCTCATCATTAGTGTACCAACACTGTAGATGGAATTTTAAACGACACACAGTTTGAAAGTTATGTAATTTTCAAGTTTTAGAAGGGGGGTCACAAGGCCTTTGGAATGACTCACAGTCAGTCCACCAAACATGGAGGTCTACCAATGTGGTTGGTGACCCAAAAATTCCTCCAAATGGCTACCAAGATTGACCAAAATAGGCATATTTTGATCCATCTATTGTGGCTATGTAGTAGTTTGAGCAATATTGGTTCAAGGTCGATAATGGGCTAGTTCCCACCTGGTAACCTTGGGTCTGACCCGACCCGAGTCTGACCCACTTGACCTGGCCCGCCTGGCCCCAACCCACCTGGCCTGACCTGCACCACCTATAGCCCGACCCATCATGCTGGTCCTGGTCCACTCACACACCGACCTCATCACCTGGAACCACCTGGTCCATACACTGCATCCCAAGTAGATGCCACTATGTTTCGCTGCCACTGAACAAGGATTCCCACTATTTTCCACTTTTTACTACCATAGTTTTATCCGATTGGCTCCAGCATCTCCCATGCAGATTAACGTCGTGATATCGGCCTTTGACACCACTACTGCCTCTAGTCACCGACTCTAGTCACTGCCACCCTATAAGTCTCCACCAATCGCCTTCGCCTCGCCTCGACAAAATGTCGAGCCAAACCAATGCTAGTGGTAACTTTCACGGACCACTGATCCACCATTTATGTTTGAAATTTGAAATGGTCCCATATTCATTCTCATAGGGTCCCTATCTACATTGAACCAACCTCTATTGTCAGGTTTCCTCTAATCTTGGGGTTTGATCACATTCGAAGCCACCCAAAGAGTCCAATTATTTCCACGAGGGTCAAACAATTATTAATACAATGAACGAGGGAGAATAAAAGAATAAGAACACTAGATGAAGAAATAATAAATAATTAAGAAGAATCTAAAACAAATAATGAAGAAGAATTTAAAACAATCTCCCATTAATAAACCACACAATTATATACCATCCAACAACGGTCGATCCATGGATCAATCTATTCGTGGATTGATCTGCATTATTCATTAAAATCAACAATGGGGAAACATGAAGAAATAAACTCCCAACCAAGGATATGGATAATTCTCTATTGATTATTTATTATCATCAACAATCTATCAATAATGAACTCATATTTCAATGTTTTTTGTTGAAGTCAAGAGAATTATCTAAGGATTATCTCCAGAGCCTCTGGAGAATTTCTACAGTTATGAGCCTAACCCTTGGTCCTTGCATTTCTCTTAATTTAAAATAAATATAATATCTACGTCTCTTTAATGTTAAAATAAAATAAACAAACATTTTATTTTATTCATTATGATTTCCATAAAATATTTTTCATTGACGACCCGCGCCGGCCGATGTTAGGCCTCGCCTAGGAAAGAAACCACATTACGAACTCAATAGTGGACTTGGATTTGCAATCTGAGTCACTGTTCATGAGTTATAAGGATTTTAGAATAATATAATTTTATTTAATTATTTTATTTATGATTATTACCTTAGTGAATTTTTCTTCATATGATCTGCTTCGACCAATGATTGGTTATGCCTAGGGTAAAGCTGCCATTATATGCTCAATAGTGCCCTCATGTTTCTTATCTGAGAATATATTTGAAATATATTTCAATTTTTTAGGAAATTCATGTTCCCATACTATTTAAAACATAACATTCTTCAATGAATTTTTCCAGGAACACTGTGCCTCAGACTCGCACACCGTCTCAGTGCCTGGTCTAAGAATTTCCCCAAATAATTTCTAAAAATAATATCATGAAAATCCGATTCATTACATCATTTACCCAAAGAAATAATTTTTTCAAATCATCCCAATGTGTATATTCAATTATTTCAAACCAAATAATTTTGAATTAGATCATTTATTAGAAACAATATGTCACTGAAATCATATAATGGATCACTTTTGTAATCATATATTCTCCAAATGCAAGCTAATTTTCAGAAATAGTACATAAAACCCCATCTATATTTCAACTCATATTCATAAATCATTAATAGGACCATATCCACTTGATTTATAAAAAAAATTATATATCGTTTGATGATAAAAAATCTATAATCTCCTCAATCTCTAAAAGTATTGAAATAATATATTAAAATATTATAAGTAGTGATGGTTTCTCCTTAACTCCCCATAATTATTATTCTCATGCTTATTTAACATTTGGTGATATAGGATCCTATTCTTCTAATAGTGCCAATACCTAAATTAAAATTTCTTTAGTTATATATCAGATCCATATTCCACTTAATCATATACATCAAGAAAATATCTTATTCTTCATTACACATGTTCTTTGTTCTATAATTTTTAATCACATAGTTTCGTCTCTCCTTTTATCCTTTTATACATATTTCACTAGAATAAATTTATATATATATATTATACTAATTATCTTCAATTATCTATTGGGAGATCCTTCTAATTTCTAAAATTTCTTAAATATTGGAGTCCTCCCATGACATCCTTTTCTATTTACCTCAATGGATTTTCTCAAATAATTTTATTGAAATACCCTTTACATTTTCCTTTCTCATTTTCATTTATCTTAGCCAAAAAACCTTCTAGATAATTTAGTGGGATTAGATATTTTTTTAACATTTCTAATTTTTCCAAGAAATATAAAAACAATCATACATCATGGATGTATTAAAACATATTAAAAAATAAGATTCATTATTTTAATCATTTATTTTGGGTGTGTATGATTATAGATATCCAATATACTCCATATCACATGATTTTTTTTAGAATAATCCATTACAAACATATCCTATTTTAATTATACATGAATTTAAAATGTTTTTTAAAATTTATATACATTAAAGACATAGACGAATCATCAAATTACACACTCTACTTTAGAATATAGGTTTTGAAAAATCAACAGTTAACTAACAATTTTTTTAATATTTTCTATATCTAAAGTAATACATAAAAAATTATTCTTTTAATACTCAAATAGAAGTATTACACTCTATGTCTAAAATTCATATGGCTAAATATTCTTATGGGATATTAAAAGTCTTATGAGCTCAAACTTTTCCAAATTTTTTCCAAATCATAAGTCGTAGGCTACCTTCAAAGTCTTACTTTTCACTCAAATTAATACAGTATTTTCTCCAATGTCGCATGTAGTATAAATTCATATTATAGAAATTAATACTTATAAAATATCAAAGTTATATACTCAAATACAATGTACGATGTTAGATAGATCATTTTTGTATAATGACCAGAATGTTATATGAAAGATTCAAGGAAAGTATTACACATTAAAATACCAACGAAATACAATCCTAAATCCCAATATGTTGATATCAAATCTGGATCCCTTTAAGTAGATAAACATAAATGAGTACGAATATACTCATCTAAAGTCTTATATTAATTTTCTCTATAATATTTATAATTTTTTTATTAATTTTATGACATAAATTATTGGAAATTGATAATTATCTATATATTAATTAGTTAAATTGATTAATTAATTGTTCAGTTATATTTTTAAGGGTCATGAGATTTCTTACGATAGTGTAAGTGGAAGGGTTTATAGTTTATATATAAATAAAAACAGTCAATGGTAGATACAATTACATAGTTTTCAATATCATATCACTCATCACTCTTTATCACCACATGGTCCACCTATATAATAATGTTAATAATTTCTATTCCATCATTTGTGTGGAATATATTGATTTTTAGGACCAATACTCCAATTATTCATTGGAATTTTGTCTCACTAATTCATATTATGAGGGAAATTATTTTAGGTACTTATCTTATTGTAGTGGAGTTATATTTATCTAAGGAATTATTTTCTGACATGCCTTGATTTATTATTCCACATCATTTTTTACATAGTGGATATGTGAAGTCACACGGTGTGAAAAATCTACATTTTATTTGTGTTTGGATAGGATTTTATTTAGTATCATTTGATCTAATGATAATTTTTAGATCATCCCTTAAATGTAGTGAATATCTATGAGTAAGTCATACACTTGATGGGTTTCTTCCTAGTTATGAATTTTCACAACCGATATTGATCAATGCTTCCTTTTATTTGTATGGTGAGTGACATGGATATTCTATTGACCCTATCCTCTCCCTTGGATATTAAAAATTATAAATGGGTTCCACAAAACATATCTATGTCCTATTCCCTTGATGTATGGGATTTTATGGCTGATATGATATGGATAGTAGAGCGGAATCTTAATGTCCCGTGAAATGAACCATGATAATGATTCCTCTACTAGACCTATAGTTTGGAAGAGGGTGCCACCACAATCTGACCTCCAACTGGTCAGGTGTTAGGGAAAATATCCATGAATTCTTGGCATACCAATGATAAATTTTCTTATTGAATATATCTAAAACCATGTGCCTCTATACACGAAATTAGTTAAATCATATATAATACAATTCATGATGAAACATTCTATAATCGATTAATTTTCACTTGACCAACATCATTCAAGACTAACACAATAATTTAAAACTATAAAGGTGGAGGGAAACAAAATATTATAATACCCTAAAGTAAATGTAAATTAAAATCAATTTGATAAAATCCTCTAAAAATTAATTTCTCATGATTAAAATAATAATAGTATCTTTCACCATCAATCACTATATCACCTGGTTTTCAATAACCCCATTCAAAACTCTTAGGAGTCCAATAATCCCCCATTGGATTTAGTAGATAATATTTCATTGAAAATATCACCTTGAGACCTAGTAATTCAAACTTCATCACTTATCCCCATTATTGTCAATAAAATAAAAGGGATAAATCCATTAATTATACTTCCACAAGTCTTTAATTTTTTAGGAAACAATTCATTGATGTAGGAAATTTACCCATATGAAAATATCTTCTCCCCCTTTCATTTAGAAATATTTCTCCCACTTAGTGTATGGAAAAAATACAAGAATGTAAACACCCCCCTTTTGGGATATATTCCAAAAAGTTTCCAAAACAACTTCATCCTTTGGAATCAATAACATGTTTGTTATCTAAATCCTTTGAGAAATCATGTTACCTGTTCCAATCCATTTTTCTACTGAATTTTCATAGAAGATTAACTAACTGAATTTACTACTTGAAACATGAGAACTCATATAAATTTTCTAAGCCTTCTAAGATGAAGCTAGGTTTAGGAAAAAATTTCTTTGTAGATAATAAACATGTCCATCTGTGTCACTCACGAATTCAAAGAAATACATAAAACAAATTATGATTTCCGTTATTAAAAGTTAACCTATGATCTTCATCAATACACACCAAAACATTAGTAAATAACATTAAATTATATAGTTATGAGAAAAATACCATATGATGAATTAATTGATACCACTTGATACAAATTTCAAACAACTTATAATAGTAGTGGTTAAATTTGAACAAGTTATATTATTTGAACTCCATTCCTTTTTACTCAACATAGTACTCAGAAACGTCTAATGAGGATTCATTATCTTTGATTTTTAGAAAAAATCCATCTACATAACTTATCTCTAGAAACGATTTGTTGATTCCACATATTTGTGTTCAAAAATGGGGGAACCACCTATTTGTGGAAGAAAATTATTTCTAGGATTTTTTTCTCAATACCATAAGATGATACCAAATACAAATAAACCTTTTATATGAAAAAATATATGAATGTAACATTAATTTATGTTTCTCTTACCATTTCTTATTCTATCATTTTAGACAGGAATAAAACAACTTGATTCTTTACCTAATTCATACACTAATCTTTTTTAATGTATTGGTATCTAGATAAGTGTTTGAAGAAGGTCATGAATCAAGTGGTTTTTCCCATTGAAAAGGATTGAATAAGTAATAGTATCGGTCGTAATTTTTTTTATATTAATATATTTGTACTTATAACAAGTTTTTTGGAATCTAGTATTGTTTTATGGTTTTAGAATAATGAAAATATACTTAAATACATTTACTCCAAGAATAGGTGGTTCCCATTTTTTTGAACATAAATAGGTGGAATAAACCAGTGGTTTATAGAGATAAAATATGTAGAGGGAGTTTTTTTAACATAAAAGGCCGTGAAGACTCATTAGAAGTTTCCGAATCCTATGTAGAGTTTAAAGGCATAGAGTAAAAATAATATCATCTATTCAACTTGAACCACTCTTGTAATAAGTTGTTCCAAATGTGTATCAAGTGGTATCAATTAACTCATTATATGATATGTTTCTAATAACTAAGAACTTTAATGTTATGTATGAATGGTTTGGGTTGAAGTTATAGAGATCCCATGTTATCTTTTAATAATCGAAAGGATAATAATATATGTGTATTTATTATAATTTCTAGGTGACATAGACAACCTTGTTGATTGTCTACAATTTTTTATTCCAACACCGAGCTCCAATTTAGTTGGCTTATAGAATTTTTATGACTCGTCAACTTCCAAGTGGTAAATTCACCTAGTGAATCTATTATGGAAATTAAATAGGAAAGGAAATTGGATCATGTAAAATGATCATTCAAAGGATTTGGATAATCAAAATGTGGTCGATGCCGAAGTATGAATTTCTTTTGGAATATGTGTTGAACACATCCCAAAATGGATATTTTACCTTTCTTGGACTCTTTACATACACTAAGGTGGATATATATTTAAATTTGAAAGGGTTAGAAGCTATTTCCATAGGGGGAGGTTTCTTAAATCAATGAATTGTATCCTAAGAAATTTAAAATTATTGTGGACATAGAAGTAATGGACTAATCCATTGAATTTTATTGAAAAAATGTGAATAAGTGATGGTCTAGAGACCCCAAACTTGACGTACATGGACATTAAATTACCTTTTCATAATTATTAATACATAATAATAACAAACACACAAGGACCGTAATAGTTTAGTGTTTTTGGAAACTCAGAAAAAAATCTTCTAATTGTGGTGAAAGATCTTCAATATCTCGCAAAATGATCTTCCCCCTTTTGTTTTCTTACCTAAAACCCTTATTTATATCCCGGGGGAAAGAAAAAATATAAAAGGTAAGATATTTTTTGGAGATATTGAAGATCTTTCACCATGATTAAAAGATTTTGTTCCGAGTTTTCAAAGACACTAAACTATTACAGTCCTTGTGTGTTTTTTTGGTTATGTAATAAGTATTCCACAAAAGTAATGTAATGTCCATGTACATCAAGTTTGGGGTCTCTACAGTTGGTATCAGAGGAAAGGTTTAGTTAACCATTGGAAACTAGGACGCGAAAACTTTATTGAGATCCCTAGAGATATTTCTAAGGTATGTCTAGGGATGTCCCTAAGGTTAAGTATAAGTATAGTTTATAGTCCTAGAATTACGGTAATGATATTATAATTATACCTAAGATGTTAGATATTGAAGGTAATCCCCCTTTATTCTGTTGTTTTCCCTAGAATGATTTTTTCCTCTCACACTATTCTTTTTGGGTTTTAGACGATGGATGGAACCCGGAGGAAACATGTTGAACAATTTAATGGACAATGCAATGATTGTCCTCCTAAACAAACCAATGTTATGGGATATGGAGTGGAAAATATTATTTCTATACTTACACAAGCTATGAATCATTATGGACATCCAAATGAACATAGAAGGGAACAATATTCTATTGAGTCCTTCATGAGGAAATGTCCACCTTCTTTCATTGGGTATTCTGATCCACTTGTTGCTGAACAATGGATCAGTACCACTGAAAAGATATTTTCCATACTTTGTTGTTCGAAACATGAAAAAGTCATTCGATCTATTTACCGTTTAGAAGGTGAAGCAGGTCAATGGTGGACTCTAATTAAGAATATGAGGCCCAGAGATGAAATTCAATCCATGGAATGGGATGAGTTCAAGAAATTATTTTTCAATAAGTACTTCCCTTGTATTATTCGAACAAAGATGGAAAAATATTTCCTTGAGCTTAAGAAAAAGGATGATGAATCTTTTGGTATATACGAAGCGAATTTTACAAGGCTTTCAAGGTATGCATCTGGCTTTATCATCCAACCTGAAAGTAAAGTTGATCGATTCTTCAATGGCTTAAAACCAAGTCTTCGAATGAAATTAGCTATAAGAGACTTCAATAGCTATGAAGAAATTGTGCATTGTGCTATCAAGGTAGAAATGGAAGTTGGTGTTACATATCCATCTCATGGTTTTGACAAGAAAAGAAAGATGGAGTTCAAGGAGAAATCTCAGAGTAACGGTGAAAAGAAGATGAATGTTTCTTTATGCTCAAAGTGTGGAAATAATCATGGTGGAGATTGTCTTAAAGGGACTAGAAAATGTTTTAAGTGTGGAAAAGAAGGTCATCGAGCATCTGAGTATTGAATTAATGGAAAAAGTGTTTCTAATGATGTGAATAAAGAAAAGACTACAGAGAATGCACCACCAACACTTCAATGCTTCAAGTGTGAGGAAATGGGGAATTATGCTAATCAATGCCCTAATCCAAGGGTTAATGATGATCAACATGAGAAACCACTTAAGGAAAAAGGATAAAGGGAAGTCACATGTGATCACTATTTGTGATGTTGAGTATGACAATGATGTTGTGTAAAGATTATGTGTTTATGTAACAGTATTCCAAAATAATGTTGTGGAATCTAATTTATAGTACTGTGGAATATTGGAATATCTATGTATTGGTTTATTATGGTTTTCAATAATTATATGGTACTAGTAACCATGAAAAGTAATTAAAATATTTTGGAAAGAAGATGATATGATAAGGAGAAAATGAAATTGTATTCATGAGCTCATGAATGATATAAGGACTAAGTGATATTATGGTTTGAGTATATAGAATTTTTGGAACTTTGGTATGTGTAAAGAGTTAACTTTTGACAACATTCATGTTTTCACTAAGGATCAATGGGTATTAATTTTTCAAGAGAATAAATGATTAAGGTATTCACATGTTTGTAATTTGACCAACAAGATATATCGTATGATATATGGGGGATAACTGACGGTATTCACATGCTCGGAAGATGACATTTCTAGTAATTGTTTTCTTTATAATATGATCTTGCACAGAAGTATTTTGGATAATCCTAAATATTGGAATGGATTGTGTTGGACATAAGTCAGTATTGTTTAAGGATATAACTTTTTTCGATATTATTTATGAAATGTTATAATAATGTAGTTTTAGAAAAAGGACAACCTACAGGACAGGCGACAACCCGTCGCGTCAGACAAGGCTGTGGGAATCGAACCTACAACCGAAGTGCGACTGGCCTTTATCGCCTACCAATGGCCTACAAGAAGTCCCTGGTTAGTAGAAACTAGTTTTATTATATTATGCAGTATGATATATGAAGTATAAGTCCATTTTAGGAACCATATATGATTAATCTCACTATAGATGGACTTATGTTTTTTTGATAACTTTTTCTAACATTTAGTTTGAGACAAATGAAATGACCCATCATTCTATCACATTATTTGCTAACACCTCATGAATGAAAAATTAAACTTCATTTCTTTAAGAGATGAAGTGGAAATTGTTCAAGGCACGAACAATGGTAATATTATATAGAAATAAATTAAGTACTTCTTCAAATTAAAATTCTTAAACTTTAGGGAAATGATCTTGAAAACCAAAAATGTTGTCCTAGTGCCCTTATATCTGATGAATCAGATGGTACCTTAGATCATCACAAATTTATGGATTTGTGATTGTTGGCCTTTTCATAGCCATGTTCTCTACCACTCTCCATAAGAACGTGATGGTTAGATTTCTCTTCCATATCCATATTTTCACCTATGTTCTCTTATGTGGAAACCCAGTTATTAGTTAATTTGGGTAACTGTTACATTTCATACTTTATTTTTTAAAGATAAGTTTTGGTATTTCATTTTACGATGTGGGTTTCTATGAAAGAAACTTTCAAGTAGTAAACCATTTATAACCCACACAAATTTTGAGGGAGAAATTCATTTTAAGGGGGGTAAAATGTAACACCCCGAGATTTTATGAGATATATTATTTTTAATTTCTTTGATGTCTTCTATTATACACTACACCAGGATTGGCTTGAACTATACGTAGCACCGTATTAGCTTCCAGTATACGTAACACTATTCTTGGCTCGTGTTACACACAAATTCACGTTCGTTTTGTGGACATTATTCTATGCAACATTAAGTATAGATTTTGTTTAATATATAAATGAAATAAGTTTTGATTATTTTATATGCAACACCAAATGGAGCTTTCACTACACACAACCCTGACTTGGCTTTCATTACACACAATCAAGACCTTCTTCGATAGCGTGTGTAGTACGCAATACCATGTTTCACTAAACGAGATATTATTATAAAGTTATTATGAACTAGCCATTATGAATAGTAATACCCACTTTTTGAAATTTTATTTTTCAAAATGGACTTCATTTTTGGATTCGGAATATCAAAATTAGCCTAGGGTGAATTTTTGGTATTTTTATGAAAACTTTGAATTTTTGATGAATAGTGAAAACACTAGGTTACTATTTAAAAACCGACTTTTTATTTAAATAATTATTTATGTTATTTAAATTTATTTTAGGTCAAAATTGATACATAATAACTATATAAGTTCAATATAACTCATTTGATTCATTTTATAATAATTTTAGATATATAAAAATTTTATTAAACTTTTCACTTTCTTTTATCCACCTCCTAGGAGAATTTGAAAATTTACATAAAACTTAATTTTACCGCTTCTGTGAGTGGAGTTTCAAAATTCTGAGAGACACGGTTAATATCAAGGAGTAAAATGTGGTTCAATAAGATAAAAATAATTTTTGTGAATAGTAACTTTTTACTCTTTTACCACGGTTAAAAGTAAATAGGGTAATTAAGGGTAAAAATGTTTTTATTATTACCCTAAAACATGTCCTAATTCTATTGGATAAGTTTGATTCGACCAACAACAACGTTAGGAATAAAATATGACCATTTAGGTCCACTTGGATTAGATTAGGACATTTATTATTATTTTATTTAAAGAAGAGTTAAAATAGTTAAAATCAAAGTTTAATAACTAAAATATTTTTAATATAGGGTTATACATAAGATGAATTAGACTATAAATATTCATTATAAAGATAAATACATTTCCTACAAAATTTTATTTTATTTATAATTTTTAGACATTAAATAATTCAATTTATTTATGACACAATGATGATGCAGTAATTACCTTATTAATGAAATATTAACATAATTGATATTATAAATACCCAAATAAATGTAATTTGAGACTTTATATGAATTAAACTAATTTTATAAGTTAATATGACATTTTAGTATTTATTTAATTAACATCGTTCGAACTAATCATGCTGTTATGATTTTCACAAAAATCAAGTACCAAATAGTGTCAAAATTGACATAAAATAGTTTTTAAAACAAATATTATATTATTAATTGTTATTTTATTCCTAAAAATATAAGGTTCGGAAAATTGACTTAGATAAAGTTATATATATTAATAATGAACAACTTGGTGTTAGTTTGGGTTGTTATAGTAAGTTTATTAACCATATAGTGTAAGAAAACAAGAAGACATGGTAAAAGTTAAATTATTTAACTTAAAGTTAAATCTAAATGATAAGGTTAAAATAGTAACCTAAACTTGTCTATATTCTATTGGTTGAAAGTATTTTGACCAATACCCACTTTAGCTTTTAAATAAATCAATTTGGAGCTATTATAAACCGAATATGACTTTATTATAAAATAATATTTTAGGTTTTTCCAAAGGTGCCCCTCTCCTCCCTTATAAAAAAGGCACCCCTTCCTTATTCTCTTAACACCCTTTTGAGCCTTTAATCTCGGAAAACCCCTACCCATTTACCTTCTAATATTCCATAGAAACATTATAGAGGTTTTGGTCTCCTTAAAAGACCAACCCTGGTGCCTTAAGAGGAGGTTAAGAAGAGGCGCGTCAAAGAAGAGGTAATATCCTTTACCGATTCTTTCCAATTTATTTCTTCTTCCAATTCTTCTTATTTATTTGTTTCATCATAAATTAAATACTGTAGAGACCCAAAGCCTCAAATACATGGAAATTACATTACTTTTTTGGAATAATTAATACATAACAAAAACAAACACACAAGGACCGTAATAGTTTAGTGTCTTTGGAAACTCGGAACACAATCCTCTAATCGTGGTGAAAGATTTTCAACATCTCCCATAAATATCTTCCACTTTTTTTCTTACCTAAAACATTTATTTATATCTTAGGGAAAATAAAATATAAAAATGGTGATCTCAAATGCTCAGTAAGGGTAAACATAGATAACATTAAACAATCTATAAACATTTGAATGCAAAAACTTGAACATAAAATCTAAACATCAAAATCATGAGCAAAGACATAAATCTTGGAAGTATGTAAGGCATATATCATAAAGGAACATTAATCCTGATAAAATATCATGGGAATAAAACATTTAATTGTGTAAAACCATTAATCACATGATATTATTTCCATAGTTGCCAAGGCATTGCTGTTAAGACCATCTTAGTGGACAAAGTCACTTTCTGAATCGAGTTCACTCCTCTTTCCAATCCTGTAACACTGAACCAGATTAACTTACCATTTCATCCATGTCTATCTCATGAGATATAAATCTTTACCCAATGCATTGGAGGGATATATAGGTCCCACCCATATCATAATGAAATAATTCTTACATGTGCCACAACATAAACATAAATCATTCATCATAACCCAAAGAATAAAATGGGTTTTATAAACATCATCCCATCATAACATAATCCATATAAAACAAATGGATATCATTTCATCATAAGGAAAGTGAAACCATGTAAATCATAGATACATTATATTTTAAACATACACATATGAAATAATGTCATCTTAGATGGAAAATGGTTTTGATAAAACACTTGAAAACAATTCTTGAAGAAAATATCCTTTCTTCTTAAAAATCATTTTCTTTTCAAAAAATGCCACGAAATTTTAAAAGAAAATGATTTTATTGAAAATAACCATGAAATCTTGTATATTAAACTTCATGAAAATAAGGCGTTATGAAACCGTAAAAATCCATTCACACCGTATAAGTTAAAAAAATATTCTTCTCGTACTTTGTCCGGAAAAGTCAAAAAGTACCTCTTATGGTAAACAAAAGAATGACTCCTTCCATACGATGTGGTAAAAGTAAAAAGAGTAAAAATTAATTTAAACATACATGGAAAAAAATTAAACATTTTATGACAAATTTTTGAGAACATATGGGCATGGATAATAAACATAACCCCAGTAAATACTTACGAATAAACAATCTCAGATAAGAATTAGATTGGAATAATTATCCCTTACCTTATGTCCACTTTCTTATGTATGTGTCTGATACTTATGTATAGTGAGTTTAAAAATATTATCAACTTATAAAATAACCATACTAATATTTATGATATCATATACGATTCACTTACGAATTTATATTATCCGTTCATTTGTCAATTCCATGTTAAAGCAATGTTTTGGGTAAAATCGTTTCATTTATCGTCCGTGTTTTGACTTGTAATTATTAATATGATTACATAGATCATGATTACTTAATTAAAGAATATAAAACATGATTTTTATATAATATATATTCAGAATATACATATATATAATAGATCGACAAATGGAATGAAATACACCGTTCATGGAGACGGTAGGCCGTACGTACGCATGAACGCTGTTTTTCGTTTCCTTATTGAATTGAATGGAATTAATTAGATGAAATACATATATATATACATAAATCCAGTAGAATTATCTTGTCATATATTTAATTACTACTTATTATATATACTTTATAATCATTCTTTAATTGTTAACATGGAAAATGAATCTCATCGCGTCGTGGAGATGGTAATCCGTACGTATGCAAGAGTGATGATATCGTTCCCATATTTATTGAATGAAATTGTAGTTGATGTTATAATATATTATAATCATTAAAATGTTATAATAATCATATAGAGTTATTCTTTACACCATTATACCCATCCAAGTAAGGTGGTGGTAGAAAAACTGATTACACCACGACGTGGAAATGGTATTCCGTACGTACACACGCACGGTGATTTCTTTTTCCGTAGGATGAATATATAGTGAAATAGGTTTGACTAATATTTATAATAAAATATAATTATATATTTAATACTTATGTTATTACTTTATAATGAAACAACTAAATAATAGGAAGTATAAGAAGAAAGAAACTTGAAAGAGTCGGTAGAAGAGATTACCTCTTCCTCGACGCACCTCTTTTAAAATTATTCTTAGGGAACTTGAGTTGGTCTTTTGATAAGAATAGAACCTCTATGATATAACTATAGAGATTGAGAAGAGTAATTGGCAGGTTTTGGCCGATCTTCAAGGCTCAAAAGGGTGTTAAGAGAAGAGGGAAGGGGTTCCCTTTTTATAAGGGAGGAGAGGGGCACCTTTGGAAAAACATAAAATATTATTTTATAATAAAGTCATATTCGGTTTATAATAGCTCCAAATTGATTTATTTATAAGATAAAGTGGTTATGGGTCAAAATTCTATAAACAAATAGGTTTTAGACAAGTTTAGGTTACTATTTTAACCTTATCATTTAGATTTATCTCTAAGTTAAATAATTTAACTTTTACCGTGTCTTCTTGTTTTTTTACACTATATGGTTAATAAACTTACTATAACAAGCCAAAAGAACCCCAAGTGGTTATTTATTAATGTATATAACCTTATCTAATGCATGTTTCCGAACCAATGATTTTTAGGAATATAATAACAATTAATAATATAATATTTGTTTTAAAAACTATTTTATGTCAATTTTGACACTATTTGGTAATTGATTTTTGTGAAAATCTTAAAAACGTGATTAGTTCGAAAACAGTTAATTTAATAAATAATAACATGTCATATTAACCTATAAAATTAGTGTAATTCATAAAAAGTCCCAAATTACATTTATTTGGGTATTTATAATATCAATTATGTTAATATTTCATTAGTAAGGTAATTACTGCATCATCAGTGTGTCATAAATAAATTAACTTATTTAATGTCTAAAAATTATAAATAAAATACCATTATGTAGGAAATAGTTTTATCTTTCTAATGAATATTTATAGTCTAATTTATCTTATGTATAACCCTATATTAAAAATGTTTTAGTTATTAAACATTGATTTTAACTATTTTAACTCTTCTTTAAATAAATTATTATAAGTGTCCTAATCTAATCCAAGTGGACCTAAATGGTCATATTTTATTCCTAAGGTTGTTTTTGGTCGAATTAAACTTATCCAATAGAATTAATACATGTGTTAGGGTAATAATAATATCATTTTTACCCTTAATTACCCTATTTACTTTTAACCGTGGTAAATAAAAGTTAAAAGTTATTATTCACGAAAAATTATTTTTATCTTATTGAACCACATTTTACTCCTTGATATTAACTGTGTCTCTCAGATTTTCGAAATTCCACTCACAGAAGCGGTAAAATTACGTTTTATGTAAATTTTCAAATTCTCCTATGAGGTGGGTAAAAGACGGTGAAAAGTTCAATAAAATTTTTATATATCTAAAATTATTATAAAATGACTCAAATGAATTACATTGAACTTATATAGGTATTATGTATCAATTTTAACCAAAATTAAATTTAAATAAAATAAATAATTATTTAAATAAAAAGACGGTTTTTAAATAGTAACCCAGTGTTTTCACTATTCATCAGGAATTGAAAGTTTACAGAAAAATACCGAAACTTCACCCTAGGATAATTTCGATATTCCTAATCTAAAAAAATAAATCCATTTTGAAAGATAAAATTTATAAAATTTCAAAAAGTGGGTATTACTATTCATAACAGCTAGTTCATAATAATATTATAATAATATCTCGTTTAGTGAAACTTGGTATTGCGTACTACACATGCTATCGAAGAAGGTCTTGATTGCATGTAATGCAAGCCAAGTCTGGGATGCGTGTAGTGAAAGCTCCGTTTGGTGTTGCGCATAACATAATCAAAACTTATTTCATTTATACATTAAACAAAATCTATACTTAATGTTGCGTAGAATAATTTCCACAAAACGAACTTGAAATTGGGTGTAACACAAGCCAAGAATAGTGTTGCATATACTGCAAGCTAATACGGTGTTGCGTATAGTACAAGCTAATATTGGTGTAGTGTATAATAGAATACATCAAGGAAATTAAAAATAATATATCTGATAAAGTCTCAGGGTGTTACATTCTACCCACCTTAAAATGAATTTCACCCTCGAAATTATTCCGGGTTATAAATGGTTTACTACTTGAATGTTTCTTTCATAGAAACCCTACATCGTAAGAAGGAATACTAAAACTTCATTTTAAAAAGGGAATTTAGAATCATAACAGTCTCCCAAAGTAACTCAACACTGGGTTTCCACATAGTACAACACAAGTGAAAATATGGATATGGAAGAGAAATATAACCATCAACTTCTGATGAACAGTGGTATAGGACATGGCTATGAAAAATCCAACAATCACAAAGCCATAAATTTTTGTTTATCTAAGGTACCATCTAATTCATCAAATATAATGGAACTAGGACAACATTTTTGGTTTTCAAGATCATTTCCCTAAAGTTGAAGAAATTTGAATTTGAAGAAATACATTCTTGATTTTGGTACCATCTCACCATTGGTCGTTCCATGGACAATTCCCACTTCATCTCTTAAATAAATGAAGTTGAATTTTCCATTCGTGAAGTGTTAGCAGATCATGTGATAGAATGATGGGTCATTCCATCTGTCTCAAACAAAAGGTTAGAAAAAGTTATCAAAAATAAATAAGTCCATCTATAGTGAGAATAATAATATATGGTTCCTAAAATGGACTTATACTTCATATATCATACTACTTAATATAATAAAACTAGTTTCTACTAACCAGGGACTTCCTGTAGGCCAGTGGTGGGCGATAAAGGCATGTTGCACTTCGGTTGTGGGTTCGATTCCCACAGCCTTGTCCGATGCGACAGGTTGTCACCCATCATGCAGGTTGTCCTTTTTCTAAAACTACATTATTATAACATTCCATAAATAATATCGAAAAAAGATCTAGCCTTAAACAATATTGACATATGTCCAACATAATCTATTCCAATATTTAGGCTTATCCAAAATACTTCTGTCCAAGCTCATAGCATAATGAAAAAAATTACTAGAAATGACGTCTACCGAGCATGTGAATACCATAATTTATCATACGATATATCTTTTTGGTCAAATTACAAACATGTTAATGCCTTAATCATTTATTCTCTTGAAAAATGAATACCCATTGACCCTTAGTGAAAACATGAATGCTGTAAAAAGTTAACTCTTTCCACCTACCAAAATCCCAAAATTTCTATATACTCAAACCATCTTATCACTTTGTCATTATATCAGTCATGAGCTCATGAATACTGTCAAACATTTCATTTTCTCCTTATCCCTTCATTATGCGCATATCATCTTCTTTCCAAAAATATCTCAATCACTTTTCATGGTTACTGATGCCAAATTGTTACGGAAAACCACAATGGACCAATATATAGGTATTCCAATATACCATAAAAGTACCTCAACAACATTATTATTGAATACCAATACATAAACACTTCAAACCATCCTCATCAATTATTGTCATGTAATAAGTCCTTCCTTGATTTAGAAGTAACCTCTTAGGTCAGGACACAGAGTTGGGTAATGCCCATGTTCTCCACAGATAAGACATTGAACTCCATAACATTCTGTCACTCTATGACCCTTCTCTCCACCCAGATAAAATCTTCCCCTCCAGTTGGTGTATTCATGAAGGTTCTTCTTCCCTTATTTAGAAATCAAAATATTACTTTCTCCATGCTCCTTAAAATGCGAACATGCATAAAATTCCATCTTCATCTTATTTGATGAATTGGGAATACCACTAAAGTTCACCTTGTTAATCATATATCATGATGACTGATTCAGAAAAATCAAAAAATATTTCTTTCTAGGAATTACACAATTTCTTTACTAATAGTAACTAATTTGTCCATTGGATTCAACGTTGACCCGATTCCTTCTGGTTCTACCCATTGACTAAAACCAAAAACCATGGTGTAAGAAACAATTAAAATAATGAGGAACCACGTAATCATAAAAAGTTACTTATGAGATGTCTAACATATCACACATTCTTTAATCCATGAAACCTTAGGTTCACCCTATGTTATTCTTGATTGTAAACATAATTCTAATATTGTAACCTATAATTATACTAAACATTAAGTACATCCCTACACATGCCTTAGAAATATCTCTAGGGATCTCACTAAAGTTCTCGCATCCTAGTTTCCAAAGGTTGACTAAAACTTTCCTATGATACCAACTGTAGATACCCGAAGCCTGACGTACATGGACATTACATTACTTTTGAGGAATACTTAATACATAACAAAAATAAATACACAAGGACGGTAATAGTTTAGTGTATTTGGAAACTCAGAACATAATCTTCTTATCATGGTAAAAGATCTTCAACATCTCCAATAAAGATCTTCCCCTTTTGTTTTCTTACCTAAAACCTTTCTTTATATCTTGGGGAAAAGAAAACATAAAAAGGGTGAGCTCAAATTCTCAGTAAGGGTAAACATAGATAACATTAAACAATCCATAAACATTTGAATCCAAAAACATGAACATAAAATCTAAACATCAAAATCTTGAGCAAAGACATAAATCTTGGAAGTATGTAAGACATATATCATAAAAGGAACATCAATCATGATAAAATAGCTTGGGAATAAAACATGTAATTGTGGAAAACCATTAATCACATGATATGATTTCCATAGTATCCAAGGCATTGCTTCCAAGACCATCTTAGTGGACAAAGTCCCTTTCTGAATCGAGTTCACTCCTTGTTCCAGTCCTGTAACACCGAACCGGATTAACTTACCGTTTTAGCCATGTCTATATCATGAGATATAAATATTTACCCAACGCATTGGAGTTAGATATAGGTCCCACCCATCTCATAATGAAATCATTCTTACGTGTGCCACAACATAAACATAAATCATTCATCATAACCCAAAGAACAAAATGGGTTTCATAAACATCATCCCATCATAACATAATCCATATAAAAAAATTGATATCATTTCATCATAAAAAAGTGAAACCATGTAAATAATAGAGATATTATATTTGAAACATACACATATGAAATAATGTCATCTTAGATGTAAAATTGTTTTTATAAAACACTTGAAAAGAATTCTTGAGGAAAATATCCTTTCTTCTTAAAAATCATTTTCTTTTCAAAAAATGACACAAAATTTTAAAATAAAAGGATTATATTCAAAATAACCATGAAATCTTGTAGAGAAAACTACAAGAAAATAAGGCATTATGAAACCATAAAAATCCGTTCATGCCGTATAAGTTAAAAAAACATTATTCTGGTACTTTTTCCAGAAAAGTCAAAAAGTACCTCATATGGTAAAAAAAGAAATATTCCTTCCATAAGATGTGGTAAAAGTAAAAAAGGATAAAAATGAATTTAAACATACATGGAAGAAAATTAAACATTTTATGAAAATATTTTGAGAACACATGGGCATGGATAATGAACCCAACCCCAGTAAATACATACGAATAAACAATCTCGGATAAGAATGAGATTAAAATAATTATCCCTTACCTTATGTCCAATTTCTTCCGTATGTGTCCATGACTCCTGTATAGTGGGTTTAAAAATATTATTAACTTGTAACATAACCATACTAATATTTATGATATCATATATGATTCACTTATAACTTTATATTATCCGTTTATTTGTCAATTCAATGTTAAAGCAGTGTTTTGGATAAACTCGTTTCATTTATCGTCTGTTTTTTGACTTGTAATTATTAATATGATTAATTAGATAATCATTACTTAATTACAGAATATAAAACATGATTTATATATAATATATATTCATAATATACATATATATGATAGATCGATAAATGGAAAGAAATACACCGTTCATGGAGACGGTAGACCGTACGTACGCATGAACGCTGTTTTTCATTTCCTTATTGAATTGAATGGAATTATGTAGATGTCATAAATATATATATATATAAATATTGTAGAATTATTATGTCATATATTTCATGATTACTTATTATATATACTTTATAATCATTCCTTAATTGTTAACATGGAAAATGAATCTCATCGCGTCGTGGAGATGGTAATCTGTACGTACGCACGAACGATGGTATCATGACAATATTTATTGAATGGAATTTGAGTGGATGTTATAATATATTAGAATCATTAAGATGTTATAATAATCATATATAGTTATTCTTTACACCATTATACCCATCCAAGTAAGGTGGTGGTAGAAAACCTGATTACACCACGACGTGGAGAGGGTATTCCGTACGCACGCACGCGCGGTGATTTTATTTTTTGTAGGATGGATAGAAGGTGAAATAGGGTTGTTTAATATTTATAATAACATATCAATATATAAGTAATATTGATGTTATATCTTTATAATGAAAAAACTAAAGAAGAGGAAGTATAAGAAGAAAGAAACTTGAATGAGTCGGTAGAAGAGATTACCTCTTCCCCGACACACCTCCTTTAAACTTCTTTTAAGGCACTAGAGTTGGTATTTTGAGAAGACCAGAACCTAAATGATATAACTAGAGAGGTTGAGAAGAGTAATTTTCAGGGGTTTTCTGAGAATCAAGGCTCTAAAGGGTGTGAAGAGAAGAGGGAAGGGGTGCCCTTTTTATAAGGGAGGAGAGGGGCACCTTTGAAAAAACATAAAATATTATTTTATAATGAAGTCATATTCGGTTTATAATAGCTCCAAATTGATTTATTTCGAATATAAATTGGGGATGGGTCTAAATAATCTCAACCAATATTTTTTAGACAAGTTTAGGTAACTATTGTAACCTTATCATTTATATTTAACTCTAAGTTAAATAATTTAACTTTTACCGTGTCTTCTTGTTTTATTGCATTATATGGTTAATAAACATGCTATAACAAGCCAAAAGAACCCCAAGTGGCTCATTATTAATATATATAACCTTATCTAAGTTATTTTTCCGAACCTCATATTTTTATGAATATAATAACAATTAATAATATAATATTTGTTTTAAAAAATGTTTTATGTCAATTTTGACCTTATTTGGTAATTGATTTTTTGTGAAAATCATAACAAAATGTTTAGTTAGAAAAAAGATAATTGAATCAATACTAACATGTCATATTAACCTATAAAATTAGTTTAATTCATAAAAAGGCTCAAATTACATTTATTTGGGTATTTATAACATCAATTATGTTAATATTTCAATAATAAGGTAATTACTGCATCATCATTGTGTCATAAATAAATTAAAATATTTAATGTCTAAAAATTAGAAATAAAATAAAATTATTTAGGAAATATTTTTAGATTTATAATGAATATTTATAGTCTAATTTATCTTATGTATAACCCTATATGAAAAATGTTTTAGTTATTAAACTTTGATTTTAATTATTTTAACTCTTCTTTAAATAAAATAATAATAAGTGTCCTAATATAGTCCAAGTGGACCTAAATGGTTATATTTTATTCCTAAGGTTGTTTTTGGTCGAATTAAACTTATCCAATATAATTAGGACTTGTGTTAGGGTAATAATAATATCATTTGTACCCTTAATTACCCTATTTACTTTTAACCGTGTTAAATAAATGTAAAAAGTTACTATTCACCAAAAATTATTTTTATCTCGTTGAACAAAGGTTTACTCCTTGATATTAACCGTGTATCTCGAATTTTCAAAATTCCACTCACAAATGTGGTAAAATTAAGTTTTATGTAAATTTTCAAATTCTCCTAGGATGTAGGTAAAAGACGTTGAAAATTTCAATAAAATTTTTATATATCTAAAATTATTATAAAATGACTCAAATTAATTACATTGAACTTATATAGGTATTATGTATCTATTTTTACCTAAAATAAATTTAAATAAAATAAATAATTATTTAAATAAAAAGTCAGTTTTTAAATAGTAACCCAGTGTTTTCACTATTCATCAAAAATTGAAGGTTTTCAGAAAAATACAAAAAATTCACCCTAGGATAATTTTGATATTCCAGATACAAAAATGAAGCCTATTTTGAAAGATAAAATTTATAAAATTTCAAAAAGTGGGTATTTCTATTCATAACAGCCAGTTCATAATAATATGATAATAATATCTCGTTTAGTGAAATTTGGTATTGCGTACTACACACGCTATCGAAGAAGGACTTGATTGCGTGTAGTGAAAGCCAAGTCAAGGCTGCATGTAGTGATATATCTATTTGGTGTTGCGTATAACATAATCAAAACTTATTTCATTTATACATTAAACTAAATCTATACTTAATGTTGCGTAGAATAATTTCCACAAAACAAACTTGAAATTGTGTGTAACACAAGACAAGAATAGTGTTGCGTATACTGCAAGCTAATACGGTGTTGCGTATAGTACAAGATAATGTTGGTGTAGTGTATAATATAATACATCAAGGAAATTAAAAGTAATATATCTCATAAAATCTCTGGGTGTTACATATTATGTGTGCCACAAAATCATAAATCATAGCATTAGAAAAGTGATATAAATCCTTTACCGATTATTTCCAATTTATTTCTTCTTCTAATTATTATTCTATATTTGTTTCATCATAAATTAATAATTTACAATTTAATGTTCCATCCATGTCGATCTCATGAGATATAAATCTTTACCCAATGCATTGGAGGGAGATATAGGTCCCACCCATCTCATAATGAAATCATTCTTACTTGTGCCACAAAATAAACTTGAAACATTCATCATAACCCAAAGAATAAAATGGGTTTCATAAACATCATCCCATCATCACATAATCCATATAAAACAAATGGATATTTATTCATAAGAAAAGTGAAACCATGTAAATCATAGAGTAATTATACTTGAAACATACACATATGAAATATTGTCATCTTAGATGGAAAATGGTTTTGATAAAACACTTGAAATGAATTCTTGAGGAAAATATACTTTCTTCTTCAAAATCATTTTATTTTCAAAAAATTCCATGCAATTTTTGAAGAAACGTATTTTTTTTGAAAATATTCATAAAATCCTGTAGAGTAAGCTTAATGAAAATGAGGCGTTATGAAACCGTAAAAATCAGTTCACACCATATAAGATAAAAATAACATTTTTCTTGTACTTTTGTCAGAAAAGTCAAAAAGTTCTCCATGTGGTAAACAAAAGTAAGATTCATTTCATAACATGTGGTAAATTTCAAAAATGGGTAAAAAGGACTTTAAAAATACATGAAATCATTTTTAGAAAACATGGGCATAGATTATAACAATAACCCCAGTAAATACTTACGAATAACAATCTCGGATAAGAACGAGACTGGAATAGTTATCCCTTACCTTAGGTACGATATGATTCATACATATCTGAAACTACTGTATAATGATTTAAATAATGTCATTGATTTATTACAGAATCATATTCATTGTTATGATATCATATATGGTTCACTTATGACTTTATATTACCCGTTCTTTTGTAAATTCCATGTTAAAGCAGCGTTTAGGTTAAAATCATTTCATTTATCGTACGTGTTTCAACATGTTGTTATTGATATTATTACTTATATCTAGATTTAATTAATTCTAGAATGTAAAAAATTATTTATATATAATATATATTCAGTATATAAATATATATGATAGATCGATAAATGGAATGAAATACACCATTCATGGAGATGGTAGGCCGGGCGTACGCATGACCGCTGTTTTCATTTTCTCATTGAATTAAATGGAATTAAGTAAATGAAACATATATGTACATAAATCCAGTATCATTATCATGTAATATATTTCATGATTATTTATTATATATACTTTATAATAATACTTGAATGTTTAATAATGGAAAATGAATCTCATCGCGTTCGTGGAGACGGTAGTCCGTATGTACGCCTGAGCGATGATATCATTCCCATGATCATGGAATTGTATTTAAGTGTATGTATAATATTTCATAATCAATATCACTTTAAAATAATCATATATAGTTATTTATTTACACCATTATAACCATCCAATTAAGGTGGTGGTTGAAAAAAGATTACACCACGGCGTGGAGACGGTATTCCCTACGTACGCACGCACGGTGATTTTGTTTTCCGTAGGATGAATAGAAGGTGAAATGAGGTTGTTTCATATTTATAATAACATATAATTATATAATTAATACTGATATTATTACTTTATAATTAAACAACTAAATAAGAGGAAGTAGAAGAAGAAATATACTTGAAAGAGTCGGTAGAAGAGATTACCTCTTCCTCGACGCACCTCCTTTAATATTATTCTTAGGGAACTAGATTTGGTCTTTTGAGAATACCAGAACCTCTATGATATAACTAGAGATGTTTAGAATAGGAATTGGTAGGGTTTTTCCAAGCTTCAAGGCTCAAAAGTTTGTGAATAGAAGAGGGAATGGGTGCCCTTTTTATAAGGGAGGAGAGGGGCACCTTTGGAAAAACATAAAATATTATTTTATAATAAAGTCATATTCGGTATATAATAGCTCCAAATTTGTTTATTTATAATATAAAGTGGTGATGGGTCGAAATAATTTCAACCAATATGTTTTATACAAGTTTAGGTTACTATTTTAACCATATCATTTAGATTTAACTTTAAGTTAATTAATTTAACTTTTACCGTGTCTTCTTGTTTTCTTACACTATATGGTTCATAAACAAACTATAACAAGCCAAACGAACCCCAAGGGGTTCATTATTAATATATATAACCTTATATAAGTCATTTTTCCAAACCATAGATTTCTATGAATATAATAACAATTAATAATGTAATATTTTTTATAAAAACTCTTTTATGTCAATTTTGACACTATTTGGTAATTGTTTTTTTTAAATCATAAAAACATGATTAGTTTGCACAAAGTTAATTGAATCAATATTAACATGTTATATTAACCTATAAAAGTATTTTAATTCATAAAAAGTCTTAAATTAAATTTATTTGGTTATTTATAACATCAATTTTGTTAATATTTCATTAATAAGGTAATTACTGCATCATCATTGTGTCATTAATAAATTAAATTATTTAAGGTCTAAAAATTATAAATAAAATACTACTATGTGGGAAATCATTTTTTATTTCTAATGAATATTTATAGTTGAATTTATCTAATGTATAAACCTATATTAAAAATGTTTTAGTTATTAAACATTGATTTTAACTATTTTAACTATTCGTTAAATAAAACAATAATAAGTGTCCTAATCTAATCCAAGTGGACCTAAAGGGTAATATTTTATCCCTAAGGTTGTTTTTGGTCGAATTAAACTTATCCAATATAATTATGACATGTTTTAGGGTAATAATAATATCACTTTTACCCTTAATTACCCTATTTACTTTTAACCGTGGTAAATAAAAGTAAAAAGTTACTATTCATCAAAAATTATTTTTATCTTATTGAACCACATTTTACTCCTTGATATTAACTGTGTCTCTGGGATTTTCTAAATTCAACTCACATAAGTGGTAAAATTATGTTTTATGTACAATTACAAATGCACCTAGGAGGTGGGTAAAAGACGGTGAACAGTTTAATAAAATTTTGATATATCTAAAATTTTTATAAAATGACATAATTAATTAAATTGAACATATATAGGTATTATGTATCAATTTTGACCTAAAATAAATTTAAATAAAATAAATAATTTTTTAAATAAAAAGTTTGTTTTTAAATAGTAACCCAGTGTTTTCACTATTCATCAAAAATTGATTATTTTCAGAAAAATACCAAAAATTCACCCTTGGATAATTTCAATATTCCGAATCCAAAAATGAAGTGCATTTTTAAAGATAAAATTTATAAAATTTAAAAAAGTGGGTATTACTATTCATAACGTTTATTTCATAATAATATTATAATAATATCTCATTTAGTGAAACTTGGTATTGCGTACTACACACGCTATCGAAGAAGGACTTCATTACGTGTAATACAAGCTAAGTCAGGGCTGCATGTAGTGAAAGCTCTATTTGGTTTTGCGTATAACATAATCAAAATGTATTTCATTTATACATTAAACAAAATTTATACTTAATGATTCATAAAATAATTTCCACAAAATGAACTTGAAATTGTGTGTAACACGAGCCAAGAATAGTGTTGCGTACACTGCAAGATAATATGGTGTCGGGTATAGTACAAGATAATCTTGGTGTAGTGTATAATATAAGACATCAAAAAAATTAAAAAAAATATCTCATAAAATCTTGGGGTGTTACATTCTACCCCCCTTAAAATGAATTTCTCCCTCGAAATTCGTTGGTGTTATAAATCTTTTACTACTTGAAAGTTTCATTCATAGAACCCACATCGTAAAAAGGAATACTAAAACATAATTTTAAAAAGTGAAGTATGAAACATAAGAGTTACCCAAATTAACTCATCATTGGGTTTCCATATAAGAGAACATAGGTTAAATATGGGTATGGAAGAGAAATCTAACCATCATGTTTGGATGAAGAGTGGTAGAGAACATGGCTATGAAAAAGCCAAAAATCACAAAGCCATAAATTTGTGACGATCTGAGGTACCATATGATTCATCAGATATGAGAGTACTAGGACAAAATTTATGGTTTTCAAGATCATTTTCCTAATGTTGAATATTTTTTGAATTAAAAGAAATACTTACTTGATTTTGGTACAATCTCACTGTTGTTTGTGCCTTAAACAATTTCCACTTCATCTCTTAAAGAAATGAAGTTGAATTGGTCTTCTGTGAAGTGTTTACAGATCATGTGATAGAATGATAGTTCATTCTATCTGTCTTAAACACGAGGTTAGCATAAATTATATACATAAGTCCTTCTGTAGTGATATTAATCGTATATGGTTCCTAAAATGGAATTATACTTCATCTATCATACCTCTTAATAAAATAAATTAGTTTCTAATAACAAAGGACTTCCTATAGGACAGTGGTATGCGATAAAGGTCTGTCGTACGTTAGTTGTGGGTTTGATTCCCACAGTCTTCTCCGATGCGATGGGTTGTTTCCCATCCTACAGGTTGTCCTTTTTCTAAAACTACACTATTATAACATTCCAGAAATAAATTCGAAAAAAAATATATCCTTAAACAATACTATCTAATTTTCAACTTAATCCATTTCAAATCTTTAGGCTTATCCAAAATACATCTGTCCAATCTCACAGTATAAAGATAATGATTACTGGAAATTTCACATAACAAGAACGTGAATACCATCATTTATCCCCCATATATCCTAAGATATATCTTGTTAATCTTATTCCAAACATGTGAATACCTTAATCATGTATTCTATTGAAACATAAATTACCATAGATCCTTAGTGAAAACATGAATGCTGTAAAAAGGAAACTCTTTCTACATACCAAAATCCCAAAATTTCTATATACTCAAACCTTGATATCTCATTTTCCTTACATCAGTCTTGAGCTCAATAAAACTTTCAAACATCTCATTATCTCCTTATCACTTCGTTATGCGCATATCACATACATTCCAAAAATATCTGAATAACTTTTCATGGTTACCGGTACCATTTGACATATACTTTCAAATACTTTAGGAAAAAAATAGTGTAATAATCCTTAGATGTATCTTTATTCCAGAGTACCATGAAATTACTTATACAACATTACTATTGATAAACATGAAACCATTCCACTTCCTTCTTAAACCATTGACCGAGCTTCATCATTGTATCCCTCAACACTTCTTTCATCTCATATACCATTTGTAGTCTCTTCATCATCATCAACATAAATACTACCCATACAACCATGCTGATTCTCTACATGATATTTTCCCTTAGGTCATTGGTTTGCATAATGCCCATGCATTCTACATTTAAAACATTTAACCGGTGTTGATGTCTTAGAAATATCATTATCCTTGTCCATGGTGTTAACTGAACCTTTTCCTTTACAATTACTGGCTTTGTGTCTTTATTTTCCACACCCAAAGCATCTTCCAGTTCCTTTGAAACATTTTCCCTGATGCCTCTTACCACATGATTTACATGAGGGGAATTTAACTTTCTTTTTTCTATGATCATCATGAAACTCCATCTTTCTCTTATTATCTGAGTTGGGATACTTACCAAAGTTGAGATTATTGATCATATTATGAGATTTCTGATTAGGCATAATAAATGTGTTTGGAAATCCAAATCCCGTTTCATTTGGTTTCTCATGAAGAATATCATTCCATTTTCCATCATATCCTCCATTATCGTGAATCTTCCTGTTTCCATCCATTTTCTAAAACCCAAAAAGAATACTGTGAGAGGAAAAAATCATATTCAAGGGGGATTACCTTCAATATCTAACATCTTAGGTTTAATTGTAATATCTTTAACGTAATTCTAGTACTATAACCTATACTTATACTTTACCTTAGGGACAGCCCTAGACATACCTTAGAAATATCTCTAGGGACCTCACTAAAGTTTTCGTATCCTAGTTTCCAAAGGTTAACTAAAACTTTCCTCTGATACCAACTATAGAGACCCAAATCTTGATGTACATGGACATTACATTACTTTTTCGGAATACTTAATACATAAAAAAACCAACACTCAAGGATTGTAATAGTTTAGTCTCTTTGGAAACTCGGAACAAAATCTTCTAATCGTTGTGAAAGATCTTAAACATCTCCCATAAAGATCTTCCCCTTTAGTTTTCTTACCTAAAACCTTTCTTTGTATCCATGGGAAAAGAAAACATATAAAGGGTGAGCTCAAATGCTCAGTAAGGGTAAACATATAGAACATAAAACAATCAATAAGCATTTTAATGCAAAAACTTGAACATAAAATCTACACATCAAAATCTTAAGCAAAGACATGAATCTTGGAAGTACGTAAGGAATATATCATAAGTAAACATAAATAATGAAAAAATATCATGGTAATAAAACATGTAATTGTGGAAAACCGTTAAGAACATGATATGATTTCCATAGTAGTCATGGCATTGTTTCCAAGTCCATCTTAGTGGACAAAGTCCCTTTTTGAATCGAGTTCACTCCTCGTTCCAGTCTTGTATCACTGAACCAGACTAACTTACCATTCCAACCATGTCTATCTCATGATATATAAATCTTTACCCAATGCATTGGAGGGTGATATAGGTCCCACCCATCTTATAATGAAACCATTCTTACTTGTACCAAAAAATAAACTTGAAACATTCATCATAACCCAAAGATTAAAATGGATTTCATCAACATCATCCCATCATCACATAATCCATATAAAATAAATGGATATTTCATCATAAGAAAAGTGAAACCATGTAAATCATAGATACATTATACTTGAAACATATGCATATTAAATAATTTCATCTTAGATGGAAAATTGTTTTGATAAAACACTTGAAATGAATTCTTGGGGAAAATATCCTTTCTTCTTCAAAATCATTTTCTTTTCACAAAATGCCATGAAATTTTAAAAGAAAAGTATTTTGTTGAAAATAGTCATAAAATCATGTAGAGTAATATTCATGAAAATGAGGCGTTATGAAACTGTAAAAATCCGTTCACGCCATATATGTTAAAAATAACATTCTTCTCGTACTTTTGTCGGAAAACTAAAAAGGTTCCCTGTGTGGTAAGAAAAAGTAAGATTTCTTTAATAACATGTGGTAAATTTCAAAAATGGGTAAAAAGGACATTAAAAATACATGAAATCATTTTTAGAAAACATGGTCATGGATGATAACAATAACCCCAGTAAATACTTACGAATAACAATCTCGGATAAGAACGAGGTTGGAATAGTTATCCCTTACCTTAGGTTCGATATGCTTCGTACATAACCGAAACTCTTGTATAATGATTTAAATAATTTCATTGAATTATTACAGAATCATATTAATTGTTATGATATCATATATGGTTCACTTATGACTTTATATTACCCGCTCTTTTGTAAATTCCATGTTAAAGCAGCGTTTTGGGTAAAATTGTTTCATTTTTCGTACGTGTTTCGACATGTGGTTCTTGATATTATCACTTATATCCTGATTTAATTAATTATAGAATGTAAAACATGATTTATATATAATATATATTAATTATATAAATATATATGATAGATCGATAAATGGAATGAAATACACCATTCATGGAGACGGTAGGTCATGCGTACGCATGAACGTTATTTTCATTTCCTTATTGAAATAAATGGAATTATGTAAAGGAAACATATATGTACATAAATCCAGTATCATTATTATGTAATATCATTCATGATTATTTATTATATATACTTTATAATCATTCTTGAATGGTTTATCATGGAAAATAAATCTCATCGCGTTCGTGGAGACGGTAGTCCGTACGTACGCATGAGCGATGATATCATTCCCATGATCGTGGAATTGTATTCAAGTGTATGTATAATATTTAAGAATAAATATAACTTTAAAATAATCATATATAGTTATTTATTTACACCATTATACCCATCCAAGTAAGGTGGTGGTGGAAAAAATATTACACCACAGCGTGGAGACGGTATTCCCTATGTACGCATATGCGGTGATATCGTTTTCCGTAGGATGAATAGAAGGTGAAATGGGGTTGTTTCATATTTATAATAAAATATCAGTATATAAGTAATACTGATGTTATTACTTCATAATTAAACAACTAAAGAAGAGGATGTATAAGAAGAAAGAAACTTGAAAGAGTTGGTAGAAGAGATTACCTCTTCTTCGACGCACCTCCTTGAAAATTAATATTAGGGAACTAGAGTAGGTCATTTGAGAAGACCAGAACCTATATTATATAACTAGAAATGTTGAGAAGAGTAATTGGTATGGGTTGGCCGAGCATCATGGATCAAAAGGGTGTGAAGAGAAGAGTGAAGGTGTGCCCTTTTTATAAGGGAGGAGAGGGGCACCTTTGAAAAAACTTAAAATATTATTTTATAATAAAGTCATATTCGGTTTATAATAGCTCAAAATTTATTTATTTCAAATATAAAGTGGGTATGGGTCGAAATAATCACTAAAAACAGAATTTATACAAGTTTAGGTTACTATTTCAACCTTATCATTTAGATTTAACTTTAAGTTAAATAATTTAACTTTCACTGTGTCTTCTTGTTTTCTTACACTATATAGTTAATAAACTTACTATTAAAATCCAAAAAAACCCCAAGTGGTTCATTATTAATATATATAACCTTATCTAAGTCATTTTTCTGAACCTTAGATTTTTAGGAATATAATAACAATTAATAATATAATATTTGTTATAAAAACTCTTTTATGTCAATTTTGACACTATTTGGTAATTGATTTTCGGGAAAATCATAACAACATGATTAGTTCACACAAAGTTAATTTAATCAATACTAACCTGTCATATTAAACAATAAAATTAGTGTAATTCATAAAAATTCTTAAATTATATTTATTTGGGTTTTTATAACATCAATTATGTTAATATTTCATTAATAAGGTAATTACTACATCATCATTGTGTCATAAATTAATTAAATTATTTAATGTTTTAAAATTATAAATAGAATACCATTATGTAGGAAATCATTTTGGAATTCTAATTAATATTTATAGTGAAATTTATCTTATGTATAACCCTATATTAAAAATGTTTTTGTTAGTAAACTTTGATTTTTACTATTTTAACGCTTCTTTAAATAAAATAATAATAAGTGTCCTAATCTAATAAAAGTGGACCTAAAGGGTAATATTTTATCCCTAAGATTGTTTTGGTCTAATTACCCTTATCCAATAGAATTAGGACATGTGTTAGGGTAATAATAATATCATTTTTACCCGTAATTACCATCTTTATTTTTAACCGTGGTAAATAAAAGTAAAAAGTTACTATTCACCAAAAATTATTTTTATCTTATTGAACCACATTTTACTCCTTGATATAAAATGTGTCTCTTGGATTTTCTAAATTCAACTCAAAGAATCGGTAAAATTAAGTTTCATGTACAATTACAAACGCTCCTAGGAGGTGGGTAAAAGATGGTGAAAAGTTCAATAAAATTTTTATATATCTAAAATTATTATAAAATGACTCCAATGAATTAAATTGAACATATATAGGTATTATGTTTCAATTTTTACCTAAAATAAATTTAAATAAAATAAATAATTATTTAAATCAAAAGTCTATTTTTAAATAGTAACCTACTGTTTTCACTATTCATCAAATATTGAATGTTTTCATGAACATTGGTGTTACGTATAACATAATAAAAACTTATTTCATCACTCATATACTGATATGTTATTAATTTATGATGAAACTAATAAAGAAGAATCATTAGAAGAAGAAATAAATTGGAAGGAATCGGTAAAGGATATTACCTCTTCTTTGACGCGCCTCTTCTTAACATCCTCTTAAGGCACTGGGGTTTGTCTTTTGAGGAGTCCAGAACCTCTATAATGTTTCTAGGGAATATGATAAGGGAAATGGTCAGGGTTTAGACGAGCTTCAAGGATCAAAAGGGTGTGAAGAGAAGAGGGAAGGGGTGCCCTTTTTATAAAGGAGGAGAGGGGAACCTTTGGAAAAACATAAAATATTATTTTATAATAAAGTCATATTCGGTTTATAACAGCTTCAAATTGATTTATTTCAAAGCTAAAGTGGGTATGGGTAGAAATCCTCTCAGACAATATAATTTAGACAAGTTTAGGTTACTATTTTAACCTTATCATTTATATTTAACTTTAAGTTAAATAATTTTAATTTTACCGTGTCTTCTTGTTTTCTTACACTATATGGTTAATAAACTTACTATAAAAAGACAAACGAACCCTAAGTTGTTCATTATTAATATATATAACCTTATCTAAGTCATTTTACCGAACCGTATATTTTTAGGAATAAAATAACAATTAATAATATTATATTTGTTTTAAAAACTATTTTATGTCAATTTTGACACTATTTGGTACATGATTTGTGTGAAAATTATAACAGCATGACTAGTTCACAAAAAGTTAATTAAATCAATACTAACATGTCATATTAACCTATAAATTTATTTTAATTCATATAAAGTCACAAATTACATTTATTTGGGTATTTCTAATATCTATTATGTTAATATTTCATTAATAAGGTAATTACTGCTTCATCATTGTGTCATAAATAAATTAAATTATTTAATGTCTAAAAATTATTAATAAAATAAAATTATGTAGGAAATGTTTTTATATTTATAATGAATATTTATAGTCTAATTTATCTTATGTATAACCCTATATTAAAAATGTTTTAGTTATTAAACATTGATTTTAACTATTTTCACTCTTCTTTAAATAAAATAATAATAAATGTCCTAATCTATTCCAAGTGGACATAAATGGTAATATTTTATTCCTAAGGTTGTTTTTGGTAGAATTAAACTTATCCAATAGAATTAGGACATGTCTTAAGTTAATAATAATATCATTTTTACCCTTAATTACCCTATTTACTTTTAACCGTGGTAAAAAAAGTAAAAAGTTACTATTCACCAAAAATTATTTTTATCTTATTAAACCAAATTTTACTCCTTGATATTAATAGTGTCTCTCGTATTTATGAAATTACACACACAAAAGCGGTAAAATTATGTTTTATGTAAATTTTCAAATTCTCCTAGGAGGTGGGTAAAACACGGTGAAAAGTTCAATAAAATTTTTATATATCTAAAATTATTATAAAATGACTCCAATGAATTACATTGAACTTATATAGGTGTTATGTATCAATTTTGACCTAAAATAAATTTAAATAAAATAAATAAATAAATAAATAAAAATTCGGTTTTTAAATAGTAACCAAGTGTTTTCACTATTCATAAAAAATTGAATGTTTTGACAAAAATACCAAAAATTCACCCTAGGCTAATTTCGATAGTCCAAATCCAAAAATGAAGTCCATTTTGAAAAATAAAATTTCAAAAAGTAGGTATTACTATTTATAACAGCTAGTTCATAATAATATTATAATAATATCTCGTTTAATGAAACTTGGTATTGCGTACTACACACGCTATCGAAGAAGGTATTGATTGCGTGTAATTCAAGCCAAGTCAGGGATGTGTGTTGTGAAAGCTTCATTTGGTGTTGTGTATAACATAATAAAAACTTATTTTATTTATACATTAAACAAAATCTATAATTAATGTTGCGTAGAATAATTTCCACAAAACGAACATGAATTTTTGTGTAACACAAGCCAAGGATAGTGTTGCGTATACTACAAGCTAATACGGTGTTGCGTATAGTACAAGCCAATATTGGCGTAGTGTAAAATAGAAGACATCAAAGAAATTAAAAATAATATATCTCATAAAATCTTGGTCTGTTACAGATGGTGTTAGGATTATTTGGTCTCAAGGTGATATTTTCAATGTAACATCATCAATTAAATCCATGGGGGAGATTTTTGGATGCATAAGAGTGTTTAATTGGGTTGTTGAAAATTTTTGTGATGTTGGACTTACTGACAATGTCATATGAAATCTTCCCACCTTTTCCATTTTTTTAAATATAATTTTATTTGACTTTTAATGTTATACAAAAAAGTATGAAGTCATACAAAATGGAATAAAGTCATACAAAATTACATTTAAAATCTTAAAAATACATACCATATCACATGAAATTAATTTAGAACACAGAAAATTGAAAATATTATACAATTCCGAAGATTTATCCATTTTCTAGAATAGTTATAAAAACTACAGACTTCATCAAAACATATTAAAATTAATCCAACTAAAATAAAGGAATTCAAACAACAAAAAGAACATACAAAACACCTCAATCCAATTTCTACCTTATCAAAATAACTACTCAAGAAACTCTTCATATTTAAAATAAAGTGTTGGAAACAAATATGACATAAAATATTATATGGTAATTTCACCAAGGATTATATAAAATAAATGAATGACATTCCATAAAATTTAAAAGTATACAGTGTATTTAATTTTAATATTTTAAACCACTTTTATCGCCAATAAAAATATTTTGAGAAAATTTATATAAATGTATTTTAAATGAAATAATCAAATGGATTATTATATAAATAATATTTGAGGATAAAAACCTAAATATATGCTTTATTGGAGAATTAATAAGGTTTGGGATCATTATATGGAAATCTATAAGGTATGTGTGAATCCCCTTATAATTTATTTCCCTTTTAAACTATGTGTACTTATCATCCCACTATTTTAAAATATAGTGATTGTATTTAAAGAATGTTTAAATTATGAAGATAGTATATGGAAATGTATTTGTAGAAAAGTTATCATCATGGTTTTTTTGGATAATATGGTAAGATAAATAAATTTTATGATGAATCCTCTCTATGTGATTTCATTTCAACTATAAAAAACTATATATGAAATTTGATAATGGATTGTGGTAGATATTTATGATTTGTAAGATTATTTTATTATAATTAAAACTTATAATAAGGTTAAATGAGAGGGAATAAGTAATATATCATGAAAGATACATTAAAATAATAATAAATAAGTACATATAAACATATAATAGAATATGAAAATTAATTTTTGAATAGTTTTTAGATAATAATCACAATGGGAAATGAAGAGAGTGGAATTAAAACTTTTTTTTATGATTCCTTTCCCTTGAAATAACCCTCAAGAACCCCTAATATTATAATAATTCAAGATGTAAATCAATTAAAGGTATAATAAGTGAGAAATAGGGTAGATAACTAGATTTTAATTAAGGATAAAGGATTGAGGATGTATATATCTATAGGTGAGTTTTGTGGGACATTTGAAGGTATAAAATAATGACAATATAACACGCCATTACCTAAAATAAATCAGACCAAGTCAGTATAAAAAGACATATATGAATAGGTATTCTTAAAATTAAATGCTTTTAGTCACATCCCATTAAATTTTTATCATAAAATAATTAAATTATATCAATTATTTATTATTATAATATATCATTTAATTTTATATACACATTAGGCATTTAATATATTAATAACATGTAATGAAAAAATATAAACTTTAATAGTAATTAAATTTAATTAATTATTATCTTTTTATTTCTTTAAGGAATTATTTTATATGTGAGAATTACATAATTTTTAATCTAGTACAAATAATTAGTCAAAATCAGTGTGTTAATTGAATATAGGTATATTTAATTACTAAATGTTTAATGGAAAATATCCATTAACCAAATTTCCAATTACAATATATATAACAAAAATATTAAATTCCCATATATAACCTTATATAGATATCTAAAAACATACATCATGTTAATTTAATTTATTGTAAATTTTTCTATTATATTTTTAATGTTTTTTCTTATTTACATAATAGAAATTAGAGGTACTAACTTCAAAGATAACCATGACATGAAGATTTAATGTTTATGATTTTTTTATTGAATTGTTTTTTGATTCCTCTTATAACTTTCATAATTAGTTTTCATATTGAATTATTAAATTTAAATAACTTTTATCCTTAATTTTACTATTATTTCTCAATAAAATACATCATGGTTTACATTAGTTCAGTTTCTCATGTGAAATAATCGATGCAACACATTAAAAGAAAAAACGAGTGGTGTTACCAAGAACACAATTTAAATGAACATTTTGGACACCATGTGACCTGCAGCACCCAAACATGAGAGAAAATTATTATACAGTTAAATTGGGTAGATATTGGAGTGATAAATCATGGAAATATATGGGTGGGTGTGGGTGTATTATGTGTCCTCCTATAAGATATTTTGTGCGGAATATTGAAAATTACCCAGTTCTTAATGTATAAAGAATGTTATTTTTAAGTTATGTGACTCAAAAATGGATAAAAGATAACGATTTTTCATTAATTACCCCATACATACAATTTATATATTTTTTATAGATTTTTTATACTTCACTTTTTATTTTAACTATTTTACCCAAATAAATCCTTTTTCATGCAAACTCGCTTTTTATATGGATAACTTAACTTTTTACCAAAAGATAAGTTTTACCCAATTACTTAATTTTTAAATGATGATTAAAATTATAAAAACCATTATATTATATTTAATTTCGGTAAGTTGTATTTTTTTTCAAAAAATCATGTAATGCATAAAATAATTTTTTAGAAACATGTATATTTATTCATTAAATGAATTTATTCTTACTTAAATAAAATTAATAATAATTTAATGAATGTGAATTTATTTAACATATATAAAATAATAAATATGATTAGAATTATTTTTTATGTAATATTTTTATTTAAAAAATATAATATATAAAAATATACACAACAATAGCAATAAGTATTTCATTAGTTTAACCACAAGGGGGTCTCTAGGCCTGTTAAATGAATGATGTCACTACCACATGAATTTCTATGTTACTGAAGGTCCACACCATGTTGAAATTTTCCTCTACATTTTGTTATGTTTATTATCCATAATTGGAATAATCTTATTTGACATAAGATTGATGTTTTTGACATTAATGCCTATGAAAATTATTTTAGGACTTGTAAAATGATTACATTAACCATTATATCTATATTTTTAATTTCATTTAATGTTTCAAATTCCCCTAGATATTATATATTTTTTAAAATTCATTTTGACAAATTCATTAACGTAAAAAATATAAATCATTATGGATTTTATTATTAAATTTAAATGTTATATATTTATACAAGTTTAGTAAAACTAAGGTTATACATCCATGGGTTTTCATACTGATTCCTAAAAATAAAAAAACTCCACTTTTATACCAACTGAAATTCTTTAGTCCCACTCTATTTTTTCCAAAGAAAAAAATATTACAGAATTCATTACGTAACATAAATTTTATAATAAGAAATTTTTTTCTAAAATCATTAATTTTAGTTTATATGTCAACTAAGACATAATATTTTGGAAATAAAACATTATGTTTTTCTAAACCATCTTCTTGATATATATAATAATCTATATACATTTATTACTAAGAATCATATGTCAAATTAAATTAAATATATAAATTTATTTGTAAGACTAACAGTAAATATGATAGAGTTCCAAGGAAGAATCCACCATATAACTTGATATCAACCATGAAATAATTACAATACACCATAAAGAGAATGATTAATATGATATATAAGAAATACATTATAATTATAGTATCATAAATCAATTGTCATATATCCTCCTATGGAATGTCTACCAGCTAGTGTCATGGTATCATAATAGTCCCCATTACATGGCCACCCACCAATATCTGGGTATCACAATCTTGTAATATGAAAGATATTTCCAAATATGATACAATACCTAATGAATTGGTGTTCTATATAAATGGGATCACCCATATAATAACATGATACAAATATAATTCATAGCTTGTAATACATACATATAAGTGAGCATAAATATAAATTATTCATAATATACAACAATAATCAAGGTTAAACTTTGAGTAAGGGAAGTGGGAGTAAATCTAGTAATTATATTGTAAGAGATGACATGTAATCGATTAATACCATTTAATAATAATTATAAATTTTGAGTATTCAAAGCATCAAGTATATTATAAAGAAACCTATATAATAATTTTTTAAAGTGTTATATGAAAATAATTCTAATGTAACAATTAAAAATATATCACTATAGAAGATGAAAACATTGAAAAGATCTTACTCGGTCTCTAATTGGGCACTCATAGGATTTGTGATGTTGATATTGAATTATTAAGATAAATAGGGACCTCACTATCCCAACATTACCCTTTAAAAATTTATTTTCTGAACATTCCATTATGATAAGATTTTAGGATTGTAAAAAAATGTTTTTATATTAAATAAAGAATTTTTAAATTAATTTTTTGAACATTTACAATCATAATTAGTTTATAATAAGGTAGTAGAAATGAAGTTAATTACCAATACCATTTTGTAAATTTATTTTACATAGAAATGTAATAATATTTGACTTTTGATAATGGAAAATGATATATTTTTATGAGTAACAAAATTATTTCATTATACATCCAAAAATGGAAAATACAGAAAAATAGATGTGTAGAAGGATATTTTTATTGGATTTTTATAACTAACATTAAAAAATAATTACAATTGGAAATTATGAGTGAGGAATAAGAAAATATAATTTTTTATGCTTCACTTATTCATACCCAAACATTAAGAGAATTTAGAAATATGTTAATTTAATAAATAACATAATAGAATAGAACATGTCCCCAATTATTGATATTAATGTTGAATGTTTTTTTTAAATATGAATATGGTAAATATCATATTTAGTATTCTCATTACTTTACTGTTAATACATCAATTAGGAGAAAGGATATATGGGTTGAAAATGTGAAACTAAAGGATATCAAAGTTCTCTATGTTTCATTTGAGTTCAAGTAACTTTACCATTCTGTCAATGCTAACCTTGAGGATGCTGAAAAGAAGTGTGATAAAGATACTTGTGATGCTTATGAAGTATACAAGGATCCTGGTGGGATTTATTGTTACTCCCATATTTTAAATATTAATAAATCCCAATATGTTAAGGAATTATTTCTCAATGTTTCTAAAAAAGGTAAGAATTAAATTATTGAATAGGATAGATTTATCTCTTATCATCTAAAAAATACTTGGAAGAGTATGATTACTCTAAATTAGAAGGAAGTATTTTTCAAAATTTCATAGGGAATAAGGAAAAAGGTAACTAATATACATTCCCACTCCTAGTGAAAAATTATGGATGACATCAATAAATTCATCCCCTTGATAGAATCTGAATGATTCAATTTATATACCATGGTTGACTTCTAATCACTTACTAAATCTAGAAGTAACAATGATGAAGATGTTGACCCCAAGTTAAAGAATTCATATAATAATACATATAACTTGGGGGAAGAAATAAATCTTTGATTTATAGAAATTATTTAATTGAGTTTAAAAATAGATGGATAAAAAAATAATTGTGGGGGTTTATCTTTAAATATGAGAACATATGTTCTCTATGATGGAGGATGAATTTAAATGAAATCTTGATTTTAAATTTTGGGACATTCCACGGAAATTATTTTATTTTTCATTGTTCCCGTTCTTGAATTTGGAATCCTTGATATTGTTTATTAACTTTTCTTGGATGTTTGAATCAATTATAGATTTATATGATTTGGTTATGATAATCTCTTTGTTTAATTTTAAGGTATGTTTTTCTTACAAGACATGGTAGTGATGCATCTATTAATTCTAATTTTTTTTAATTGTTATCATGTAAGTTTCTATTTATCCCCACTGAAAATAATTTCTATGTTGTTTTTATAAGAACTTTTGGATTTGAATTTTCTAAAATTAAGAAGGTCTTTGGTGATATCATAGATTTGGATGTAATTCAGAAGTAAATATTTCATTTTTTGTCCAATCTAAACTAGATTTGTTTTGTTTCTCAAGGGTTATTGATTACGAGAAAACAAGAAATTGTGTTCTTTTTATTGTGTTTCACAATTGAATAAAATATGAAATTTATTTACTATTATCCTATATTAGAGGAAGAAATCGAGGTCAATATTCTTGATCAGTGATGTAGTCTCTATTATTCTGATAAATAGTGAAAGATAAGATAAAGACTAAATCCACTAAAAGCTTACATGTGAGGTTTTATTGAATTTAACTTCAAAATATGAGGTAAATATAAATTTAAACTTTGGATAAGATGGTATAATGTTAATGGATATGATATTGTAGATTAGAAGATACTAACAATTATTGACTTGATAGATAGATTACTTAAGATAGTATTCACCTACTCAGTCATTGTCTAAGTATACATGGAGTGGGTTCTATCAATTTTTATGTGCATTTTTGGAAGACAATTTATAGATAATAAATATGTGACATAATGCTATGTATTCATCATTTAGTTTTGGTCTTATTTTATGGGTTCATCACTAGACACACATTGAGAGAACAATCAAATGTATAAGGAGATCACATTCAAGAATGCACTTCAACAGGTTGATTAATCCAGATATTTATCCTTCTTTTTTTTCTACCAATTTAATGGAATATATTATTTTCATTCTAATAGGATTTTCTTTTGAGAATGAAAAATGTTCACCCATCACCCAAAATCGCTATAATGATTGGATTCTAATAGATGCATCCTTATGAGGGGTATAGAGTGGTTTCCTTCTTTGATGATAAATATTTACAATGATTTTAGAAAAACATCAACTAAATATCTAGAGTATCCCTTGAAATTTTTGGGTCATGTATGGTCTATCTTCACTATATTCTATGTTGGTGCAAGCATGTTTCACCTTAGATTTTCAACTATACACTTAATCTTATAATAAAATTTTCATAGGAATGAGATGGCCTTCCAAGTCAAATCATAGGTCATCTTAAAAAATGGGATTTTATTTTAAAATTAATTATTTATATATTTTTTATGGTAATTTTTAGATATTTTGGGGTCTGTAAAGGTTTTTTTTTCAAATATTTTGTTTTTAGTAGTGTAAAATTCCCATTTTATAAGGGAATTGGGGGGAATTATTATCCTAGTTGATCATTGTCTATTATTTTCTAAAAATATTTTTTCTAGAATATAAATATAATTATAAATAATAATTATTCTATATGTAATATCTCATAAAAACTCAATAATTTATAATTCATTGATACATTTTACTATTTAAAAAAAATAAAAAAACATTACTTTTACAGAATTTAATTTTCATGATTCCAAATATGTAATCCATTTAAAAAATACAATTTATGAATAAAAAATATTTATATTTAAATATTAATGATACATTTAATCAAAAATATCGTATCAAAATAATTGTTTTTATTATATATTGATTATATATATATTTTCCACCTTAACTCCAAGTTATATAACCCTTAAATACATATTCATTATCCGTAAGGGTAATGTTTTAAGTTATTATAAATTAATGTCATAGATCATCCAATATATACATTATAGTGATTTAAAATAGATTAAAAATCTCTAATAGAGGATTTATTTTGAACCAAAACTATTGAATTTTATCTTATACCTAGTCTAGATAAAACCCTATTATTGCTTCCCCCTTTAAAGTCTTTGATAAATATTCATCATATAGAAAATTAATTCTTACTGAATCCATGGTTTATACCTCCTATAAAAATTAATATATCCAATTAACCACATTAATATATATTTATTGTAAGTATTAATTTATGAAATCTGTTTTATTAATTATTATAGTGCACACTGATCATAATGTTTTCTAGTTATAAAAAAAATCATATTAATTATGACCATAAAATAACTATATAAATTAATTCCACAATATGGATCTTAAAATAATGACCATCATGTGTAATTTTATGTGACCATGTTCATGAGTTGGTTCTCTCTATATAGATCCCATATTAAATATTAGGATAGTGAAGTCACGTATCCTATCTTGAATAAACCTATTATCATCTATCAATAAAATAATTACCATTAACTCACTATAAAATTTAATTCCACTATATGGATCTTAAAATTAAATAAATATGGATTATTTATATCAAAAATTATGGGGATAGACTCAACTTAGAGGATATTTTAATTGTGAATGAATACATTGATTTTTTTTTCTGATGTTATTTATCCTTCCCCAAAATTATATGGCATATTTTTCCATAGAACGCATACCTTGATCAATGAATATATCATATAATTGTTATAAAATGACCACAATTGAATTATAATAATTAAATAATAAACTATAATGGAGTCTAGAAAAGTGTTTTATATACACAAATGCTTCAAAATGTGGTGTAGTAGTCCACTTAGTTAAGAATAATGTTGGATCAATGCATCTCAACAATGATTATCAAAAAAAATTAAAAAATAGTGATTAATAACATATATCCTATACCCTTATATTTATGAATTGTCTCAACACCTAGGAGAGGATCAATACTTCTGGAATATCAACTTTCAATCTAGATATCATTAAGTGAGAAAAGAGAAAATTCACCAATGAAAAAATTTCATACCTAATATGAGCACTGTGAATTCATAGTGTTACCGTTCAGACCCAAGAATTCCCACACTATATTCATTTATAGGATGAATATCGTCCATAGAGATTAACTCAACAATTATTGATAGTATTTATTCATAATATTCTAATATATTCCATGATCAAAGAAGTGAATGAAGATCATTTGATGATTTTACTCAAGACCCTAGGAAATATGAAGGAGGGGTATAAATAATATCTTTCTCAAAAATCATATAAAACATGTTTTTATGAAAAGGTAATGGAGATATAGAAGGAGGATGTGGAACTACCAAAGAAGTTAGGGAATATTTTATAGATTTACTTTGACAATAATGGAATTAAAAGATCTGGTAAATGAATATATGTTCCATTAATACAATAATTGAAGAGTGATTTGTTGGATGATAATAAAATCTCATAATTATCTATCCATCTAGTATGAATAAAGAAGTATAGAGATATCAAGAATCATTTCTAGTGGGATAATAAAAAGTGGGAGATTGGAAAGCATGTATCTTAATTCATGGGATTCCAATAAGTTTAAGAAGGAATGAGAAAAATAATTTTGGATGATGAAACAATAACCCATGACTTTATGGATTTATAGGATATGAACATTTTTTTAGCATATCCCAATAATTTTAAAACCCATAATTAAATTTTATTTATAGTTTATTTATTTTTGACATCAGTATATTTGATTGTTATTAGTGAATATTTTTAATTGAAAAAAATGCCAATATTTTCATAATGGAAATGGTGAGTCATCATGGATTACAATTCTCAATTATAACAGGTTTAGATATATGGTTTACCTCACTATTATAGGGATTAATTCAATAAGAAATGTATACACTACTGAGTTTCAGCACCATGTATGACCTTTAAAATGATGGTCAATCTCAAAGGAACATTCAATATCAGGAAGATATTTTGATATGATTATTAGTGTAATTAAAAGGAGGTAGGGATCAACAACTATACATAGTAGAATTATCATATAATAATAATTTCTATTCTATAAACCAAATGAAACTATATTATGATATGTATAGAAAGTGGAATAAAACTTTAACATGTTAAAATTAAGTTGGAGAGTTTAAGCTAAAGGGTCAAGATCATGTACAGGAGATGTCAAATAAGATTCAAAAAATTCAAAAAAAAATTTAAATCCCAAAATATTGAAAGAAGTGATATTTATTTATTTTTAGATATTTATATCTTGATGTTAGAGACAAATTATTCCCTTGAATATCAACTTGATAAAGTTTTATGGGATTCTAGATGCAGATCCTTGGATACATTGACCCCTTAAAAATCCATAATCATATAATGAATGTTTCCTAACATCATTAATATACTCTAAACCTCTCCCCAGATCATGATGTGTTCCTTGTATTACTTTTGAGGATATAAATACCTAACCCTTTACATGTATTGAACGCTAGGGTAGAATAGGTGGAACAAAATCTTTCTTACAAGGAGAAACAGAAAGAAATATTGGATTATAGATATTGATTACTAAAAACATGTCCACTCATGTAGTTATAGTCATATGGAGAAATAATTAGTTTAAATAGGTCATATGGGGACTCAAATATATAATAATGTTGATATAACCTCATTTGTTTTCATCAGAGTAATGAATTTTTTAGGAATAATTTCTTTTAAGGGGAAACAAATGTGAAAATACATGATTTTATTATGTATTTTTACTTTAAAAAAATTATATGATAAATATAGTGTTTCACATTAAACACTGAAATAAAAGTAATTATTATAAATTCAATTTTGAGAATATATTACAATGAGAGATAATCATTAACATATTATGACAAAATAGTATAAAACATTATAAAGAAAATTGTAAGAGGAATAAAACAACATTAAAGTTAAAATAAAATGAGAATAAATCTTGATCCTCGTGGTTTTTCATAATTCTCATTACCCTTATTTCAATTAACAAATTATGGAAAAACATAGAAATATTTTATACATTTTGGGAGAGAACTAAATAAGTAAAATTAATGATTTTGTAATGTATGTAAGTCAATATATAAGAAATAAATTTTATTGTTATATATATGCCCATTTGAAAAAGTGTGGATTTATATATTATCCTTGGGTATATCAAATGGATAAGTTATAGAATTTAACATAATATAATTCACTGATAATAAAAAAATTATATAATTTAATAAAAAGATAATATTTAAGTAAAATTTTAAATTATAAAATATTTTTTTTTACTATATATATATTATTCTTATTTTTATCAAAATATTATTTATATATATATAGTAAATTAAATGAATTATTTTTTTAACCAATGGATTTATAAAATAAAATGGTATGATGATGAATAATTAATTTTTATATGATGTCGGTAAAATTATTTTATGTTAAAAATTTTATTTTTCATTGAACTATTTTTCATAAGTATTGATTAGTTTTATCCTAATAAATGAAATTTCTATCATATGAATTATGAATATAATGTAATGTTTCAATATATAAAAAATCGTCTAACAACCATATAAATTAGTAATTGATATGAAATAATATTATAAATACTTAATGATTTAAAAAGATTTTTTCTATAAAAACATATATATATATATATATATATATATATTATTTCTTAAATAAAAAGATAAATTCATAAAATTTAAAAAAAATTAGATTAAATGGAGTTCAAAATTTTAATCAACAAATTAAAATTTGGTTAGAAGTTCCATTTCATTGTCAGGCGTAAAAATAAGTTACCGAGGTAAAAATTGAGTTACAAAAATGAATGTATAATAAGGTGAAAGGATTAAAATAAGTGGTCATGGATTAAAATATTATAAAGTAATATCTATATATTTTTTTGAATGAGAGGATTCCTAACCCATACTCATTATTTTTCATATTTGTATACACATTCCATTTAAAATAACAACATTATATATTATTATATGTGTATTTGTGAAATTGACACTGAGAACACATATATAAAATGACCCCTAATAAAAACCAACAAAAAATCAATAAATTTATTTACCACTTTAATGTAAAACTATTTATCATACTCGAATTCTTTCATAGATTTTTGGTTGCTTCTGGTTCCATTAAAGAAGGATAAATCCTCTATTTGGAAAGAGCATGTGTCGAGACTGAGTGAATTAATCAATGTAAGAACCTATTTATTCACTATATTTTTCAATTAAATCCCCAAAACACTCGTTAAAAATACCATCCTCTATTTTTATGATTTCATATTAACATTATTATGAACCAGATAAAATTTAACTAATATTATACAACTTAAACTCCTACTCATTCCCCAGTATAACATGTTCTTTTTCTTGGGTTGGGTCAACCATCCTCATGAATAATCTATGCCAGCATCATAATTTTCACCATGATTATGTAAAAAATATTAAAATATTAAATATATGATATTATTAATCACTTGATGCCAAAAATTTGGTTATATAATCATGACATATAAATTAATGGTCATTATATAGTAATATGTTTTTATTGTTAAAATTACATGAAACATAAACCATAAAAATAATTTCCCACAAATTATAATGGTAATTAATAAATCATGTGAAAAATTATTACTCTACTATTGAAAATTTTTAAATGTTGATCTTTCTATAAAAATAACAAGGATCAACTTCATTATCAAAAAACATGAATGAAGCAATCGAAATTAATCCCATGTGATGATTAAAATAAAAAATATCTAACTAATATATCTGTAATTATGATTATAAATAATGGAAAAAATTCTAATAGATAGGAATATGGTTTTGATCTAAGTTATTAACATATTTAATATTATTACAAATGATGATAAATAAAATTCATGGAATTCAGGACTAAAGTTAAGGTTTTTATTTCCAATCTCATTTTAAAATCAAGATTTTCTTGTGAAGGAATATAAAAAATAGGGAAACTATATATTTTTTATCATTAAACAATGTATATTTTCTTATAATATATTTATTCATGATGTTTAAAAATCATCTTACCCTTTCCCATTAATTTGGTTAAAAACCAATGTAATGGTTTCTTATAAGTGGAGAAACCCTTATCCCTTTTTTTATTTGGAGGCATTATACAATATATATATATTATAAAATTATATATACATTTATGATTTAACATGGTATTTTTATATGAAAATGAATTTTATTACAAAAATGAATATTCTTTTATCATTTTTGTGTGATCATTTTCAATTATCATATACCTTATTCAAAAAATTATTAAAGGAATATCCTTTTTAAACCTTTTTATGCTAATTTGTTTTCTTTACATATTCATTTAATTTATTTAAATAATTTCACAAACATGAATTTATTATTTTCCATGTAAATTTCAATTCACATTGATTTATAAAATTTCCTTTTTAAATTGAAATATTTTATGAATATAAAGTTTACTTCTTATAATTTACTAAAGTAATTATTAATGATCTTATTTATCTATGTCAAAATCCTTGAATTTTACTTATTATCCACAAGAAATATTTTATAAATCTACAATACACATTATTATTATAGATTTATTATGATAATATATTGTGGATGTTTTCATGAAACCCATATTTCCAATGGGTTAATTAATTTATAATGGAATTATGAATGATTTCGAGTCCATGATTCAAACATATGTGTGGTTTCACATCATGTAATGGGTGGGACCTGAATTTTATATCCGTACAATTAATTTGATAAATCATTATCTCATTTGATTACTAGGAATGGTGGGTGAATCCAAACCCTAAAGTTACTCTATCCACTATGTGATTTGTGTTCCCGGAATTACACATACCTATAATTCATTGGGTAAAGACTTATATCTCATTAACTGACATGTTTTTTATTAGGGAGTAAACCCAATTTATTACGTGGATCTTTCCATGATGTGATGAAATTATTTTCTATGCACCTTGACAAAATTAATGATTTTCTATTCTTATATATATATATATGTATATATATATTTCACATTATTATGTGACACTCTTATTTTATGTATTCATATTTGTATATTATTTATAAATGATTCAAAATTACTTTTATTAATTTATTATTTTGTGCCAAATTACTTATGTTATGACCTATGATTTATGATAAATTCTTATTGGGTAAAATTATACTAAGTTATTTCCATGAACCATGATTATGTTCTCCTACCCTAATTTTTATCTTATGATTTCTTTTGATCTTAAATTGTGTTATCTCATGTTTAACCATACTCAACATATTAGGTCACTCTTTATTATTATTCCATTTCTGCAGGTTATGATGAATAATAGTAGTCCTGATATGTCTATAGGGGAATCATGTTTAAAGATTATTTATTGGAAATTTTAAATAATTGTAGTAAAATGATTTTATTATGTGTCAAGTATCTAATGAACTAAACATATATGTTGAGGTTTGTGTTTTATTATGATATAAAATGGATATTCATATAAAATTATATAATTTTAATGAATGTTGTTCTTGGACCACCTAAAAAGACTTATTATGTCAATCATAGTAAAACAAAACCTTTTAAAATATATGTAATAACGCAAAATGAGTGTGAGGAATATAATATATTGAATAAACATATTCCACTTCTGTATCATCCCAACCTGAACCACCAGGTCTGAGATAGAGTGCCACATTACCCCATTCATGCCTCAGTAAGAAATAGTTTACCAATTGGTAGTGAGGGTCTCAATTGGAACCATGAGGATACTATACAATCTAGTAGAGTGAACCAGAAAAATAAATAACAAAATATAACAATAAAAAATATAATAAAATTATAAATAAGAGTAAAAGATGAAAGTAAATATGGGATAAATGGTATATAAATATCACCCAAAGTGGGAAGTTGTCCATAGAAATGAAATATGATAATAAAAAAAATAATTATGGGGTCCTCCAGTGTCTATCTCAATCCTCTCATGTCCCATGCTCCACCTGGTCATCCATTTATCATAGGCCTATTTCCCTTCACCAGGCCTCTCATGAAATATACATGTGCATCAAAATTCATGAGTAGGGTGTGAGTACATGACTTAGATGGAAACCATAAATACACCCAATCCATGTTTTCTCAAGTATAAAAAGTGTATTTCATAATAACAATAAATCTAGGAAGTATAATCACACAGTCTTAAACCAACCGATAGTGTGCTAACTAGGATTCAACCAAACCCATGATGGTAATCATGTCATCTACCTAATGAAATATTTACAGTGTGTTATTAATAGATCATACACATTTACAAGGCTCCATATACAAAGATATTGGTGTGTTTCTTGTAAATCAACAAGGTATCAAGAGAAAAACCTTCTCAGAATCCACAAGGAATTAGGCAATACATGGAAATCCATAAGGCCTTGAGTATTTATATAGAACAAAGAATACACAAGTTTTCATGTAACAATATGAAATACATAAGTCATAGAGTGTCAAAAACTACTCAAAAGTCCATAAGGAAACAATTAGAGGTCAGGTTACAAGGCTATTGTGAACAACCTTTAACATTTCCACAACTCAATGCGCATACCCCACAAGGAGTAATCACACCTCGACAGCCACATGTCATGGATACACATACCAATCCTCTAAAGGGAAACATGAAAAGACCTGAAATGTTAAAATCATATCACACATCAATAGAAATATATAATCATCAAATAAATCAACATCCAAATCAAACAACGTCATGGAATCTTGCTATCAAATTAATCGCATGGAATTAGATCATACAATATCATGGTCTACACATACACATGCGATCAAAAGTCAATAATGACTGTCAATATTACAAAACATTAAATATGACATGCTAACAATTGTAAAAGGATCCCAACAACACAACTCAGGGTTTCCATGATATCTAACACACTCATATGTGATAAATCATCTACCATCGTTGCCAGTCAATTGGCCAACACACAAGGTCACCTTGTTAATTTATTAGGAATAATTAATTTAATTAATTAAGAATGAATATTCATTAATTAGTTAATAATAATTATTATTCATGATACAACAGGAACTAAAGGCAGTTCACCAAAAGTATTGAACCTAATATTTCAAGAAAATAAACATGACCAAAAACAAAGGGAAGAGAACACGATACCACCTACACACACCCACATGTGATCATAGTCAAGCTTGAATATCAATTATTCCAAGAAACAAAATATATCCTAGAGAAATGTGTAAAAAATATCCCACTAGGTAATGAAATTCATACTTCATAATTATCAAAATAAACAATAGGCCTGTTAATGGTTTCGTCAGTCAAATCATGTTTTCACACAAGCATAAATACAATCACATTATAAAAAATCCTAAAACCAAAACCAAGTATTTTTTTCAAAAAGAATTAAAATATTACATGTCATAATACATCCTCTCTTCTAGATAATTTTAAAATTATCATTTTAGGCCAACACATGTGTTGTAATTTTTACAAGAAAGAATAATTATATTTTTATAATTTAAAATAAAATAATCTTTCATTATTATCTTGCGATAATTTCTTAGAAATTATAAACTGTTAATTTATTAAAAATTATCCATTTAAAATGTGAAAAATCAGATTGAAAATACCTGACTTCATTCAAAAACAAAACTAGGATTTTCTATCTGCTCATTGAGATGAACCCAATGACACCAAAGATGCGTTAATCCGATCAATAACGAAAGAGATATTGAAGAGAGAATTTCCTAATATATATATATATATATAATAGGGAGATGGAGATTGAGAGGGGGAGTTCTAAATTATTATTACCTCACCAATTAACCTTAATATATATATATATATTCATTTCAATTTTTTAATTGATTCATGTATTATTTACTCATTTTTATTATGTTTCCTTTCTTCACTTTCCTCTTAACAGATGCCATGTTCCACCCATTTGACATTCCATGTGTTTTTATATTAAATCCCTATGTTAATCAGTAAATAAGTCTTTTAAATACATATCAAATGTCATTCATATATATATATATATATAATTATTTATGCCCATTATATATTTATTTAGGAATATCCACATTGTAACTTCTTGTTACTATTTTTAGGTACTTTTCATCTCTATTTTTATCATGATTTGGTTTGGTCTCGTTTAGGGGTGATTTGGGTGAAATTTTTAAAATTTTGGAAGGTTGTTGGGTTATACATGGTTGGAGGATGGTTTTCCTAAACCATGGTTCTTTATGGTAAAAATGTGAAAACTTAGGTAGCAAGGGCTTTCATGGTTGGAATACAGTTTGGAAAACCATCAACCCACCGTAGAAACTATACACCCCTTTAGAGGGGAACATTATTAGGGAACATGGTTTTAAAAACCTTGAGGTCCCCTCTTAGAAACCATGCACACAGATTTATTTTTTCCAAAAAAACTAAAAATTACCAAACCCCTATTTCTTGCCCTGATCAACCTAAACTCAAGATTGGATGTACTAATTATAAATTAGAGCTCTCATTAACCCATTTTGGCTTCCAAAAACCCCCCTACATTCTGGATTGAAGCTTGTAGAATGTCATTCGATATCTTCCAAGTAAGAGTTCTTCTAGCGTTATATAAATCCCATTCTCTCCTTCGGCCCTCTCTAGGGTTTGACATATCCATATATTCTGGGAGGATATAATATCAGTTTTATTAGATATTGAATGTAGGTTTGATTATCTTATCTTCATTACCAAAATTATTTGTTAGGTTTTCCCATTGTAGGAATTGGGATTTGTGTTCACATAATCCCAAGGTAGGTGGGTCTATTTAACATTAGAAAATTGATTTAACCCTAAATTAATGGATTTAAATTAAATTTATATCAATTAAATTATTAAAATAACATTCTATGTGAATTGGGATTTTAAATTGATTTGGTATGAAATTGGGGGAAAATCCTAAATTCCAACGAATCAGGGTGTGATTATTTAATATGATAAAATTCGTGAAATTAAATAGTGGAATTAAATTGTAAAATTTATTTTTGAAATTTATTTCAAATTATTATTTGAAAAAATGGATAAATTTTTTTTGATAAGAACCAATTGGTTCTATCATGTTAAAAGGAATCAATTGATTAAAAAAAACATTTATTGATTTTAAAAGAGAAACTTTCATATTGAAATAGTGGATTGGAAAATTTTATTTTAAAATGTTTTGAAATAAGTTTCCAATTATTGATTATTGTTTGAGCACCAAACTCCTAGCGGGTTAGTGAGTTATTGAGGACAACACTCTATTGATGCTTTAAAAATATAACAAAACCTAGATCATCAGGTGACATTGCTAATGGGATGGTGATGAGTCATCTTTGAAAATTGGATAAGGTATGTCTGTACACCTATTTATGTGATCAATGATTTGAGTGTGCGATGATACCATAACCTAGAACTATCACACCTCTTTGAAGATGACCATGTAGCTTGTTTGTGAATATCCTGATATACATGCCACTATTTGTAAAACTTATTTAAATAACCCTTATGAATTTATAAAATCCATTTTATATAAAATCTCTATTAAGACATTATTCTGAATAGTTTCCATCAATTGAAATGAAAATCATGATTTATTTTAAATATGATCTAGTACTACCATGCCTATTTTATTTAAAATTAAAAGCATTATTTTCTTATTTATCGTGGAATATTATTATGAAAACTTTAGAAATAACCTACTAGTATTATATCTTACACTATACCTGTTCCATTGGGTGTTTATTGATTATCTTCTATTAGGTTCATCCAATGGGAAAGTGCCACTTAGAGGTGGTTCATTTTGTTGATCCTTGGGACTTGGAGAGATCTTTCCGTTGGGAATTGGGATGTTTATCTTTCTGTTTATGATACATTTTAGTAGTAATTTAGGTTTATATAAATGTTATACATCTTTTATTATTATCTCTATGGTGTTTTCTTTTGAGCATATTGACTTGTATATATTTCCTCCACTGTTTATGAGGAAAAACTATTCCCAGTTTTATCTTCTATGATGAAAGGTAATAGTCTCCAACCCATGAGGATAAATAAAACCCTTCATACAATGTCAGTATCATATCAAGTGTGAGGGTGCAAGGTTAGCTATGTCAGTTCGTGGTAAAGTGGTATCAGAGGTGCTGGTTAATAATATTTACCTGATATTAGCATACAATTTGAAACATTTTCATGACATATGAGGTATCTATGACTGAGTGCCTAACTAGCTGTCATCGTGATGAGACTTAAGTCACCAGGGGTGTTTTGTGAAAGAAATATTCAAGATTAGTTCTAGTATTTTCCCTTATTTAGATTTGGGTAGTTGAAACCCAAATATTGTTTATCTATATGATGTGATTAATTTTCCTTATTGACCATGTTTGATTGTTGATCTATGTAATTTTTTATGTATTCAATGAAATCTGCTAATGTTTTTCAGCATCATTCCTATAAGAAGATAGGTGAATTGGATCTAGAAGGAGGCTTATGATGAACTAAAGTGAGAAAATACTCACATGGATTAGAATCTGGTTGAGGTCGTTGTGTGCGATCTCCAAGATATGGGACAAGAACCTATATCAATTTCATTTCAGGCTCTAGCTATGGAACCTCAGAGGAATGAATCATGGATTTTTTTTCCATAATTCCTTCACCAGAATCCACTAATATTTTAAGGACCCAACAATCCTCAAGATTATGAGGATTAGTTGAGAAGGATTTTTTTGGGTTCTTAAAACACCTAATTCTATCATGTTGTAATGTTCCACCTTCATGATAGATGTAACTGATAGGAAATAGTAGGAAACTATTGTGATTAAAAGGAATAATATCGGATTAAAGTGAAAAGACATTAAAAATATTTTCACCGATGAGTTATATCTAATGTATATGGTGTTGGATAAGGATATAGAGTTTTTCAAAGTCATGTTGGCTAATAGGAGTATGACATAATATGAAAATCATTTTGATGAATTTGTGCAGTTTTCACCAGAGATTGTATCAAAATAGAAGATAAAGACTTGAAATTTCAAGATTGTAATTCTATATGATATTCAATAATATATTTTCTTATTGAAGATATATTATTATACTAAGGAGATAGATAGAGCAATGATAGTTGTGATGGACCTCACTGGTAAGTCAGGGTGGACAAAAGTTCCTTTTTATACCAATGTATGTTCTCTGTATTACCATAAAGGAAAGGGAAAGCGTGATGATTCTCATGGATTTTCTGAACAATAGGATTTCTCTAGACCTCATGTAGTTCTTGGAAAAGGTCCTTGTATTTTCAACAAATATGGCAAGCCAGGGCATTCAAAACGGGTTTGCACTAAGAAACCCAATGTATGTGGTTTTTGTTGATGATTAGGTCACTTGTAGAAGTTATGTCATTTCTATTCTTAACCATTTAGTGGAACAAGATTATCATTTCAAAAAATTACTATTTTGCAATCATATGCTTCATGAAAATAGGGCTTCTAGACATATGCATCTAGAATGAAGCTTCTTTACACATTGGAAGATTCTCTCGAGGAAATAAATACAGGTCCAATGAATTTGAGACGTACCATCACAATAGATTCATCATTAGTGACTGATTTATTTGATACTAGTGCATCTCATTTGTTAATTTCAACTAGTATACAATGTTTACTAAATCATCATATGAAGATTTTATGTTTTTTGATGTATATTACTACACCCCTTAGAATAAAAAGAGAGTAGGGTCTCCATTGTCCCACTTGTCTCTTTTCTCTATTAGAAATTGGTCATTGATTCATGCTCAAATTTAACCAAGATATGAAGGTAGAACGGTTCATGTAGTCTAGATTGGGTTTTCGAATCCACTGAGACCTAAGAAGATACCTAAGACACACAACCTATGAGGTGGATTTTTGTCTATGAAGTGGACAAATTGGTTTTGATTTTGGATGGTTTTAAAAAAGACTAATAAACCTAAGTGAATTCAATTAAATGAAAATGGGTTGATCTTAAGATTATGCTAGGGGTGGATTGAATGAATTTTACTTCTTTAGACAATTTTGGTTTAATTAATTCTTGATGAATCCATTCTTAAAAATAAAACTACCTTCATAATTTTCTAGTTTGATGCAACTAAAATAAATTACTAATCCCTTACACACATAGAGAACCAAATTCATGATGTCTCCAAGGTATATGGTCATTTTAGTAATTGGATTTAGCTTCCTCAAACACAGTGAAGATGTAGAGTGGAAATAACTGAAGAATGGAAGTCTTAAATTAGTTAACCAATTAAAAAAATTGTTCATAAAATAACATTCAATCCATACTTTGAATCGTCCTAAGATCCACCCATTAAAGGGTTATACCTCCATTGATGGTATACTCTCAATGGTGGTCGGAAGATGGCTTACAAGAATTAGATTGAAGAAATTAAAACTGCAGAAATAACGAGCACTCTTCCGTGTGTGTGAATGAAATTCACACCTATGTGTGAACTAATTAATAAAAACAAAGATATACCACATCAATTTGTGATTATAAAGTTTTAATGAATGAAATGAGAATAATATAAGATAAATATGTTGATTAAGAACAAATAAGTACAAAAAGGAAACTTACATGGAAATTGAAATGTGATTACAAACACAAAGTGGCAGCATAACATTACAATTAAACCAAACACCCAATATCCTTAAATCCTACAACACAACTACCTTAAATAGGAATTGTTTAGCCCTTGGGTCGAGCCTCCAACAGTACAAGTCATCTCACTTGAGTATGATAGGTCTAGGGTGGTGGAAAGTTTGTGGAAAGAAGACTTTCCACCCTTGACCCGAAAAGGAATCCAGCTTGCATCCACCAAACAGAGGCCCATGAAAAACCTTCTAGATGGCCTAATTTGGGTAGTCCATATAAGACTTAAATTATTATCCAGATGTCCCATATCAGTCTGTAAAAGCTCAGCCCAAAATGATTTATGGTTTTCGAGATATGGTTTAATTGGTGGACTATTTTTCTGGGCCACATATTTTGGCCAAGAATTTTATCTCTAACTTGGGCTTTATAAATGACCACAATAGAGGCCTAATTAGCACTGGATCCTAACGAATGATTTTTCCTATATATTTCTTCTATACTCCCACCAAATTTTATATTTATTGGGTTTTTAATGTTGGTTCCATATTCTCATCAATGGGCTGGTGTCCAATCTGACATCTTCAGAATTGTTTCCTTTCATCACAAATTATCCCCATCTTCTTCCATGAATTATCCATTGATCCGTGAATAAAAAATGTTCATATTGATGTGTAGATAAATTTCCCAAAATATGAAATTAAAATATGTATAATTATATTCCTTAAAATCTGATCAATCATTGGGTACTTTAAATGATGTTCAAAAATGTACCACATAATAGTGCATTTTAAGTAATAATTACAATCATAATGTGAAATGATGTTCAAAGTGTAAAATGCACTAAAATGGTGTTTATGAATAATAAAGCACATGAATATTACATATATTAACAATGAATATTATCCTCATTTAGTGTCTAATCACACCCCCCAACTTGAGTTTTGCTAGTCCCGAGAAAAATATATCTCAACAATATGAAATTCGAATTCCCTTTTCCAAAAACATTTTAATAGACAATGATCACCAAAACCCTTATACCAAAAAATCATGAAATTAATCAAAATATTTTAATAAAAGATTTTTTCATAATAAGATACCAATCTCAAGCCCATTCCTTTATTCAAATTCATTGCCATATTTCATCCAATATCAATTAAGTATGAGGATGTGTTGTGCATCACAATTGACATGGGGGTTCATCTTTATTTAAGGGGTAAATGACGGAAGAGCTAGGTGGAATCACATTTCAATATTAAGATGAGTATTCAAATTTTTTTGTATCAATTTTTATTTTTTTTTGCAATTTTTCCATGGTAATTGAAATTGAACTAAAAAAAGTCAACCCCTATAGCGAGACTTTGCCGATGACTCCCAGGATCAAAGACCTTAGGGCACCAAGTGAATACCCCATACTTGGGCATCATCTCAAGTTAAATCAGTCAAAAAAAAAATTCAAATTACCAAAAATAGAGATAAAATTACTAACTCTGGGCCAGACAACTATGAAGTCACGATCCCCAAGTGCCGAAAGCCACGCATTAGGTCATTTCATTTCTCTACGTGCAAATTTATTGTTTTTCTTTAATTTTTTTATTGAATACTCATATTAAATCTAAAATGATCACCAAACCTATTATATTTATTTGGGGGACCCCATGAACTCAAACTAATACCCCACTATCCAAAGGACGTGCATTGAGATCTTTATTTATTTGGATGAAAATATAAACGATGAAATATCACATTGGACAGCCAAACTTTCCAAAATATATGCCCATGAAATTATACAAGGATTAAAATCAGAATTAGGGCATGCTAAATTATTTGATATTAAGTTTCAAAGAGTGGAATGTGTATTACCATGTTCAAAGTTAACGGAATTGTTCCTTCCATTTACACAATTTTTTTTCAAATCATTCATTTTTTGACACGAAAGTATTTTTTATTTTATCTCCCCCAACTTAAAATAACACTATCCCCAGTGTTTAAATAAAATAAAATTTAGAAGGGGGTAGAGGTAGAGAATTAAAGTTCAAAAAGGAAATTGGAAATTAGGATCATGTAATGAAGTCACCTGGTGGTTGAAGTTGAAATTCTATCAGCTCCCTTTTAATCCTTTGATATCCATGTCACTTTCAGAGTTCCCTAGTAGAAAAAGGAAAAACAAAACAAAAAAAAAACAAATCAAAACAATATATATATATATATAATAAAGAAAGTAAAATATAATTATATATATAAAAATTATAGAATAAGGAAGCACAAAAAAACACAGGTCAGTGGTAAGCATGTGCCCCTGTCTCCATTTGGTCCCGGGTTCGAATCCCCGCGGCTTTGCCAGTTGTGACGGGGTTTGACCCATGACCCATGACGTGTCCCTTTTTATTTTTATTATTATTTTTTTATTTTTTTTATTTTTATGTTATCCTACAAAAAAATTAAAATAAAACAAACTCATGATACATTGTCTTCTTTTTAAATTTCCGGGTAAGGAAATTATCAAGGATCACACCACGTGAAATGGATAAATATGATGCTCCCCTTTCATACCCATCCATACTCATAATAGAAGAAAAGGTCAACAGTCTATTTTTTTAAATATAAAAATGATTAATTAAAATATAAATTTTATTAAAACAACCAAATGACAGGAAACTTGAAAACCATGGGTTTCCTCCCATGTAGCACTTTTTTTAATGTCGTTAGCCCGACATGGATCCTAAATCTATCAATTTTTTCCCGATTCATAGATTGGCTCAATTAACTCAACCTCTATTTCCTGTTTATTTAATGATTCAATGAATGGTTTTGACCTTTGACCATTGACCGTGAAAATGTAACCACGTGTGGGATCTTGAATCTCTAGTGCCCCATGGGGGTACACATGATGCACTATGAAAGGTCCTAACCATCTAGACCTTAACTTTCCTAGGTGAAAATGAAGTTTTGAACTATACAAGAACATAAGTTTTCCTGGTTCAAAATGTTTGACATTGATATTCCTAGATTGGTAGGCTTGAACTCTAGATTTGTTGATCCTTGAATTTTCATAAGCTTCCTTCCTTAGTTCCTCCAGTTCATTGAGATCTAATTTCATTTTTGTTCCGGCCAATGAGAGGTCATAATCCATTTTCTTAATTGCCCAAAAGGCCTTATGCTCAATTTCAACAGGTAAATGGTGTGATTTTTCATGAACCAACCTATATGGGGACAGTCCTAGGATGTTTTTGTATGTTGTACGATATTCCCAAAGAGCATCCAATAGTTTCTCGGACCAATCATTCCTAGAAGGATTAACAGTTTTATCAGGAATTTGTTTGATTTCATGGTTGGCTAACTCATCTTGACCATTGGTCTATGGGTGGTAATCAGTGGACACTTTGTGAGAAATTCCATATTTTTCCGTTAGTGATGAGAATAGAAGATTGCAAAAATGTGTTCCACGATCACTAATGATAGCCCTAGGAATTCCAAATATAGAGAAGATGTTTTCCTTGAGAAATCTAATCATAGTTTGATGATCATTGGATTTTGTAGGAATGGCCTCAACCCATTTGGAGACATAGTCAATAACTAAGATAATTTAAATATATCCCCTAGAGTTTGGGAAGGGAACTATGAAATCAATTCCCCAACAGTCAAAGATTTCAACAACTAAGATGGGAGTGAGTGGAATTTGATTCCTTTTTGTGATGGACCCTACTTGTTGACACCTAGGAAATCTTTGACAAAATGTGTAGGAGTCCCTTGAGAGGGTGGGACAGAAGAGACCACATTGAAGAATCTTAGCAGATGTTTTCTTAGAGGAAAAGTGACCTCCACATGCCTCACTATGACAGAATTTAATAATGGACTCTTGTTCAGATTCTGGGACACACCTCCTATGACTTGGTTAAGGCAGAACTTATAGAGGTATGGATAATCAAACACATAGTATCTAACATCAGAAAGGAATTTCCTTTGAGCTTGAGTCCCTAATAATTTTGGAATGACTCCTGTAACTAAGAAATTGTTTATGTCGGCATACCAAGGGCAGTCACTCAAAGAGTATAGGTTTTCATCAGGAAATGAATTAGACACAAAAACTTGATTTGAGTTTTCTATGAATTCCATCCTAGAGAGGTGATCAGCTACAACATTTTCAATGACCTTTTTTTCATTGATTGTGAGGTCAAATTCTTGTAAGAGAAGAACCCACCTAATCAGTCTAGCCTTAGCATCTTGTTTTTGGAAGAGGTATTTTAGAGCAGAATGGTCAGTGAACACAGTGACGGGGGATCCTAAGAGGTAGGACCTAAACTTCTCTAAATCAAACACAATAGCAAGTAACTCCTTTTCAGTAGTGGTGTATTTGATTTGGGCATCATTTAAGGATTTTCTTACATAAGCAATGACATAAGGAGTTTTATCACAACGTTATCCTAACGTAGATCCAACAGCAAAGTCAATAGAATCACACATAAGTTCTAAAGGAAGGTTCCAATTTAAATATTTTATAATGAGAGGAGAGTTGAGAGAGGATTTGAGGGTTGAGAATGATCCCTCACAGCTTTCTGTCCAAACAATTGAAGCATCCTTTACTAAGAGAGCACAAAGGGGACGAGAGATTGAACTAAATTACTTGATGAATCTTCTATAGAAACCAGTATTTCCTAAGAAAGACCCCACTTCCTTGATAGTTTTGGCTGATGGAAGGTGACTAATTATGTCATCTCGGGCTTTATCAACTTCAATCCCCCTACCTGAGACCAGATGGCCTAGAACTAGTCCCTCTTTAACCATGAAATGGCATTTTGCCCAGTTTAGGACCAGATTCTTTTCTTCACATACTGACAAGACTCTCTCTACATTCCTCAGACATCCCTCAAATGTATCCCCAAACACAGAGAAGTCATCTATTATGACCTCTAGAAAATCCCCTACCATGTCTGAGAAGATTCTCATCATGCACCGCCTGAAGGTTCCAGGAGCATTTCATAAACCAAAGGGCATGCATTTGAAGGAAAAGGTGCCGAATGGACATGTGAATGTAGTCTTCCATTGATCCTCTTGGGAGACCTCAATTTGATTATACCCCAAGTACCCATCTAAGAAATAGTAGAAGGCATGTCCTTCCACTCTCTCAAGGACATGGTCAATGAATGGTAAGGGAAAATGGCCCTTCTTGGTGAATGAGTTTATCTTCCTATAGTCAATGCAGACTCTCCATCCACTACTCACCCTAGTTGGAAGAATCTCTCCATCCTCATTGGTTATCACTGTGATTCCAACCTTTTTTGGAACCACTTGGATTGGGCTCACCCACTCACTCTCAGCTATGGGATAGATGATACCGGATTTTGTAAATTTTATAAGTTCTTTCCTCACTACTTCCATGATATTAGGATTGATTCATTGTTGAGGTTGACGACATGGCTTCGAATCAGATTCTAGAACTATCCTATGAGTCTCGATAAGTGGGCTAATCCCAGGAATATAAAATAGGGTCCAACCAATGGCTTTCTTATGTTTCCTAAGGACATCTAAAAGAATCCTCTCATGATTGGATTCAAGATAAGACGAAATGACAATATGATGTGTTTGATTGTCCCCTAGGAAGGCATACTTGAGTGCAGTGGGAAGTTCCTTCAATTCAAGTTCAGGTCGGTTCATAATTTCAGCAGAATATTGGGACATTGGATCAAGATCAACTTTATTTCCTAAAGTTTTAAATAGGATTGATTCCCCACATGTAGAAGATTCAGCTACTAGATTGGCTTGATCAGATTTAGGGAAGGATGTTGGAGTGGTCTCCATGAAAGTGGTTTTTTGAATGGTTTCACTGATTTTTGGACCTAAGATTTCATCATAAGAGAAATTTGAAAATTATTCAATCCAAGGAGATAAAATTCCTTCATATGAACAAAGGAAATCAATCTCATCCTGGATTAAATTTTCATCAATTATTCCATGATGTTCTATGCATTCATTATCAAGGCTTCCTATCATGTTTACTTCATGAATGTCCTCATCATCTCCTATTTTTGATATTTCATTATAGATGTTCAAGTCTAGACTCATGTTCCCAAAGGTGGTGGTCATGTTCCCATTTTGGACTCAGATAATATATTTGATTGTTGCAAGGAAAGGACGACCAAGGATGATTGGGGTTTGTTCCTTATTTCCGAAGTTTGGATGGTTTTCAAGGACAATGAAGTCAGCAGGGTAGATGATGTTTTCAACTTTTACCATAACGTCCTTTAAAATCCCCTTTGTAACCCTAATTCTTCGGTCAGCAAGTTGAAGTGTGACAGATGTGGGTTGGAGCTCTTCTAGGACTAACTGGCAGTACACATCATATGGGATGAGATTGAAACTTTCACCTAGGTCACACAAGGCCTTAACAGCTTTTCTCTCTCTTAGTTCAACATTGATGTAAGAGAAACCTGGGACTTTCAACTTAAGAGGAATGGTCCCTTGAATGGTGGTACTCACATTAGCATCCAAAAGGACTTGGTTTTTATGTGAAAATTTTCTTTTAAAAGTGATCAGGTCCTTAAGGTACTTTGAGTAGGCTGGTATGGTTTGGATTGCATTGTGAAGAGGAATGTTCAACTTGACTTGTGAGAATATTTCCATCAATGTTTCAATCAATTCAGGTTTAGTTTTCCCCCTCATGCGTTGTGGAAATGGTGCAGGTTGTGGGGTTGTTTGTTGAAGAGTTGATTCTTTGACAATGTTATCATGTTTTTCAGTTTGATCATTTGGTTCATTTGAATTTTCATCCAAGTTTAAATATTCAGGTGGGTTTTGAATTATTTTTTCAGGTTTCTCAATTGATTTCCCACTTTTTAAAACATTCACAGCCTTTAGTTGTTCATGAGTTGTTTGAGTGAAACTTTAATCTCCCCTTGAAGTTGAGGATGGCACCGCCTGTGTAGGCATGGGTTCCTTTACAGTTTTGATGGTTTGAAGTTCTTGTTTTAGGGAAGAGACTTCTGATTTAATCCTCTCCATTTTTTGCACAGTTTTTCTAGTAGGATTTGTGGAACATTTTGGGTTGGTGCTTGAGTAGATTGGTTTATCCCAGGGGGATATTTTGGAGGTGGGATGGTTTTTTGAAAATGGACCAGTGGCTATTGGTATTGGACAGGTTGGGTTTGTAACTGGTTATGGGATTGGTAGTTCTGATGGGAGTAAGTATTTTGTCCCTGTGGTTGGCTAGGTTGTTGGTTATCTTTCCAACGGAAGCCTGGGTGGTCATTATACCTTGGGTTGAAGTTGTTTTGGTATTGAGGATTTTTAATGTTCAAGGCATTTACTTCCATCGGGGGTCCTCCTAAAATAACATCTTTGTTGGATGGAATGGTTGGGCAGTTGTCTGTCTTATGGTCATGTTTTTTACAAATTGTGCAAACAGGGTCAACATTTTGGATTTCATGGACTTTCCTAAGGTCTATCTCTTCAACCTTCCTAAAGAGTGCTATGAGTTTAGCCCTAAGGCTTTCCTCTTCTCTAAGTGTATGAATTACAATATTTCTTTGTGGCTTTTCAGAATAAGGTGAAGTTCCCCATGTTTGGTTTTGTTCAGAGAGGCTTTCTAGATACTCATATGCATCATTTGGGGCTTTGATTTTAAATCTTCCATTACACATCATGTCAATGAATTGTTTGTTCCCTAGACCCAACCCTTCATAGAAAATTCTCACTTGTTTAGGTATAGAAAAACCATGGTGTGGAACCATGTTTAGAGTGTCTTTGAACCTGTCCCATGTTTCATATAATGACTCTCCCTCTTTTTCAAAAAAAAATGGATACTCTTTTTAAGTGCAATTGTTTTCTGGTGGGGAAAGTTTTTTTTGTAGAATTATCTTTTAATTGGTCCCATGGGTGGATTAATGCAGGTCTCAAGTTTTATAGCCAATTTTATGATCGATCCTTCAATGAAAAAGGAAAGAGCCTCATCTTAGTTTATTCTAGTTGATGTGGGGGACACATGGTTTCTACAATTTTATTGAACTGCTTAATGTTAAGGTAGGGAATCTCAGACACCATTCCATGGAATGTGGGAAGATGGTTTAGGACATGGGGTTTAAAGATGTAGTTGGAATATCTTACGGAGTTGTGTCTAATGCATGAGGGGGCATTGGTCCGGGATGGTGTGAGGTAGTCATTCATGGTTTGATCAATTGCATTCCCCAAGTATGGGGCTACCTCATTTGGGTTTCCATTTTGGTTTCCACCTGGGTTTATGAGTTGGTTTCATTGAAGACCTTCCATTGAAATTGGATCAATTTTGGACTCTGGGGTATTGGGAAGATTAGGATATAATGGAAAGAGTTACCTTGGTGTACTTGACTCCCCAACCCCTGGATATCCACCCTAACTAGACGGTTTGATTGATCGTGGGTGTAGGTGGACATGCGCCAAAAGAAAAAAAATGAGAAAGGGACAAGATAAGAGAATTTGGATTAGAAAAGAATAAATGGGGGAGAATAGAATGGGTGTTTAGATGACTTACTTGGGTCCCCTACAATGACACCAAAATTTGATTCATGCTCAAATTTACCCAAGATATGAAGGTATAATGGTCCTTGTAGTCTAGATTGGGTTATCGAATCCATTGAGACCTAAGAAGATACCTAAGACACACAACCTATGAGGTGGATTTTTGGCTATGAAGTGGCCAACTAGGTTTTGATTTTGGATGGTTTTAAAGAACACTAATAAAAATAATTGAATTAAATTAAATGAAAATGGTTTGATCTTAAGATGATTCTAGTGGTGGATTGAATGAATTTTACTTCTTTAGACAATTTTGGTTTAATTAATTCATGATGAATCCATTCTTCAAAATAACACTACCTTCATCATTTTCTGGTGTGATGAAACTAAAATAAATTACTAATCCCCTAAACACTTATAGAACCAAATTCATGATGTCTCCAAGGTATATGGTCATTTTAGTAATTGGATTTAGCTTCCTCAAACATAGTGAAGATGAAGAGTGGAAATAACAGAAGAATGGAAGTCTAAAATTAGTTAACCAATTAAAAAAAATCATTCATAAAATAACATTCAATCCATCCTTTTCATCTTCCTAAGATCAAACCATTAAATTGTTAGCCCTCCATTGATGGTATACTATCAATGGTGGGCGGAAGATGGCTTACAAGAATTATATTGAAGAAATTAAAACCGCAGAAATAACGAGCACTCCTCCATGTGTGTGAATGAAATTCACACCTATGTGTGAACTAATTCAGCACAACAAAGAGATATCACTGTGCTTCGTGATTATAAAGTTTTAATGAATTAAATGGGAAGAATAGAAGATAAATATGGTGATTAAGAACAAATAAGTACAAAAAGGAAACTTACATGGAAATTGAAATGTGATTACAAACACAAAGTGGCAGCATAACATTACAATTAAACCAAACCCCCAATATCCTTAAATCCTCCAACACCACTACCTTAAAAAAGCTTTTTTGAGCCCATGGGTCGATCCTACAATAGTACAAGTCATCTCACGTGAGTATGGTAGGTCTAGGGTGGTGGAATGTTTGTGGAAAGAAGACTTTCCACCCTTGACCCGAAAAGGCATCCATCCTGCATCCACCAAATAGAGGCACATGAAAATCCTTCTGGATGGCCGGATTTGGGTGGGCCACAGAAGACTTAAATTAATCACCGGATGTCCCCTATCAGACTGTAAAGTATCCGCCCAAAAGAAGTTATGGTTTTAGTGATATTGTTTAATTTGTGGGATGTTTTTGTGGGCCACAGATTCTGGCCCAGAATTTTATCTCTAACTTGGGCCTCATAAATGTCCATAATGGAAGCCGACTTATCACTAGATCCTGATAAATTATTTGTTCCTATATATGTCTTCTATCCTCCCACAAAATTTGGGATTCATTTGGTTTTTAATGTGGGTCCCACATTCTCATCAGTGGGATGCTGTCCAATATGACTTCTTCAGAATTGTTTCCTTTCATCAGAAAATATCCCCATCTTCATCCATGAATTATCAATTGATCCCTAAATCAACAATGTTCATACTGAAGTGTAGATAAATTTAGAAAATTATAAAATTAAAATATGTATAATTAGATTCATTAAAATCATATGAATCATTAGGTACTTTAAATGATGTTCAAAAATGCACCACATAATAGTGCATTTTAAGTAAGAATTACAATCATAATGTGAAATGATGTTCAAAGTGTAAAATGCACTAAAATGGCCTTTATGAATAATAAATAACATTAATATTATATATATTAACAATGAATATTATCCTCATTTAGTGGCTAATCAGTCATTCTTGTAATTTTATTGTTCTCAACATGAAACTATTTGATTCCATTTTTTGAATGAATTAGATCATTTAAAATAAATCCTAAATTGATTGTTATTTCAATGAGTATCCTTCACCATTCTTAATAGTGAATTTTGTATCATTCCAGAAGAATGTGACTTGAGGTTGAGTAGATAAGGACCTTCTTATCTAGAGTTAGGGAATGTAATGTAACATCCTAGACCCAAACAACCACAAGAACAGTGCTAATAGACTGAGTGCCACTAGCCTCAGGTGCACCTCCTGAACCCTGAAGGCTACCGACTAGAAGTGAGGGTGTTAACATGTATAGTGGGGAGAATATAACCTTCGGAACAATATAATATACGGGTCCAAGCATAATAAGGTTACATGAAGTTAAAAAAATGACTCATCAGACTTGAACCGGACTCGCATAGCGGAAGCATACCCAAAATCAAGAAACATTAGAAGAAATATAGAAACAACTATCGTGGAAAGTAAACAAGGATGAATGCCATAAAATCACTTGTATCAACTAAACAGAACAACATGCATCCATAACAGGTCAATAATGTCAATATAAAAGGGTATACCATGTCTAACCACATTAGCTACATGTATGAATAAGTATGTTGATACATGAATGTAAGCTAAAAAAAGTAAAAATCCATCCATTTATGACTTCAAGGTCTATGCCAATCTCCACGCTAAACATTACTATGATCCAGCTCTGGAAGATGATCCTTTAATTGTACATAAATCCATAAAGTCTACATGCATCCCAAAGGGTCTGTGTAGGGTGTGAGATGAATCTTGTAGGATACCAACCAATGGTGCATACCTTATATATGTGTTTAATAAGTCATTCATCTCTAAGAAAAGTAAACATGGTGATGCAATAAATAAAAAAAACCTCTACTAGTGCTCAATAGCCACCCATGAGTGTCACTTACTTCATCCAATACTGGAATCTCAGAAGTGAAGAGAATCCTTCAAATAATGACCAAGGTTCTCCTGTAGTCACAAAGCCTAAGTGAACCCTTAGGTTTCAAATTAATCACATAGTCGGGAACCACATGCCTCATGAAACCACATGTGTCAAAGTACCTAAGTCTCGAAGGCACGCTAAACAATAGTATCCCAGTCATGAGGACCCCTGATCGTAAGTTAACATCATCCCATGGAATGAAAACCATAGGTACAATGATTTCTATACTCAAAAAATTATCCAGGCCCATGGCCTCAATAAAGGAGAGCCTCATCACCCAACCTGGTATCCTCATCGCTCTCAATCGATGGCTTATAATCTTCCACATGGATTTATATGGAAAGAACTACCAAACTATAATTACCTAAACCAAAAATATTTTGGGCCTCTACCCACAAGAAAGGTCAAAACAACCTCATCATGATTTCTACTTGTGTGCACATGACTCCATCGACACTGTGTCCATCATGGGTGAGTGGAAATCACCAAATAAGAACATAAGCTACACCATCTTTTTCACCATGTGCCCCTGTAACCATGTCACTCAAATATGATGGCCATGCCATCCAAGTATCATGGGCCATGATCATCCGTACATGCACATATCCTTAAACTGACGTCCATGACTCCCAATCCATTGGTCAATACCACACAAGAAAATCTAGGCCATTCCCAACCAGTGAACAACATCACTCGATCCCGATTGCCATGACCTCCCATCTATATTCCTATCCCATCACAACACAAAGGATTTCAACACATGAAATTCATCAATTAAACAAACACACAAACACACACACACACACACACACATATATCATCAAAACACTTATAAATAATCAATTCAATTTAAACAGTTTGAATTTCACTATCTATCAACTATAACTTAACATCACTAAGGTATTTAATTCCTCTAACTATATTAATCATGCTTAATAATTTAAATATACCATTTTAAAACAAATAAAAACAATTATAACCATTTTGAACCCCCTAAAAAATAACCCATGGAGCATTGACCACTCACCCGATCTCGCTAAAGAAATTCAAGTATAAGGAATTCCCATTGACATCCCATGGGTCTCATAATAATTTCAATATGAAACCAAAATTATAATGGGGTATCACCCAAAATACCAAAAAATGTACCAAAGGATGTTCCACCCAAAAGTCCAAAAAACACAAAATAAATTATACACCACCTTCCTCATACTCATACAACTCTCCTCATACAATGTTATTCTCTAATTCAGCCTAGAATGGAGTAAATATACATAAAGATAATAAACTTTCAATCATTGATAACTAGTTCTACAGAAGAAATCATAAAGAATAGATAAATAGGAATCATGGACTAACTGATGGGATTCCCATTTATCTGATGAATTTCGAATCGAAATTTAGATGATGATTTGGGATCCAAAATTCCATACAGTGCTGTTGTTCATAAAACAGGGGAGGAGTGTTATGTCTAGGATAAGAAGATGAGGTTACTTCCCATTTTAATAAAAAAAGTAAAGTACATGGAATGTACTTGAGAAAACATGCCATTTATATGGAAGTTTTTCCCTCTTCATTTGACTTCCCATCCATGTCATTAAAAGGTCTTACCGACATCATTACACGGTTTGTACTTACCAGTACACATTGTGTACTTGGTTGGTTCCCTATTCCTTTTTGACATCCCTACACACCATTTACGACCATTATATGGGGAAAATTATATGACATGTGCTTGAAAAACATGGAATGTAACCCCTATAATTGGCCTACGGCCTAACCCTCAACCTCTTTTCTTCATTTTCTTAAGTACAACCCAAAAACATTACATATCTCAAAGGAAGAACTAGGTTCTTACAAAATTCCTTCTTAAAGAAATTTTCCCCGAATTTTCATTCCATGGGTGGTGGAGAAACATTCCAGAACAAATCTCAACCAATGATCAATTTAAAAAAGGTCCATAAACATATTTCCGGACCCATGGTCCTCCCATGATACTTCATCACCCCTACATCTCATCAGGTGCTCCTATGTCACTTTCAACACCCAATCATATCCTGCACTGCATCAGTTCCTACCTCAATCCCATGGAACCCATGGAACAATGAGGCCCCACATCTCATGGATACTTAACATAGACTCGGTGCCTCACATCTCAATCACAGCTGCATTCTCGATTCCTCGATACCCAAGGAACCTGAAATAACCCACATCCCATAGATGCCTCAATGACGAGTACCTCATATATATATATATATAATCACGCACCCGTGATGGTACAAACCTACTAAACAATGTATGGATAGTTTATATATATCTTGTGATCCGCGTTCACCAAAAACTGACTTGTCTCAACATTCCATGCCAAACAAAAGAAAAAGGAAAATCATGAACATCCCATGGAATACCTCTGAAAAACATTGGCTCACCCGACTGTTCGGACCTTGGAAAATGAACAGCGTGCACCTGGCATGAAACAATGCTTCTTGAAGCATGTCCTCTCTATAGTGCTACACCAAACACTAGCCACTACCCCCACATCTAGGTCCCACTATCTCTGCCACATCCTCCATGTGTAGCTGAACCTCATATACCCTCACTTGGTATCATTCTGGATTTGATATCTGAAACCTAATCCTCCCTTAGTCTCTATCTTCCAGCTATCTAAGAAGTCTGGCTGCAGAACCTCTCAATATGCCCAACCTATCCAATGTCGGACACAACTTTATATGTCCATCTCACTAGGTTAGGACATGTTCTAGATTCCCACATTGTTTGAAAATCACTGCTAAACTACCACAAGGTGGTCTAGTTGATTCCTTATCCTGACCGCCCTATTGGCAATCATCCTGACATTGTTTCCTTCCATCTGATCCTTCACTAGAAGCTATCACCCAACCCAAGTGAGACTTGTCCATCAGGTTTCCCACAACTAGGAGTGTCTGATTAACAACCTCTATGAACGAGTCCAACCTATAGATGTTTAAATACACCTGTTTGACATTCCAAAATCCTTCTTCAATGTGCCTCCTTATTGAGATGTCATCTCTTTCCAAACCAGGAGTGAAGTGAGATAACTCAGTGAGATTATCTACATAGTCCATGATAGACAAGTCACCTTGCTGAAGGCTCAATAAATCTTGAGTTCACTCTTTCCTTAGAACATCCAATAAAAAGTTCTATAAGAATTTGTCCTCGAAGTCTTTCCAGAGAAGTCCCTTGTGTCTAGAAGCCTAAACATGAACATCCCAGCAGCTCTTCTATGGTCCTCTAAGAATATACGTCTCCCGCTTGACCCAATTCCCTAGAGGAATGTCAAGATGCACGAAGATCATATACATTATTTCTATCCAGTTCTCAACCAATTATGGACCACCCTCACCCTATAAAAGTAGTGGGTTTTATGACTGGAACTCCCAAGTAAGGTAGTCCATAGAGGGATATGTTCCCTGAGAACCTCTGTCGATCTCCTACAAAAACACATACCGGGCCAGATCGAAAAAACTCATTGAGCCATGACCCGAACACTATCAATCCTAGAAGCTATCCAACATACACTGGACCCTAAACCTAATCCTACCTCTAATACTATACCTGAATCTCATCCTTCACCTACCCCTCAGGGGTCTGAACCTTATCATGCTCCTACGACATTGTACTGTCACTCTCTAGATTCTCCATCAAACCTTCTAAGAGGAACCCACTGTATACCATAAAATGGTTGTAAATACCACATATATAACAAATAATTCAATTCAGACATGGAAAGAAATAAAAAAGGCAGCACATAACAACCACACTTACTCTCCCCCACTACAACCATTCCCTCGGCATACCAGCCTCATGGCCTCCTTACATTCCCTCAATTGAGCCAAGTATCACTAAATCTACAGGCCATGTCCATCCTGACAACCACATTTACTCAAACCGATGATCGAGTCATCCAATCCTTGAGATCAAAAATAACCTCAACCATAAAACATGCCCGCTCTTTTAAGAACCTGACCCAAATCCCATGCCACATAAAATTTCATATAAATTTCATATATGGAATAAAATATTTCATAAAACAAGAAATTATATTAGTTATTTCAATTTTTTCACATGGATATTAACATATATCACATGGTATTTTCACTTCACATGGAATATGTGGATATAAAAAATATAAATATCTTTAAAATGTTTCTATAAAAGGAAAAGAAAACACAGCGTATCTTACTGCTCAAAGGTCCAATTCACCCTTACCACACCTATTCAAGGGTAAAATATCAAAACCAGTGATAATAAAAAACCAGGTGATCCACCAAGGTGGAAACCATATAAACTGTAATATGAAAAAAAGGAAAACAACATTTCCCATCCAAGGAAACATGGTCCATATCTCATACCTAGGTCTATAGGCACCAAAGCACTTGCTAGAAACCCAATTCTAATAAAACCTATCTCTAGTCTACCATATCCCAAATAGTAATAACTTCAGAATTAAAAAAGGCAAACTCAATTTCATTAGTAGTCCGTCGAAAGCAGCTACTAAACCTCAGTCAATTACTACTTTGATACCATTCGTAATGTCCCTAACCTGAAAATCCACCCAAATAGTGCTAATAGGTGAAGTTCCAATGGCCTTATGCACACCTCCTCAAATGTCAAAGGATGACGATTAGCAATGAGGATGTAAAAATGTATAGTGGGGATGCTATGCCAACTGGAACAATATAATATACTGGTCCAAGCATAATAAGTAAACATATAGTAGAAATAAATGAATTAGTAGATTTGAACCAGACTCACAGAGTGCAACCACATCCAAAATTAGGAAACCATGGAAGCAATATTGAAATAATTGTAGTGGAATGTAAACAAAGAATCATGCTAGTAAATCACTTGTAGAAACTAAATAGAACAACATTCATCCAAATCTGGTCATATATGTCAATATAAAAAGGGAACCAATGGATAACCATAGTAGGAACATAAAATAATAAGCATGTAGATACATGAATGGAATATAAAAATAGTTAAACTCCTACTATGCATGACCTCAAGGTCCATGGAAATCACCATGCCAAACATTACTTTGATCCCACTCCTAAAGTTGATCCTTTATCTATACATAAATACATAAAGTCTATATGCATCCCGAAGGGCCTATGTAGGGTGTGATATGAATCTAAGTAGGATACCACTGAAAAATGCATACCTAGTATATGTGTTTAAGCATTCATGCATTTGTATGTAATATAAATAGTACAACACAAAAAATAAATAGAACCTCCACTGGTGGTCAACAGGCACCAGAGAGTGTCACCTGATTTGGCCAATGTTGAAATCTCATAAGTGAAGATATTCCTTGACCCATGTCCCAAGGTACTCCTATAGTTACAAATCCTAGGTGAACCCTCAGGTTTCAACTTAATCACGTAGATGGGAACCACATGTGTCCTGACACCTCGTGTCTTAAGTACTGACATCCTGATGGCATGCCAAACAATAGTATCCCAGTCCCAAGGACCCCTACTCGTAATCTCATGTCGGCACATGGTAGGGAAACAAGAGGAACAATGATGTCTATCATCAAATATGTATCCAGGACCACGACCTCAATCACCAAGGGCATCTACCCCCAACCTCATATCCTCATCTCTATCCACCAAAGGTTCTTCACCTTCCACACAACTTTCTATGACAAAAACCACCAAACCATAATTACCTAAAACAAAACTATCGAGGACCTCTACCCACAAAATCAGTCAAAACACATCATCATAGAGTCTACCTATGTTCACATAACTCAATTGGTGCTTTGGCCGTCACTGGTGAGAGGAAATCACCAAATAAGAACCTATGCCACATCATATCTAGCACCTTGTTCCCCTCCAACCATGTTTCTCAAAGGCAATGGCCATTCCATCCAAGTATCATGGGACATTCCCAACAAGATAGTCACATTGCCTCAAACTTACATCCACGACGCTCAATCCCATTATCAAAACCAAACAATAAAATCTGAGCCACGCCCAACCCATGCACAAGATCGCTCGATCTTGATGGCCATTCCATCCAACCTCGGGCCCAACCCATCACAACCCAAAGGGTATCAGAAAATATAATTAATAAATTATATATATATATATATATATATATATATTTGTATCATATTGAAACACTTGTTAACTAGAAATCCAATTTAATTATTTTGAATTGTTCTATCTATCAGCTATAACTTAGAATCACTGAGGTATTAAATTACTCAAACAAGATTAATCAATTTAAAACAATTTAAACATTACATTTTAAAACAAAGAAAAACAATTATAACCATTTTGTCACCCCAAAAAAAAATTAAACCAAGGAGGAACGACCTCTCACTCGACCTCACTCAAACAATTTAGGTATAGGGAATGCCCAATTACATCCCACAGGTCTCAAAATAATTTCAATATGCAATAGTAGTTATAATATGGTCTTTACCAAAATACAAAAAATGCGCCAAAGGCTACACCATAGAAAAGTCCGCAAAACACAAAAAAAAAGTATGCACCACCTACATCATACTCATATGAATCTCCTCATCTAGCGTTAAACTATAATTCTGCATCGAACAGAATAGATATACATAACAATCATAAACGGTCAATATTCAATGACTAAGTTTATAGAATAAATCATGATTAATGGATGAAGTGGAATCAAGAACATAATGATGGGATTCCAATGCATCTGATGGTGTTTGAATGAGATTTTAAATGATGAGTCGAAAGAAAAAACTCTGTATATAACTATAATTCAATAACCAGAGGAGGAGGGTTCAATCTAGGAGAAAAAGATGAGGGTCCTTCCCATCTTAATAAAAAATATAAAGTACAGAACATGTAGTTGAGCATATATGTCATGTATATGGTAGTTTTTCCCTCTTCAGTCGACTTCTCTTCCACGTCATTCAAATTTCTTGCCAACATCATTACACGACATGCCATGGTAAGTACATGGAGTGTACTTGGTTTGTTCTATCTTCCTTTATGACATCCCTACATTCCATGTATGACTATTATATGCGCATAATTACATGGAATGTACTTGGAAATACACCACATGTAACCCTTATGATAGGCCTACAACCTATCCCTCAACCAATTTTCTTCCTTTTATTAGGTACAACCCAAAAAACATTATACCTCAAAGGAAGAACTCATTTCATATAAGTAATATATGTTTTCACTTTCGATCTAGAGTGATAATTTCTGAGTGATGATCTCCCTCCACTTATCATCAAGTTTCTTGATGTTTTTCTTTCTGAATTACCTTGATTCCCTCTAGTAAGAGAGGTGAAGTTTTATATTGATTTTGTTATTGGTTCTTAACCAATATCCTTTCATTATTACTACATGGAACTAGCTAAAATGAAGGAGTTAATGACATGGCCAGATGATCTATTAGACTAAGGCTTTATACACCCGAGTGTTTCAACATGGGTGATGCATGTTCTATTGTCTAAGAAAGATGATTGGTCACATCACATTTGTGTTGATTAACAAAAACGCAATCAACTAATAGTAAAGAAAAATTAAATGTTTCCATAGATCGATGAAATTTTTAACCAGTTTTAAGGGGTTAATTGGGTTTTTAAGATTGAACTTTGACCTGGTTAACATAAGTAGGGAATAAAAGAATCCAAAATTCCAAAAACCACATTTTCGAGATGGTATAGCCATTATGATTAGTTTTTAACAAAATTTAGTTTATCCAATGCCCCTAAATTCTCTCTATCTTTAATGAATAGGGTTTTCCATGATTATCTTGATACATTGATGGTGGTCTTTACAGATGAAATATTTGTTTACTCTATGTCCATGAAGGATCATGTGCTTCACCAAAGAAGAGTTATGGAATTGTTGAGAAATAAAAATCATTATGCCATGCTATAAAAATATAATTTCTATAGTAGGAAAGTGAATTTCTTGGTACACATGGTGTAAGAGCATGGTATCTTAGTTGATCATGAGAATGTGAAAGCTGTTATGACATGTTAATAACCATGAAATGTTCTCAAGATTCAGAGATTATTGGTTTTATATGTATAATACAACTAGTTTTTAATGGAGTTATCAATGTTGGATAATCTAATGAAAACTCTTACTTAGAAGAGAGTAATGTTTTTTTGGGATGAAAAATGTTAGAGTTCTTTTGTTGAGCTGAAATATCTTTTTACTACTACACCAGTGTTGAATATTCCAGAGGTTGGGTAGGGATATGTAGTCTTCTATAATGCATCAAGTTCTAGTTTGGGATGTTTTATTTTGCTGGGTGATCATGTTTTTTCCTTTCAATCAAGTAATCGTAGGCCAAATAGAAATAATTACACAACCCATGACCTCGATCTCACAACTGTGATGCATGCACTTACAATTTTTTGGCATTAAAGTTTTGGTGAAAGGTTTTCTATCTACTCTTAACATAAGATCTTAAGTTATATATTCTATCAAAATTATTTGAATCTCTACTAGAGGCATTGTATGGATTACCTGTAAACATTATAATTTGACATCGCTTATACCCCGTGGAAAGGGAATGGCGTCACAAATGATTTGAGAAAGAAACTTCTGATCGAGGTCTTGAATGACTAATTTTAAGAGTGGAAATTGATGGATCTTTTTTCATTGTTGTGTATAGGAGTTCAAGAATTCTAGGCCAAGGTTTCCTTGACTAGTTCTCAGTTTCCATCCTCTCATCTTGAAATAATTTTTCTGGATCATGTGATTGATGATGAGTTCCATAGCATTAGAAACTATATTTATAGTGGGGAGACTTTTTCTGAGTGGTCATTCTCCGAGGAGGGTATTATATGATTATGACACTGGTACGCAGAACCTTTTCATATGAGAGAAGATGTTATAGGGTATTCCCATAATTCTTAGTGGTAAATGAGCCTAGGTACTATGAAGATGTTATATTTCATGCAATAAAAATTTTGTTGGATAGGTATGAGATGAGGAATTACTAATTTTTTTGCCCATTGTTATAAGTGAAAACTTATTATGGTAGAGCACTAGAGACCTTCTAGATTTCTTTAACCACATCCAATAATGACTTGGAAGTGGGATGAGACCCTTATGTAATTTTTGGTGGGGTAACCACATAACTTTAGAAAGAAGAATGTAATTTGGGTTTCGATTGATATGATGACTAAATCATCTCAATTCCTATGCATTCATGATAAAACCATTGTTAAGTAGATAAAAAATTTATTATGAAAGAGATTGTTCATTTTCATGGACTTATATAATCTATAGTCTCTAATAAAGATCCCCCTTTTTTACTTATTGATTTTTGGGAGACCATCAAGAGGAACTGGGATCTTTGGTACATTTGAGTATGATAAACCATCTACAATCAGATGACCAGAAAGAAAGAAATATACAGATTTCTATGGATATGTTTCATTCTGATATCCTCAATTTTAGGGGATCCTGGGATGACCCTTTGGGGCTGTTTGAATTTTATTATAATAAAATATACCAACACAACATCATAATTTATCCTTTTGGGGCCTTGTAAAGCCAAACTTTTAAATATCTATTGTGTGGTCAGAGATTGGTGATAGTTCCTTGGTTTTATGGGGCATGGTTCAAGAGATATGATTTAAGAGTCAGTTGATTCATCATAGAATTTTGAAATAACATATATGATGTATATCTTAGGTCGATCGTCCCCATTTACTAATGAAATTTTCTTTTGTAGACCAGGTGTTTTTGAATGTATGACCCCATTTGGGGTATCAATGGATTGGGAGGAAAGGGAAGCTTGCTCCTCATTTTTTGGTTCATTTTGGTTTTATTGATTATGTGGTTAAAGTGTATTATTTTTTAAAAAATTAAATATAGATGATTCCAATACATAACTTGTTGCACATATCTTAGCTATGAATGTATCTTTCTGATCCAACTCTTGATCTGAGTTGGAGTGATTTTTATACTGAGCCTGATTTACTTTAGATTGATCATCTAGTCAGGAAATTTGATTTTGAAACTGAGGTACATTCTGGTTGGATGATACATTTGGTTTGAGTTTCATGGAATCAGGGTTTTGATAATTTTGAAACTTTGGAGAGATAGGTACTCATGAGAAAATAGTGGCCTCATCTTTTTGGCAAGGAATATTTGTAAGATGCTTTCGGGGGATAAAACGTTCCTAGGGTGGGGAGGTTATAAAATCCTATTTATATTTTCAGGTACTCATTTACCCTAATATTAAACATACTTTTTATGGGACTCTTTTATGGGAGCTTCAAGTGATAATTTTAAAATATTGGAAGGCTCTCTGGCTATACACTATTGTCCTATGGTTTTCCCAAACCGTGCACCCAATTAGTGAAAATCATGAAAAACTAGGATGTGATGGTTTTCATGGTTGGCACAGAGTTTTAAAAACCATGTGCACACCTAGTATAAATCGTGTACCCCTTTATAGGGGTGAATAGTTAGGGAACATAGTTTGACAAACTGTGTGCCCCCTCTAGGAAACTGTTTGTGTGGATTTCATTTATTCCAAAAAAAAAATTAAAAATAAATAACCATATATTTCTTCCCCTTAAAAATGGTAACCTAGGATTGAACATCCTCATAATTTATTGGATCTCTAAAGGACCCATTTTGGATCTTCTAAACCCTATATAAAGAAAATTGGATCTTGGAGAACATCATTTGAATGTCCCCTTTTTAAGAGTTCTTATCCCATTCTCAATCTCCCCCTATATTTTCCCCCTACATAGGATTTGACTGATATACATGTTTTTGGATGATCGAATATCCATTGTTTTAGATCTTGATGCTAGGTTTTATTCTTGGATCTTTGTTTCTGATATTATTCATTAGGATTCCCCCAAACAAGAATTGTGATTCATGATCATGTGATCCCAATGTTGATTGTTCCGTTTATGACAAGAAAAATTATTTTACCCAAAATTTCATGATTAAAAGAAAATTTATTTTAATAAAACTGTGAAAATTCAATTTCTTGTGAATTTGAATTTAAATACTATTTGTCATGAAATAGGGGGAAACCCCCAATTCTAGTAAATTGTTATGTGATTGTTGAATTTGACGAAAATATTGAAAATAAATTGTGAACATTACTTGTGAAATTTATTTGAAATTTTTATTTGAGATAAATAGATAATTTTTATTTTGAAAAGAACCCATTGGGTTTATCTTGAAAAAGGCATGAATTGATTAAAAACCCATGTATTGGTTTTCAAAGAGAAATTGGAATATTGAAAAGGAGAATGGATAAATATTATTTTGATCATTTTTTATATTAATTTCCCATTATTTATTGTTGTTTGCGAACATAGAATCCTAGGTAGTTAGTTAGTTATTTGGGATAACACTCAATTGATTACTTACAACTCTAAAATAACATAGTGCAATAGGTCACTTCTCCGATGAGATGGTGATGACTCCTCTTTGACATGTTTATGAGGGACGAGTGTACACATATTTCCATGATTTCCTTTTTTATTGTGTGAGGATCCCATAAAATGGAAGTATCGTAACTATTGGGATATGACCATGTTTCTCATTTGTGATTATCTTGATATATATTCTCTTTTTTGTAAAGCTACTTTACATATTCCTCATGTATTTTTATAAATTGTTTTATATAAAATGATTATTAAGAAATTATTTTGAAATGTTTCCATCAATTGAAATTAAAAATATTATTATTTTTAAATGTGATATTTTACTAACATTCATATTTTTTTTAAATTGAAAGAATTATTTGGTTAATTGTTATGGAATATTTAGTGAGACCCTACTAGGATTTTACCTCACACTCAACCTATGCCTTAGGGTGATTGTAGATTATTTTCTTCAAGGTTCATCCAAGGGGAATGCGCCGCTTGAAGGTGATTATTTTTGTTGATCCATGGGAATTGGAGAGTTGCATCCATTGAGAGTTTGGTTGTTTATCATTCTATTTCTGGTACATTGTGGTTGTACATTAAGTTTATATACTAGTTTGACTTTTGGTAATGTTCTCCCTATGGTGTTTTTTTTGAAAATACTGAATTGTATCTGTTTATTCGACTGTTTATGTGGAACAACCATTCATAGTTTTATCTCGTATGATACCATGTGCTATTCTCCAACCCATAGGGATCAAGAATGACATTAGAGCTATGTTAGGATCAGATTGGGTGTCCGGGTACCAATGTATCTCTGCTAGTTCATGAAACACACACACACACATATTTATTTATCATATATATATAACCCATATATATATATACATACATTATATATATATATACACACACACCAATATATATATATATATATATAAACCTTCACATATAAATATTTAACCCATATATATAGATGTTATATATATATATACACCCCTATATATATACACCCCCCCCCCCACACACACAGATATATATATATCTGTGTGTGTGTGTGTTGGCGCCAGCCAAATAAGGATCATCAAAATCAAAAAGAGAAATAGCTGAATATGAATATTATCTTCCCCATAAGAGAAAGAAAGAAGGGAACTATTAAAGACCTGCAATTGTGTGACCATTGCAAGGTCGCATGATGTCTCCAATCTAGGTGCCTAACCCGTGACAAGTCTCGCAGAGCCCTCCTCAATGAGAACCCTTGTTCTCCAGTTGCTGAACGGTGACAGCTGGTTGAGCATCACCCATGCCACATAGATTTTCAATGTAATGTACCTAAAAAACCGTCCAAAATCCATTGAAAATAAATAGAATCAGCATTCCAAGGAAGTGACCTCGTGGTGGTAACGTAGATCACACACCAAATCGATATTGGAAAGAATAAAATACCTAGATGATATCTAATCCATCAACAAAGACCACATAGACTTCATCACAATGAAAAAATGAGATAACTAGGAGGAGGAAAGTGGGGATCACAGTCACTAATGGACATGCAATGCTCCCCTAAAGACATGTGACACACCACATACTCTCTGGTGCACCTCGCAAAATCCCTTTAGATCATCAGCCGTTCCACTTGGAATCCTCCAGAAAATTATGCTATTATCTGAGGATAGATTCATTTTTTCCACAATACTTGTGCACTCACATATGACCCACACTGGTAATGATAGAAACCATTGGAAAATTGAGTAAAAGTCACAGATATTACTCGATAGAACTCATATACCTCCCAACCCTTACGATATAAAACAAAGGATATCATAAGCAAGGAGGTGAGTGGTGTCTGTGGTCGCTGAAACTCATGTGGCGTGTTCATGAATTGATCCATCATGTGGCTCACTTGAGGTGGTCCACTGAAGAGTCTCGTGAAACCATGTAACACCAGACCCTATGCTAACTATTGCAGAGAATCATGCCAGATTGCACACATAATCTGGATAGTATGTGGATGTATGCACCTATAAATTCTCAACTCCAACTAGGAAAAGGGGTTGATTGGTTTGTTGGATAGTTGATCGGATGCCAGAAGTTTGGACCCATACTGCTGATATGCACATTGTCACTTAGACTCCAAGATTCTTCACACATATGATCGCGTAACTGGTCGACATTCTGCTATATAATACACTGTTGGACCTTTAGAGAAGTTATGTTCCAGGCATGAAGCCCTCTTCATGATCAACAAAAGATCATGCGAAGAACATATAATGATACATGCGACGACCATAACACATTTCATATAGCTCATGCAAGACCCAAAAAAAAATTAACACAGAACCAAACCTTGTAACTCACAATACAGGGGAAAAAACCAAGATTCAATGTGGAATACCCAAGTGGAGGACATGATCACGGACCTCCACATGCTTCACATGTGTCAATTAAGAACACATTATGGTACCAAGTCACACCACCCAGACCTCACAAAATCCTTTAAACATGTCATCTAGGATATACGAAACAATCCATACATGTCGAGAATAGTCTTAAGGACCCTTCTTGAGCAGCACATCGATCCTGCAAACCCTATGGGTTCATCGTCATGGACTTTCGACATCCGTAGGAAGCAAAACCTAACTCATATAACAGTTCCCAATCATGTCATATTAGTCTTGTCAACACATCTTCAAATGACAATCCATCTCTTGCGGCATACCCCCTTAACATGTCTGCATGGTTTCAAGATGTATCCTCGATGTTTTATCCAATACATGTGACACCCCCAAGACATGTCATCCTAGATTTGCAATATCTCCCTAAGGTGTAATCCAAGAAATGCGACACCCCCCAAATAGGCTGGCCTAGTCTCGTGATGTCCCCCCTCAGGTGTTAGCTAAGACACACGATACCGCTAATACAATGCCACCATGTCTCTATTGACACCCTCCACAGGTGTCGAGCCAATTCATTTGATGACCTCTAGGGTATGCCAACAGGTTCATGTGAAACCTTCTAGATAAGAAGGTTTTTTCATTGGGGCTACCTCAATGTGTAATCCCCAAAATATCCAAAAGAACAATGAGAACTCTAATTCTCTCCATAACAGGGATTTGTAAGACACATCTTTAAAGAACCGAGCTTCATATCAAACACTCCAAGGACTTCCTCAATAGGTTTATCATGTATCCATACACCATGAGGTTGATAATGCAATCCCCCTTATTTCTCACAATGAGCATGGATCATGTGTGATTAATAGAATTAAACGAAAACCACATTAGGCATCAAACAACCATTCACCAGGGAAACCTCAGTGTATAAGTCCCAACACAAAAGAATTATGAGAACTCCAATTCCCACCATAACTAGGATACGTAGGAAATATATTCTAGACTCAGGATCAAATATTTAACATTTCTACATCTCCCATATTTTTACTTACTGAAAAACATTAACTGCACAGATCAACTAAACTATGAATGTTTTGATTTCTACAATAGATAGTATATGTCGAATGCCTCATTACAGAACAATCCCATCCTTATAATATCAACTACCTCTATAAAAATGATCATATCCCAAAACACATTGTCATAAGATTTCAGTATATCAGCGACCACTCATTACTAGAAAATGATGAAGTACCTCAGATACATACATGTGGATTCACTAATGAGATCCCAGTCTGTTTCATGTAAAAGATAATTAACCCATATATAGTTTTTAGGGTAACTGATTTCACATCATGATTAGGAAGAGAATCATGAACATGTATTAAATCTATAAGAGAGTCCTGATGTAGGAAAAAATTCCTACCAAAAGGCTATGATGAGCTCGACCTCCCATCTTCTCGACCAATGGCAGTCCCTAAGAGTTGATGGGACTGAAAACCCAAACGAACGTTAGCCTTTAGAAAGTAGTTATGTACCTAGCTATAGATATGGGAACATTTGGGAGTTTCAAGGAAAAGTAACAATGGTAACACAATGAGTGTAACCCATTCCACCCAAGATTTCTTAAAGAACCAAAAAATAGAGAACCTAATGTGAATCTCTTGAATGAAACAATGATTGGGCTATAATCTATCAAAACATTCTATTTTCCCTCATTCAAAAAAAGTTATGAATCTAATGTGAATCCCTCTAATAATAGACAATTGGGTTATAATCCATCGAGAAAAGTTTCTTGCCCCTTATATGAAAAAAACACTTATAGTATCAATGTAAACCTATTATGCCACTTTCCTATTTAAACCGTATAAAAACAATGTAGAAAGACCATAATAAACCAATATTCCTCTAAGTCCATCCTCATGTTGACAAGTACACATGAGTAGAATGGCTGAAAAGGGAATAAAGAACAATTGTGTTAACCATGCATATCTGATTGAGCATTATTATGAATATGATATAAAAATGATTGGTTTCCTTGTTCCTTATTGTCTATATTTTTTTAGATTCCTGGTCTGGGAGAATGTATTCATCCTTCAACACTCATTCATATACTTCATCCATTTCTGTGACCCCCGCGGGTCATAAAGAGATCTCTATTTCCAAACGTCCCCAACAGTAGGTAGAAAACATGACGATTCGGGAGTACCACTAGTATGGTATGATCCAGACTATAGAAGCTTTCCAAGAGATTCGACGTTCTCGGTAGCTAATGATTCCACGTCACTCAATGAATGTTTCCTCTAAACCAGTGGACCCCATCTCCATGACCGATCACTTAGAGAGACAATCCTTGTAGCATGACAACTGAAGCCTTCCATAACTGATGAAGGTGGGTCAGGTAGCTGGATATGGATTCCACATAGTGTTGGAACCACTAAGGAGGGATCCTGCTAATCACCCTCACCAATATCATCATACTAGTACCTATCAGCTGCCAGCTGAGGGTACCTCCCAACATATAGCCACCTCGTACACCCATGCACGTAATCTGATGAGGAATACTCATTGGAGAAAAAAGGAGTTGGATACTCCAAATAGGGATAATATTACCTCTCTTTCTAACATTGCATGCTAGCATACTCTGGCAGGGCCTAGCCAATAGGATCATATCCCTACTTTCTTTGAACAAGTCTGTGGGAATATTCTTGTAGTAAATACGGGAGAGTATCATACTCCTACCCCTATGATTGAATCCCATCAGCATATCCCAATGGAACATAGAGAATAAAAGTATGCGCAAATCCCCATTTCAATAGAAGATATCTGTAAAAAGGTTGTTGAGATGGAAAAAGTGAAATCTTATATCCGTGCACACACATTGCTAAAGTGCTAATACATTTTAGCAAAAACTGAAGAACCCTATTGGCATATTCCCAAAAAGTTTCATATCACAGGACAAGTGCATACTCTTATCTCTATAGCTAGGATGACTCAACACTCTGATCATCATGATCATGTGGTTATACCGGATCAAGCACACATTTTTTCTCACACCTGGGAGTATTATCAGCATATCCCGATGAATGTAGAGACATCAATCCCGGATCATAATCCCATTCCAATTGAGGCCAGCTAGGTGAGAGAAGAACAAAACATTGGATAGGGGAGCATGCCTATTAATAAAGTCTAGTGGCATAGTCTGGAGGCCCAGGTTCAGGCCCATTACCCTGTTCTAGCTGAGGCTAAAAAAGAATTGGTACATTTCCATATTCCTATCAGCTAATTTTCTTAGAATACTCTACCATATCACAAACGAAAGGTTCATATTCCTACTTTCAGAAATGAAAAAATGTTCCAACATAATTCCAAGGAAATATAGGAGGAGGCTCATATTCATTGTCCCATTCCTGAGGTTTGTTGGAATATTCCTAAAAGGAATGCATATTTAGACCAAGACTATATTCTATATCCAATTGGGGTCTAGCTGGTTAGAGTGACACATGCCTCAGTTCAGGCTCATACTCATTCCAACAAAGACTTTTTAAATACCCCACAAGCCCATGATCGGGTCCATACCCCTATCTTGAGTAAGGCTCACCAAGTGAGAGTGGCACATGAATCAGGATATAATCATATCCTTATAGAAAATGAGGAAGCTTATTGACATATTCTGACACTTCCTTAGTAGTGGGATCATATACCCAAATTACCGGGAGGTTATATTTAAATTCTAGAAACCATCGTACAATAGAACCATATCCCTACACAACCAAAAAAGTCAGGTCGGAATACTAATACCATGATGCAGAACATGACTCATATTTCTAATTTCCTCAATTTTAATGTCTTTGAGGTTGTTGAAGACACACTATCCACACAAAAGGGCTTTTCCACTGTTCAATTGAAGCAGTAGAAGAGACGTTAATTACCACAATAGTACTCCTAATGGAAATGTGGAGATGGATCAAAGGGAGTCTACTCCGGACGTCCACTATGGTCAACCTCCTGATGATGGTATCTCCCATGGTCAAGAAAGTCATCCCCTTTTTTATAAACCTCAATATATAGAGGTGAACCAAGAACCAATAACTTCATGTATAGAGGTTCTCAAAACACCAGGGTCACTGTATATATTTCCCCATCAGCATCCAACAAGACTCTACTCCTGTCAGCATACGACCATCAGAGTCAACTTATATGGTCGGAGTGGATGAAGACATGTACGTATGAGGAATAAGTGGTCTACATTGTTATATAAAGAGATTTATATGGAAGAAACATCCCCGTCATTTTTTGGCCCCTCGTTACTTCCAACTATGAGATCCCCCACGAGCTAGAAAAGGAGTATATTCCTTATTTATGTCATAATATGTGTGCTACTAATCAGCAAATGAAGGATCAACATCTCCCTTATTTTGGATATGAGTTTCACCTTTAAGACCATCTGGATACACTGTTGGAAACTCAAACTATATTCTATGTCAATGCTCCAAGATCTAGAACCAAAAAATAAAATCACCAATTTGAAAAATTCTTGTCGCCATTGCATCATGAAACATCAGTAGAAAATATCTGAAGCCACGTCAGGCATCCGAATTAGAGTATGGGTAAAGTATAGAGTGTTAAACTTTTACGCTCCCCTGGAACAACAAATCTTATTAGAAATGAACTCATGTAATGTTATATCCTCCAGAAAATTCATGGTACTCGGAAATACTTGGTCTAGTTTGTTAAAGTAACAGAATACCCCAGATCCAACAATGCCAAGACATCACAGACAAGGAGAGAGGATAACCCACATGACTTCAAACTGGTTCCCTAAATATTATAGGAGGATGTTTTGAAAATGTATATCAATGTTATGATCACATGTAAAACTACCAGCAAGGAGCATTCCCCATCACGGGCTTACATCACACCCATATCTCACACAACCATAGTTGTGCCGCATCATGGAGACCATAGTAGTAGTTTCCATAGTGTCCATCTAGGTATAGAATAATCCGTATGGGATTGGAGAACATTTTCAACTATGTCCACCCCTCAGGTCATAAGTTCCCAAGAAAATTCAGGATGTGATTACAGAGGTCTTAGGAAAACCCCCATCCCATAGGGCTAGGGGCATATATATCTCAATCCCCATCTCCAAACTCATTATCCCTGAAAGGGGATGGGAGAAATCAATGAAAATTCAAGATCACCTCAACCCCAACAGGATGGGGACAATAACATCTTCTTGTCTAATTAAATCCCAAAATAAACTTTATCTCGTAGATTTAGGTGAATGATTATCATCATATTAACCATATAGGGAATCAATATTCAGTAGGTTGGGAGGAAGAGTTCAAAAATTGGAATCCCACCATTTCCTCCCTCCACCAGAAAAACCTCTATTGATTGATGCTTGTTGGGAAACCCAGTCCAGAAATTCTCTCAAGGTCACTATTCATAAACTAATAAAAGATTATAACATGGTGAAAGAAATTAGGCCCCTCTAGGTTCACAAGCCAAATGTCCCAATAAGAAAAAGGGATAAGATAACATCCCTAATGAAAGGCTTACAGAACTGGCTTGCCACATGGAAAGCAATGGCACAGACACTATTTCTCGATATGCCTTTTCGAAAGCTGTCATTATTAACTGAGTGTAAATTGATCAATATCTAATTGCAAAGGTTTAAAACCTGGAAGAAATACCCTTGGAGGAGGTGGATTTGGATGCACAAAATGAGGGTGAGTGCACCTGAAATCACAAAAGGATCCAGAATTTGGCACCACCAAATAATTAGTTACCACCTCCTAGACAGAACATCTATAAAAATAATGGGAAATAAGTTATTACTCTTAGGATTCCATATTTGGAAGAGAAATTAACGCAATATGAGAGTGAAATAAAAACTCTATGGAAGCTCAATGAGGATCTACTATTTGGAAACATTTTTTATGGGTATTATATCTAGCTAGAGGTTAATATTATCCCTTCTATAGTTGATCCACCAACCAGAGTAGTGTCTAAATATCATATTGGCACTGAGTCTAGATAACTAATCCATAAGAATAGGGAATCTGGGAACAATTGGGACATTACCCGCTGTGGCGAAAACCTCTCCCTCAACAGGGTGACTCTTTAGTCATAGGATAAAAAAGGATCACCGGTAGATGAAAGTGGGACCACCTTATTGGACCCCACCTAATCCCTGCAGATAGTTGGGGGATCAAACAATAGTTTCTCTAAAATTGATCAATTCCATTTAATCCCTATAAACATATTTGGATGCCATGTAATGGAGATTCATTCCATTGAAACCTATGAATAATCTGTATCTCGAATGTCTAGATGATACACTGTCTCCAAAAAACTTTGGAAATCATAGATTTTCCACCGTCAAGATTACTAGTGATACTAGGAAGCATATCAACCACTTTGTGTCTCGATGGTGGATGATGATGGGACCTCATGATCAATAGGACGTTACCAAGATGAGTTGTTTCATATAAACAATTACAGGGCGAACCTTTGTATGGTAAAAAAGTCTTCCCGTATGATCTATCATTGGATGGGAAGACCTTCAACATAAGTTTCTTTACCAATTTTGTTCAACACTGAGGAAGATGAAGATCATCAACCTGACAAACTGAAAGCGTTGTGATAATGAGAGGTTGGCTGACTTCATAGTAAGGTAGAAGGTTATGACCTATTCACTCAAAATCCCTCTCTTGCAGGAACAAATGATGGAACTCTGTGTTGAAAATATCAAGGATGAGCTATATACACCCCTAATCCCATTGAAATTTCATCGTGGATTCAGATATTTCAATGAAACAACATAACATCTTGAATTGTCTATTCAATGAACCCAATCCAAGTCTCGTCCCACACCCACAACACAAGGGAAATATCCAGGAAGACCAGATGCTATAGCTATCTCTCTCAAGACTGCATCAGTCCAAGAACCTGGGAAAGCAATGAATCTCCCATCACCTCCTACTGGCCAATAATAGCTGCATAATCACCCTCAGCTGAAAGCATAGAGAAACTAGGGATGCGAAGGATTTCAGGAACAATTGAAGACGACATTTTCCTTCCATAATGGGAAACTCCCGAACTACTTCTTAAAATCAATGGACAAAAACCTTCTTGAACTTCTGCAACCCAAGAAGCCCAATGAAGTCAACCTCACTGACTATCCCAATTACTACCCTTTCCATGGAAGGATGAGTCATAATATCCAAGACTATTTATTCTTTAAGGAAATCCTTCAAGGAATAATCGATTTTGGACATGTGAAATTAGATGATTCTCTAGAATAAAGGGATTTCATATCCATTTCACAATTAAAGGAAGGGGAAGGAAGGAGGAATATTCCTACAATGTAATTATAGAAGTTTAACCATTGGATGAATCATAAAACAATTGATCAAGCTCATGGTTCCCTGAACTCACAATTGCTGAAACTTGAAATAGCTCCACCAAAAAAAGGAGATGTTTGATATGCATCCCAGGGGTGGGAATGACCACTAGAAGAAAAAAAAAATTGAATAAGAAGATTCATAATCTACTCCAATGTAGACTCTAAATCATGAGGATTTATTTCCAAAAACATCTGTCGCATGAGCACCACCCTAACAAAGGGAATCCTCGTTAGGGGAAGAGCTCGTATTTGGTTATTTCAACATAATACACTTGAAAAAACCCTTCTCCAATGTTGAGTATTCCCCCAAATATGGTTTTCCCGCATATAATATGGAACATGAGGCTGCATGAACCAATGAAAAGGATAAAGGACATAACACAAATATGGCTAGAGTTAGTATCTTTTTCATATCCACAAAGTAGAAAAATATGAATCCAAGACTTTTGGAAAATCTCTCTTGTAATCTCAATGGAGGCATGTCGGTTCCTCAGAGCCATATAGTAGTCACCCACACCCAATTTTTTTCATGATTTCTTAATGGGGGTTTAGCCTGATCAACCCATGCAATGAGGAAGGTCGGAACAGCCTATGCCACTAACATTGGATAATCCCTCAACTTCTACGCAAGTCCTAGGTCTGTTGACCTGAGCATCCCTAGATCTTGAGCCACATGCCAAAGAGAATCCTCATACCGGGAAACAATGCCTTCTAGAACATAAGTATGATGTTCTGAAATAGCTATCCATGACCCCATCCATGCTCTCATTCCTTGATGTTCTTCATCATTCAAATGAAATCAGGGTAGCACTTATTGAAGCCCTCTGAATCCCATAGGAATTTCAGACAGAAGTCACAAAATCAAAGGTCTATCGACCAAGGACCATTTACTTTGGATGTCAAGTCACCATCTCATTCATAGATCAAGATCGTGATGAGGCCCTCCAGGGACATGTCATACCCTTGAACATCTTAGGAAAACTCAATAATTTCAACGTCCAAAGGGTGTTTATCTAAAATGGATCTAGGATCAATGTAATCTCAGCCCGAAACCTCTAACATTAGGGGTATGAAGAAGGGTAATTATCCCCTAAAAAGTTTACCACCCAAGGTTTTGACAAGCATGGGAAAAGGTGTTGGGTCGGAGAAAAACGGGAAGGATGGCAAGAGGGGGGGTGAATTGACTTTTAAAAAAAGATTAACAAATTAAAATCAAAGTTGAAAGTGCAGCGGAAATAAAAGAGGCAATCACACAAGAAATTTTTAACGGAGTTCGGCCAAAACCCGGCCTACGTCTCCGCTCCCAACTCAACCGTTGAGAGATTCCTACCGCTTGCTTTTCAATGGTTTTAGCAAGAAACCCACTAGGCTTTGAGGTAGCACTAGGACCTATTACAGCTTGCTTTTGGTGGTTAAGCAAGAACCCACTTGCTTTTAATGGTTTAGCAAGAACCCACTATCCTTCTTACAGGTGAAGGATAGCTCACCTATGTCTCAAGCTATTTAAAGGAAAGCTTGACAACCTCTTCACACCTTAGTGGTGATGTGAAACCCAAAAGAAAGAGGGGATGAGAAAAGTTTGGGGTTTGTAGGCACAAACCCAATTTTAAGCTCAAAATAAATAAAGCAAGAAAAAACCGTAATTGAGGAAGACTTGGGCGCCAAAGTATGATGGAGTTGATGTAGCGTGCTCTCCCAAGCTTCTTGAGGTGCTCCTTGGATTGGAAATTGGTTGGAGCACTTGAGGATCCTTGAAGGTGGAGCGCCGGAGGTTCGCCAAATGTTCAACAATATGTCCGAGCGCTTGGTATAAGTTCCGGTTGGTGTCCGGGGCTTCCTTGGCCTTTATTTATAGGCATGGAACCCTTGGGGAGTCTTCGGAGCCGTTGGAAAAGGCCTCAGAGCCGTTGGAGGCCAAAAGAGGGTTGACTGGTCAAAGCCAACGGCTAGTTTGACTGGGCTACCGGCTGGCCGGTATAGCTCCACCGGCTGGCCGGTGCCTTGGCAGAGGGGAAGAGTTTTGGTCCAGGCTCCACCGGCTGACCGGTGGAGGAGCCACCGGCTGGCCGGTGGGGAGATAGTAGCTGGCACTGTTGACTGGATGCCACCGGCTGGCCGGTGGTCAAGCCACCGGCTGACCGGTGGAACCTGGCAGTGGGCAATGCCTCTGCCAGGTCCACCGGCTGGCCGGTGCTATCACACCGGTTGGCCGGTGGACTGAATTTCAGTCCACTTGATGATTCTTTCTTGGGCCATTTTCTTGGCAACCTTGTGCCTATCATACAAAAACACTTCAAACAATATTAGACAAATAATAAGGTGATTGTGATCATGAAAATCAAACAACGAGGGGAACGAGAGGTACAACAATCTCCCCCTATTTTGATGATCACAATCACCAAAAAAATTAATGTAAAATACTGAAATTGAAAGGAAATGCTAAGCATGATGAAAAGGATTCTCCCCCAATCAATCAAGAAATTTCTCCCCCTTTGTGATTATCAAAATAGCACGGGGCATAAAACTTGATTGAGGGAAAAGAGATTTGAAAAACAAGTTGAGATTTGAAAATCAATTGAAATTTTGGAAATTGAAAGATTGAATAACAGTTTGAATTGAAAGTTTTGAATCAAAATTGAAATGAAAATTTTGAACCAAAAATTGAATTGAAAGTTTTGAATCAAAAACCAATTGAAATTTGAAATTTGAAACCAAATGAAATTTTTGAAATTGAGAGTTTTGAATCAAAAATGAATTGAAAATTTAAATTGAAAAATGAATCAAAAGAGATTTTTAAATTTAAGAAAATTTCTCCCCCTAAATAAAACAAAAGATCATCGGGGAAACGAAACTATTTTTGGCCCGGAGAGACTCGCCAAAAGGGATTTTTCAATCCAAATTTGTTTCATGGCGGGTCTTCTCCTATAAAACTCGTCGGAATAGAAAATAGATTTGGGTTGACCGTACCGGGCATTTTTGCAATCGCATTCATAAATTAGGTGCCCGGATTTCTTACAATAATTACAAAATTTAAAACTAGAGCTCCCCCTTACAAAAACAGTGGGTGCATGGGAGGAGGAAGCTAGGTTGGTATATCCTAGCCCTTGGGTGGTTCTTGAAATTCGTTGGGAACCAAGCAATTTTGAAAGATTTTGTTCCCCTTGGGTGAATTTGGCTAGGGATTCTCTAAGGTCCTTGATGGTTGATTCCAAAGAATCAACATTTGGGAAATTTTGGATTTTTAGGGAGAGTTCCTCCTTCTCTTTGAGAAGTTGTTCTTTTTCGGAGGAAAGTTTTTTGAAATTCTTTTTCAAAGAAACAAATTTAGAAGAAAGTTCATGAAAACCATTTTCTAATTGGTCTCTAGCATGTTGGAGTTCTTCATATGATAAATGATTAAAAGAATTTGAAGAACTAGAGGATGAAGAAGAGGAAGAGGATGATGATACCTCATGTTTTGCCATTAGGCATTTTGTACCTTGGTCGCTTGAGGAGGAGGAGGAGGAGGATGATGAGGTGTCACTCCATGTCGTCTTGAGGACTTTTTTCTTTCCTTTTTCCTTTGCCCGTTTCTTGTTGAGTGGGAAATCGGGCTTGTAATGGCCCTTTTCGCCGCACCCGTAGCATTTCACCTTGGGCTCGGATCTTACGGTGGGTTCTTGCTTTCGGTGCTTGCGGGATTTCTTCTTCTTGTGCTTCTTCATAAACTTGTGCATTTGGCGGGCGAAATTCTCCATTTCCGAGTCGCCGCTTGAAGAGGAAGAAGATGAAGATGATGAGGAGGAGCTTACTTATTTTTGTACCTTGAGGGAGATGTTCTTTGGTGTCTTGATTGGTGTGCCCTCCTTTTGAGCTTGCCTCCTCATCGTGATCTCGTACGTCATTAGGGATCTGATGAGCTCTTCGACCGGAATGTTCTTTACATCCTTAGCTTCTTGGATAGCCGTCACCTTAGGTGCCCATGAGCTCGGAAGGATCCATAGGATCTTCTTCACCATAGTTTCTACAGAAATCTCATCACCAAGGGACTTTCTCCCATTGAAAACATCAGTAAAACGCGTAAACATTTCAGTAATAGATTCAGATGAATGCATGGTAAAAGACTCAAAATCTTGACGATACATGTCCAATCGAGTATCCTTGACTTTGTTGGTCCCCTCATGGGTAACCTCCAAAAGTTTCCAGATTTCGTGTGAGGAGGTGCATGTGGACACTCGATTGAATTCATTTCGGTCAAGGCCGCAATGAAGAGCGTTCATGGCTTTGCCATCAAGCTCGAAATTTCTAATATCGGCTTGGGTCCATTGGATTCATCGGGGGAAGAGAGAGTGTAACCTTGCATGACAATTTTATAAATGGGATATCCTATGCTTCTAAGAAAGGTAGTCATGCGGGTTTTCCAATAATTATAGTCGGTCCCATCAAAAAATGGAGCCCGACCCAATGAGTAGCCCTCGGGGGTGAAAGAGGTAGATGCCATCAAAAAGGATCTTTAATTTGAAACCGGTTAGGGAATTATTCAAATTTTTCCCTCTGATACCAATTGTTGGGTCGGAGAAAAACGGGAAGGATGGCAAGAGGGGGGGTGAATTGCCTTTTAAAAAAAGATTAACAAATTAAAATCAAAGTTGAAAGTGCAGCGGAAATAAAAGAGGCAATCACACAAGAAATTGTTAACGGAGTTCGGACAAAACCCGGCCTACGTCTCCGCTCCCAACTCAACCGTTGAGAGATTCCTACCGCTTGCTTTTCAATGGTTTTATCAAGAAACGCACTAGGCTTTGAGGTAGAACTAGGACCTATTACAGCTTGCTTTTGGTGGTTAAGCAAGAACCCACTTGCTTTTAATGGTTTAGCAAGAACCCACTATCCTTCTTACAGGTGAAGGATAGCTCACCTATGTCTCAAGCTATTTAAAGGAAAGCTTGACAACCTCTTCACACCTTAGTGGTGATGTGAAACCCAAAAGAAAGAGGGGATGAGAAAAGTTTGGGGTTTGTAGGCACAAACCCAATTTTAAGCTCAAAATAAATAAAGCAAGAAAAAACCGTAATTGAGGAAGACTTGGGCGCCAAAGTATGATGGAGTTGATGTAGCGTGCTCTCCCAAGCTTCTTGAGGTGCTCCTTGGATTGGAAATTGGTTGGAGCACTTGAGGATCCTTGAAGGTGGAGCGCCGGAGGTTCGCCAAATGTTCAACAATATGTTCGAGCGCTTGGTATAAGTTCCGGTTGGTGTCCGGGGCTTCCTTGGCCTTTATTTATAGGCATGGAACCCTTGGGGAGTCTTCGGAGCCGTTGGAAAAGGCCTCGGAGCCGTTGGAGGCCAAAATAGGGTTGACTGGTCAAAGCCAACGACTAGTTTGACTGGGCTACCGGCTGGCCGGTACAGCTCCACCGGCTGGCCGGTGCCTTGGCAGAGGGGAAGAGTTTTGGTCCAGGCTCCACCGGCTGACCGGTGGAGGAGCCACCGGCTGGCCGGTGGGGAGACAGTAGCTGGCACTGTTGACTGGATGCCACCGGCTGGCCGGTGGTCAAGCCACCGGCTGACCGGTGGAACCTGGCAGTGGGCAATGCCTCTGCCAGGTCCACCGGCTGGCCGGTGCTATCACACCGGTTGGCCGGTGGACTGAATTTCTGTCCACTTGATGATTCTTTCTTGGGCCATTTTCTTGGCAACCTTGTGCCTATCATACAAAAACACTTCAAACAATATTAGACAAATAATAAGGTGATTGTGATCATGAAAATCAAACAACGAGGGGAACGAGAGGTACAACAAAAGGTCCCATGGAAATATTAATATGGAGACCCAATTTGGGGAGCTCACATCTGCTGTCAAGTTCATGGTTTTACAGAATGTCACCACATATAATGTCTTTCTTTGAAGACACTAGATCCATAGCCACTTTTTAGTACCATCAACAATCAATCAAAGTTTAAAGTACCCCATCAACTGAATGTTTGTCATAATTCATGATGAAAATGCCCCCTTAGAGACTTATAGAGCCATATATATTTAATCATAATTCTACCAGATGGGAGGCAAGCAGCTGATGGTGGATGATTTTATATATGTTAACTCCCCAATGGTTTACGGAAAATCCCTATAAATCCCTAAAGAACACTTGATGAGGATTACATGCTCCCCATAAACAAGGTTGAAATAGTGGAATTAGCCCCAGAGGTACAAACCTCTCTTGTCCTCAGCGACAGTCACCCCTGACATATATATACTACAATTCATATGATGGGGAACGATGATATTTATTCGAATAACCTCTCTCACCCTGATAGTGATGGAGAGGCCCCCAAACTTCCATCCTCATCCAGAATTTTCCCTATAGACTTGGAAATAGAAGAGTATGATCCCAGAAATACCCCCAACATTCAAGGAAGGTGTTTCCACCCCCATATATGAACTTCGGCGGTCAAACCTGGTGATAGAAGAAGATCCACATTCCATATTGATTGGTTCCACCATTTCCAATAAAGAGTAAAATATATATATATAACATTCATGAAGCAGCACCAATATGTGTTTTCTTGAAACTATATATAAATTCCCAGGTTGAATCCAAATGTGTATATTCACCATATTAGACTACCCAAATATAATCACTACTTCATGTAGGAATATATAAGAATGAGCCCATCTCATGCCACAAATGTGGATTCAGAAGTTGACAAGTAGATCAAAGAAACATTTTCCCTAGAATTTCAGTACCCGAAATGGATTTCCAACATCATCCCTTTAAATAAAAAGAATGTGAATATTAGGGTCTTCATTTAATATAGATATCTTAATTGGTATTTCACAAAGGATGAATTCCCATTTCCGATCATAGAACTAGTTATTATAGAAAATGTTGGCTTCTAATCCCTTCCCTTCATGGATGGGTACTCAGGGTACAGTCAAATCAAAATGGCCCCTGAGGATGAAAAAACCACCACCTTCAGGGAACACCAAGGAATCCTATTCTACAAAGTCTTTCCGTTTTTATTAAAGAATGATGGTGCCACATATCTATTTGCCATGGATCACGTATTTAATCCATTCTTAGGAAGGACAACTGTGTGTTTTGTTAAAGTCATGGTCATCAAATCCCAACAATGATTTGATCATTTCACGGATCTCCAAAAAATATCTGACAAGTTGTGATATCATAGTATAAATATGAATATTCTAAAGTGTGCTTTTGGGGTAAGATCAAGTAAATTCCTTGGTTTTGTGGTATGCCACCATGGTATCGAGGTAGACCAGGAGAAGACCAATGCAATCCTATCAATGTCACCCTAGTAATCTAAATAAACTAAGTGGGATCTAAGGGAACCTCACAATAATTCATTGATTAATAGAAAACCTGGATGGAAAATCCTTCCACTTCATGAGGATAATGAGGAAGGGGGTTACCTACCAATGGTATGATTAGTGTGAAAAAACATTCAAAAATATAAAGTGGTATCTATTACACTGACCAGTTTTGATGGCTCTGATGGAAGGGAGGAAACTCATATTATATGTGGCCGCTATAGAATTCTCAATGGAAACCAACATCGCACAGAAGAATGATGAGGGGATAAAGAGTAATATTTATTATCTCTTCCAGACGATTCTGGGTACTGAGACCAGATATTCAAATGTCAAAAGAACTTCCTTGTGCTTATCTTCATAGTGAAAATGTTGAGGAATTACTTTTACAACCATGAGGTATACATGGTCCTTCATATCGACCTGCTTATATATATACTTGGATTCCCTATGTTGATTGGGTTATTGGGATGATGGGTGTTCATAATGTAGTAATACTAAATCTAGTTCATATCCCAGAAGTTAGTAAAATGGAAAGATCTAGCTGACTTCCTTGCATCACATCCCACTCCAGAAAATACAACAAAGGACACATAGATCCCATACGAAGAGGTCTTCTTTTCCCACACCACTCCACAAGCATGGGAGATGTATTTTGATGGTGCCTCCTCTAGTTCTATCATCATAATAATGGAAAACACAAAGATCAAATTGGTTGTCCTAGGGGTTATATTTGTTTATCCATAAAAAGCAGTTCTTCCCTTCACTTTCTCATTGTTTGAAGGCTGTACAAACAACAAGGATGAATTCCAAGCCCACATCACTGGGTTGGAACTATATTTACAACTACATATAGCCTACCTAAACATCAAAGGGGATTCAGAACTTGTGATAAAGAAGACAAATGATGAATATTTCATCATGAAGGAAGAACTAGCCCCCTCAATAGCTATGTTAGGGGACTAATGGTATAGTTTTCCTTTGAGACCACATTACATTATATCACTTGATCATAGAATGGTCATTCCAATGCATTGGATAATGTAGTGGCTATCTTGGAAGACCCTGATTAGGGGGAAGAAACCTTCCACATAACACATTGAAGAATGGTCTCATCGACCACCGTATGTGATATAAATGAGATTAGTTAGGTTAGCACCACCCAATCATGATAAACCTGTGACCTGATCGGGGTGGATAGAGCTTATAATTATCCATATTATGGATAGAACTAACCCAATGGATCATGTTGGGAATGAACAGATTCGGTGTCGGGCATCATACTTTACCTCATAAAATGGTCCAAGTAATCAAAAAATCCTATATAAGAATGGATTAAACATAATTCTCCTTAGGTTCATAGCATAGGTAGAAGTTCTCACCATCATGGATGAAGTTCACATAGGCTCCTTCAACACCCACCAATCTGGGATCAGGCTCTCCCACTAGATCAGGAGGATGGGATATTAGTAGAAGACCATGTTACAGGGATGCATGGAATTCACTATGAAATTTCATGTGTGTCATATTCTTGAAAACATTATCCCTAAGCCATCATAATTACTGCATACAACCAAATATTCAGGGAAATTCTCTGTTTGGTGGTTGGATGTTGTGGGGCCATATCCCCCAACCACCACAAAGTATTTTAAGTACATCATTACAACTACCTAATTATTATCCAAATGGGATGAGGCAATACCCCTCATGGAAGTTGGAATGAAGAATATCATAAACATTTTAAAGTCCCATATCATCACCCAGTTTATATTCCCCAACATGATATTGACAGAAAACTACACCAACCTCTATTCTATGGAGTTGAAGAAGATATACCCAGAGTATAACATCAAATAAAATCACTCATATCGCTATCATGTGGAAGAAAAAGGATAGATAATGTCATTAAATAAGACCTTATCAAACATACTTGAATATAGGGGGAACAAAGATAAGAAGTAAAGGCCGTAAAAACTACTCCTTGCTTCATGGGCCTACCGTACCACCACACGTACTACTACACAAGAGATTCCATACTCATTTTTTATGGGACCAAGGTATTGCTACCCATAGAGGTCCAACAATCATTAGTCTGAAGATCCTTTTTTAAGAAACTCTTAGATGATGAAAAAGCACAAAAATAGCTTGATGAGTTGGAGCGGCTAGATGAGAAAAGGTTTCACACACTGCACATACTTTAGGACCACCCGAACCGGATAACACAAGGCATCAATAAAAGTGTTCACAATTGTTTATTCTTCTAGGGAGAACTAGTTCTAGCTCTTAGGGCCCTAATGATACTGGGAAAGAATCCCTCAATGTTGGAACCCAATGGTAGGGACATTATGTCATACATAAGGTCTATCATAATGGAACATGTTCACTAGCCACCATGGATGGGGAGAGTGTCACACCACCCACCAGTGTGAGATTTATAAGGAAATAACATTTATAATAGCCAAAAATAGTTCATAAATGTTGGTTTAATCCCCATATTCTGCCTTGACACATGATGTTAAGCTACAAGGAATGTATCGCACGTGACAATAAACTGTGAAGGCACATCCTCAACCCATGATGTTAAACTACATGGTCTCTCTAGGACTATGTATGGATTATTTATTATTTTCAATGAGATATTTAGGTATTCCTTGATCCTACATATTGGCCCATCCACCACACAATATAAAATACTCCTATCCTATCCTCCATGCCTCTGAATAGTGGAAGGGAACCTTTTCAGCACTTATTTCTCACATCGAGCATAACTCAGGAGATATTAGGAGTTCTGGTAAGGGTTTCCCTACAAAAACCAAGGCATGAAGGTTCAATACAAGAAATTATCATTCAATGTACATGGAGGAAAAGGGTATTCAATGAGTTCTCACCGTTTGATGTTAAACTGCATGGTTGATGTCCCCTACATGACGTGAAAATGTGTGTTCCTGTGGGCCTCATCCAAGAGGGACATCATTGATGGTGTCATTCTCTTACCATACCAGTTGTAAGAGTTGGTGTCCTAGAACCAATCGGTTTTACTTTGATTACATAGATATTTAATTTATTATTACATATTGTTCATTGTTCTTCATGATTATGATGTAATAATTTCCTAGAGTATTTGTTGCATTGATAAGGTCATGGAAGTTACCCGCTATGATGAGAACCTTAAAATGCTATAATAATATTCTTAAATACAGTTCTGCAGTTGGATGACATGCTATGAAGGGAAACATAGCATGCATACCGTCAGGTGTGAGTACTCGGAAGTAGATGAGACTTCCTCTCATGAAGTTCGCACTTGGTAATATTCCAGATAAGAGATTATGAGAACAGACCTGCTAGTAGGAATTCTGCATGTTTTGGTGTCATCAAATATTTCTATCTGTGAGCATGTTTAATGATCCTTATACTTTAATATTATCATTAATACTTGTTATGAATTATGAACTTTGATTCACTGATGAAAACCGTCATGCAGATAGTTGGCGGGAAGTAGGGTACGTTGGGTACATCATGAGTGGCATGTTATTAATAGATAAGTCGACGAAGGACTTGTCCCTTTCATTTATGGAAGATGATATCCTGGTCCTTTTATTGAAATAGAACCATCACATGAAATTCCATGTCCATGGTGTAATGATGAGTTTATTTTAGGTAGTTAAAGAATGACGTATCATGCATAAAAGTTGATGACACATTCATGAAACTTTCTTAATGAGATATTGCGACAAAGGTATTAAATTATACAGTGAGCATTCATATGTGGATGTGGTTGTTGTGACATTAAATTCTTTCTCTTGGGTGCCTTGATCCATTGCTTGATAGTACTCTATGTGTAAGCCCACCTAATGCCAACGAGAAAGAATCCTAGAGGGTCACACACTAAGTGTTTTTGGTCTTCTCAGTTAAATTCTATTTGAATTTAATTAATGAAATAAATATTATTCTCAAGACTATGGGATAATTTTATTCATGTTAAAATGATCTCATAAATTAATTAAAATATTTTTTTTATTTTATGGAGAATTTAATAAATATTTATTTACTAGATTGTAAATAAATTTTTTATTTAAGATAATAAATTATTTTTTTATTTATCCAAGTGTTCAATAAATGGAAGTGGATTTCGAGTGGACCAACATCGGTCCGGTAGTAAAATAATTATTTTCAAGACATTAAATAATTATTTTACTAGTTGTCACAAAATAAAATAATGCAGCTGTTATTTTGTGACACGGAATTTTATTTATAATTTTGTTTTGTGCAAGTTGGCACACAATAAATAATGACATGATATTATTATTAATTGTGTGGGTTTTCTTTAAGTTCATGAAAGTGTTTAATTATTACTATGAAATTAAATATTGTATCTAAAATTCCATGTATATAAATAGGAAAGTACGCCTATTATGCCATACACCACACCACACACCTGGTGAATTGAAAATTGTTGAGCTATTCTCTCCCCTCTCAAGAATGAGAAATGTTCTTCAAGGAAAAAGAACATGTGATCAAGAACGACCGACACAAGACACTCAATTCACCATGCTAGCACCTAAAGAACAAGAAGTGTCGATCAGAGGCCATCAGAGCACGTGTGGATCACCGCTAGATGGATTCTAGTTTGGATCCTTAAAATCTCAATGAGATAATCCAGAAGGGTCATTCTGGACGATCAACATCATCAATGAAGAAAAATACCAAAGATCCAGGTATTATTTTTCTTTACGAAATTAATTAAATTAATTATAAATATGATGTGAAAGATCCTCTCTAAAGGTTTATGGAATCTTTAAAATTTATCTAAATCATTGATTATATTCCATGGAGACTGGATTTCATTGTTGTATTGATCCCGTAATAATCATTGATCATGGTAAAAATAAAAATTTGTGCCATCCCAACCACGCTTCCACTGCGCCCAGAACCTTCAAGTGGTATCAGATCAGTTACAACATAGTTTATAATTATTTATATATTTTTCTGATGACTTACGCATTTAATAATTTAGTTGTTTCAATTCAAGTTAATCGTTCTGCAAATCTGAATCTCAAGATCTATTCCTCCTCTTTCATTTATCGTTCACCTTACAGAAATTTTATTTTCGTTTAATTTTGATCAAAATAAAATAGAGGATATCATCCAGAGGTGCCAAAGCTTCCTGAATGTACAACACCAGAACACATGGTGTGTATTCAGCAGTACACGCCATGTAGTCAAGATTCAATACATCAGACTGGACTTCCAAACCAAGCCATGTGTTGGTGTCTTTCTAAGCATTAAATGACTATTTGTGTTGACTAGGAATTGGTGGCACATGGTTTCTGGATTACACGCCGTGTTTCCCAATGGACACGACATGCATTCCCTTCAGGTTAGGGTTGGACCATGTACTCCATTCACGGCTTGCCCAGCTGGAGACCATGTAATGAGGAACTACACAACATGTGGACCACTGGATACTCCATGTACTCCAGAGATTTTCGATGTATACTCACATGATGTTTCCTCAGGCATGTACTTCATATAGATGGTGAAAATAGTACACGTCGTGTAGTTGGAACTACACTTTGTGTACTCATCCAAATTACGCATATTTATTAAAATGTATTATTATATTACACTAACCCTTGATATGTGTAACATCGTGTGGGTGTAAAGATGAGGCACAACATGTGATAGGTGTTTTATAAATATGAGTTTAATTTAACATCTCAGTAATGTTCATTTATACTCATTGGGTAGTTATGAATAAGAATTCACCGGGTTGCCTCCTAGGTACATGTTACATACAAAGATAATTTTAAATGAATTTATTTGTTTAAAATTATGATGGATGTGAATCTCGAGGAAGTTCATAAACGGTTTTAAGATATAAGGATTGATTAATTAACGATTATAATTAATTGATTCGAGCGTGATTTATCTTAAACAAGAACGATTAAATAATTGATTTCTTGTTTTATTTATGTTTAAATATCATTTCATGTATGGATTATCATGAGATAGACTAAGACCTTTTTATGTGGATGATTTCTTTTAATTTAGTTATTAAAATTAAATTTGTTGGCCTGTGAGCCTTATCCTCATTAATATGTAGGTCGTGCTTGCCCAAGGTTTTTTTTATATAAATCCCATTTTTCCCCTCACTTACATATGTGTTCAAAGGGCATATGTAATGTATGGAACTCCTAAGCTGGTGGAGGTGGTTCAAGATGGAGCCGAGACGAAACCAATCCCAGGATATACAGTGGTGGATAGGTAGATGTTGTTAACACGAACCCAAATGGTTCAAGGTGTTTCTCTCCTAGGTCAGGGTTATTTTATAAAGTGCTTGATAAACTAACCATTACAAAATCTAGTGATCATTCCATTTACTTTATTTTATTTCTGTTAGTTTCATGGTTTATCATTTTGTATGTGTTATCATGATCCCATAATTAATGAATTAAACAATCATGCAAGATGGAACTAAAATAAACTAGACTTTTGTGTAAATATTATCAAGACATGGTTAATTACTTACGTAAGTTCCACTTAATATTAACAAGTTTGTGATAATGATAATAAGAAATTCACGCATAAGAGATAAAAATACCTCAAATTAAATATTAAGTCAGAACAAGCCTTCTGTTACTTGATTAAGGAAAAAACTCATCTAAACACTGTGTTTGACTCACCCTTGTTGGGACACTTACTTTTATACAGGAATCCCTTATGAAATCTTTCGGGTTTAATTAACCATATTACATTAAGAAGAGTAACCCTTGATAGAATTGGTGTAATAATTTAGGGAAGAGTTGAGGAAATCCAAATTCATGATTTTAGGATTGGGGAGTCCACTCAACCTATCAAGGAGCTGTAAGCCTGTAGTTGGAAAAGACCTGCCTACCTAAATACCTTCTAATAGCTTGACCAACCCTTGTTGCGGTTATTCAAAGGGGAATATAGATCCTTTACACAAGAATTTAATGGAAACTGGACATTACAAGTTCAATGGTTAGGGATATTGGGACTTGATAAAATAGTTTGAGACTTAATAAAATTTATTATTTCTTATAAAATATAATAAAGAATGTAATAATGATCTGGTCTTTTAATTTTTGAATAAAAATGACAAACTCATAAACAACACTATCCCTATGATCAATTATGGATAAACACAACATCTTCACCGGAAGTAACTTCTAGGAATGGTTTAGACACCTTCATGTTATCCTATGCCATGAACTGAAGTCTTACGTGCTAGAGTCATCATTACCTGATCCTCCTGCCAAAGAGGCAAGTGATGATCATTTCCTGGTCTATTAGAAACATATGAACTACACGGTTGACATTCAATGTTTGATGCTATAATAAATGTCTAGTGAGCTCATGAAGTCTCATGAAAACATGGATTCTTATAGCATGCTCGAGCATCTCTGTGGTTTTTACCAGGAGGGAGAAATATAGGAAAGGTTTGAGATCTCTAAGGCACTCTTTTATAGTAAGCTTAGAGAAGATTCCCCAGCTGGGCTTCATGTAGTCAAGCTCATTGGTTATATTGAGTGCCCAGTGGTTCTAGGGTTTAAACTCCCCGACGAACTGGGAAATGATCTCATTCTCACATCACTCCCTTAGAGATTCTCTAATTTTTTTTTATCAATTTCAATATGAAAAACATTGAGAAGTATCTATCAGATATTCTTATCCTCATTCTCCAAGTAGACAAAGATATGAAGCACAAACATCCTTCCGTCCTTATGGTGAATAAGAGGAAAGGGAAGGCGAAGATATTTAAGCCCAAAGCTTCTTAAAGACCTTCTAAGAAAAGGAAGATCAAAGGGGAGGCAAGGGGACATGAGGCAGTTTGCTTTCCATGTGGCAAGAAGGGCCACTAGAAGAATAATTGCACCCAACCTAAGATGCAAGGGGAAGCATCAGGTGTGTTAGTTATCAAATTAAATATATATGTTTCTACAAATTGGGGATTATATGCAGCTTGTGGTTCTCAGATATGTATCCAAATACAGGAACCAACTAGATTCAGTAATTTTGATCGAGGAGAGGTAGATCTACGAGTAGCTAACAGAGCTAGACTTGCTGCTGTAACTTTTGAGGACTACCACCTCACATTGCCAAATGGGATGATCTTGGTGTTAAAGGGTTGTTTCTATGAGACTTATGTAAGAAACAACACAATTTTTGTATCCATACTAGATATATATGGATTTGTTTTCATGTTTGGAATTGAATGTTGCTTCTTTTACAAAGATAGTATTTGTTATGGTAGGGAACATTTATACAACAGACATTACATGTTGGATTACGAAAACCATGTAATGGAAATTGATTAAAAAGAAACTTCACCTTAATCATACCAAACCCAACTTTGGAATCATTGACTAGGTCATGTAAACGAGAAATTCATAACAAAGTTACATCAAGATGGATATTTAGATTTTTTCAAACTAAAACCACTTGACGTATGTCATGCATGATTACAAGGTTAAATGACCAAATCCACATTTAGGGGAAATGTTGAAAGGGGTAAAAAAATTCTTGAATTGGTTCATACTAATGTGCGTGGAACATTTCAAGTTGAAGTAAGGGGAGGGTACTCATACTTCAAAACTTTTACTAATGATTTTAGTTGATATGGATATATCTACTTAATGAGGTATAAGTCGGATTCTTTTGATATGTTAAAAGAATACTAGAATGAATTTGAGAACTTTCTTGGTAAACAGATTAAGAAACTCCACTCAGAAATATGTGGAGAATATCTTAATCAAGATTCGTTGATTACATTAGGGAGTTTGGGATCCAATCCTAACTCAGTCCTCCAATCATGTGCCAGTGGAATGGTGTGAGCGAAAGGAGTAACTACAACTTTTTGGACATGGTGGTATCAATGAAGAGTCATGTGAGTCTTCTATAATCCTCTTAGGGATATGATCTACAAATATCAACACACATACTAAACCAAGTACCAACTAAATTGATAAATGTTATTCCATAACAGTTCTGGAGTAGAAGAAAATCCATGTTACTGAATTTACATGTGTGGGGTAATAAAGAATTTGTTAAGGCCTCTTCAAGTAACAAACTCACTCCCCGAGGCACAAAGTGTACTATTATAGGATACCCTAAGGAAACAATGGGATATTACCTATACATCCCCTTATACAAAAAGGTTATAGTTGCACGACATTCCATATTCCTTGATAGGGACACATCTCCAAAAGAGATAGTGGGAGCGAGATAGACTTTGATGAAGTCGAGGATCAAGGTACACAAGATTTGGTACAAGAAGAAATTCCAAAAATCCCTTTGGAAGAAGAATCTATTCCAAAGAGACAAGTACAAAGTAAGAGTACAACAGATGTTAGAGAACTAGAATAGTACGGTTTTCTAGTTATCGAGGATGGTGACTCATTATTAGTTGATAATAATGATCCTTTAACATGCAAGGAAGCAGTAAGTGGCACAAACGTTGACAAGTATCAAGAGTCCATGAATTCTAAAATAGATTCCATATACCAAAACCATGTTTGGATTTTGGTAGATCCTCCAGTTGATGTAAAGCTTGTTGGTTGAAAATGGGTATTCAAGAAGAAACTAGACTTGGAAGGAAAAGTCAGTACCTATAAGGCACGACTGGTTGAAAAAGGTTTTAAACAACATTAAAGAATAGAATACGATGAAACCTTCTCACCAGTTGCAATGATGAAATCCATCAGAATTCTACTTGCCATTGTGGATTACCATGATTATGAGATTTAGAAAATAGATGTCAAAATAGCATTCCTTAATGGGAAACTTCAAGAAGATGTATACATGACACAACTGGAAGGGTTTGTGACTCCAAAAAATGCCAATAAGGTATGTAAGTTTCCGAAATTGATTTATGGATTAAATCTAGAATCTAAGTTATGTAACATTCATTTTTATTAATCCATAAAAGAATTTGGTTTTATCAATAATGAATGTGATCCTTCTGTCTACAAATAGTTTAGTGGGAGTGAAGTCATTTTCTTAATAGTATATATTGATGACGTATTACTTATTGGAAACAAGATACTACTCTTACATTCTGTTAAGGCGTGGTTGAATCAATGCTTCTCCATGAAATAATTGAGTGAGGCTGCATATATTCTTGGGATCAAGAAACACCGTAATAGATCCCAGGGATTGTTGGGCCTAATTAAAAGTACATACATTGATAAGATACAAAAGAGATTCTGTTTGGAAAAATCCAAGAGGGGATTATTTCAAGCATCACATGACATTCATCTTTCCAAGAGAATATTTCCTCAGACACATGTGGAATGAAATATAATGTCAAGTACTGCATACGAATCAATGATCGGTTCAGTCATGTATGTTATGATATGTACTAGGCTAGATATCTCCAACGCATTGAGTGCGGTAGGCAGATATCAAGTTGTCCTAGGTGATCACCACTGGATAGTAGTCAATACTACCCTAAAGTGTTTAAGGCATAGGAAGGATATGTTCTTGTTTTATGGAGGAGATGAATAACTTGTCATCATAGGATATGCATATTATAGTTTCCATACAAATCATGATGACATAAATTCACAAATAGGATAAATATTCACTTTGAATGGATGTGAGGTGATATGGAAGTGTTCAAAGAAGAGTGTGGTCGCAAATTCTAAAGTTGAGTCCGAGTATATCACAGATTTTGAGGTAGCTAAAGAAGTAGTTCGGATGTGAAGCTTCATCCAAGAGCTAGATGTGATACCTAGTAGTATAGATTCCATCACATTGTACAATGATAATATTGTAGCGGTGGATCTCACAAAAGATCCAAGGTCACATCAGTGGACAAAGCACATACTTTGGAAGTATCATCTCTTGAGGGATTTTTCTCAGAAATGTGATGTTTTAATGAGCAGTATTTCCATAGAAGACAAAGTGGAAGACCCCTTTACTAAAGACATAACTCAGTAGAAACCTTATCATCGTGTGAGGTCTACCAGACTGAAAGTATTAGGCAGTTGGATCTAGTCCAAGTGGGAGTTTGTAAGAGTTGGTTTCCTAGAACCAATTGGGTTTACTTTGATTACATGGTTATTTAATGTATTATTACATATTTTTTGTTGTTCTGTATGATTATGAATTAATAATTTCCTAGAGTATTTGTTTCAATGGTAAGGTCATGGAAGTTCCCCTCTATGATGAAAAACTTGAAATGAAATAAAAATATTCTTAAATATAGTTCAATGGTTTGATTAGATGATATGATGGGACCCATATCATGTAGACCATTAGGTTTGAGTACTCGCAAGCATATGAGAATTCCTCTCATGAAGTTCACACTTGGTAATCTCCAAGATAAGAGATTATGATAACATACCCACTTGTAGAAATTCCGCATGTTTTGGTATCATTAGATATTTCAATCTGTGAGTGTGTGTAATGATCCTTAGATATTTTTATTGTCATTAATACATGTCAGGACTTACACAATTTGATTTACTGACAAACACCGTCACACAGATAGTTGGCGGGAATTAGGGTATGTTGGGTACATAATGAGTGGCATGTTATTAATGGATTAGTCTAGGAAGGATTTGTCCCTTCCATTTACGGAAGTTGATATCTCAGACTTTTTATTGGAATAGAACCTTCATGAAAAATTACATGGACATGGTGTAATGAGGAGTTTATTTCAGGTAGTCAAAGAACGACGCATCAAGTATAGAAGTTGATGACATAGTCATGAATCCTGCTTGAGGAGATATTGCAATAAATGGATTATATTACACAGTGAGCATTCATATGTGGATGTCATTGTTGTGAATTTATGTTCTTTCTCTTAGGTTCCTTGACCCGTTGCTAGATAGTACTCTCGAACTTTAGGCAATCCCACCTAATTCCAAGGATAAATAATCCAAGAGGGTCACACACTAAGTGTTTTTGGTGGTCTCGGGTTAAATTCTATTTGAATTTAATTAATTAATTAAATATTATTCTAATGACCATGTAATAATTTTATTCATGTTAAAATGATCGCATAAATTAAATAAAATATATTTATTTATTTTATTGAACATTTAATAAATATTTATATACTAGTTTTTAAATAAAATATTTATTTAGGAGAATATATTATTTATTTATTCATTCAGGTTTTCAATAAATGGAAGTGGAGTTTGAGCAGAACAAGTTCGGCCCGGTAGTTATTTGCAAGATGGTAAATAATCATTTAACTAGTTGGCACAAATTTAAATAACACTGCCATTATTATCTGACGTGGAATTTTATTTATATTTCGATTTTGTGCAAGTTGGTTCACCATAAATAGTGACGTGGTATTATTATTAAATGCATGGGTTTTTTCTAAGTTCATGAATGTATTTAATTGTTTCTATGAAATTAAATATTGTAACTGAAATTCCATGCATATAAATAGGCAAGTATGCCTATTGTGCCATACACCACACCACATGACTGATTAATTGAGAATTGTTGAGCCAAAAAATTTCTCACTCAAATCCTATTCTCTCCCCTATCAAGAATGGGGCACATTCTTCAAGGCTGAAGAACAGGTGATCAAGAACAACTGACACAAGACACTTGATTCACCGTGCTAGCACCCGAAGAACGAGCGGTGTCGATTCGAGGCCGTCAGAGCATTTTTGGATCACCGCTAGAGGGATTCTAGTTTGGATCCTTACAAGTGCAATGAGATAATTTTTAAGGGTCATTCTGGACGATCAACTTCATCAACGATGAAAAATACCAAAGATCCAGGTATTATTTTTCTTTATGAAATTAATTTAATTAATTATAAACATGATGTGTAAGATCCTCTTTAAAGGTTTTAAGCCTCTTTCTTCTTTATCTAAGTCTTTGATTATATTCCTTGGAGATTTTCATTCATCATCGTATTGATCCTGGAATAATCATTGATCATGGTAAAAATGAAAATTGGGTGTCATCCCAACCATGCTTCTGCTCTGCCTGGAACCTTCACCAACATCCCAAGAAATACCTATGGCATGATTCCCATCCTTATGAGATACATAGTGATGACTGAACACCTAATTCTAAGCCCAACCATAGGATTACCTTCCTTTCAAATCAAGGGATCCAATGTCCTGACAGTATGACATAAAATTCCATGGACTTGGGACAACCTTCTTCACTCAAATCGGGTGACCCACGCCCTTACCGCATAATGTTAAACTGCATAAAAATTTGTTCTTTTCACATGATGTAAAACTAGGTGCTTCTAGAACTACATGTTGCTTCATTCCCACCCATATGGGATATATAATAATTCCTGGTCATTTAATATTTGGGTCCAACCCCAAGTTCCGATAATCATTCCTTCTTTTCGAACTCTTGGCCAAACCCCCTTTCAGGTATATATTTAGTAGTGTAAATCTATTTTTCCCTCATTCACGTTAGGTTTCATTATCACACCATACACATACCCTTTGAGACATTTTTATCCATCCTTCATCCTTACCGCATGACAATAAATTGTAAGGGAGTTCAGCCTCACCTCATGACGTTAAACTGTACGGTCCACTATGAACAATGTGAGGTTTGATTTCTATTAGAATAGGACATATAGTAATGCCAAAATATCCATTTTCGGCCCAACAACAATATGTTCCCCATTCAAGTTGGTCCACCTTCATCCTTACTTCATAATGTTAAACTATATGGAAATAAGTCTATAACCGCATCATGTTAAACTGTACGGTCCTTTAAGAATTATGTGTGGCTTGATTCTCACTCCCATGAGATACGTAGTGATGCATAAGTACTCAAACTTGGGCCCAAATGTAGAATTACCACATTTAACGTCGGTTCTCACATCCTTAACACATGATGTTAAACTGCGTGGAGATCAATGTCCCACTACATGACAATAAACCATGTAGGTCATCATCTATCACCATTCATTATCAATGGACCACAAGAGCTTTTCCCTGAACAACCATATATAGAGTTCTTCCACAATCTTTTTGAGATACTCTAGTTATGTTCCACACTTCATGGTTCAAGAATCTAGGGTCATCATAAACCTTTCAATACCATAATAAAAGAAAATGGGTCTCTCTATTTTGCAATGCTATTGATGTGAGTGCTCAGACCCACCCAGTAGAGACATCTTGGCCCAACATAAAGGTATTTTTTATTTTTGTGAGCCTAATGTAATTAAGGTGGAACCCAACACCTCATTATGTTATAGGTTATACCTATAATGATTGTCCCATATCATCACTCATGACCTGAGAACCTTGATCTATGATTTATGACATCTCTATCACCTGCTCAGAAGGATGTTGGAGTAATCTTGATTCTAGGTGTCTTAATGAGACTATTGTGTAACATACCCATTCCAGGTCCAAGTGGCATTACCATAAAATTACAACACCTTGTTCAAATTTGTGCAATCTTAAACCCTAGCACATAATGGTCCAAATAATTAGACCATAAACTACCAACAAAAGATATATAAAACTCATCAGGCCAAAACACACAAAGGGAGACCTGGGAAAAATTCATGTAATCGACTGCTAAAATTGTCATCTCCATAGTTAAAAAAAAATTAGGGCACAAGTAAATAAGGCATAATGATCATAGGGTCTACTCTGTATTCATAGTAAAAGACAATCTATTCTTGTTGGACCCTTGGTGTAGGAAAAAAATGAGATCAATGATTTGTTACATTTCCTCTCTATGAGAATATGTTTTACAGGTGGTGAAATAGATTTTGGGATCCTAAAACATTTATTAAATCTTAAATTTTCCATATATTTCACATCATGATATGAATATTCTCAATTCATAGCCAATATTTCATTTCCCCTAAAGAGGAAAAGAGATATCTCTTCTTGGACATGCTATTGATGTGAGGGATCTGGCCCACCTATCAGAGATATCTTGGCCTGATGTAAAGGTATTTATGATTCTAGTGAGACTAGAATCATCATAAAGGAACCCATCAGCCCATTTTTTAATAGGTTCCCTACATGGTTTCTATCTCATACCATCCTCAGGACATGAGCACTTTGGGTTATAAATTATAGTCTCCATATCAGACTATCTAAGCAGATATGATATCCTCAATGTTGCATCACCATGTTTTGAACCTATTCAAAAATCCAAAATGGGACCCTTCATTCATGAATATATTGATGGCTCAAACCTTTTGATTCAATACCACAAGGTATAGGAATCGATCAGTTCAATTAAAATCTATTTTCCCCTAGGATGTTGAAACACTTCCTGTATAGCCATCCCTCTATACCCAAAATCATCATATTGATTTTTGAGCACTCAATAATATTTCATATCCACTGGAAAAGAAAATATATCTCTCCTTTTAGCCATGCTATTGATGCAAGGGCTCAGACCCACCAACCAGAAACATCTTGGTCGGGTATAAAGGGCACCCTACCCCTTCAGAGCCTTAACAACACCCAAATTCCAACTATTATGCATTCCTAGATACCCTATTATTTTCCCATCAATAGTTCCATTCCACCTATATATAGGAAGATCTTGGAGTTCGAAGAGTTAATAGGTAGACCAAATGTTACCCGAAAAAAGTTGTTCATGACACCAATAAGGACTTTGGAAGGAATTTAGTTTCCTTAGAACCGAGTCCTTTTCTCCTAAGACATTTCTTCTGAGGGGGGTCATTTGTTAACTCCCACCAAATAAGAATCAGAAAAATCCCAAAAGAATAAATTCATGAATATGCGTATAATCATATCGATGAGAGAAAAGAAGAAGAGTATGGTCGAAGACATAAAATTGTATGACCATTGAATAGTCATAAAAGGTCTCCACGCAAGGCTCATAACCTGCATAATGTCCCACGAAGACCTCCTCAATGAGAACCCTTGTTCACCAGTGGTTGAACGGTGACAACTAAATGAGAATCCCATGGGATGCATGGTTTTTCCTTGGAATGTACCTTAAAACCCATCTAGAATCCATCAAAAATCAAGGGAAGTGAGATTCCAAGGAAAATACCCCCTAGTGGTCACACAGATCACATGAAAAATTATCATTGGGTAGAGTAAAATCCGTAGATGATGTCCAAGATATCTTGTGATATGTATGATCCTTCATCACAAATAACGAAGGAGATAACTAGGAGGAGGTGAGAGGGGATCGAGGCTGTAGAAAGACATGACGAGTGCCCCTGAAGACATACAACACAGCTGACCTGTCTGATGTTCCTCCAAAAAAGTCTTCGGCTCATCGACCACAACACATGGAAACCATCAGAAAATTATGTGATTCTCTAAGGATAGCCACATGGTTTTTTGCAGAAAACATGGAAATGTAATATGATCAACATTGGTCACATGAGATAACAATAGAAAATAGAGTAAAATTCATTCTTATTTCTTGATAAAACTCACATACCTTCCATCCCATGTCACATAAAACAAATTAGATCAAGAAGGAGGAGGTGAGTGGTGTTTGTGGTCACTAAATCATATGAGACGCGTGCCTCTATCGATCTTTTAGGCACTGAGATACCTCAATTTCATTAATATATTGTATTGAAATGTCCCACCATCTTTTCATCCTCAATTCACATTAGACCTTGTATATGTATAGGGAACTAAAAAACACTCTATGGATAAATGAATAGGTTTTCCCATGGAATGCTCACACACCACCATATGACCCATATTGGTCACACGACGTATCTCCAAAAAATAATGTAGCCTCAACGATATACATGAAATATAGAATGAATCTAAAAATTATTCATATTATGTTATGCAGATTGGGATGGAGGAGGTGAGCATGGTTCGTGGTCCCTGAAGGGCGTGCAATGTGCCCATCATACCCTCAGTTTGGTCTTGTGAGACCAAGACGCAAGCCATCCAAGGACTCACCATTGGCTTCCGACAGTCATTTGGATATCACGAAGACCCTTGGACATGTCGAAATGATGAATTGGAAGTTCATTGATGAAAAAATCCTCAATAGTTATAAATAATATGATAAAGGATGGATGGAATTGTGACAGCTGAACATCACGCGGGGCCCTTGACGCGGTCCATTGTAGAGACTCGCGAAAGCTCGTAACGCCCCACCCCACGTCGACTCTAGCCTAGAATCTTGCAAGATTCCCCACACAAACTAGTGATTACATGGATGGATGTGCCTATAAATTCACAACTCCAACTCAGAAAAGGGTTGGTTGACTCATTGGTTGGTTGATCGGATGCCAGAAGTTTGGAACCAGACCACTAATACGCACGTCGCACTCAGACTCGGGGATTCTCTACACATCCGATCACATGACTAGTGAACTTTAATCTAGGTAATACACCGATGGACTCCCATATCATTCATGAAAGAGGCATAAATCCTTCCATATGATCAATAAATATCACGCAAAGGACTTCTGACAAGACAAGTGAAGACCATATCGCATGTCCCCTAGTCTTGTGAGACCCAAACAACCTGATACTGAACTAGTCTAAGGCACTCACAATTCATGGGAAAACTAGTATTCAAAGTGTAAGACCCAAGAGGAAGACCTAATCTTGGACCTCCATATGCATCACATGTTTCAATCAAGAACACACAACGGTAGTAATTCGTTCAACCTGGACCTTGTGACACCCCTTCGACATGTCATCTGGGATACAATGAATGCTCCAGACATGTTGGTACAAGTCTTGTAGACCCTCCACGAGCACCACATGGATACTAATACCCCTATATTCTTGTTACCCCAAAATTGGGACATCCTTAGGATTCACCTCTTGACACATATAATGGTGCCCAGTCATGTCATCAGTGTCTCATCGACACATCTGGACATGACAATATAGCACTCATGGAATGCCCCCTAGACATGATGTTCTGGTCCTATAATGTATCCCAGACATTTAATCCAATACATGTGACACCCCCAGACATGTTGGAATAATTTCATGATGTCTCCCTAAGGTGTCATCTAGGGAATGTGACACCCCTAGACATGTCGTCCTGGTCTCACGATGCCCCCCTCAGGTGTCAGCTAAGACATACAACATCCCCCAAACCACACCACCATGTCTCTTGCAACACCCTCCGCAAGTGTTGAGCTAGGTCATGCGATGAACTCTATGGTATGACAACAGGGTCATGTGACACCTTATAGACAAGAAGGCCCATTCACTATGGTAGCCTCAGTATGGTAGGCCCATTGTCTCCAAAATAATGACAAGAACTCTAATTCCCAAAAAAAATATGGATACATACGACACATCCTTAAATCCCTGATCTCTATATCAAAAACTCCAAGGACAACCCCAATAGATAAATACCATATCCATACACCAAGAGGCTAATCATACACCCCCCTTATTTCTAACACTGATCATGGATCACGCGGGATTAAGGGGATGCAACAAATACCTCTTTAGGCATAAAACACCCATTCACTAGGGTGACCTCAGTGTATATGTCCCAACACAACAAAATATGAGAAATATGATTCCTTCCATAACTGGAATACAGAGTACGTCTCTTATAGACTCAATCTAAAATATTTTGGGTTTTGACATCCCCTATATTAGTCCTAACCGAATGACGTTAAACTACATGGATCAACCAAATTATGTGGGTTTTTATTCTTATAATAACCAGGATACATAGGGTACCTTATAATGGCCCAATCCCATATTAGGAATATCATCCGCCTCCATAAAAGGGAATAGAGACCAAAACACTTGGTCATATAGTTTCAACATTTAAGCAACCACTCATTACTAGAAAATGATAAAGATAATTAGATATATATAAATGTATTTACAAAAGATATCCCCATCTATTTCACATAAAGGATAGTTAACCCATAACTATTTTGTTAGGGTAACAGGTCCCACATCAAGATTAGGATGAGATTCATAAACCTTTCTTAAACCTATAAGAGAGTCCCAAAGTAAGAAAAATATTTATCCCAAAAGGGTTAAATGAGCCCGTACTCCCATCCAATCGACCAATGTGAGTCCCTAAGAGTCGCTGGTCTTGAAATCCCAGATGACCACCGACCTTTGGATAGTAGGCATACCTAGATACGGATGGGGGATCCTTCGGTAGTTTTAGGGAAAAGTGAAAATGGTAATGCAACGAGAAGAAGCCATTCCCCACCATATTTACCAATGAAACAATATATAAATATATATAATTATAAATACATTTTATTAATATATACACATTTTAATTTTACTCATATGAAAAAGATTTTTTTCAAAGTTATTATTTTTAATAATAATAACACCAATATTTATTATTATTATTAAATATCCCACATTATTTTGATCGATAACATTTTAAATAAAACATCCACACAAAAAATAGTTAATAATTTTCTTATTAACAACACAACTGTATTTATTTACCATAAGTGATTATTTAATCATTATTACATGAATTAATTATAAATATACATACATGGAGAAACATCACATGTCATTTAAGTGAATTTAATTACACATGTATTACTCATTTTTTATTTCTTGAAATAATAATAAAAATATAATTATTATGACCCTTTTGAGTGATGTATCCAAACAATTGATTAAAACTAATATTACGTCCTTACAAGGGTAAAAATAAAATTGCATGCCTAATGAAGATATCATGTTTCTTATGAAATTCACTGTATTAAAAATATTCAATTATTTTTTTGTAAAATTTTTAATAAAAATATTAAATAAATTATCGTTTTGGCAATTTGGACCAAACATCTGACATGCACAAATGTTATGTAGCACATAGGGTAAACCAAAAATCTCCGAACAAACAGTGGTATCCAATTTCCCATATGAGACACCATTTCGGATATATTTCATTATTTTGGAAAAATATCACTCACACAAAAGATAAAAAAAATTAATATTTTTATTAATTTAATATATAGGCTCTACGGGCCTTAGAATTCTACGCTAACTCAGTGACTGACAGAAAAAAGATATTGCAAAGAATATTCCATATTTTTGACAATTTTTTTACCCATATATAAATCCTTAAAATAATTTAACATGTTATTTTTAATGAACAATTAAAAATTTTCCCAAAAAATACACAAAAATTATTTTTTATTAGAGTTTTATTATCCATAATAATATGAGGATGTTATAATTATTCCCCTCTATCATCTTCTCATCCCCAAGAAGTACCCCTATCTGTCTTTCCCGAACCACTCAAACCACTAAATTAGAACATCAAGATCATTCTCCCACATCTCCACTATAGGAGGAAAAATAGAAACATAAAAAGTCTTCACAAGTCTATGGGATCACACAAAGGCTTCCCTAGGATTCTACCCTCAACTCAAGCAATAACCCTATAAGAAAAACCATTAGCTCTGCTACTGAACATTATTCACAATAATCATATATATAATAACAAATCAACATGCTTATTTCAATAAATTAATTCCAACAAATATATATTACAATGGCACACAATAAATATATATCACACAAATAGAATCTATCCCGAATATATAGCCCAAATCCATGAATTGAATTAAATAACTATTATGCATCACAAAAAAATGTATATACATAACTTGTGAACCAACGTGCCTATTCATGGTTCATGGATGACCCCAAAATATCATAAAATTCATATCATAATAACATGAATCACTTAAGGTGAATTTAATCAATCATAATAGAAAAAATAAATTACCACTAATACGGAAACTTTGAGGCCCAATATATAGTTCTTCCAATATAACGTGATAGTTCCCCTACCAGTGTCCTAACCATCCTTTCTCTCATATATCATATCCCTAATAAAGGCAAGAGAAATGACATGTTAGTAAAGCTAATACTTTGATACCATTTTATAAAATCCTGAACCAAACCACCGGGTCTATGTGGGAGTGTCACATGACCTGATAGACACCCCCCATATAAATGAGGCTATGAGTAGTAGTCATGGTTGAAATTGAAACCATGGGGAGAATATACCCTCTAACAGAGTGAAAAATAAAAATAGATAACCATATATAATAAAAAATAATGGAAACATGGGGAGACTATACCGTCTGATAGTGTGAAAAAGAAACATAAATTACCATATGTAATGAAAAATAATATAATAACATGATCAAAAAGTGTAAAAAAAGAAACTTTAGATGAGATAAATGGTATATAAATAAGATCTCCAAAATTATAAAGATGTCTAGAGTAATGAATGTAGATAATAAATGAAATAACTATGAGGTTCTACAGTTCATGTCCAGGTCCTCTATTTTTTCCACCTACTTAGTCATCCACCATAGGTCTCTTTCACTTAACCGAGTATCCCAATAAATCTATCAGAACATCAAAATTATCTAGTATGGTTTGAGCACAAGACTTCTTAGGGAACCAATAAGTCATATTTACATGGTTTTTCAAGTATAATAAGTGTATGCCATAATAATAATAAATATTGGAAGAATAAACACACAATCCAAAACTAAGAGGTAGTTTGATAACCATGTTGGAACCAAACCCTAACCATACCTACTTCATCTCCATGGAAGAATATGAACAATGTGTTTGTAAGAGATCATAACCAACCCTAAGGCTCCATCCACAAGGCTGTTTGTGTGTCACTCAAAAATTCACAATGCATCGAGCGACTAACCCACCCAAAATCCAATATATATTGGGTAATACATGGAAATAATCATGTAATTGAGTATATGTAACCTACATGGAATCTATAAGTCATTGGGTAACACTTGGAAATCCACATGGAATCTATTAATGGAATCTACATGGAAAACCAGAAGTCGTTTAGTAGAGGTCAGGTTATACAACAATAATAAATCACCGTCATCATTACTGAAAAACCATGTGCATACCCCAAAAGGAGTAATCACACCTCGATGGTCACCTACCATGGATTGAAATCCTAATCCTATAATGGTAAACCTGAAAATTCATAGGATGATAACAAGAATAACACACATCATGATAAATATAACATCATCATATATATCAACATGTGAATAAAACTTCATAATGGAATCTAGCTATCACATAAATCTCAGGGAATATATTTATACCTTATCTTGAGACACACACGCACACACCCACATGTTACAAATCTCAAGAATAAATATAAATATTTCGACACATAAAATATAACATGGAAACATTTGTAAAAAGAGCCAAAAAACACCTCATGATGTCTACGTAGCCTAACACACTCATATATAATCAAGCCTCAGCCATAAATGGATAGAAAACAATCCATCACACACTATCCAACACATCCCTTGTAACCTTTTCAATTTATTAGGCATGATTCATATTATTAATTAAGGCTTTATCCTCCTAAATTGATTAATCATCATTTTTATTCATGACACAGCATGAACTAAAGGTCATTCACCCAAAGTTAAGTACCTCATATCTCAAGCAAATAAATGTGCATAAATACCCAACTGTAGTGATCACGAGACAACCTCTATACACCGAACTATGATCATAGTCATGTGTGAATATGAATTCTTCCAACACAAAAAATATAACATAGAAACATGAGTAAACAAGACCCCAAGAGGTATGGAACTTCTTACCTAAAATTCATTGATGTCAAAAACTGGTCCATCAAAGGTGTCATTACTCGAAACATCTTGTCATACCAAATAGAAGTACGATTTCATGCTTAGGACACCTGAAATCAAAACCATCCATTTTATTTCTAGAAGAAATAAAATATTACAATAGAAAATAAATTCTCTCAACTCGATAATTTTCTAATTATCATTTTAGGCTATCACATGTGTTAAAAATTTCCCCCTAAAAAATAACTATATTTTGAAAATTTCATATAAAAGATCCTTTTATAATTATCTTGTGATAATTTTTTTATAAATTACCTCTTTACAATTTCATTTTGATAATTTATTTTAAATTATCCATTTAAAATGAAAAAATAAGATTGAAAATACCTCACCACTTTCAAAAATAAAAATAGGATTTATATTTTGGTCATCGATACAAGCCAAATGACATAGTCGATGCATAAATCCAATTACAAAAGATGGATATATTAAAGAGATATTTTGGAAAAATAAATAAAATAATATATATATATATATATATATAATATAGAGGGAGGGAGATTGAGAGTGGGAGTCCAACACACCAAACACCTCCCCAATTCCCCTATATATATATTTCGTTTCATTTTATTAATTGTTTGATTTATTATTTTATAAATTTATTATTTTTGTTCCCCCTTTATCTTTCCTATTAACACATGCCATTCACCACCAATTTTACATTCAATACATTTTTATTTAATCCTCATTTTACACATTAAATCATTATTTTAAATACATATTAAATTTGATCAATATATATATAAATATAAATATTTATACACATTGTATATAAAAACATATCCACATAAACATATTTATTTAACCCACACATATATATACATATATATTATACCCAAATATTTATATATACATACATTATACATTCACACACAAATATATATATATATATATATATATATATATTTAACACATATATATACATGTTATATATATACACATCAGTATATACATATATACACCCACACATGTATATATATGCACATATATTCATCTCATATATATATATATATATAAATACACATTTTAATTTTTCACACAAAAAAAAATTATTTTCCAGATTTATTAATAATAACAATAACCACAATATTAATTATTATTATTATTAAATATCTCATATCATTTTCACCATAATATTTTAAATGAAACTTCCTTTGAAACAGAATTGATAATAATTTTTTTATTAAACACACAACTGCATTTATTTTAAACATGAAATAATTTCATTGCTATTACATTGATTACCAATAAATATTCACAGATGGTGACATGATTCTCATAATTTAAGTGAATTTAATAATGAATCTAGATTAATTTTTAATTTATTAAACAAAAAAAATAATAATAATATAATTATTGTCAATCTTGTATGAGATTTATCCAAACACATGAAACACACAGAGCTTCTCTCATGCCTAGGGAAAACATGTATTTAAGAACTAACAATGGTATATCATTTCTCATATGATACACCATCTAAGAGACAATCCATTATTTTTAGAAAATATATACTAATAAATATTAAAAAAATTATCCTTACATGCAATTTGACCAAAATTCTAACACACACAAATGTTTTGTCACCCATAGGGTTATCCATGTATCCTATACTTAACAATGGTATCAGATTTCTCATATGTCACATCATTCGAGGTATATTTCATTATTTTGTAAAAATAACATGAATATAGAGTATTATATATTTAATATTTTTAGAAAATCAATATTGAGGTTGTGCAGGACGCATAATTCCACTATAACTCAACGTATGACTCTGAAAACATTCCATTGAATATTCCAAAGTGTTAACTTAGTTTTTACCCTTATATAAAGCCTTTAAATAATTTATGATGTGACACTTATTGAAAAATAACAATTTTCACATAAAAATACATATAAATTATTTAAAATGAGGTTTTTATAATCCTTTAAAATTTTAGGATGTTACAACATGTTTTTCATAAACTAGTCATACCATTTAATATCCAAGATCCTACTTTATTTTCAAGGAATTTACATTCTTAGATGAGATTGATCAACATTTTAATGTTTATTACTAACTCCACATAATTTTTTCTATTTTGACTCTAAATATTATGAAAATAATTTAAATGGTAAAAAAAATTAGTTGTTATAATAAATTTTTCCTCACATATTTTAGTATATGAGAATGTGACAATTTGATACCACATTGTTAGTTCATAAAAAAATAAAACATTCAATCCTTTGTGGATATACATGTTATTCCACGAATATGAATTCCTTCAAATTCATGGTCTATCCCTTAATCGGTAAAGTTATGATACCATATTTTGAAATCAATGATTATATATATACCATTTGGAAAATTAAAATATTAGTTTTTCACTTGTTTCAAAAAAAATCTATATCTTTCCCACTTGTACTATATCATATCAACATGTATAATAAGATTCAACTTTGTTTTTCATGGTGGTTTCTAAATATAACATGTTGAACCTACATAGGCTAGCACAACTTTTATTTCAATATAATTTCATGTATATATATATTTAGAAATGTACTTAATGAAATATTAGCCACCCAAACTTTTGTCTCGTGTTTTAAATTAACATCCATAGTGCATGATTCAGGAACTATATGTTGATTTTTATATACTCTCAATGAAATATTTCAGTCTCAATTAATTATTATACTTTTAATGTATAGACAACCTATTTATAATATCTCCCCCTTAATCATTCATAACTCAAATAATACTATATTAAAATAATGTTTATATAGTTAGAGATACCTAGTCAAGTTGTGGAAAATGGTTAGTCTAGTTGAATAAACATATTTATTATGTCATTCTTGCAAGATTTATTAATATAATTTCATTAAATAATACCAAAAATTCATTGTTCCTCATGATATTTTGAATTCCTACACTTCTTGGATACTGTATTCATCTACATTCCCTAGATGTAAATATTTTTGATTATTCAACATGTGAAGGCTTTCTTCCAATTCATAACAAGGCATCCACTACTAGTGATTCTATTATCTTTATGTTATTTATTTTAACATATTATAAATACACCTTTCTATTTATGTATTCTTTTTCCCCTAGGGATAAACTTATCATTCATATTGGTTTACCACAATTACAATTTTTCCTTCCTTGAATTATGTTGTACAAAATCATCCTTTGATGTAAGACATACATACATTTGATAATCTATCACATCATTCCTCAAGCACATTAATCTATTCACTAATGTAATTTTTTTTCATTCCATACCATATTTATTTATACTAGTTATTAGATCATTGATCATCTTCATCATACCATCTGTTCCTATGAAATTACAATAACACAAAATATATCATTTGTAGTGAGGTTCATAATAACATCTTTTATAATTATCACTACTTTTTATTCTCATAAATGGATTCTAGCACAAAAATTTCATTCTAAACATATTAATTGAGTGAACTTATTCACCACAAAAATAGATATGCCTTAGAATTTGTATTTTGGATTCATTTTTTGAGTTAGAGCCTTTCCAATAGCTTTGTATATATTTTTTAATAATCAAACTCTACAATTAGAATAATTCTAATCAGATATATTACAAATATATATATATATATATATATTATTTAGGTATTTATGAAATTGATATTCATTTACTTTGACAATCTGAAATAATCCCAATACATATTCATAAAAACATAATGTATAACCAGGAATCCCATAATAAAAATTGATGTTATCATATTTCACTATAAGGGTCAGCTTGTTTGATTCGACTAGTTTCTTTACCTATTTAATTTATTTTAAACATTTATCTCTGTTAACTCCTCTTATCTCCCTTTTTTAATTCACTAAAGGTTTCATGATATCATTTGAGGATGATATACCAAATATCAAACAACAATTACCCATAACAATTTTTCTTTGGTATTCCTCACACTCCTTAGGTTTTCATGATAACTTAGAAAATAAATAATGCATTTTCATATTTTATGAAACCGAGTGTTCATCACTAATCACCATAAATATCTTATAAAATCAATTAAAGATTATTTTTATCATTATTTATAAAAATAATATTTCTTTATCTTCATATTACCTTTTTGAGAAGATTCTCATGAATTACATTCCATTATTGTAGTGATACTAATTAAATTTCTTATTCATAAACATTTTTTCCTTTTACATCTAACCATGAAATATAAAATTCAATTCCTAGTTTTAATTCACTTACAATACATTTAATTGTTCTTAAAGAGAATCAATCAAGAATTTATCTACAACTCAATTACTTTTAGAAACTTATTGATCAAGTAAACCATTTCCATAAACTAAATTCTCAATGATATCCTTAGAGATATTTGTTATAGTGTCATCAAAATCATTTAACAACTTCTCTAAATATTCATTATATTTATAATATTCTTACTTGGTGTCCATTATTGAATCATTAAGCATATATACATCATTAGTACTATAAATATATTTATCTAACTCATATTTAATGTTAAATACCCTAAATATTCTTCTTTAAATTAAATCATTTTATAAGGGATACTCATAATTACTATTTATAAACACAACTAGTTATTCCTAATGAGTATCAATTATCTAATTTTATTCTTCAATAGAATCACTTATAATTTCTAGCACCGTGTAATTTTCAATTTCTTTTCTATTCAAATCAATATAATATTTTTATTCTTTATGAATTAAATATTATTCTTCAAATTCTTTTTTCAATCCTGGATAGTTCAACCACATGTTGTTTAATATACTCATAGGACTCTATCAGCAGTCCAATAATCTTTTGGACTATATTTTATTGAAAATAAATTTCTATAAGATCACCAACATACTATACATTAAGGTTAAAATATTCCACGGATTCATTATCATCATTATCTATCATCATATCCTTATGAGGTTTGGCTTCCATACTATGCTGATAATTGATCTTCAATATTGAACAAAAAATATATAAACATTAATCTTTGATTTCAATTTAAAAAAAATACACCTATAGAGGGATTTGGATTTTAATTAGGGGTTTCCCAATTCTATGTTTTAACTTTCCAACAAATACCTTGGATCTTGTTCCCTTTTAATAAGGAACCCTATTGTAACTAACTATTTTTCAAATATAACCACATGAAATTTCATAAATATTTTCAGAAATAAATCATATTTGGACACATATGTTTTACATGGTTATAATTCTCTATAACAAATCCATATAAAATACCCCTAGAATTATGTTAGTGTACCAAAAACCCAATATAATTCATTATATTGGAGGAAACAAATATTGGATAAAGGTACACCTCACCATGGATCACTACTCATATTGTTTTTTGGGGAGTCGATCACTCTCACCAAAGGTTAACTCCATTATATTCCCTTTTTAAAAACTCCGTACGATATTTTCTCTAGACATGATTTTCTATTATCAATTTACTAACATGAAGGAAAGTCCACAATCAGCACATATACTCTATATAAACATTCTTATTGTGATTATACAACATATACCATGTGATAATCCAAATTTTAAAGAAAAAATAACCATCTTCTTTTAATATGTGTAAAATATTCAATCATCAAATAAAATTCACATAGTAGAAAAACAATAGATATATTAAATCGAACATATAAATTATTCACTTCTTAATCATCATAGACTTGCATGAAAACTATAGATTTAAAAGTTCAATCATTAATAGAATAAAATCTAGAAATAACACAATCCTAGTAAATTATAATATTAATTGAATCCCATGTTCTATATTCTATTCTCATTCATCTATCTCTATTCTTAGAACACATAGCACTTTTATCTGTATTTTATTCCTTTTTATGGTTCTATCAATATCCCCTATCATTTTTTTATAAATTTCATATCCATTCATTTTCGATTATAATATTTTAATGTTAATCTAAACATAAAAAATAAAATTACCTTCAAAATTATATTCTTCAAAATTATCTCTTTAATCGTCTTCAAAAAAATCTTCACCAGTAAAATTTATAAATTCCGTTGAAGTTCATTTCATAACTACCAAATAGTTTTAAAAAGTTATAGTTGGAAAATCATGAATCAAATCTCTATATTTCTGAAAAATAAAAAATATTTTATGATTGATAATGTATTCTATAATAATGGCATGATATCTTGTTTCATTGTGTAACAATTTTGTTCCTTTTTCAACTACCAAAAACATCACATTGGGTCAAGAATCAAAATAGTGAATCCCTGATTTTTTTCGCAGAATTTTCAAGATTAACAATCATGATTTTTTTATTTATTAATTAACTATGTATTATGGATTAACTCATTTAATAATAGAGAAACATATATAAAAAAATGTGATAAAATTAGAAATATTGTCGATCAAAAACCCTATTCTAACACAACTTCCTTCTATGTATTAGTCATCATCCAATAGAAAATAAAATTTAGGATCACCTAAACCTCTATTATGGTGTGAACATCCTTCCCACCACATGACCAAAAAAATTATTCTAATTTAAAATATTTATAATCATTATATATCATCACTATCAGTGATATTACTCTTTTATATCTCCTTGATTACTCAAAAATATCAAGGATGGTTCATCAATTTTCCATTTGTTACACAATATAAAAATGATACTTTTATATATCTATTGGATAAAATATATATATTCTAGGATATCTCTTGGATTTTTCTAAATTCTTAGTCTTCAGAAAATATTACACAACTTAAAAAATAATTTAAACATCCCTCCAGACATTTCAATACATATTATAAATTTTTTTTCAATAATTAATTAATCAATTATATTACATATTATCCATTATTATTTTATATATCACTATAAATGTTCTCTTGTAATTTTACTAATTCTAGGACAAGATAAAGATTCATACTTAATAACATTAAAAACTAATAGAAAATCAAACTTTAATGATTATTTACAAAGAAACACATAAACAAATTCTCGAACATATTTACACCCAGATCAACTTTATATTATTTTCTTTTTATAAACCATAACAACTCATATCTTTTGTTGTATTAAATTATTGAAAATCATTCAAAAATGTTCCTAGAAACACATAGATATTATCATTCTTCATCATATTAAAAAATAAATTATTGTTAACAAATACATTATATAACCATATTTTTGAAATATATAAGAACTCCATGTAATATTTTTACATTCTTATGGTGTTTTGTAGGTTTTCAAGAATGCATGTGAATGCGTTTCATTGAATTAATTTTCCCAATGGTTCGAAATTGATAATGTGGGTGTCAGATGATGGAATTTTCCCTATGTAGTGTTTATATGTGAATTATATCTTAGGTATAAAACACTAAAATGGAAATAATTAATTTTAATTGGGGTGTCAGTATTGATAGGTTGGGATTGAATTGAGTTGAATGTGCTTGTTTTGGGGAATTTGGTTTGAATGGAATTGTAATGGATTTTTTCTATTTTTGACATTGACAGATTAGTGGTCGAGGAATGGGAGTGGGATTTAGTGATTCATTGATAACTGATATTTAGGTATCATGTCCTATGGTATGGGTAGAAATTGAATAAGTAAATGAAGAAATATGTGTTCATTAATGTGATATCATTCCATAGGAACTTACCTTGAGATATAGGATTTTATTGGCTCTTATGAGTGTTTGGATACATTATTCTATCATTTTATTCACTTCATATGCTACCATCTCTAAAAAATATTTATTCACCGGGCCTTATGTTGAGGTATGTGGATTAATTCACTTCATTATGGAGGTTAGATACATTTTTGCATACTAAGAACTACTTCCAATGTTTTCTAGGAAATATATATGGTATGAGGTGACTTATCCTTCCATTATGAGGACAAATAACATATGTTATGGGATTTTGGAAACATCTTTAGAACATCATGACTTGAACTAGTTTCATTCTTATTGTATTGTCTTTTTCTTATAATGCATGCCCCCAAATATATTTTTATAAATATTCTAATGAAATTTTGGGGATTTCATACTCTCACCCTTTATGGGAAACATTTTTCTATAGAAATTTATTTCCATGGATCTAGGTAAGGGTAAGAACCTAATTTTAGGTGTTTGAAGATATAGATATAGGTGTGGGAATAGAAAATATTAGGACATACTGTAAAATCATAAATGTAAAAATGTTCTATGTATTGTTTTCATTTAATATAGATCATGTGTTGACATATTTCCTATATATATCACCTATTGAATCATGTCTATAAAGGGAACATTTTTACATTTCATGTGATGATATTTATAAGCTTGGATTACCTATGTGATTCTATTATACTACTATTATAGACTATTTAAAACTTCTACTACTGGTTATATTTGGATGAATATATGTGAATGGAATAAATATTCCAATATATTGTACAATCTCTAAACTTATGTCGATATCATTTTATATATAGGTATGAAAACATGTGGCCTTACGATGATCTTAATTAGACCTAGTGAACAAGGATTGGATGTCTAAAAATGGTATAATGGTAAAATATTTTCACTGATATAATATTTTAAATTTGGTATATTAAAGATTGGTTTCTCAATACATGGATGGGAAGTTATTATTGTGTATATATAGTATATATAATGTGAAAATTATAGTTTATAGTAAATAAATATATCATTTAGTTTTTATATTGTTATAGTTTTTGGGGTATTTAGTGGATATTATGGATATGATGGTTTTTTGATGTGCTCTCCTTCCATGGGTAGCGAGAGAACATGATTTAAATTGTAATTATTCCTAACAAAGGTTCAAATATCATGTGACTAGTCATACTACATTGTAGACAGATCTTAATTAATTATATATCAATAATATTGTATTTGGTTTTTAACATATATTTTATGTTGGTTTCTAGATAATTTGGCATGATGAATATTTTTTTATAACTTTTTTAGTTCTGACTAATGTAAATTTATAGGAAATATGAGCTTAGGATGGGGTTAGTATTGGTTTCTGGTGTTTTAGTTCCTCCTAATATCCCATTGGGCATGTCTCTTAGGGTTGTTAGTGGTATTTGGGTATGATTATTGCCTTTGTGCGAGCCTTATTGAGCTTAACATATTTTAATAATTTAGTTGTTTAAAGGAAATTATAAATAATTATTTCTAATTTCAAATTATTCTTCCTTAATTATGCCTCATGGTTCTACCCATGTATTATTCTATGGATTTTTTACTTGTTCTAAATGATCTTATTTTACCACTAGTTGATGCAGAGGGTAGAGTTTAGTATGCTATTAATAAATCAATAGTGTCTAAGGTAGTTGAGACATCATAGTTTGTAGTGTTTTATATAGTTCTAGGAGGAGGTGGAGGTGAAAAACATGATGGATATACTATGGAAGAACTTTCCCCTGAACTTTAGGTATAACATCCTCAATCCTTTTATGATATTTTTGGTTTTCACAATAATTAAGAATGGATTGAGATTATATAGGGTATATCTAAGTTTGTATTGACACTTGTTGGATAACCTGTGATATTGGAAGTTTTTATCATGGACCCATTATAGAATGTTGGGGGTGTGATTTTCTTGGTTAGGAGGAATGGGGACTGATCATTGGAGGAATTTAAGGACAACTTTTTCAAGGAATATTTCACAAAATCTATTTTGAATAATCGAGATTAAGAGTTTATGTATCTTTATATTGAAGTTATGTTAGTGATAAAATATACTACCCATTTTTTAGAGATATTATCAGGTGATATTATCTTAAATGAGAGTTAGGATGATAATTTCCATAGTTTTTAGACTAATATTTATCTTTATCATATGTTGTAGGTGAGTATTTTCAACATAATAAATAACATTGAGGTGGTTTGTATGGATATTAATACTAAGAAGAGATAGAAGGAAGATAATTTAAAAAGATCACTTCATATTAGTATTGGTTAATTTGGTGACTTTTTTATGGGAACATATATCACTTATTCCATTGGTAAGAAGGAAAGGGTTGAGGACATGAGCATGGATAGATGGAGGTAGACACTATCAGTAAGAGGGTCATTTCATCCCCCATCAAGAGGAGATACCCCTTTATATTATTAGTGGTGGTGTATAGGCTTAGGGATTTTGTGTTGAGTATAATATGTCACTCATAAATATACGATAAGTCTAATATGATGATAAAAATACTCAAAGATAGGATAAGAGAGTATTTTTTGGATTTAGGTTAATCATGGGATGAATATCTGTCATTGGAAGTGTTTTCATATGATCACATTTTATAGGCTTTTATATAAATGGATCTTTATGATGCCATATATGGTTTCACATTCCTCTCAACAATATATTTTTTAGAGGTTAGTATATTGATGATTTTTGGGACACAACTTTTCTTGGAGACCACTATATAATTGTTTCTACTCATGGTAGGAAATAATCTTATTGAAAATTAAGGTTATGGAACTTAATGTTCATTATAAGTTATTAGTTATTCCTACAAGTATCACCTCTTTTGTATCATCATCAATTATAGAATAAATGGATTCTTACACAATGGTTTCTCTATCTATTTAAAATTGTGGAGCTAGTTATTACTATTTCATACTAGTTGGATCTTTATCTCAGACATTAGGCCATGCATTATTTATTTCATGTATTGTATTTTTTTCAGTACATTAATTCATTTTGGGATAATTTAGAAAGATATGATGTATTTTTAATGTATACATGAGATCATGATCCATTTAAAGGTAAAAATATTTACATAGTAATTCAACCCCCATCTTAGATAGTTTTTGGGATCTTATGGATTCAATATTGGTATTAGATACATAGGGTATACATAGCGAGTATATCAATATACGATCATTAAAAAGGAAAATGTTGTGAATGTGATGGTTTTCTTAAAATTTAATATATTAAATTATTATATTTGGATGAATTGAATGATGTCAAATTTTGGTTCCCTCTAATATGATATGAATTAATCTATAAATATATGTCAAAAATATTTATAAAAAATCAATGGATAAGTTAGATAGGAAATTATAGAATTATAATGATATGGTATAAGATAATATATCCAGATCATTTAAAAATCATATATAGAAAATTTTGAGTAGTTATATAACAGAAAAATAAAGTCTGGAATGGAAAACCAATATTTATAATAGTGATGGTAAGGTGAATGATGTGGTGTTATAGTTGTTTTTTTAATATTTTTTATGATCTGATGTTGATCCCATGAATAAAGGATTATATTTTCATCAACTATATAATTTAAGTCTTTGTCACTATTCAAGGTCTAGATGATGAGATGGAAGATGTTAATATTGTGAAGAAAATTCATAAGAGGTTACAATTATTATATAATACCGAGGATATATCTTTAGAATAAATATGTATTATGGAATTAAATCAATATTATTTATATATTAATATGGTCTTATATGAAAGATATGTAATGTTGAAAGAAATAAATTATCACTCATCTAAGTAAATGGAATTTAGGCATATGAAGAATCTTGAAAATCATGATTTTCAAGAAGGGAAAGAAGTTGTAAGTGGGGAGTTCATATAAATTATTGTGATTAAATTAAAGGGATGTAATGAAATTTTTAATAGAATGAAAAATTTTCATGATTTTGATGTCTAAAGGTAAAACATATCAAAGGAAGATCTTTGAGGAGGAAATAAGTTGAATAAATAGGAGGTGAATATATATAACCAAAATAAATAACGTTTCCACCAAAATGGAACATTAAATATCTAAAAAAAGATAAATTATTTTAGTATAATATTTCATAAATAAAAAATAAAATTATGTTGACAGATTATTTTATTAAATTGAGAAAAATAAAATTATATTTAGAATATATAGTCATGTTAAAATTGAATAAATATCCAACATATAATAAAGAATAAAATCATTTAGATGAATTGATTGAAAAAAATGACAAAAATGAATTATCTATTGAAGAACTCTATAATCAAAATAAGGTTTACATGAAGATTATTTGTTCATTAAATGAGTAATTAAAGTATGTTTTCTTACTTTAATATATAACCAAACATTTCGAAATCGGTGTGAAAGAAATAATATAATGTTATAGATATAATTGTATAACTTGGTGATTTAATTTTAAAACATAAATAAATACCTAAATAGATTGAATATGCTAATACATGCATCAAAGAGTGAGAACAATTGTTTAATCCATTAGATAATAAGTATTCAGTTCCATAAAGAAATTTGATATTAAGATTAAATTGTGTGGATCATGTATAAGGTTGTAGTTTTGAATATTTGTAGATGAGGGGAAAAGGTTTTAATTTGACATAAACAATACATAGGAGGTTTAAAATGACCAAATACTGAATTTTATTGTTAATATTTGACATGTAATTAATGTTTAATCTTATAAAACCAAAGTAGATATTGAAAAAGACAAAATTAGGTAAATGATTAGAGATAATTCTTAATTGTCAAGGGTTTAAAAAACATAAGGGACACCCAAAATCATGAATAGTGTATAAAATTTTTTATGATGAAATATTCCTTTTAATTATTTGTAAATTTTTGGGTCAAATTGGATACATGGTTATATAATATAAATAATATTAGGGTCACAAGAAAGGAAATACACCAAAATAACTACAATGAAATATGAGAGTTGATCTTATGGATCAATGGGGAAATTATTTCCATAGAAATTATTTTTATTGATCTAAATTTGGTCATAATGATATGAATTTATGTAAACAAAGAGTGATAATATCAACTATATAAGGTCATATAGGATATCTATATTTCTAACTTTAATCTATCTAGAAATAGATTATCACCCTTAGAGGAAAAAATAAAATCACTCCCTTTCTTATGCTAAGAAGAATGATGAGAGACCATCATATGTTTTAACTGAGTAGGTTATTTCATTATTTGAAAAAAATCAAGGGGAATGGAATTCAATAAATTATTTGTCTTAAAGTATCAAAGAACATTGACATGTATATCCTATAAGGTTTTTGTTCATCCAAAATGTCCAAAAGGAATATCCTTGTGAAGAAAGTGAAAGGATGTGTTGATGTTATAGTTTTTTTGGGAAATTATGGTTCCTTGAAGATAAAATGAAGTTGAAAATCATGGATCTATGGGGATTAAATAAAAATATATAGGTTTTTTATATTGATGGTATTCATCACAATATTTTGAGGATTATCCCACTATGAGACTTGTGGAATTATATTACATTTAGCTGGATGTGTTTTATTCAAATTAATGCTTGGGAATTTATTTTCAAAGGATTATAAGAAAAATATAAATTAATACTAACTCAACACATGATTCCAATTAGTGGAAGAGGAGAAATACATATGGAATTCATGTCTTGATAAAATAAATTTAAAAATAAAGTATAATTTATTTGATTTACAAGATATAGTTGATATCCAAAATTTGATAATGGATCAATAGAGAACTAGTGATTCATGAAGTAGATGAAAGGCGGTGATAAAAAACTATTTTTAAAAGAATAAGATGGTATTAAATTAGTTTTACATAATACTAATTTATGTGTGTCGCTATATGAAACATCACAGAAACTATGAATAGAGGTATTTTATTTTTTATGGATGAATATAGTAGAGTGGGTTTTATTATGATCATGAAAAAATTGAATGAGGTCCTAGATTTCATAAAATGTTTTTTATGGAATGTTTAAAATGAAATTGAAGTGTTGATAAAAAATTTTTGATTAGGTAATAGAAAAAAAAATCTCCAATTAATTTTGAAATATATTTGGTGAAGCATGGTATAAATCATGTATCCCCATTAGTTAGGACATCCCATTAAAATAGTTTCATGGAATGATGAAACTGGATGGTGAATTAAATATATGAAACTCTATCCATCAAGAATAATATCTCAATGAACTATTTGAAATAATTTGTGAAATTTGTTGTATACACCAAAAAAATTCATCACTAAGTACTAGAAAAGATAAGACATTATTTGATATGTTTCATGAATGGAAGGTGAAATTGAATCAATTTTTAGTGTTCACGTTTAAATAATTCCTCTAGAAAAATGTTTGAAATAGAGGAATGTATGGAGATATATCTGACAAAGGAATGATTCTGGGGCACCGTAAAAATATTAAATCTTATGAAGGTTTACAAAAGATATTGAATTTATCCTGTAGTTTAATTATATAAATGTAATTGAAGATAAAATATATAATAAATCTAGAAATTTATATTTATGTGAGATTTTTGAATATGATGATCTGATTGAAATAAATGTTTAGAGAACATATAATCCAGTAGAAGACATTGATTGCATGGTGAAATTAGAGGGCGAAGAAGCTACTAAATAATTGTAAACAAAGACTCAAATAAGTCATATTATATATAAGGTTTATGTGTCTACTGTTCTAAGAGATAAAATAGCTCTACTAAAATCTCAAATGATGAGGATTGTAGAGAACACTGATCTAATTTTTCACATGGATCCATAAATATTTGATGTATCATAGAAGGATAAAATATGGGAATATTACATGAATGATAAATTGGATAATATACTGACCAAAATAAACAGAAGATTATGCAATGTAGTTGGAGCATCAAACATCATCAAAACCATATTTGTGTTCATGAAAAATATTATGAATGGGTATAGTTAATCTAAATCAAAGAAACACCCTAGTGTAAGGGTTGTAAAAAATTATCATAATTGAAATATAATGGGCACTTAAACAAGTGGAGATGAATGAATAAATTATATTATTATTTTTAGTTTCAAATCAAGGAGGATTCATTTTTTTAAATAGATGATATGATTGTATATTTGAATAGAGTAGTCAATTAGGAAGTCTATACTAAATAGTCTATGTGATTTTAAATCCATGATGATAAATCTATTGCATCCCAATTAAATAAGAAAATTTGTGGACCAAATCATACATTTTAATCTTGGTATGACCAATTGGATAATTATTAGAGGAAAATATAATTTTTTAGTGGTGGTGCCCATCACACCTTCTATTAGTAATCAACCATATAGGAATAGTTATTGGTACTTATATATGAAGATAATGACATATTTAACAGAAATAAGTATAATTTATTGGCTAAATTTATAACATTGGTGAGATCTAAATTGGAGTTGGAAATGCATAGAGATGTCACATATTTCCATATAATTCATGTGAATCATATAAAATAATTAACCTTTAACTATAAATAAGACAGTGTAGAGGTATTTCTGAAAATTTTTATTATGTGTGAATGAAACCCAATCACAACTCCTATTATAGTAGTAACTATAATTATAAATAATGAGGGGTGAATAGTAATTTATCCTGAATTATAAAAATATATTATTGGGTGTTAATTGTATTTAATAGTGATAAGTACATACATTGTCTATGAAGTATGTTTAGTAGCTCTTTTTTAGAGTAGTTCAATTTATAACCATATTACCATTATGAAATGGATTATATGAGACATTTAAGGTACTATCCACAATGAATTGATGATCAATGTAAGGAAAATTTATATTTTATAGAATAATTATATTTTGATTGTGATGGAGATATTGTGCATATAAAACTAACCACTGAAAGAGAATGATTTATTTGAATTAAGTGCATTGTGTGGATTAGAAAAGATAAATATATTATGTCACTTTGCATAGATGACGAAATTAATTAAAAAAATAATGAAATATAGAGAAAAATTATAGAAAACACAATAATTGGACATTATTTATTGAAATAGAAAGGTGATTATGATGATTCTTTTTTACCACAATAGTGATATTTAATTGATAAAAAAATAATAATAAAACATTCGCATATGAATAACATAAATATGTTTTATTGTTTATTTAGGGAGAATATTGAGCAAGGGGTAATAATGATATTGAATACTGGTATAAATCAACAAATGTATGTCCTATTTACAAAACCATTTCCTTTAGAAGATTTTGAATGACATTGATAAAAAATGGTGTTTAACCACCTTCCTTAGTTTATGGAGGTCCAAACAAACCCTATCCCTGTATATTTCTTTTTCACTTACATTTTGATGTATGATTGAAAACTTACCTTTGGTTTTAAAATTAAATATTGATAAATAACATATATATATATATATATATATATTTGAGAAGTTGGATACACATTAGGGAAATCATCATTAAAATGGGAGACAAACAAATGATTAAATATAAAAAAGTGGGAAAAAATAATTATCATATAATAGTAGAGACTACCATTGATAGAGATATTATGTTATGGATGAAGATAATGTGGTCATGATGGATATTAATAATTCAACAAGTGGATCTTATAGATGAAGGTATGTGTTCCGAATAGGATTGTGTATTTATCGTTTTTTTCACTGAGCAATGTTCACATGGTCATGTAGTGATAACAATGATATTATACTACTATTTAGTGGTTATAAATCACAATTTAACTGTAATACTTGGACATAGTTTAGATTTCCAAAAATATAAAAGGAAAATAATTTTGGAATCTAGGGTTTTTCAATTTGATAATTGGAGAATATCTAAATCATTGGTTGGTAATATAAGAGAATGTTCGATCCATTGGAGAAGTTTGGTTTTTGTTTGTTGTAAATATCATTTGACTTAGTGTAATCAATTAGAGATATTTGGATGTTCTTTGAAAATATATAGAGGTAATTTATTACTGGAGGAATCAACCATGATAAAATGGTGTTGAAAATGCCATAAATAAGCACATACTAGATTATCTTATAATTTAGAGGTATTAATCACATCAATATATAGAAACCCCTATGTTTTTTGTAAATCTCTAGTTTTTTATGGTTACAGCATTATTCTAAAACTCGATTGATCATTCTGAAATCTATAATGGATATGATTAAAAAATATTAATGTATAAATTCTTTAAAATTATAATGAAACATTCATATGTCTATATTTTTTATATTGGTTATTAATGGAAAATTTATAATTCAACAATCCAGTGGATAATGCCACAATTGGTCCCCAATTTAAGGATATTTGATGGATAACAATAATTTTTTATGGAATATAAAATGTGATATTATATGAATTTCATGGATCTATTATTGAAAAAAAGATCATAGTGTGATATAGTTTCTATGAATATAAAAATGTGGTTTTCAGATACATAACACCATAATTCAGAGTCACATAGTGATGTGATGATCGATACTATTTTAAAAATTTTAATATTTCTTAATTAGGGATGATTCCCATTGAATTTGGAAGTTATTATTAATATATTATGTATTGTTCAGATGGATAATAAGAATGTGAAATATAGATAATTAAAATGTGGTAACATAAATGGTTCAATTGATAAAAATATACTATATCATATATAACATCCCATAATGATATAATTGTCAAATTTTGAAAATATTGAAATTTCTATCAGTATTTTTTTAATTAAATATAAATACATGGTAGATGATATTGGATAACATATATAAAAACATCACAATTTTTTAATCATATTTTAATGTTTCTTATCAGTTATAGTTCTATCATATATATTGGTGTATCTCTTCCTTGAATAGGTTGAAATAAGACATGTTCCATGAATCGACAATGGGTATTTAAAAAATTTTATAACCACATAATATACATACTAGTATCCTCTAGTACTTTAATAAATTATAAATTTATGATCCTTGGATTATCAACTATTGTTGAACCATTTAAAATATCTATGTTTCTATATTTTTTTATCACATTGATGATATGGTTCTGTGGTTGATCATGAAAGGTTCATATTTTTAATATAAAATCAAGAAGAAGATCCATAAAAAGATGAAAAAAATAAACACACTAATTCCACTAAATATGTTATTGCGGTGTTTTGGTTGTTATAAACCCTTAAAACTATGTTTTATATTCATTTGAATGTCAAATAATGTAAATAAAATTATCTCCCAATTTGAGAGGTCATGAAAAATCATGGAGCCCTTTGGTCATGTTTTGTAAGTAATCTAGTATATAGGATACCGTAAAAGTTATGTTACCCTTCTTGGAATGATATTTGAGTTAAAAATAACTGAGAAACCCTATTGGTTATAATACCATACTACTAATTTTTTTAAAATCTATATGATTTATTTTTATCAGGGAGTGTTATACTAAGAAATCTTATTGTTATATATGTTTTGATTTAAATAATGGTCACACTAAATATCTAATAGATGATAGAATATACAATGAAATCATAAATATTCAATGAAATATGGTTAAAAAATCACTACTATATATGATTTAATTGAAACCATGTTATCCTCTTAGTGGGATAACAATTAACAGTTTTTATATAAATATACTATAAATTAAGATAGTCATATTATAAAAACACTTAATTCTATTTAAAAACCAATAATCAATAATTTTGATTTATATATTCATAAAATGGAAAAGAATAATAGACTAAAATTCATTTAAAAATATAGGAAATTGAGAATTTTAATCAATAAAGAAGGAAAACAGTACATGTTATTGAAAAAGATTAATAAAAAATCATATAAACATGGAGATATTAATTAAAATAAAGATTCTTATAGAAATTATTGTAAAATTATCTTTCCATAACTATATTGATTATTATGTTTATGGATTCCAAAAATCAAAATAAATATGAGAATATGGTAACCTTTTGGATGATAGACATCTTGAAAAGGTTCTATCAAGAATAATCTAGACCTGAGATATGTGAAGTTTCTAAATAAATATTATATTTTTACTGGGATAATGTTATTTTGATCTAAAAATGTGTTCTAAATATGACTTGTTATATAATGTATATAAAAATGCTCGGGTAAAAGTCAATATTTATTTGGATATGTATTTAATTCTTTAATAACTATTCTATAGGTTATGCCTATTCATTACGAATGAAAATATAAATAATTTCAATAAAATTTTACCTTATCAATTTAATTTTTACGGATTACTTTTTAAGAACAAGGAGGTCCTATGTTAACAACCATGATGATGTTATAGAAATGAAAGTGTGAAAGAATTATCCACAAGGAATGGATTAAAGGTCACTATTATTTGACACTAATGAATTTTAAACCAACGAAATGATATTTTAAGGAATATTTTTTCCCACTAGGGTAAAACATGAAATTGAACATGGAATTTTTTAGAATACCTAACATGGTGAATGAAACTACCTTGAGATTCCATATTAGTTATTAATGTAATTAAGTAAAATCTTATAGATTAATTGGTATATTACAAAAAACATTGAAAAAATATTTTATTGGACATGAATCAAAGATGAAAACTAATGGGGAATTGATATATGGATATTTAAGTTTCAATCATGTGATGAAACCAAGTGTTGTTACTTTCAGTATTTAGTTGAAATGGGTTAAAAAAAATAATTGATACCAATTGATATTCATTATACGTCATATTTATTTTCCTATATGAAAATGATTGAATTTTAATAATGATATGGTTTGAATAAAATGAGTTTTTTTATGTTGGTATAAATGGTTATTATTAATAAATTTTTATAACATGTTTTAATTTTTTTATAGATAATAGTATTCTATTTATGATAAATGTTTTATAAAGCTTATTTATTAAAATATTTATGAATTTTTTCTCAAATTAAAATTTAGAATATTTTAATGAATACAATTTTATTTTCAAAATATTTATCCAAAAAAGGTTGTTGATTACTTTATTATTAAATATTTTCAACAATGAAAATAAATGTTATCTTATTTATTGAGTTTTTTAATCATAAAAAAAATATTTTATAAATATGTAGATTCTAATAGGTAATTTAGAGTATATTTTTACACAGAAAATTTAAAATTTTAATAAATAAATTATTATATGAGTTAATGGCAAGAAAAAATCCACTTTATATCATAAAACTTATTTATATATATTGGTGATGATATATCTTATTATAAATTGTTACATTTATATTTATTTTATCAATATTATATGATTAGATATTTGGAATAGAAAGGTTATAACTATGATAATGATGTTAGAAATTGATCTATGTAAATTAATACAATATAACCTAATTAAATCATGAAATTAAAGGTTGTAATGTATTATATTTTCATATAATCTTCAATGGAATGAAAAAGATAATTATGAATCCAAATCCCACAATTATTCAACGAAGATGAATTCATTGATATTTTCATAGTAAAGTAGGTTTTGGTGAGTAATTGTCATGCAGTCATATCTGGATGTTATAGATAGTAAATATTTGAGTTTACAGGTCAAAAAATCCTAAGAATTATTTATATTATTTTTAGTATATTTTTAATGGATTTTATGAATATATAAATTTATCATGTTTTAGAAAAAGGTATTCCTACTTTATCGGTCATTAATAATTACTATATATACTTTATAAATTGAAATTATTATTACTCTCTAAATTTATAATAATGATTTATTCATAATCAGGGGTAATGATAGTTGATTATTATTTTTTATGATTATAAATGGTTTTCGAGTGTTTGGTTTTGTGTAGAGTTATAAAATTCACTCATGATATAAAAAAAGATGTTTTGTGTATTGGATAACCAATGAAGTATTCCACATCGAGTCTTGTACACTCAAAATTTAGTATATCGGGGTGTACATTTAATAAAATATCCCAATTACATGAAGTGGACATGATACATAGCATGAGAACCTTTATAATTTGATTACATTATTTTGTCATTATTTTGGTTGAGCTAATCTAAGCATGGTTGGGTATTTTGTTGATCATATCTGCCTTTTTGTATTATTTAAGATGGGATTTTCCCTACATAAAACCTTATAGTCCCTATTTACCACTTTAAAATTAATATTTAGTAATTTTCATTTTATATTATTAAATATACTTATTATGAATAGAAATTATAAAAAATAACTTGGTATGAACACAAATTACATTTTCTTTAAACAAGTTTTGTGGTTGAATATTTTTTCTCTGTCATCGAAACAATGATACCCTTTGATCAAGGCCTTAAAAATCCCTAAAAATATCATCGTTATCATTGAAAGTTTTAAAATTTGGTTCAAACTTAATATCTATAACATTTTTCTATCACATCATCCATAAACATCTTCAATAACATAATTTGAAGTTGATTATGTCTAAATCGAATTATTATTTTCCCAAGAAATGGAATAATATATAGAAATTATTTTCATCAAATTGGTGATTTAACTTTTTTAACACTTTCATCTAGGTGTATATTCAATAAATATTCCCCAATTGTCTCTCTATAATACAAAAAACTTGAATGTGTTTTTCTAACATGATTTAACATTCATACTAAATTACATTTACAATATTTATGTTTTTATTCTGATAAAAAAAATCTCATCATCAATATCCATTTAATATGGTTGTATTAAGCCCCTTTTGATATCATAGATAATAATTGTAAAGGAATTACTCCAAAAATTAATTTGAGATTCCATACATCAATAACATGGTTCTTCTCAATCCCGCCAAACATTAATTTTTCAACTCAGAAAAATATTTTTTATGGTGGTTATGGATCACCATATTCATTCCTTACCCATTTTTTTGCAATACTTTCCTCAAACTCCTCACTCGTGTATTATAACCAATTGTCAAAACAAAATAGTTTGATAATATATCATGTTTTATTTTTATAATTCCACTAAATATGATTAAATTATCAAGAGTCAGTTATTTAAATTTTTATATAGTAGGCATACGTTATATAATTTAAAGGATAAATAAATTTTAAAACATACTTCTCCATATTAGTTTACTACAAAATACTTATTACACATGCATCTGAATACACAAACCGAGGAGGTTTATTTTTGTAATCAACTTCATTTAGAGACTTTTCTTTTACATTTTTTCTTTGAAACATGTTTCATATGATTTGATTTATCAATGATTAAGGTTTTATGGATTCATTATATCTCCATATAAAATTAGCTTATCCAAGTTCATTTAATTAAAATGGAAAATTCGTACATACCCAAGATAATTTCCTCATTCATACTCATTGAATGGATTATTGGAAGTCTCAAATACCTTATCACTCATTTATTTTAAATTCATGATAATTGTTTCATTTTTAGTTATATTTATCAAAAATATATTTCATTGATATATATCATAATTATCAATTTAAAAATGTAAGTAGATAGTCAATATATTTTTTCTTATACCATAAAAAAGCATCATTGGATTCATATTTTTTCTCCCCAATTTTTTTCATTCATATTCCACTGATATTACGTACCTAATCATTAGAGAATGCAATAAATATTCCATCATACATTGGGATATTTATTGAAATATTATTATTTATGGATAGTGAGATGAAAAAAACTATAATGTAAGAAATTCATTCCTCTATTATCTTCCGTAAAATACACCACATCCACTAATTATTTTCCATATCCACATATCTTATTAATAGATTTTTAATTATCACTACTCTCTAATTTATCTTGTAAAATTGAGAGAAAATTATTGAGGGTCAATATTTTTTGGCCACTCCTTATTTAGGTTTCCCCAATATAATTAGAAGTATTTTTAAATTTCACATTCTATTTTAGATGACCACTTGGAAAGAATATAGAAACTTCACATTTCTCCCCCTTGATTTAAACCCTCACATAGATATATGGAGTGAAAAATTATACAATCACTTATAGGTTTTTGGTCTTTAAACACAACAACACTAGAAATTACCATTAATGAATAACCATGGCACTTAAAAATATGATTCATGAAAATATACATGTTTATTTTCTATCTAATATGAAATTCATTAATTTTTTATACTTATTGTACAAACATAATGCTCATTTACATTAAATTTTTTTCTTTAACTTATTCTAAATACTATTCCACTTCTACACATCATCTCCTCTATGATTTTTAATACCACTACTTATAGATGTAACAATATGTGTTTTATTCTTCTTAGGTGAAGTATTAACCTTTCGAATTTTTCTTGTCACTAGTTTGACCATTAATTATGGATAATTTTCTATTCTATATGATAGTTTTCATGATCATACTGTAATATAAATATATACTTATATCATCAAATAAATTATCTTTTGAATTAAAACATTCTAAAAAATGTTTGATAGTATTTTAGAACATAGTTTATGTGTTCATTAGGGATTTTTCAATATTTAGGATGTTCACCCAAATAGGTTTATTTCTATTTCATTGAAATTATATTTTACTTATTAATATTAGTGATTTTATAACTTTTTTAAAATATTTCATTGATATAACCAAAATTTCAAATAATGTTTATTTTCCAACTCGGTAGTGTCTCTATAATTTTATTCATTAATAAATTTACTCAAAAAAATATTATCATTTCTTATTGTACTGTTTTCTTTATCATGTTTTCATATTTTACTTGATATTAATAAAGGAATAATTATTAATTGGAATTCTGTAGGTTTATCTTCATCACTACATTCTTGTGCACTGTATCCGTAATATTGTTTACTATATGGATAACTGGACCATTTTAATTTATCTATAAAAGGTGTATGTTTGACACCCTCTATATCCTAATATATATTTTTAGCTTCCTCATCATAGGATATAATGGAATGCTATGATTGAAATATTCTTTTCCGCAATGTTTTTTCCTTTTATTTTCCCTTAATGTAATTTTGTCCATTATGAAATATTTCCCTCTTTTATATCCTTAATTATATTTTTTTATCAATTTTACTCCTTATATAACCTAATAAACTTATGTAAAATAAATGAAGAATGTAAAATCATGCCACATTTGAAACATATAAATTTATTTTTACCATTTTATTTTCCTTTTCCTTATTTAGTTCTTTTCGAAAATAATGATAAAAATGTATCAAAATCTAATGTATAAAAATGGTTCTTGTTTCCACCTCACAAGACCTCTTCAATTCGTTGTTTTGATTATTTTTTTAATATTTGAAAATAATTTATTTTTATGATTATGCATTTCTCATAATGACTAGACCTTTTATCATCTCATTGGATATCAAGAAATATTTAATCACATAAATGGTACATCCATCCAAGTCTTAATCCTCTAGTGTAGAAATATTTACATCAAATTTATCTAGTATCATGTTAATAGTATTATTCACCACCACGGATATTTCATGAATTTAATTTCAAAATATAATCAAATGAAAAAAATATTTCACTTAATTAGTAAAATCATCCACTAAATTATCTTCTCTCTTCTGAATATCCACGATATGTTCTTAGTATATTTTTAACCATGAATCCTTAAACATCTTTTTCCATCATGGATATCCTGAAGTTTCCTTGATATATCATTCATTTTTATTAATCCCATCCGTCATGTAAACTCTTTCAATGAGAGTTATTGATGAAAAAATTGTATAGTCTCCCATAATATTAAATATTTTTCTAGTCAATCAACATGTATGTTATTCCACTTTTAGGAATATATACAAAATTATAGGTGATATCAATAATTTTCAAGAAAAGATATAGATGATAAAAAAACATCCCATATTATTATTTTTAATGTAACAATTTCCTATTAAACATATAAAAGCCTTAATTTTTTATAGTGTTATTTATTTAAAAATATCTCACAAACCAAGAATAATTTCATAATAGTGATAGAAATAAATTTCATAATAATAATCCTAGATTAATTTATATAGGTTAGAGATACCAAGTGATAATCCTAGTTGAGAGTGAAATAGTACTTAGAATGTGTAAAATTAGTAGTTACCAAAACACCAAGAATAAAAATATTATTAAAATTTCAAATTAGTGTGATGTTTATCAAGAAAAAAAATTCAATTATTATTAATAGAGAGTGTTAGGTCATATAACTCAAGGGGCAATATATGGTTCACACACTCTTGTTATTAAATTTATAAATCTTTATGTCAATCAAAATTGATCCAATTTTAGACATTATTATAGACTCTTCTTATTGAATTTCTAATTCTTAGTGTCAAACAAAATTGATCCAATTTTACACAGTATCATCAAATTATCTATAAGAATAAGTCATTAATAGAATTTATAAAGTTATGAAATCCTATATAATAATGTTTTTGACGTCAATAAAAAAGTTAATTGATTTTATGTACCAACTTATAGTTCCTTCAAAAATTATATCATGTGTAAACCCATGTTGTTCTCTTGAATCCAGATAAAAAACTATCTATGAATACCCCCTAGCATGGAGGTTTAGATAAATAAATGATTTTCTCACACATAGAACCATTTCATTAGGCCCAGACTCAATATAATTAATGAAATCTAATAACTCTAAGAAAGATTATCTATGTTTGTGTGTCATGGAAAGATCCAAATGATATAAATTATATCTATATAAATTCTTAATTAGATATTAAAAAATAATCACCATTATTTTATGACAAGTTAACTTTAATTAGGTAAAGTTTAGTTAGTTATATAAAAAATAAACATGTTAAGGCTTGACTACGAGCATCTTGGTGTGATCAATTCATATCCTCAATTACAGTGAAATACAAAACATTTATGACTAGTCGTATTATAGTGTGACCTTATCCATTATGGTGTGGTGTTCGAAATTAATGTGTGATAATATTATTCTTTTTAGATAGATATATACCAACAAAATCATAGCCACTCTTCATGATATAGGATGAAACATTTTATTCCTAAAAAGTTTTATCATAGAATAACAAATGCACATTATAGTATTATTTCCCATGTAATAATTAAATGCTCCTAAAATTATACCCATAATGATGTATTGAGATCCTTCACATAGGTATTTTATTATAATTTGGGAATCATCATTCAATTTCACCCCACCCAACTTCAATAACCATCCATCTAATCCATGATAATATGGAAAATAAATAAAACATGTATGAACTCTGAAGACTCATGAATGAATTATTTCAAAAAACAAGTAATATTTTTCATACAATATTGAAGATATATAAAATCCACACCATATGAGAGAATTATGTTTTTGAGTGTTCTTAGAACCTTGGTGTAAAGTTCAATGTTATATGTACCATGTAAATTTGTTATCAACTCATAGCTACCCATTTATTAATAAACTTATTATTTCCCTCTCTTACTACAAGACTTATCAACTCCTTAATCATAAAATATTACTCGATATCCACTTAATGTATCCTAACTCATATATAAACTAGATCATTTGTATTAATTCATTAATATTGGGAAGGTATATTAATGGATATCAACAATGTAAAGGGGAGTATTTTTTATCAATGTTTTTTCCTTGTATTTTCATTTACAGATATGTTTATGTTTGGTGACGGATTTTTATTTTATACATTATCATTTTAGAATGTGATTTTTTTATAATTCATTCTTGGAGGTTATTATGGAATGTATATAACTTCTCAGAATTGGATGTCACTGGACAATGCCCTGAGCTCAGTTGGACACATGGCCTCAATCACATCTCCCCCAAACAACAGAGGCTATGAACTAGCATTGATAGTCTAGGGTGTGTCTGTGGGGAGACTATTCCCTATTATTAGAGTGTACAAAAATCATAGAAATAAAGCTATCAATAGAAAAAATAGTAAATAAATCAGACAATAGTTAAACAAAAGAAATAGATAAACAATGGAAAATGTAATCTCATATGCAGAATAATGATCATGTTGTGTCCACAAAGCATCTAAAATAGGTATACAAGACATGTGTAAAATATATATATGAAAGTGTTCGAAAATGATAAAAACTAACATCTCAAGATAACATCCTGAGGCTTGACATGGTCATGTTCTCCCCTACTCCTAAGAAGCTATAAGTTAAGCATTAAATTGTGGATTCTTTCTCCAGTCCCAACCTGTATTCTATAGAGTATATCTAGTTACCCAATAGCAGACCACATAGGGTGTGATATAAAATCCTATTAGGTCACCACCCACGGTGTATATAACAATTAATAGATGTTCAATATAAGAAAATATATTGTTCATGGAATATAATAGATATAAAATTAATACAAGTATAATTCCAAGGAAAAATTAACCAAACAAGTGATCATATATATCCATACAATTCTCCCTAAAAAATAAGTGTTAAGATCCTCTAACAAAGAAGAATTAAAACAAAAGGGAGTAAACACCGTATTCATTCCATATACACAATATTTCACATTACCCTAGTGTATGATATATAACCTATCTATAATGTCAGCCTTGATTGAGCTGTATAACAATAAGTATCACATTTACCATAGATGATATGTATAATAAATACTATTACATTTACCATGTCCATGTTGTATAATTATAAATTTCAGAGCCCAATGGTAGGATCCAAGGTTTATTATACAAAGTAATCATCATCGAGTTACATGAGAATATCGATGGATACATAGTTTGATTTTGTTTGGGGTCCTAGAATCATATAGACAGACCATGTACATTGTGTGCCCAAACTTGTCGAATCCAAGGAGTAGCAAGGCCCAAAGAGTCCCACATAATCAATACCCAAAGAGTAATCTCATCCAAGGCATCCACCAATAATATCAAGATCAATGGAGTAACATATAAGGAATCTAATGAAATAATTCATCATTCGTTCTATTTATCAATACAGAAGCATTAAATTCTATGATTTTACCCACTCATATACTAAATCATAATCAATTACATTCCATGAGTTTGCCAACTTGTATAACAATTCAAATTTCAAAGATTAAATAATTCAACATCATGTATGACATGGAAAGGAGGCAGAACATCTCCTAAAAAATAAATTCAATTCAATTCAGTTAATTAAGATCTTCCTATAACTAGTCAAGAATAAATACTCACCCCATGGGTGGTATGAAAAGGTGAATATCAAAGAAAGACTCCTTGTGTGACCTTGGTTGGGGAAACAACCTCCGACAAGTCTAAAGGAACTATTGGTAATCCCTAATAGGTTTCATTACATTTTGATCAAGCATTAAATTAATTTTTGGGGAGAAACTGAAAAGTATGGCATTACATAACATGAAATTTATCTCCATAATGTATCAAACCTCTCTGAAAATGTATAGAAAACCAACTGTAGGTCCATAGTTCAGTGATAATCCAGTATCAACTTATAATTCGACTCAAATCAAGATAAAAATTAATAATGGATGAAGAGCCTTGAAATAGGTCATATAATCATTCACCTAAAAAGATCCATCAATAATAAGAAGAAATAAGTATGGCACAAAATGAATGGAGTACTCACTTGGTCTAATCCAACAAGACAAACAATGCTCGATTCCAAGATCGCATAGATAAACCTTGATAAATAAAATGATTTGGCCTTTAAGAGGACATACCAAGCCCAAGGATCTTCCAATGGAGGTATAAGTATAATTATATTTATTTTATAAAATAACTTAAGAGAAAATTGTTCATTTTTTCAAAATAACATGGATACATGGTTTGACCACATAGTTTTCCAAACAGTGCACCAATTGTGCTCCCTATACTATGATAAGTAGGAACCCCCAAAATAACTGTACACAATTTGACTAATGTTGAAAAAATTGTGAATTTTATATCTAGTACAAATTATGGGTGCCTCACACATAAGTGCACCTCCATTAGCATAGTTTCCTCAAACCATGTTGGATTCACATTCCCTCTACCTAGGAATTGAAACGTCCTTCTAACTATGTGTCTAGTCTCACCCAGTTTCTACTAACTATGGATCCTATCAAAACATTCCAAAACAAATTGGTTTTGGGATTCGAACAAGCTTCAAACAACCCAGATAAAACCATGACCTCCAAGGATATTCTTATTAGCCCATAAAAGATAATTTTAACCAAAATAATAATGATACGTACCTCATAAGAAAACCCTCTATCATATAATATTCACCTAAAAGAAACTCATCTCGAATTTCCCTCTCAAAGGTGTTCAATAGTCACATGAGAGTAACTTCAGCCACTTAGCACATACATTGGTCTCCAGCTATGTATTCTCAGATGATAAATGATTGTTTACCATAACACCCATAATAGTGGAACATACCAATCTCAAAGAACCTTGATTCTCCTGTAAATGATAGGACTAAGAGGATCCTCAATGGATGTATCAACCCATACCTCAACCTCCTCCGGCTAAAAAGAACAAGATATATATGGATGATAATGGCACAACTGAGATACATAGAATACATTGTGCATGGACATGTACCATTGAGGTAACTAAAACCATTAGGCCACTAGCACAAATTTGTCTAGAATCATGAACTACCTAACATATCATGGTTCAATCTTACCCTCCCTTCGAATCCATCTTTGTTCGAGCATTGATGAGAAATATAAGAAGACTGGATCCTAGACCTCAAAATCTAGAGGTCATAGATATCTATTTGTGTAAAATTTATGTGGAGTCTAGGAATTAGTCATCTTCTTTCTAATCAACTAGACTTCCTCAGAAGTCAACTACACAAGACATAGTCTCAGTAAAGTTTCCTCACCTACCGCTATCCAGTAGAGGGTTTATCGGCATCACATACCCTAAAAATCATCATAAGGTACATCTACATAGTCTCATGATATCTATTATTCCAAGTGAACTCAACCATGGTTAAATTCATCTCCCAGAAGCCCCCAAAATCCATTAAATTTTCTACATCAGGTCCCCGTGAACCTATATCATATCATCTGAATATAAATGAGTTTAAGGGTGGTATGTATTTCTCAGAAGCACCTATATACCCAAACCCTCTACAAAATATACCATAAATGAGATGAAAACCAGGCATCCCTATTTAAATGATAGTTTGAGGGACTGTCTGATTTCATACAGTCTCACATATATATAACCTCTCAATCCCATCCAAAATGAAAGTTTACCTGATTTTTAGGAATCAAGGAAACTTTGTGATCTATTCATAATCAACCCACATAACATTACTAACTCTAGGAGACCTCAGTAAACTTATATTGAAATCCATCCTACCAATATCCCATTTATACATGGGAATATGTAACTACTGTAAAAGTACATCTAGTCTCCTATGTTTTTCCTTCACCATCATGGTAACATCAGGATGTACCGCTCAAATTGAGGCATGAAACTCCAATATATTCTCCTCACATATGTCCATTGAAACCCATATGTGGCCATGGACATGTAGGACCTCATCCTTTCCCACAGTCCAACAAGGAGGTGGGTCCTCACCTACCACACTCTCTCGTAGTATGAGGTCATATTATTCTAATATTATACAAATTCTCACTATATCCAAAAGGATCGAGGACCCATATAAGGATGAATAATAAGACTATCCATGACTATCATGAACCTCCATGTGTATCTCAGAGGAAATAATACATAATCATCTACTCACTATTAGCCCACTGAACTGTCTGTATCTATGTTCTCCAACTAAGTGCATCAACTAATACATTGTCTTTTCCAAGATTATTGGAGATACCAAAGTCAAAAGAATATAGGTAATCATCCAAAATTTTCTACCTTAGATTCAAATAATTCTATATAAATATTTTCTTGAATCTATTATGGAATGTGGACACCAAAATACTCTATCCAACTCTGAAATGTTCCCAATAGTTCAATGCATGAACAACTATAACTAACATGAGATTTTGAGTAAGGTAATTCTTGTCGCATGTCTTCAACTACTGAGACCAATACACCACGACTCTATCCCCCACCATCATAACTACTCCATGACCGGTACTTGATACATCACAATAAATAGTTTATTTTTCCTCTTCTATAGAATAATCAACATTGATATGGAAGTAAGTATCCCTTTCATCTCCTAAACGGGTTTCTCATAAGTATCATCCAATAACAACTTTACTTCAATATTAGTTATGCCCATGAGCAGTTCTACAAGGAGTGATAAGTTATGTATGAAATTTATATAATATCCAGCCAACCCCAATATTATTTTTATCAAAAAACTATTAGTCTTCTCATAGATAAATACAGCTCTTACCATCACTAGGTCCACTGATATTTCAGTATCTATTATTATATGACCTAGGAAGTGAGTTCTATTCATCCAGAAGTGGTTGTTTATGAGCTTAGAATATAAATGGTTCTATATCAGTGTATTAATTAAAAATATCTAGGTATTTTCCAGGGTCTTGTTGATTTTATGAAAATAAAAAATATATATTCCATGAAGACCCCCCCCAAAAGAATAAAGATAAGTATTGAAAACTTGGTTCACCCACTCTATGAAGATGACTGGTGCATTTTTGAGAATAAAAAACATAACCAAATACTCAAATAGACCATACCTACTATGGAAAATTGTTAAAGGTATATATGTAGGTAAAAAACACACCAGATGATATCCAAATCTCAAATAAATTTTCAATAACAAAAAATCTCCTCGAAGCTAGAATAAAAGATTTTCTGTCCACAAAAAAGGATACCAATTCCAAACTATATACTTTTTCATTATCTGATAAACCACACATAGTGTATAGTACCCTACACCATTTTTTTAAAAATAATTAGAGAAACCCATTGATAAGTAATAGGTCATATAAACCCATTTTCCTCCAAATCCTCTAGAACCCACTTGAGGTCCTAAAACTCTATAGTAGCCATCCTCTTAGGAAAAATAGATATCGGTGCAGCTCCAAGAACTATATCGATATAGAAATAAACCCCTCTATATGTAGTTAAAACAAAGACGTTTTTTGGAAGATGTATTTGAAACGATCCACCAATAGAATAAAGTACACATGATTCACTACTTAAGCATCTAGACACAAACTATAAAATTGGGATATCATTCTTCCCAGACCATGATGCTATGGTCTAGATCATCTTTCATAGACATTCCATTCATCCTTGTGAGTATAAAATATTTATTAAAGTGATGATAAAGTCACCCTCTAGTGATATCAATCATCATAGTCTTAATAATACAATATCTAGTCAATCCTGAGTATGGTGTTAAGCCTGATTACCTAAAGGAAAAAAATATTCCTAATGATGTGACACCCACCAATATTATGGGGGAACTACTTATACTGATTTAGATCCTATTTTATAATCCCAAACATAGTTTCAAGAAACATCCTTCTATAAATAAACTGAATCATGATACCAAGGCTCTCCATAATCAGAAAAAATATTAAACTATGTTGTTATCATATTTCAAATAGAGAAGATACAAGAGTTGAGGCTACTAAGACTGTATATCTCCCATTAGATGGTTTGGTTCTCTGCTTGTCAGCTGTAGGATGTACATAACAGACATGGCATGAACCACATACCTATGACACAACCTCCCTACCTAGCGTATGACCAATCTGTTACCATAATAAAATTAGTTCCTAGCTACTATATCCATGACCACCACCACCTCAGCTTTATTAACTAGTACTAATGTAGCTCCCTATCTGATGTGGAGCTATGAAATCTTCTCTTGAACCCAATGTCATAGGTTACCCCTAAAACTCAGTGTTAGAGGGATGGTCTTATAGAAACCATACTTATGGAACATGCTTCCAAAAGCTTGCAACTTGATTGGGTTATGATCAAAATGGTTCTTCATGCGTTCACATATTCCACATGGATGATAAGAAACTATACTTTCATCACTACAATCCTAGCTAGTAACCATGTGATGGAAAGCCTCAAAAAATTCTTCTTTTCATTGGAAGTGGAATTACTAAGTCCAGAGACTACACTTCTCTACATTATTCCCCCTAGATTCCATAAGGTTCCACTCTATATTCAACACCACATTCAAAAATTAAGTTATTTTTTTGACCTAGATACATTGACTTGAGATCAAGGGGAATGTCAGATTCCATCCCCGAAGCATCTCTCCCTTGAATCCTCTTGAGAAAGGTACATTTGTTCCCAATGATGCATCTATATAAATTCTGATGAATAATCCATAACCGTCATATTTCTCTGCTCCATATGCAAAAACTCACCATACCACTTTTCTCTCAGAGTCTAAAGGAAAAAGTAGTCATATAGTTTGTATTGGAAATCATTTAAAACAATGTCATACAATGCATAATAATGGTTAATAACATCCCAATATCACTTTTCTGATCCACAAATCATGTAATTCATCATCTTCACTCTCTTCTCAAGAGGTTTCTGTAGATGATTTCATATCAATAACATAGTCTCAATCTGCAAATCAGTAGCCAGTGGAATTCTATCCCCCCAAAATGTGAGATGATACTACTTTAGAAATACATGCATCAGCACGTCCATAGACAAGGTAAGATGTGGTGCTCCATAAAAATTATGAATGAAATGCATAAAACTCCTATGGAACTGTGACTTTTCATTTGTGCCCAGTAAAACCATTAGTTCTGTAGTTGGCCCAATAAAGGGACCCATCAATATCCCATGACCTCTACATTCATATCTTGGTCGCCACCACCCTCCTAGGGTACAAATGGAGGTCATCTTGGTGGAATGTCTCTAGAATGAAAAACACATTCCATAGAAAATAATGATATCAAAATTTTATAGCTCAAAGTGTAGGACAAGTCATAACCTTCCTATAAATTAATTGTACCACACAGTCTACTTCTATATCTTGGACTGATAAAAATAAATAGTCACAAATTTCAAAAATGACATTGTCTAAATCCCACACAAAATCTGGGTCAAGGGAAAGTCACTGTTTCTCATTTTTTCATTTCAATTTTATTTCATATTCATTTCACATTTATTTTCTAACAGGTGAAACAAATGGTTCACCACTACTGACCCATAAGGGACCATACCCTCCATGAATTGAAATATGGAATCCACATAATCCACACCATAATATGTTCCAATCCATATGGTTCATGTTCCATGAATCAACATGCCATAATTAGATCCTTAGTGTGTCAGATATATCCTAATCAAGAAAACTCTACTTGGGTTATATAAGGCACTCTAAGTTCCAACCAGGTTTTTCAATTCCCTGCTCTAAATTATTATCACAATGAAAGGTATATTTATCACATAACCTATCTTGACATAATTAAAATACTAAATTCAACCTATGTTTAATGGAATAATTCATTCCATGTCACTCTTATAAAGTACCTAACAGAACTCATGAGATGGTACACCCCCATCTCACCGGGTTGTAAAAAAATAAAACCATAAATCATATCAATGATTTCATCACAATTCATGTGCAACACTTAACTCTAGAATCAAATCCAATGTAATAGAGAAAATATAGAGAACATCTATTTTCATTCAAGGATATTTGGATTTTTCTTATATTTGGATTAACTTCACCCAAGAAAACCTCTTTACCAAATTACAATTCTTATTAATACCATTTAAATTTTTTTTTAAAAAATAAATTAGAAAGTTAAAAAATTATACCACTTTGTGATGTCCAAGACACAAATTCCATTGGACATTTCCCCGAAATGAATTTGCCACTTGGAATCAAGTTCATATCCCCAAATTCAAGAGGATACCAACTATCTATGAAGGCCTAGGGTGTGTCTGTGGGGAGACTATTCCCTCTTATAAATTTCTAATCCATTAGTAGAAATCATATGGTCAATAGTGGAAGTAGTAAATTAATTATACAATAGTTAAATAGAAGGAATCTATAACCAATTACAATAGTAATATCATATATAGAATGTTGATCATGTCATGTCTACAAAGTAGCTAAAACATGTATAAATTAAATTTTTATAATAAATATATCAAAGTGTACCAAAATTCAAAAAAATAATATCTCTGGATAGCATACCAATTCTCAAATCAGTCTTGTGATAACCTACACATAAATAACAACAATTCGAACATCGAACTATGGGTAAATTCCTCGATCCATAACTACATCCATGTAGTGTGTTTAGGTCGCCAATAGTGGACCGAATAGGTCATGAGATACTATTCTAGTAATTCAACACCAAAGGTGTCTATAACATGTCTTGGATATTCAATACATGATAAAGTATAGATAAAATTATATAATAAATATAAAATTAATATAGGTAAAATTCCAACCATACAAGGCTCCTTACAAAACAAGTGTCAAGCTCCTCTAAAAAAATTAGTCAAAAAAAAGGAAGTAAACACCATGACCATGCCGTAGGTACAAAATGTCACATCACCCATGACTATGTTGTATAACATGTCTCTCATGTGAACCAAAATCGATCCGTATAACTAAAAGATTCATATTTACCACAAACAATTCATATAATCAATCATGTCACATTTAATATGAATGTTCCTTATAATATGAATATGGAGACCCCACAAGGATGGATCTAAGGTATAGCGGACCATGCCATTCTTGTTGAGTACCAAGAGAATCTTGATAGAAACTCAGTTAGAAATAATTTGTGGTCCAAGGATCATTTCAACTGATCATGTCCAGTACAACCCAAAAGAATCTATATCCAAGGTCTAACAAGGACCAAGTCATCTCACCGAATCGGGACCTAGGATAAATCTCATCCAAGGCATCCACTTATGCTATCAAGATCTATATAGTAACATCAATGGAATATAATGGAATCATTCAATACTGTTCCATTTATAAATTCAAATTAATTCAATTCCAAGAGTTTAACCACTCATATAACAAATCGCAATCAGTTTCATTCCCTGAGTTTACCTACTCATATAATAATTGACATTTAAACATTTAATAAATTCAACATCACATATCACATTTGAAGGTGGAAGAAAATATCCTAATAAAAAATTTAATTTAATTCAGTTATTTATGATCTTCATATCACTAGGAAAGAACCTTCACTCACCCCATGGGTGGTATAACAAGGTAAATCTCAAAGTAAAACCCCTTGGGTGACCTTATTTGGGGAAAAAAGCTCCAAACAGTCTTAAAAACTAGTGGGAATCCCTGTTAGGTTTAATTAAATAAAAATCACCCAATAAATTCACATTAGGTGTGATATTGGAAAGTATGGAATTCCGTACCAAGTAATTTATCTCTATAAAGCATCAAACCACTCAGGAAAAGTATAGACCACCTATATTAGGTCTGCAGTGAAGTGATCTTCTAGTATCAACAATAGATTTGACATAGATTGATAGAAAAAAAAGAACGAACTAATATCCTAGAAATTTGGAATAATATATTTCACTTAAATTACTCAATTAATACCAAGAAAAAGAAAAAAACACAAAAGAAATGGATTACTAAGCTCTACAGATCCAATGAGCCTGACAAAGCTCGATTCTGAGATCAGATGGAGAAACCACACTAAATCCTATGATCATTATTTCTAGAGGAGATTTCATCCATAAGTTTCTACCAATATGGTGGAGAAGGAAAATTATATTTAGGTTATAACATAACATAAGGTAAAATTAGTCATTTTCCTCAACAAACTAGATAGTTGGGTTTGGATACACGGTTATCCTAAATGTATGCCACCCATGTTCCCATTATTGTGATAAGGGTGAAATCAAATGGCCACAATGAACAGTTTGACTAACCATGTGAAAACCATGCATTTTATATCTTCTAAAGATTATATATTCCCTACACAGGTGAGGTCAACCATTCACACGGTTTGCCTAAACTCTAAGGGATCCTAATTCCCTCTTCCAAGGTCTCACACTATTAAACAACCATGTTTCCCATCCTACATGATTTCTACTGACTCTGTGTCCTGTAATATTTTTCAAAAAAGTTTGTATCCAAATATAGTACAAGCCTAAGACACCCCAGACACCCCTAATACCACCATGACCTCAAAGGGTATTCATATTAGACCATAAAAAAGAATTTAAAAATGAAATTAAAAAAATAATTATAGCATAAAAATATCTGAGATAGTATAATGTTTGTATGTAATATAATTTTATTCATATATATTTACTATTATTATTTTACTAATGGTGGTTTTTATTAGTTATTACCAATTTATTTGGTTAATTACTCCTATTATGCGTTCTTATTCCATATTAGTGTTATTCAGTAAACTTTATCCTTATAGGGGTAATCATTGGGAGGTATATTGAACCTTTTTATTAATTATATTGAGGTCCCAATTGGGTAGATTCCTATCACAATTTGATAAGATCATGTTTAATGTAATACCAATGTTTGAAGTGAGGAACACATGTGAATTTTATTTTTTAAATTATGGAATCATTCTTTATGGAACTTTTGTATAGTAAATAAGGCATTTAAGACTATTCAATTGGGTGAGTTCTCTAATACATTCACATGTAATGAATATTATGATCAACTAATTATCATAATTACTTAGTTCAATGTTTATAGGTATAATTATTTATGTATAAACATCATTTCATATATAGGTGATGGTTGATGTTTAGGATTTACTATAACATAGGATCTATTACGGATGGATTATTTTGGGTTTGTTTAAATAATATCTTTTTAAATTCTCCTTTAATTATTATATGAATTGGGCATGAATTTTGATACTATTTCAAAATTTCATGTGTTAGTATTTAAAATTATGTTATATCATGGGGTGATAATAACTGGGTATTCACCTATTTGAGTTCTACATGATTTAGATTAAGATGATTCTGATAATATCTTCTATGGTCCCATATATGAAGAACCTCAACCTGCTTCTATAATAATAATTTAGCCTTTTATAGAGGTACTGGAAATAGATCTTCATTATAAAATATATACCATTTATTCATTGATGAAACCAATTTTATAGGGTGTGACTAACCCATAAATTAAGCAGTGTATGGATGGTAGTTGTAGGATGTTTCCCCTAGTGAATATATTTGTATCTCAAAGAATTATTTTACAAATATTCTTGGATCAAAGTTGGAATACATATGGTGGATAATTTTAATGAACCTAATTCTAAAAACCGAGAGTTGGTGGTTATATTATTACACGTTATAATATAAATTTGATTCAATCACAAAGAATCACAATCTTTAGAAGTATTATATGATTGGATACATACATTATTTCATTAAGAAATTTCAAAAATTACAACAAAATATAAACTCATTGAGAACATACTTATTCATTTTAGTAGATCTTGGAATCCATTCTATGATCCCTTATTTGATCCCAAGGGAATGAAAATAAAATGAAAGGGTGAGCTCGGATTCCCAATATTGGGAAGAATATAACAGAAAGTATCATGGATAAAAACAAAATAAGTAATATAGTAAAGTAAATAATTATTAAACAATATTTTAATAGATTCAAAACAGATAAGGGAAAATCAAAATGAACCATGAAATATCATATAACCAATGAAATATAGCTATTTAATTGGTGGGTAAAAATATAGGTAATCAAATTATGTAATATAAAGAGATATAATTTAAAGGCCTTTTTTAATACTAATGCATTGATAAAATTAGTTTCTTTTTGAAAAATAATACTATCATTTTATGTTGGTAATATATTTTCATCGGAAAATTCAATTTTATATGATTTATAATACATAAGGTAGATGATTTATATGAATAATACATATTTTTTTATTAATAATATGTTAACAGTAATTTTAGTAGAAATTGATATAAAATAATAATTAGGATTTCTCACACTTTGAAAAGTTATTTTCATATTAAAATAACTTTTCATTATATATTATGATTTTACTGAACTCTTAAATTCTCAAATTTTATAATATGAATTATAAAAAAGTAAAAAAAATATTGGATTCAAGATAACTACCTTATCTTAGCATAAAAACATAACCATATTAGATTAGTATATTTTTTTGAATTTTTATAAAACAAATTATTTTTAGGTGATTGATGAAAAAAATGTTTTTTACAAAACAATAACATTATAATTATATAGAAATATTATCTAAGTTTGTAAACTATTTAATTGATAAAATGTATATTTAATAAGTAAAAAATATTAATTTTAAAAATAGTATTTTTAATTTAAAAATCCTATGATTAACATATTTGGAATATATGAAATGTTTTCCAATAAAAATTATTTTTGATCTTCTATTTTAATTAAATAATTATTTTTTGAAATTTGGTTTTTGGCCTGATATTAAATCCATATAACTTTTAATTACATTATAATAAACCAATGGAGGCTATATAAATTAATATTACTAATGATTTCATCCTAAACATTATTTTTATTATAAAAAAATATAATTTTTATAAAAATGGGTTTTTCTGTGTTAGTGGAGTAATTTTAAAATTAAACATCCTCACAAATATAATATTTATTGTATAAAATTATATTATTTTCTTAAATCATTATTTTGAACTTATTTTGTAATTCAAATTTCAAATTTTTTCATTAAAATTAGTCTATGATATTAAAAATAGAGTTACTACGATAATGTTAAATAAGGGTTTAAAGGGTTTAACCTTGTATGAAAGACTAAAAAATGTTTGAACATGTGTTATAATGGATGTTTGGTGAATTATCGATCATATCCCCTCCATGACTCAATTATTTTCATCTTTTATCCATGAATAATGTAATGAAATTTCTATAATGATAAGGGTATTCACAAAAAATGCATTCTAGCCACAGATAAAATTAGACTTCCACCACCCATTTATGGAAATAAAAATTTTAAATTTCTTCTTGAAACCCTTCATATTTATATTCTAGTAGAATATTTATTCACTTAATAAAGATTCTGTTCAAGATCAATTATCCTAATTTCTCTATTTATTTTGAATTCTTTAAGCCGAACTCAATTCTCTCAACATGAGTCCTCCATCCAAATCTATTTTTTTCAATTTATGAATAAACCACATTTCGGTGGAGTGGGAACCACAAAACTCTCAACATGAGTACTCATTCTTCCTACATTTTTTACCTTTATATCATTACATTTTAATTATAATTTTCTAATTCTTAATAATGAAACCAATATTGTTTTTATATAGAATGTTATTATTCTATTGTAATAATTTGTTATCACCTTTCATGTTTTTTATTATGAAAAATTAAACCTCCATCCATGCATTTTGTAGACAACCCCCTCCATGAAGAGACAACTCCATTATTCACCAGCACTTATATTTAATGATTATAAGGGTGAAATATAATAATAACTAATAAATATGTAATATAATTATGATTTTAATATCATTATTATAATCCACCTTCTTTCATACTAATTATTTTTTAAATCAAGATTTTAATTATGAACTGTGTAGACTTCTACCTCCTCAAAATAATGTATCCTATTTTCATATTTTTTTAAATTATTTATTAAAATATCTTCAAATCTATTTCAACACCTTATCATTATTCATGTAATATCACTATTCTTCTATATTAAATATAATTTTCCATAATAATCCACTTTCAAAATCATAATCATCTATTAATTACTTTATGTTCATGTTTGAGTTTTCTTAACCACCTCCATAAACAATTCTATAAAATAATACAATGGATGAATATGAAAACTAAATAACTAATAATATATTATATAATAATAAAATAATAATTTTAATTTTTTTCTTTAATGGTTATACTAATATTAAACCCATTCACTAATATACCACACTTGTTAGTTAAAAATCACCAAACATTATCGTATTCAAGTTTATATTCAAGGATCATAATAAAAACTACCTTAGAATGAAATTATATATTTATAAATAATTATGAATTATGAATTATTTTTTCTTGAGTAATCTAAAAATAAATTTAAATTTGTATAATAATGATTACTGAAAACACTACCATGAAACTAGTTCTAAATAATCATGATTACTCACACCAGAAATTGAAAATATATAATCACTTATTAATATACACAAAAATAAAAATTATAAATGAGGATTATAAATCCTAATTATAATGAATAAGGTTATGAACATAGTAATTGAATTATTTTTGTTTGTTATACAGGATGTAAGATTATGAAAATATAAATCAAGATAATAGGTAAGGGTTTTTTGGATATAAATTATGTTTCAATAAGAAATAAATCATATTCAGAAATTTTTTATTTTTTTATGACATATAAATTGGGCATGGATTACTATTTTTTTTATAATTTTCAAGAATCACTGGTTATCTTAAACTCTATTTCATGTTCAACCGTTATTGGTTTTAAATTTAAAATGTAGTGATGGTTTAAGGTCCATTATTAACTTTACTCCCATTGTTGAGTAAGAAAGTTTTGTTTTGAACTTATTTCATAAAATATTAGTTAATTTCCACACTAAGATTTATTTTATGTTTACTTATATTCTTATCTGGGGATAATTCCTTGTTTAATATGTTATTTACTATTATTTTTTTCATGATCAAATATTATTTCACTATTGGGAATAATTCACATCATCTTCGATGATTTTTTCCCTTACCCATAATTTCCATTCTTATCAAGGTTATCCTATGTAATTGGAAACCAAATTATCTGTTATCTAATGGGACATCCAATTTTACCATCTCGTATTTTCAAAATTACATTTCATTTTCCTTTTTATGATGTGGTATTTGAAAAATGGTATTTTTAAAACATTAAAAGGATCCTATTGAACCCCCATCATTACTTTTGGGTTACACATTGTATTTCATTTCTCTCTATCTCATTTACTCTATCATATTTTACTATAACTCTTATATAAGAGATATATATACTAATATAATATATTACTAGTTTACTCTAAATTAATTTATTTATATTAATACATGTTTAAGTTCCCTTAAACATTACAACTTTTAAGTAAAAAAATGGCGAGATTTATGATTTCTTATTTCATGGATATTTTCACTTAAAGAATTTTATGGTCACCATAAATATATTTTGAAAACAAAAAAATTATTTTTTGAAAACCATCCTATATAAATTTTAGTTTAAACGGAAATTATAACTTATAGGATCTAGTATCCCAGAGCTGGTCCTTACTATATTACATTGGTATAAGGTATAAGGGATCACACCACACATGATGGATCATTATAAAATTCTTGGAAAAGTGTATACATACATGATTAAAATATTAAAATGGAAATATAAAAAACAAAGAATAATATAAATTATTTCATTATTGAAACCAATAACAATATATTTACTTATATAATTTAAAAAGGAAAACAACCAAAGGGTGATATCAGATTCTTAGTAAAGGTTACCAATAATGGAATCTATCATTGAGTAAATAAGGAATAATCAATATCGAAGATTGGATAATCAAAAAACATTACATTAAATAATAACATTATTTAAATTAACATCAAAGGATAATATCAACATAGAAATTACAATGATAATGTAAATTTAATATTTAATAAAGTAAATGTATAAATCTAGATATTCATGATATTTCTGTCAAGGTAATGATATTGTTATCATGAATCTTACCATTTTGGACCTGGCTAAGGAATTAGACTTAATAAATTGGTAGTTTTAAACAAGATATCCATCTAATATTTCATTCCTAATGTTTTTCCCATGGTATCTATGGATGATTTGAGAGGATATATATAATTGGTCCCTACCTATCACATTCACATCTTATAAATTCCCCATTTATTGGATGATCAATATAATTCATTATAAAAAAATACTTATAAATAAATATTTATCCATATTTAATAAATAATATAGAATCGTTCCCCAGTAAATGAAATAATCATTACCAATAAACTTACATAGATAGACACCGTATATAGAGGGGGTATATGGTTAAGGCAACATAAATGAGGTAGAAATGATGCTATTTAAATCCATGACACATAAAATATAGATATTGTGAAGAAAATAATTTCTAATGAAATGAAGAATCCTGATCAGGAATGTTATCATGAGATACTTAATAACAAATAATTCATAATCAGTAAAGGATAAGATAATACCATCAATTCATTATAAATTAATTTTTTTTAAAATATATCATTTTGGATTAGAAAATAAAGTGGAAATAAAACATTAAAAATAACATCCTTGTATCTTTTTGTAAAAATGATGTTATAAATCACATTCCAAATTATTTTCATTCATTTAATAAAATAGTAACTTTTTATAATAGTATATTTCAAAACTAATACTTCCCAAAAATATTGGGAAATATTTTTTAAAAATAATCTTTCAAACTTGTAAAATAATATCGATAATGAATAACAACTATGATGAATTAAAATGGAAATCATGATAAATATATTCAAAAAATTCCTTTTTCACTTATGTAAAAATTTAGTAAAATGAATTTTTTGGGAAAAAATTATAAATTTTAATTTTAAAACATTTTAAATAAAGTAAAAGGTAGATAAATGTCTATTTAAAAACATTTCATGTATATTTAAAAACATTTTATATTTTTTGAAGAACATGGATATAGAATAGAAAAAATTCAGACTAAAATGAATAAATAAGGTAGGTATCCCATACATTTAACTTGCTAGTTTATTCTTGATCAATAGTAAGAAAATAAATAAATTTAGAAATTTAAACCCCAAACATAACTAGATTATAATAAAATAGGTATTATTTAAGAGATTAGGATAATATTATTTTTTCAAATAAAATTTGAATATAATTAATCATGTGATAAAATGATATTGTAAAAATAATCCATTTTGAATTTTGAAGAATTTTAATGGTAACCCCTTAAAATTTTAAAATGAATTGAAACATTAAATATAATGAATATTTATGAATTCATTATATAATATACCAATGGAAAATTATATAAACTATATAAATTTAACTAGGCTCGTGATATAAAATTGTCTCATTGAAGTGGAAATTAGTTAAAATTACCCTTACCTTGGGTCTCCACAAATTCATAAAATATTTATCCTATTGTATAAGGAATTAAAATTTAATTAATAAATCCAAAATAATATTTTTCATCTAGATTTAAATTTTAGTATCCTTTTATAATAATTTGAAATTCGTTCCTTTAATAATTCTTACCTATATTGACCACATAATGTTCTTCGGTTAATTTATCTGAATTTACATTGGTGTATTGTTCATGGTTACAGGGTATATGAAATTGTTCCATCATGTTTTTAGTGTTAATAATTCCCTTAATATAACTTCTATTAATTATATAAAATTTTATAATCATCCCACACAGTGATAAAACAATAGTGAATCACAAATCATTATGGAGGTGGTTGTCCACATGTTCACACAGACGATGTAGTCATTATCCAACGAATGAAAGGGTAATAAAGTATATGATATATACTATTTTAAGAATCCTAGTTTTTAAAAAATATTATATATATTCATTAATAATAGATTTATATCTATCCATGTAAAGTGGTAATGGAAAAAGAATTGCACTGTTACATAGAGATGGTAAGGAATATGTACAAAGATAACTAGAAAATAGCATTATGGATATTCTTCTATATCCAAGGTTTTAAAAAAACATTGATATGTATTTCATATTTTTATTGATTCTATAATCCATAGATATAGGTCCACTTAGGTCCATGGTTATTTGAAACCATTTCAGTATGTGGATGCATGAAACACCTTTGTTATATGTGATTAAATAACATAGGATACTAGAAAAAAAGATATATGACCATGATTTTCACAAATTGTGGAAATAACCCTCACATATTTGCATGATTTTATAAATTCATCCAAATAGGACTCACAGAAATAACAAATTATCATGATTTTAGGGAACTATGGAAATAAGCATCATACATTGCCATGTATTTATACAGTTATGGAAGTATGACTCATAAAAATCACATATTTTTATGGTTTTAGATAATTATGGAAATAGACATCACCTATTTCCATAGTTTTTAAAAATATTGAAATATTCCGTAGAAAAAGAACCTATTTCAATGGTTTTAGTGAACTGTGGTAACGGTCGTCACATACTGCCATGGTTTGTGAAAATTGTGATAATAGATCTTTTGAAAAAAAAATATTGTTTTTAAAATATCACAAATTATAATTATATAAAATCATAAATAAAAATATATTAATAAAAATAATTATATATCAATTTATATATATAAGATATCCAAACATAGTTGTGAAGTGTTAGGATTATTCTGTAAGATGTCCCGATATCAAAACATATAAGCTCTATATTTTTTAAAAAAGATAAAAAAATGGATAAATAAACTGTATTGGTAGGTGTGTGAACTATGTCTTATAGACACCATCTATGTCTATTATTATGATATTCCACTTATTTACATAGTTTAGTAGACCATAAAATAGCTCTCGTTAGTGTAGCCTATCACAATGGTCCATTAGTTCCATGGTAATATCCAGCCTAAGGACACAGTTTGAAGTCATGACTATTGGATGGAGACCTATTTCAATGGATTGAACTTACTTTGATTCCAAAATAGTGTTCATAGGCAATGAACATGGTTTTATAACCTATTTCTATGGCCTTTAACTATGGAAATTGGGTAATTTTCAAGTTTTGCTGTGATCGATGTTTTTATTTTCCATCAGATGGAAAGGATGTGAAAAATTATGGTTCCATAATCATAACAAAATCTTATTATATTAGTATTAATGGAGGACTTTTTTTAGGATTGGAACATGTATAATCTCAAATATTACATTAAATTACTTAAATCTCTTTTTTCCATATTAATTTGAAATTTTTATAAGGTTGTTATGGGAGATTTTTGGAAGATTTTATAGATTTATGGGATTGTGCATAGTTTGTGTACACAATAAACCATGCACCATGAGTTGGAGATATATAGGAGGGAAATGAGTTATTTTAATTGTTAATTGAAATTATGTGTCCTTCCCCTCAAACCGTGTAACTCGAGGAAGATATGTATTTCATGGATGGTCCATGATTTTTCAAAAAGCATGGCCAAACCCCATGTATTATCATATAGACTAAAAATTGCCTCATGGTTTACTAAAACTTGTGGCCAAACAATGAATCATCGATTAATTAATTCCAATTTCTTTTTGAAGTCTTGAAACTCAGATATTTCCATAATTTCTCCCTTGAAGGAATTGTCTCTCAACCATGGAGACTCCAATTTTAGATTTTGGATATTTCTTAACTCCTATTAAATCATTTTTGATAAATCATTAGGTGTTGGATCTGACTTTTCAAATTTATTTTTTGTGTTCCCATCATTCTTCAATGATTTTCCATATCATTCATTCTATCATTGAGTAAAACCTTATATCGAGGATATTGATGATGGGTCTATGTTTTGTGACATGATCAAGTTGCATTCCTTAATGATTCTTTAGAGATTTAGGATTAATTTTCAAGATCATAATTATACAATGTGTGTTCTTAGAGAATCATTTAGGTATGTATATTCTCTCTCTCCCATTGTTCTAGAGATGAATAATATGAGATTACTATTTGTGTTTTTTTCAAGGATTAACTCAACAAATGTGGATCACTTATGGGGTGTTTGAGGATAACATCATTTGAGGTAGGTAGTTTTGTAATTAAATTATGACTAGTTGACTCTATTTTTTCTGAGATGATTTGAAATGGAATTAAAATTAATTTCCAATGCATGATTTGAGTATTTTGATTTTTTTTTCAAAATAGGGTGTTGTGTATATTAAAATATCTTCTAAAATGGCTATTGATTTTTTTTTATTTTAGGAAAATTATATTGAATTGAAATGAATGATATGAAAAGTTATTTTGATAATTACTTTTTAGAGGTGAAGGAATCAAATGTTTTATTTATTGTAATTAACATGAACTATTTTGAATGGAATGAGTTATAATGAAATCCATTTGATATTATTTTTTGAAATGAAAAAACGTGTTTTAAAACATGATAGTGGGGCTGATTGAAATGATTTGAGACTAATTGAAATGAATGATACCCCTTTTATGATTAATTTACATAAATCACATTGGATCCATTGTAGTTTTATGTGCAGTCTAGGACTATCATGCTATAACTAAATTATCTCTATTTATATAGGGATTAAGGATAAAAATGACAAAAAAACATGATGGGTATAGGGAGTAAATTCAATGTGGTAGAATTTCATTCTCTTTATCCTTGATATCTAGGAAATGTCTTCCACATGGATTAGCATTTCACTGAGATATATGAGTATCATTTTTCCTTTAACTAACTAAAAATAAAATTATAACTGTAGTAATATGAATAAAAATTATTTATACATGACTATGTTTATGAAATTATTTACTCATGTTTTTTTTGGTAGACACATATATTCATGATTATTTTTATAAAAATATACTTCTAAACCTATTTTTTTACATTCCAATTAAATATTTTCAAAATCATGTTTCTTTTTGAATTGTGAAAATTTTATCATTCCACTTCCACATAAAATTGAGCACATTTTGAACAATTTATATGGTCTATCATTACAGTTATTTATGGGATCCTATCGGGATAGTGTTTCTAATACCATAATTTTTTATTTTTGTTTTCAAAGAATTTCTTATTCTAGTTGTAGGTAAATGGAAAACACCAAATAGAGGTGGTGGGTTTTATTATTATATGGAAATTTGGTTTTGGTGATGATAAATAGGGCATGTGAATGACTTGTTATAATGGGTCATGTTTTTGATTTATTCATTGGGATTTGTAGTTTCTATTGATTCTTTTATTCTTTTAGTACTTTACACTTGATGACTATTTTGGCATACAAACTAATTTATGATTTTTTTCACTATATACATTATATTTGGTTGATTATAAGGATAAATAATTCCAATTTTGGTAGTTTTTTCCCATACACTAGTATCCTTCCCATGGGGATCGGGAACACACTTCAGGTTTTGTTAGGATTGATTCAAGAAACATTTATGCTAGTTTTCTGGGTTGGTTAAGAAAAAATTGGAACTGAAGGAGGACATGGATCTTCTTTAATTTTGGTATGATGTTTTTAATTTCATGGTAAATTGGAGATACTATCTTTGAAACATAAGGGGAAGTTTATGAGTGATTTTCTATCAAGATCCCATAATTTAAATCTTTATATTACTATTGGTGGTTGGGATAGAGAATATTTGAAAAATTGACATGATCTAAATATATATTTTCCCAAGCCCTGATTTTATATTATTAGACACAAGGTTTAATTATTAGGGAAACCGTTGTTGTTATAGAGTCTATTAAATGACGTATCATTGTTATGTATTTATGATTTGTAGTAAAATTCCCCTAAAAAGATGTTTATCTTGGATTTAATATGGAACTCTTGATTAACTAATGCAATATAATCCTCCATTTGATTATAATATCATAGAGGTAGCAGTGTGTGTGGTCTACGCCCATAGAAAAGTATCCATGAATAATCATGAATAGAATATAAAGGTAGTACCGTGGTGGGATGATATAATAGATCATTCCAAAGTGTTTCTTTTTCAGAAACAACCATCTTATTGAGGAACAGATGATTGTCAAGTGGTAAAGTATTGGTTGAGAAATTTTGAGAGACTCTTCAAGTTCTTGGAGACTCTGTATTCCATTATTCAGAAATGTATTATCTTTATGCTTTAAGGTCCAAACAGGATATAGTGGGATTCTATAGTTTTATTGAAGACGAATAACGGATTAGAGTGAAAATACATCAAGAAGTTTTTCATGGAGAAGTTTTTTCTAGAGTCAATGGTTTTGGTCATGTCCTTGTATTTCTACAACCTTCATCTAGGTGATTGGAAAATGGATCAGTATGAAAAATATTTTAATAAACATTCTCAATTTTCACCCATGGTTTTATAAAATTAGAAGGATATGGATTATAGGTTTTAGATGGATCTCTAAGAATATATCTGGTCTCAGGTCTTTTTTGAGGCATATATCATATAATGTTGTTCTATATAGGGCACATAAGGGGTAAATTTTATTGGATAGTAATTTAGTCTTGATGAGATTTCTTTATACTCATAGTGGCTACTTAGTTAGTTCCTTTAGATGGATGGGAATGTGGAATGAGTTTTGTAGTGGAAACAGTAGTTGTGTCCCTCAACAACTGACTTCCCATAGATCCACTATAGTCTCTAGTAAAGGCCCACTGAGTTTTTTTTCAATGCAGTAAGGTTGGTTACTCAAAGCATGATTTCACATAGGTTCTGAAGATATGTATCTCAAGATGATGATTATGTAACTTTTATATTTTTTCCATTTCAGTATAATATGTGTTATGGTATAGTATCTTCATTACTAACAGGATATATGGAATATTAAAATTATTCAAGAACAATATGGTTCCAACAATATGAATTTGGAATGATGCTTCTTCATATAGTGGATGAGTCTATGATGGGAACTAATTTATGTTTCATGATAGAGAGAGTAACCATTCACATTGAATAAACTTTAGTGACTGCTTTATTTGACAATTGTGCCTCTAATTATTTCATATCTACCTACTCTTTGGAGCTACAAAATTTTTCAACAGAGCTCAGTCCTTGTGTGAAGTAAATTTATATGACTCTCAGGATGAAAAGAGAGACGATTCTCTTATATATTTATCATAATTTCTATTTATTTTGGATCAAGGTCATGTTAGAATTTTTGGTTCTTAATATTAATCCTCCAAAAATCAATCTCAAAATTTAATTTTTTGTTATTCACAATTCTTGAACTGAATTTCATATATGGTTGATGTCCTTTAATTCCCTTAATGGGGAGTTTTTTGTTTTTCTATTAAAATAAAACTATTCATTTGAGTGATTATTACTTGTAGATTAGGTGGGTTATAATTAAAAAAATTATCTATTTCCTTAATCGATTATTTGATTAATCATCTAAATGAGGATACGTGGTAATCTATGATTGATATTTTGTACAATTTAAAAAATCGCATGATCCTGGAGTTTGATATCTCAATGACTAGTGCTAGGAGTAGCTCTGCCCACTATAAGTGTCACATTATTCTATTTAGCCTGACCAACTCTCCTTCCTTGTTTATGGAGTTGATGAACATAATTTTCCATCAGTATATTGATTTGTTGACTTTGGTATTAATAGATGACATCTTTATTTATTAGTAAATAGTAGAGGTTCATGTTTTTAATTTGAGTGTATTTTTGTACAACTTGAGGAATTACTAAATTTAAACTAACCTATAAAAGTACAATTTTATATTTTAGAGGTAATATTCTTGAAGAATGTTTACATGTAAAATGGTATTTTGGTTCATCGTGATATTTTTAATGCTATTATATTATGGGATGAACTACAAAATGTCTTTGACATTCAGATATTCTTTGGTTACAATGGGTATTATCACTGCCGCGGGAATGATTTCATTAAGTTGGATTCTATTTTGACTATTGTTAATAAAGTTTGAGGTAATTTTATTTGGTATTTGAATTTTAAATCTTCCTTAAACTAGTTAAAGTGTCATTCAGATTCGTCCCCATTTTTAACCCTTCTAGAGGATTAGTATGTCTAGGTTGTTTTTGATGTTTTTTTATTGAGTTTTGGATATGTTCTCATACACAATTATCACATGGTGTCTTATAATTATCGTATGCTTTAGTGTCAGGAGAATAACTATCCCACACATGATATTTAACGTTAATCTATGATTTGTGCTAATAAATTTTTCTTCTAATAATATTTTAGAGAAATTTCTATTAAATAATTTTATCATAAAACCTTGAGATATATCTTCTTATAAAAATATTTGAATCCCTATTAGAGGCAATGGGTGGAGAACCTATAATATTTTTATATTAAAATTGCTTATACTCATATAATGTGGAATATTTTTGTTGATGCTTTGAGCAGGAAAAATACATTTCATGTCACAAAGGAATAGTTATCAGAGTGGAATCTCATGACTATCCTTGCTCAAATGAATTTAGGAGTTATAGAGGATGAGACTGAGATTGTTTTGGAAAGTTTTCAGTACAATTCCTCTATTATTGAGATGAATCATTAGGGGAAGAATCTGAATAAAGTGTCATAAATTAATAAGAATTATATATATAGTGGTGGACCATCAGTGACTAATCTCTATCTCAATTGGGTATTATTTTTGTTGGTCCCCAGTTATGTTTTGGTTTTATTGTTTGGGAATAGATCAATAAGTTAGTAAATAAATTATGTTGATGAAGGATGAAAATTGGAAATACCATTTGAAAATTAGAACCAATTTTTTGAGAAAATCAGAACCTTTTTTATGAAGAAATCAGAATGACTTTTCTTAGCATGATTCTGAGAAAATAGGAACCATGTTTTTTATAAAATTTTAATCTCTTTTATAAAAAATCAGATCCTATTTTTTGAGAAATTCAGAACCTATTTTGAAAATAAATTAGATCGACTTTGCAGGGCATGTTTCTGAGAAAATTGGAACCAGGTTTCTAAGAAAAGTGGCACCTATTTCATGAGAAAATTGGAATCTATTTTATGATAAATTTGAATTTTTTTTTGAGAATATAAGAACATATTTTCTAAATAAATTGGAAGCACTTTTATGAACATGTTTCTTATAAAATTTTAATCATGTTTTTGAGAAAACCAGGTCTTTTTTCTGAGATAATCATATCCAACATATAATCTGATGATGATTTAATGATCTTAGAGTTCTCATAAATCATAGGTATATTTTCAAACATTTGATAAAATCATAATTAAAGAAAAATCGAGGAAATAAAATAATTTAATTATGATGTTATTGAGCCCGAGGTAGAGAAATATTTTTTTCAAGAAAACTTCTTTCTCAAAAAATTATCTTTCTCAAAAATAAGATGCTTCTCAAAAAATATCTTCCTCAAGAAAAAATCTTTTTCAAGAAAAACATATTACTAAATAAAAATATCTTTCTCAAGAAAAATATTTTACTCAAGAAAAATGTATTTCTAAAGGTAAATTTTCTTACAAAAAACATTCTTATGTAAGGAAAAGATTCTTATAGAAAATGTTTGTCAATAATGTTTGAAGAATTAAAGGAATCAAAGGAAGAACTAAAAATCATGGATATGTGAATATTTGAACAAGAATTGAATTATTCAAAGATATATTTGATATTTAAGGAGAATTGAATATTTAAGGAATTTTTTTATTAGGGAATGGTTTTCATAACCCCGCCTAAATGATTTATGAGGTCCCTATAAAATGAGGGAAGAGTTCCTTTGTATGTGTGACTCCTGACTATTCAAGTGCTCAAGCTCTCGAATTTTTCAGATAGGTATCGATTATCCAACTAATACTTGAGTTTCATGTTGATGCTGAGGATATTTTTCAAACTCAGGATCTGGAATACTATTCATGAACAAAATATTCCTTAAGTGAATTTTTGATGTTCATGAAGAAGGTACACATGTGATGTCTGATTATGATTACTTGTGGAAGAAGTGGAGACATTATAATGTGTATTAGAATAGAATAAGGAATGTGAATGTTGTGACTATGTATGATTACCAGTTCTTGAAAAGTCTTGTTTTTGGAATTGGATACTAGAATAGATAGTTGGGGGTATGAACAACTATTAAAGGAAAGTTTCTACTTGTATTGAAGAATTGTTCTTTGATTGTGCATTTGTGTTCTAGAAAAAAGACAATGAGTGAATCCATGTTAGTGGGACTATACAACATGGAAAGGAGTAGGTATTTGTACTGAACCTTGTAAATATATTGTTCTACCTTCTCTTTATATTTGTTTCATATAAATGGACAGTTTATGAGTTATACATCAGTGGATTGTAACTCTAAAAGGATTCAGAGGTTAATAATGTTTTTTTAAGAAGTTAAGAAATGTTATTATAAAATGAAAAGGAACCATTGATTCATTCCCCTCTTAGTGGTATATATCCAACTTTGGAAGGTATCAGATGAAGGTTACCTATAGAAGATCCATATATGAGAATGGAGAACATCAATTCCATGAACTGTAAGAGGATTTCAGATTTTAATAGAAGGAAATACAATATTTGGAAATATATAATTCAACAATATCTTATTTCTATTGGGTATGATGTTTTGGAAGTTACTATAGAAGGATTTCATACTTGTATGTAGAATAATACTCTTACTGCTTTGGATAAGAATCATCATGAGAATGATGGATGAGTGAAAATGATTTACTCTCATCACTTACTGAAAGAGATATTATTAAAGTAAAAGGAGTTGGAACAGCCAAATGTATTTGGGATAAGTTAAAATATAGTTATGAAGGAAATATAAATTTGAAGAAGGAAAATTTAAAAATCTAGAGGCTGAATTATCAAGATCTGAAAATGGTTGAGCAAGAATCTGTTGGTTACTTCTTTATAAGGGTAAATGATATTGTTAAAAATATAAGAGGTCTTGGGGATAAATTGGAAGACAAAACTATTGTTGAAAATATCCTGATAATTCTTCCTAATAAGTCTGATGCCAAGGTTTCATCATTGGAAGATAAAGATCCTTAAAATCATTCTCTAGATGATCTACAACGTATTCTCATTACTTATGAAATGGTAAGAGATAATAATGTGTGAAAGAAAAAAAATTTGATCAAGAAATGGACTTCAAATATTTGTTAAAAGGGAAAAATCAATTAGTTAAAGAAGAATCAAGTGATTCAAAAGCTGGTGAAAAAGATGAATATTTCAACCCAATTGTTAGCCCCCTTTCAAGGAAATACAATAAGGTAAAATGGAAAATTAAAACAATAAAATGTTGGAATTGTTAAGGGAAAGGATATTTTGCCCAAAAATTTTCCATGTAAGTGATTTGGATAATATAAATCCAAATATAATTATGAGAAACCACAGAAACAAAAGTTGAATAAACGTAAGGAAATATTTCCTTATAGAAAAAGGAAGTGAAGTTATTTGAGTATAAAAGTGATGAATTATTCCTCATATGATGATGAATCTGATCAACAAATCATCTTTATTACTCATGTTAGAAATGTATGTGAGTCATCTAGTAGTGATGAAGATAATTATAAGATGAAATAAATGGAATAGATTATGAAAAAGAATACAGAGAAGGAAATTTGAGCAGAATACTCAACTCAAGAAATAAAGAAAGAATATGAAGAAATATGTTGAATGTATAAATTTTATGAATGTTAGGACTGAAATAAAAGTAAAAAGTTATAATGAAAAGTCATATGACAATGATAATCTCAATAATATTTAATCTACACTAGTTGAACAAAGTAAACAGAACAAGTTGATGGTAGATGAATCCAAAACAATCCTAGATGTTCTAAAAATTAAGTTGTCTGAGAAAGAATAATAATTAAAAAAACAATCAATTATTCTTACAAAAAAATGTGAGATAATAAAGATTATATAAAACTTCATCAAGGCTATTGATGTTAAAGGTGAAACTTTTAAATAAGTTAAAAAGAAAGGATTAAAAAATCTGGTTTGTGAGAAAACATATTTCATCAAGAATAATATGGATTCTTTTGGAAATTATCCTCTTGAGAAAATTGGTCCATGATTTCTAAAGAAACAACAAAAACCATGTTATGATCAATATTTCCCTAAATCTAACAGATCAATATTTGGAGTTCACTATTGGTGTTGTGGAATTTTTGGACATAACGATTATTCTTATTGTTATAACATGTATTTACATAGAAATAAGCATCAATAAAGAGGGATATAAGATGAGGAAATAAGATCAAATGTTCCTAAATATTATATGGTTCCAGAAAAGTAATCTTAAGAGATGAATAAAGCTGAGAATGTTAAGAAATAAGAGTATGTTAAGAAAGCTGAGTATGTTAAGTGAGTGGATAAAAACCAACATGGGGAATTCAAAAAGAAATATTGCTTAGTTATTTGGAAAAAATGATATATAAATAAATTTAGAAGAATAAAAAAATAAATTTAAGAAATAGGAAAGTAAAAGGTCTCTATTGATGTGAGAAAAGTTGATAAAAATGTATCAACAGATTATTGGTTAATAATTTAGGAAATATATAAGAGATATGAGAAAGAAGAGAATGTTACTAAAAGTTGTTTGAATATACTACAATAATAAGAGAAAGGGATGAAGAGTTGTTAAAAATAATTTTAACAAAATGTTTACTAAAGAAGAAAAGAATTTGGAATCCCTATCAGAAAATAATTCAGTCAAAAAGAAACGAGTTACAAAATTTGAGAATGATGATCAGAAGGAAGAAAATAAATCCAATAGAAAAGACAAGAATAAGAAGAATAAAAAGTCAATATTGAGATAAGACTATTAACTTGAACATTTATTTTTATAAATTATTAAGTTCTTACATATTCCCAATTTTTTTATTTGTACTAACTTGTAGGTAATTTAAGGAGTTGATGTAAGGAAGATGATGTTGTAGAGTTGGTTACTATTTTAAAGAAAGTAATAAGGTTTCAAAATAATTTGTTTTGAAACTTATTTTTATACACTTTAATTTTTGATATGTTTGATGAGATGGGTGCATGCTATTTTATTATAAATAAATTATATTCATGATTTCCTAAGAAATTAGAATGTTTAATGCAACATGAGAATACATTAAATGTATGTTTTTTAATTGAAAACATTTACTACCTAGATTATAAACTCTTGTTTTCTACCCCACGTTTTCCGATGTAAACATAGAGTTATTTAGTTAAAGGATATTTGTTAAGAAACTCATTTTATATTTATGTTATTCTAAAAAAGAGTTTCATATTTTTGAGATAAAATTTCCATCCTATTGAAAAGATACATTTTTCGGCAAGGAAACATGTCTTGAGGACGCCTTTGAATTTGACTATCAATAGGGGAGAGAATATATTATGGGGAAGAGGAAAATAAACATAGAAGCGACAAGGAATAGGGGGAGCAATAAAATAATACAGGGAGAAGAAATTATGAGAAAACAAAAAAAACCACTTATTTTTTTTAAGAGGTTAAGAGTAGGTATTGAAGTGGTTATTGAAAAAACACATAGGGGGATATTTTTGGACCCCAATTATGTTTTGGTTGTATTTTTCTTCAATATATGTATATTTTTGTGAATAAAGTATGTTGATAAAGGATGAAAATCAGATCTAGTATTTAAAAATCGGATACAACATTTTGAAAATCATAACCTATTTTCTGAGAAAATTGGAACCAGTTTTCTGAGAAAATTGGAACCTATTTTCTGAAGAAATAAGAATGACTTTTCTGATAATGTTTTTGAGAAAATTGGAACCATGTTTCTGAGAAAATTACAACATGTTTTCTGATCAAATAAAAACCTATTTTTTTTAGGAAATCAGAACCAATTTCCTAATGAAATAATAACAACTTTTTGAAGATTTTTTTGAGAAAATTGGAACCAATTTTCTGAGAAAATACGAGCCTATTTTCTTTGAAAATAGGAACCTATTTTCTACAAAAATCAAAAACAATTTTCTAAGAAAATTGGAACCTATTTTTTGAAGAAATCAGAACCACTCTTCTGAGAATGTTTCTGTGAAAATTTAGACCATGTTTCTGGGAAAATCAGAACCTGTTTTCTAAGATAATTAGATCTATCATAAAATATGATGATGCTTTGTTGATCTTGGAGTCATCATAAATCATAATAAATTTGTGAAAATTATGATAAAAGAATTATGAAATAAAATTTGAGGAAAAAAATTGTTAATAAAGAGGTTGTTGAGCCTGAGGTAGATAAATATTGTGCTCGAGAAAAGATATTACTCAAGAAAAATATCATTCACATCAAAAAGATCATCACAATGAAATGATCTTTCTCAAGAAAAAGATTTTAATCACGAAAAATATCTTACTCAAGAAAAAGATCTTTGTCAATCAAAATATCTTACTCAAGAAAAAAATATTTCTTAAGAAAATGTTTCTTACATAAAACCTTCTAAGGCAATGAAAATTTTCTTACATAATATTGATTGTCAAGAATGTTTAAATCATTGAAGAAGTCAGAGAAAGATCTAAAAATCAAGGAGATATGAATATTTGAGAAGGAATTGATTGATTGAATGATATATCTATGATTTAAGGATAATTTAAGATTCAAGAAATTTTTTTAAGTGGGAAATCATTTCATAACCCTACCTAAACAATTTTTGAGGTCCCTATAAAAGGATAGGTGATTTAATTTTCATGTGTGACTCTTGATAGTTCAAGCGATCGAGCTCCAAAATTTGTGGGCATGTATTAAGTATCCAACTAAACATTGTGTTTCAGGTTGATGTTGAGGATGTTTTTCTGACTAAGCATTTGGAATACAATTCATGATCAACATATTCCTTAAGTTAATTTTTGAATATCAAGAATAAGGTACTCATGTGATGTTTTATTAATCTCACTTTTGGTGAAAGTGATGGATTTCTAATGTGGATCCGAAAAGAAGAAGGAATGTGAAACTTCTAACTATGGATGATTACAAGTTACTGAAAAGGCCTATTTTGGGAAGTGGATACTGTAAAGGATAGTTGGGGGGTATAACCAACTATAGTATAAATGTTTCTCATAGGATTGTAGAGTTTTTCTTTTCTTGTGCCTTTGTATTCCAGAAAGAAGATAGTGAAATAATCCATGTTGATGAAAGAATCCAACATGATGAGGAGTAGGTCTTTGTATTTAACCTTGTAAATATCATATTCTTCCTTCTATTTATCTTTGGTTCATATTAAAGGTTAGGTTTTGATTTATACTTGATTTGATCGTAACTCTAACATATTTCATAGGTTATGAAATTTTTTATTATGAAGTTAAGAAACATTCTTATAAAATAAAACGGAACCACCGATTCAACCCCCCTATGTGGTCTCGATCCTACATGGGAACTATAATATTCTTTAGAAACCATAATGTTTTTTTCTCCTTTGATGAAGGCTATGATAGAGTATTGTAATTATTCCTAGTGGGTATTTCACATAAACATGATGAAAATTTTTTATCTTATGAGGGGTCGATGTTGGATTCCATGTATTAAATGATACATTAATGATTTTTCCACTATTATACCTATCAAAAGATCATGATCAAGCATTAGAGGCCTTCATGCATTCATCAAAAACATCCCTTGATTAATTAAATGTGAAATTATATACTAATGGATTTCATGGTAGAACTATTGTATAATCCTAGAGTAAAAACCATTATTTGTGTGCTGAATGAATAATTGACCAAATTGAATCACTTTATTCTTATTCATGATACCACTAATGTTAAGGATATAATAAATTCATACATGGATTAAAATATTATATTTTATGTATTTCTATACGCTATTGTTTTTAATTGGTCTCAATAATTCACTTTTGGACTTTAGAGAGGCCTCTAAGAGGTTATGAGATCCTATTTATAGTTGAGAACCATGTTTTATCCTTTGAAAAATTGATAGACAGAAGGACACACACAAATTTTTTTGGATTTTCTACATTCATATGTTATGACTTCGTTGGATCTTTTTATTTCCATTTAGGTCTAGTGGAGATTTCCTACAACAATAGTTACTTGTTTCAATTAAAATAAAATCATTTTAGGACACAAAAAACTATCCTTATAAGTATTTGCTTTGTTGGTCAGATATCAGTGAAGCATCCCTTGTGAGACATAGAGTGATCTAGGTGAAAATGATGAATATCTAGATGATTTTTCATAGATTATGGTTAGTAAAATGATGGTATTAATCTTATAAGGGTATTCATTATCATCCTATGGATTTCTCAGTTGCAGACTATGTGATTGATATTCTCACCTCATTTGGGTCTCTATCATTATAGAAAATAGGGGAAGTAATCACTAAGAAATGTGGGACCATTTGAGTTCATTTATTATATTGGGATCAGGGTGTAACACCCCAGGTAAATTAAGAATATGACATTTTCATATTTATCCATATTTGTGAATAAAATATTGATATGACTTTAAAGGGGACGCTATGCTCGATGGCGTACCCAACACGCAACAACGAGTTTCCTGGGAATCTTACGTTGCACTCTAATAATAAAATAATATTATTTTAAATGGCTGTTAACATGTAGCTGTTGTATTTGGCGAGAATGGATAGAAATAACTAAAATATGATTATATATGATTTTTAATGTTTTTACATTTATCCAATAAAAGATAATGGCTTAAAATACGGAAAGAATTCAATTTTAGGCGTATATGCCCTAGTTTTCACTAAACGTTCACTTATCGCCTTTTGATGGCGAACCGTCATTAAATATAGTTTTGTTCACTCTTATACATTATTTTGGACCAAATAAAACTCTTCTTAAGAATTGGGACATCAAAATTTACTTTGTGTAAATTTTTGGTATCTTTCTGATAAAGTTCATTTTTTTAATGAAGTGTAAAATGTTGTATTTTAATTCAAAACCTCTTTTTAATCTAATTTAATTATATGATTAGATTATCTTTTGAATTTTTTTTAAAGTTAAATTAGAATATATTTTTACAATTAAATCCAATAGTGGTTATTGGAATTAATTTCACTTTGAAATCAGACTTAAACTAGTGTCAATCTTTTGATACTTATTGTTTCATAAAAACACGCTATTTGCTTTGACAGCGGGAATTAATTATTAAATTAATTAATCTGACTTATATGTTTTGAATTTTTTAAAATATACTTCATTTTTTAATTCGGAATATCAAATATAGCTTATGGTGAATTCTTGGGATTTTTCTAAAAAAACGTCAATTTTTGATGAATAGTGAAACCACTAAGTGGTACTTATAAAAACTGATTTTTTCCATTTAAATGGAATTTTGACATCTTTGTGTTTTGAATTTCAAAAATCCGACATACATGATTGTCATTAAGAAGTAAAATGTGGTTCAATGGGATAAAAATAATTTTTTGGTGAGTAGCAACTTATTAAGTTTTTAATCGCGATTAGTGGTAATTAGTGTAGTTTAAGGTAAAAATGATATTATAAGAATGTGAAAACACCATGACACTTGTATTACACCTATTGGGTGAGTCATGGCCGACCAAGACAAGCCATGGGCCAACTTGGGGACCCCATGGATCCACTTTAGTTGGAAAATGACAATAATATAGTTTTATTTAATGTTAAAATTAAAAATGACACAAACATGATATGTTTTACTAAAACAATTTTTAAGTGGGTTATAAAAGTCATATTTTTTATTATAAATAGTAATTGGAAAGCTAAAAAGATTTCCTACATCATAGTAATTTTTTTATAATTTTTAGACATTAAATAAATTAAATTATTTATGACATTATAATGATGCAGTGATGACATCATTATTTAATGAATAAAATAAAATGGAAAGATAATGTAAAATATATGAACTACACTTGTCCAAAACTTATTGGATGGGTGTATTTCGAACCTTTATAACCTTATCCACTAATTATATCAATGTGGTACCTTTTAAAACCGAAAAACATTTTCAAATAAAGTAATATTTCCTTACTTTCCAAAAGTTCCCCTCCTCTCCTCTTATAAAAGGCCCCCACCTATACCTCTTTTCACACACTACTAAAGCCTTTGGCTCGGCCAACCCCTACCCATTTACTCTCTCCACATCCCTATCCTCATCCTAGAGGATTCCCTTTGAGCAGAATCCGTTCAAAGGAAGCCTTTAGGCTCAAATCAAAAGGTGTTACACTTTTAAACGTAATTCATTCTCTCATGTTTATTTGTTTTATTTTGATTCTCCAACCCCCTAAACTCTTTTTATTTATTTCTTTTGTAACAACACCATTATATTAAATATACTATGATGTTTTTATAAGATTTATTCGAGCTACACTCTCACAAAACTACATCAAATGGTTAAAGAACATACGGTTTCCGTGGATGGCGAATTTCTGCCTCCCGAAACGATGATTGTTCAACATTCTTTTAACACCTTCAAAGGTGGCCATTATGATGTCACTATTTTTATATATGATATATAATATGTTGATGTTTTACTT